>OZ035837.1:20802528-21464889 GCA_964034765.1 Knipowitschia caucasica | reverse complement strand
TGCTTTTGACACGTACATTTGGAGGCACATCCCCGAAATAGCCTCTCCCACCCACTAACAGGTGTCACAATGAGGAGATAATGTAATCCACTTGACCTGTCAGTGGTCATATTGTTCTGCACAATCCTGTACACTTCAACATGTTTTACCCACCCTTTCATTCCTCCTGGTTTAATTTTAGTAATTGTCATAGTCCATCACATTTTCACATTCGCCCGTACCAGTCTGGCGCCGTTATCACTCGGGGAACCATTTTTAGAACAGTGTGGGGCAGTAAACAGCGTTGCCATGGAAACGTCAGCGAGACACACATTGATAAGCGGATTGGAGCAGCTGTATTTCTCCGATGACGAATGAATCCTCAAAAGCCGGGAGTGAGGGGCTTGGACTGGCAATTAAACGCTGCCAATATATTCCTGGAGAAGAAGGAGTGGGGATCCGGAGCTTTGGGGGTGGGAGCGGGAGTGTGGTGGGCTGCTGCTGCTTCGGTTTGATTTCTCATTATGAGCTAGATAACAAACGACTCTCTTATCTGGCTCGGTGGCGTGTGCCTGGCTCGCAAACGGGGCAACAATTTCCAATTAGATTTTACTTTTCCAATGGATAATATTGATCGCTGTAGCTGCTCTCATCAAGGCCGGACAGAAACAATCAGGCACAGTGTAATTCTACTGGAGTCAATACAGGCTTAAGCAGAAGTGGAAGTCCACCAAAAACAATCCAGACTCTTCCAAACTTACCTGTAATAAATACACACTTGGCATGTGTTCACGACTAAGTCTCACAAAGGTGAAATGATAAATACTACCTGCCTACATCAATGTTTCAAATTGTGTGACTTTAGCCGAACGTTTTGAATGTCTCGGTCCACAAGCGGTACTTTGGCCCATTCTTCTAGACAGAACTTGTGATGTTCAGATTTGTAGACACACCTTTTGAGATCTGCTCAATTTCTGTCTATGGGATTCAATATCTTGAACTAAAAATATTTTGTGTTGAGGTGGATTTGCACTTTTCTGATCAAAGCATGCACATCACTGTGTTTATATTTGAGGAAAATAGATCTCTGGATATTGTGGAGATCCAGAGATCTTGACTCCCTTTTTTTTTGTCAAACAAGAAAGGAGTCAGTCTGCAATGAAGCCTTGAAATACTTACCATTATCATAACCATGTTTTGTGTCCATCAGGAGTTTCCAAGACTTGCATCATTATTTGGGCTGTCCCGCATTGTTTAAACATATAGCAATCTTTGTCAATGTACTTAACTCTAACTTTGGCAGAAAGTAATAACAAAAAATCCCCTTTCTCAGTATTAAAACAATTGAAAAAAGTTACATTAACTGACCAAAACATGTTTTCTGTAATAGTTTTGGACAAAGCCTCTTTACACAGAGTGAATGTCTGGTATCCACTATATTTGAAAGAACACTTTTCTGTTCAATGCATTTTATCCATCCTTTCAACGTCAACCTGTCAGGAGCAGGAGGCCTAATCGCTGCAGTTCAGCACCTGGGGACCCTGCTCCAGATGTTGGAGATAGACTTGGTCACAAGAAACCGGAGCCTCCAGGAAAACTTTCCAGTGCTCCACTGCTCTGACAGTTGGTGTGCTATACGTGTGGTTTATTGTGCAACACAATAAAACAAGCTTTTTGAATGGTACATTATTTACACGTTCTTCACACAGTCTAATTAGAAGCAAAACAACAACATTAAATTAAATTAACATAATCAATTATCTATTATACTTAAGACATTTGAAATAGACACTTAAATAATAAGTGGCAGAGGGGCCATCCAAGGCAGAAACAAAAAAAATAGTAATTGTAGCGTTTGAGCTACTGGGACAGCCTCTCACCAGGACGGGAAACAAACAAAGATCCAAATGTTGCAGGTTTGCACAAAAGATGTCTTATTTATTTGGGCAGCATCCCCCCATGCACACCACAGGAACACAACAGGAACACACTGTTCAAATGGAATCTTCCCCTTTTTATACAGTGGCCTAAACCAAAACCTCCACCCGCCCAGGGACATAACAATGTAGGCCTAAACTATTCACAAAATATGTATAACTATTTACATATTTAATTTATGCAGATATATTATAATCATAATTTATAGTAATTTGAAATTAGTGGCGGTGTTTTTTAACAGGTGTGGTATTTGTGGAATGTATATATTTTGTTTAGTCCAAATGAAACACCCCTCTCTTGGAGGATCATGGTAGAGCCCAGCTGATTGCTCAGTTGGGTGCACCTGGCATGTACTGGGATGGGCGCGCCTCCAGCCCAGCACCTCCACCAATCACCTTCCAAGAAAAGAGAAGGGACAAGTTAGGGACAGAGAAAATTAACAAAGCTAAATATTTCAAAATAAAACAGTAAGGATACACCTGTGGGTGAGGAGTGGGGACTACTCCTTCACAGTAATTAAAAAAAGATGTCATTACTAACTATCCATATTGTTTGTGACTAATAGGTTAACAGTGCTACCTCCTAATTGCCGTGTCTCTCTAATGGAGTGTGTGTTGCCATGTCTTAAAGGTGAGACTCAGCTGTGTGGACCCTGATGAGATTGAGGCGAGGAGTGCGTGACAGTAGCACATCCCTCTCCAGCTTCTGAAAGCCTCAGTGCAAAGTGTGAACGCAATGACCTACAAAAGCAGGCTTTCTCCCAGGACTGCGGAGAATGACTTGTTGATATGGACAGTAAGAACTCAAACACAGCACAACACAAAACACATTTAGCATTCCATAGGAGCCAGGACCAGCACTATACAGAATGTATAAACCACATGTATAAGCAGCGGCATAAGCATTACCCTGCACTTTAGCCATAGAAAAACAATTCTCTATTAGAAATTGTTGTACTGCATCCATCTTTTGTGAATTTAGTGATTACAGTAGCATGCCATGATGGGACCTGATACTCAATAATTCATTAGTTACATAAACATTACATTAACCAAGAAGGTCTCAGACAGAGATTACTTACTTACTTACTTACTTTATTGTAAAGGATAAACATTTCCAAAATACCTCCTCCATTTCTTGTCCAGTGTATTTTCATTTTTTCCCTTTTTAACATTAGTAGCATCAAACATAATGCAAACATTTATTTAGAAGGTTTAGTGATTTCTGTGGCATAATCAAGATGGAGTTGCACTGAGGTGAAAAGGGCCCCTAAAATATTCGTTGCTCAGAGACTCTTGAAAGCTTGCACCGGAACTGCTAGGAGCCCAATTATGCAACTCTCTTACCGCACGATAACTTAATTCCTCTGGGGTTTAGTGGTAATAAAAGGAATGGAGGTAACGAGCAATTTGGATTCACCAAACTGATTGCTGCGCCCAAATAAATTATTTCTAGTGAGTGTTTGTGCCTCTGCTGCCACCAGTTACCATAGTAGCTGCAATTTTGGAAGTAGCGTATGCATTTTTGCCCTACATTAAGACACGTAAACAAAAAAACAAGTTGGGTGTCTCCTGGGGGCCCTGTCAATATACTCAGTATTTTCATTTCCCTTTCTACTTTCTATATAATGACACTATGATAGAAACTGAAAAAGAAATGCATCACATATTTGGATACTGTATGTATAAAAAAAAACTTGCCTACAGTAATGACCACCGCAACAGGATTAACTGAGATGGTTTTACTCTATAATCTGTAAATCAGCTGTTGGTTAAGTGTTAAATTACAACGTGAAAACCTGTGGCTTATTCACCCTCGCTGTGTGAAGGAGAATTTGTGTCTTTCCTTCCTGCGTCTATCAGACTGTACAATGAGAACTGCTGAGCCTGTACATGTCATTCATCTGTGTATAGTCAATACTGTAATCATGTGCAATTCTGCAATCCCAGATTTTCCTCTGAATGTCATTTTATCTACTCACTACCTTGCCCTTTGTGTATATAACTTGCCAGATAGTTAGAGATATATTGATATATTGAAGCATTTACAAAAAAAAAGCAGCTACTTATATTGTATATTTTGTGTGCTCCCTGTGTGCTCTTACTACTGTTACAATATTTTGAGAACGAGAGTCTCAAATGACACAAGAGAGAATGTTGCCTCATATATAGATATTTATGTTCGACTTCCAGCATAGACCTTGAAGTGTCTGTTATTGGGGCCAATGAAGAAAGTGTAAATGTCCTTGTAAGATTCCAGCTCTGAGTAAATGATGATGGACTATAGCTGGTCCTCTGAAGGGTTTTCTAATGAAGCGAAACCCCTGAGAGAATAATGGCACTATTACCGGACACGAGCCTCACAGTACAAATCAGAGTCCTGCAAATGAAATCAATCCACAGAGCAGCAGGTCGCATTGTAACGTCTGAATTACAGACAGCAAAGCATTTGAATTCACCTGCATGTGTTAGAATGGGCTGTATTAACAAAAATCTATTTCTAAATCTATTTTTTGAATGTCAGAAAAAAATTCACTTTTTACATGCGTGATATCTGCTATTTATTATATTATTGATTTTATGATCTGCCCACCTCTCATTATCAGTCAGCAATACAACAATAAAATGCATGTATAGCCTCGAACAACAAATCCCCTTTAACATTTACAATCATATATTTTAGATGAATTGGCATCAACAACACCTTAAAGGAGCATTATACAACTTTTTGCATTAAAAAACCTAGTGGCTCTATGAGTGGTCACAATTGAGTCTTTAGCTTCCATCTCAGAGCTCTCTAGGATGCTCTAGGATCAATTGTTTGGAAGGTTTTCTCTGCTGAGGGACCCTTGCACCAGAAAACCTTATGCCAAAAATATATCCTGGAGCACTGTAAACACAACCCAGATCCACATTCTTACAACCCCTGGGTGAAGAAAAAACTATCTGGTTTTTTTTTCACATTAAAAGTTTCAAACTGCGCCTTTAATATTGAGTTTGAAATTAGTGCATTATCAAGTTTGTGCATTGACACTTTTTAATACTTTAATTTACGTCACAGGCTAATACTATACCGTGCATCTAAGTCATCGTTTCCACATGTTGTTGATGTGTATTGGCCTGGAGCTCCATCACAGCGACACTAACGGCCCCACAAACAGCATATTAAAGCAGAACAAGTCGATGGCGTGCCAGACTATTGATTTCATGTATTATGAGGAGGTGAGACCCTGTCTGATAGAACTGTACACATGTGCAAACACACTGCACTTTGCCCTCACTTGATCTTCTTGCGTGTGGAGATAAAACAATTCACACAAAAGAAAAATATCACAGAGAAAAGAATAAAAGAAAAAAGCGCTGAAACAGATATTGTGAGGCAGAGATGAAGCAGATATGTTGTTTAATTAGTATTGACGGTGTGTTTGAAGAAGACAGATTAGAGCAATTATGGCTCTTCAAGGCTGGATGGGAGATCAGGCTGCAAATGGTCGTTGTAATGTCAATATGGAATGTGAAAGATGCTACTATTCTACTTCATGCTTATTGCAGGATTTCTACATATTTTCAAGAACTAATCAGCACAGTAATTCAGTGTCTTGAACTTTTGAACTTGTTAGTTATGCAAGTCCCTATGGTGTAAACAAGGACTATTGCAAATAAACAGTGTTTACTAGAAATCTTAATATTTTATTTCAACTGGTTTAGCTGAAGTTCTAGTATTCATCAGTATATCAAGATGTTTTGAGAATGTTCAAGCCATTTCTCACTTGATATTAAAAGCAAAATTGACTACACTGTAACAAATTTCTGTAAATTTACAATGAAATTTCAACATTAAACAAATGTTATTTTGAAAAATAATTAAAACATGCAAATTTAAGTATAAATTGGTTAAAAAACATCCAGTGGCATTTTATTACCACAATTATAATGTGATTACAAAAAAACGTTACAATACCATAAAATCACAATGTGATTACCGAAATTTAACATCAACTTGTTGTATTTTTGGAATGCTGGGAAATTATTCCTAGTAAGCAACCATGAGTATAATCGGGTGTAAACTCATGGAGCTTTCGCGAAAGTTCACTGTGGTAGACCCGGCTGCTGCTTGCCCAGATCTACAGGCTGCTCTTCCTCGGCTCATCAGACCAGCAACGCCCACATCCAGCCAACCAATAACCACCAGGACAGCAAGTTAAAAGCCGGAGACTCCCCCTTTCCCGGCCTTCTGAAGTCTGCAAGCCTCCGCCGCCCCACCTCCTCCTTTTCTCACCAAAGCGTGCTCGCCTACTGCCTCTGCCGCCACCAGTGCCTAGGCCCCGGGGGGGATTATGCACGCGAGCAAGCGCCGTGCTCAACAGCATCTGAAGAAGATGACAAAGTCTGGGATCGCGTCTTAAATTCAGACAGAAGACATGTTTTATTGTCGATGGTAGAGACAGCACGAACAAAGCACACGATCACAGAAACAATAGAATGCAAGTGTATTATACAGAGCGGAGGCATGGAGACCTCCAATCAGCAGCTTCCACGGTGTGCTTGTAGCTTGGCCTTCAGATAGACAAAACAAGGGAAAAGTACTGGCTTCTGCACATTGATAGAATGATGAGTTTAACTTTAACAAAAGTTGCTTCAAAGTGTTATGAAATCTCATATTCCCCCCTCTGGTCATACATTCACGTGTGACCATCAGGATTGATAAACAGCAACATAACATCATAACTCAATACTTCAACTCGGTACTTCAAAAAACTCAGAACTCAGAACTCAATACTTAAACTCATAAAACTCATAAAACATGTTCAGATCTTTCATAAAACTTGTCAACAATCTTCAGTAAAATACCAAACTTCATCAGTCGATGGTTCCAGATATTGCTTTGAAAACAGTCTCTCCCACTTCTCTGTTGATTCTTCAGGCTGCATTTGTGTCGAGCCATGAATTCTTCTGTGACGTGTCTTTCAATCACACGTTTCAGCTTTAGTGTCCAGATTCAGCAATTCAATTCAGTCCAAATTATGTCCAAATTCAGAAATCCAGATTGTTCCAAATTATGTCCAAATTGTGTAATCCAATTGTTCCATGCAAAAGAGGACGATGGTGTTGTCCATGTCTCAGCAGCTCACAGCCTGACTGGAATCAGGGGCTGTGCAGATTGTCCATGTGTGCTGGTCCAGATGCATGGTTTCTCTTGAGGTTTCTCAGTTTTGGCTTAAAAAAAAAACACTTTTTGTGTAAAAAAAAAAAAGTCTTCTGTTCTGTAGATGTTACAGACAAGGCCCGCATCCTTCCACCACCTGAAGAAGATGACATAGTCTGGGATCGCGTCTTTCATTCAGACAGAAGACATGTTTTATTGTCGATGGTAGAGACAGCACGATCAAAGCACACGATCACAGAAACAATAGAATGCAAGTGTATTATACAGAGCGGAGGCATGGAGACCTCCAATCAGCAGCTTCCACGGTGTGCTTGTAGCTTGGCCTTCAGATAGACAAAACAAGGGAAAAGTACTGGCTTCTGCACATTGATAGAATGATGAGTTTAACTTTAACAAAAGTTGCTTCAAAGTGTTATGAAATCTCATACATCCCTCCCGGGCCTAGGGCGCCAAACATGCTTAATCAATAAACATGCTTAAATCTAATAAGTCTAACGGCATTTTCCTCATGGGTCTCTCCAAGGTGAACTGCTTTTGTTAAAATGATGCTTTTGCGTTAAGCATGTTATAGAAGTAAAGATTTCAACTATTTTCTTGTACTGTATACACTGAAGATGTTAAATAATAATTGTGTTCATTAAAGGAAAACAAAGTTAAACTGTGTAGTTTTTTGTTCAATGAAACTAATTAGAAACAGAAACAGTCATATGGTGTAATAATACAAAATTAACATTATAATGCTGTTTTTGTTGTATGTGAATTAACAGGAACATACAGTTAAATCCTGAAATCGCAAAGACATAACGTGATTCAGTGAAACAGTCTTTAACCGTTAAAATTAGCAACAGTGATGCCATGTTGAGAAAAAGGTAAACCCCTGGAACCATATTTGCCAGCTTTTTACTGTTTTTCTAGAAGGAAATTCTTTACAGCGTAGTTTTTATTCTACAACATTGTTCGCTCATCATTAATTAGAAAAACCTAATAAATCACTTCAAAGTAGTTCATTTTATAACTAGTTTTCAAACGCATGTATTGTTGGGCCTCTGTCACATCTTTAGATCAGATTTTCACAGAAGCGTGAAAAGGAGATAACCACTTAATCAATGAGCTCTCAGCCCAAAGTGTGAAGTGGTGACTCAAGATTTTCTAATAAGTCAGACACAGCATGTTGCGGTCTGATTTGTTCACAGAATCTCTTTCCGTAATGGTTACACAACAACTACACAAACTGTCACTCTTTCAGCTGGGACAAACCAGTTGTATTCATTATTGAATATAGATGTTAGAAACCCCAGCCCTAAGATCACCATTTGTTCAAATGATCAAGACCAATCGCCAGCTTGTTTTGAATCCCATAGCACACATAACACATTAATTGCAAAAAATATAACTTATTAATGAGAAAATGACAGACGGCACATACGTGAAACACCACGTTTGCTCACTGTCAAATACAGATTCAATTGCTTTTGAAAGACATAAAACTTAGCCACACTATTAATCCATCCATACATGGCACATACAAAAACCTACATGTCTTACTAATTATAATCTCCTCTGCTTCTTACTGATATGAACACTGGCACACTGTTCAAAACACTACGACCGCCCGGCTTCTCACGCTGCACAGGCTTTAAAAACATGTAAATCTTGGGGTTCACAAAGGATAGAGATGTAAAGCGCACATAGCGTTTGAGAGTCAAGGGTAGTAGCAGCTGCTTCGGTCTGATACCATTCAAACGACCTAAGTCCCGTCATCCAATCAGGTGAAGATTTCCCTCAGGTTCCACCGCTCACTTAATCTGCACAAAGAAGAGAAATAGGACTTAAGTGATACAAGCATAAATACAGTATGTTGGCCACAAAAAAGGAATCAATAACTGGCAACTGAATGGGTGACGCTATAAAATGTACCAATCAACACCTGTCTATGGACAGGTGTTGAAAATTAGCACTTTTGCTATAACACTTTAAACAATGCATCTGGTTCGTCCAATGTTAATTGCTATGTCCATATTAACTATTATCTCTTTTTGACTGTTGCACTGAGCCAAAGCAATTTCCAAGTCTGTGACCTCCCGTTACTTACGTTGGCAATAAAAATGATTCTGATTCTGATTCTGATTCTGATTCTGATTCTGATTCTGATTCTGAAAAATGATTCTGATTCTGATTCTGATTCTGATTAAATAAATAAATAAATGAAAAAAAACCAGAGCTACCTTGGAAAATTACTGATTTATTTTGCGATTTGTGTATGAACAGTTTGAAATTGGGCCCATAATACGGACCTGATTATGTTTTTTCCACAAATTAAATCATGATGCTTTTTTCCCGGTACGAGGGTATGGTAAAACCAGGCTATAGTGATTGTGGATAAAACTGTGTTTTCTTATGCAGCACCCTGTGATTGGAACAACATCCAAAACTTTCTCCAGTTAAAACAACTCTGTCCCCTGATCTCAGTTATATCTTTACTGAAGGAGGATTTTCACACCAGAACTCCCAGATCAGTCATTTTGATGTTCCGTAGATTATGTAAATTTTTGGTCTTCATGATTCTTTCTGTATCTACGTGTACTTTATTTCTGTCATTATTTTCATGAAATTATATTGGATTTTCAATACTGTGGTTCTACCTGCAAAGCAGTCTTTGTGACAGCCACTTGCTATGGAAGTTGAGGGCCTTTTTCAAGACAGCGTGGTTCAAGACACGTCCTGTACTGGTCTTGGACTGGTCCTGGACGGGTCTTGGACTGCTCCTGGACCAGTTCTGGACTGGATCTGGTCCAGAGATTTCCACCAGAAAAGCCCAAGTGCTAGCTACCATACGTCTTTCAATATACTTTACGCTGTATAAGTTATATTCACCAGTTTGATCTATTAGTAAAAATGTGTATGATCAAAAAAAAAAAAACGTTATTATTTCCTTTTATAAATCTGATTAGAAAAAATGAAAAGTTTGGGGGGATTTTCCAGAATGGGAGCGCTCAAAATGATGGCTCTGGGAGTCCAATTGTTAATGGATTTGTATTTTATTACATAACTGTGCAAATCTACATTGTAAATTGTAACAATGCTTTGGCCAGGTCTCCCTTGAAAAATAGATTTTTATCTGAAGGTTGCATTAATAATACAAATAAAATAGTCTTTCCCTTGCCACAGCCAACCAGTAAGATTTCCTTTAGAAGAAATAAGTCACACCAATGGGGAGGGGATCCAGGCCTGTCAATCAAACACATACATTCAATCCAACCAGGAAGCAGGGGATGAGCATGGGCGAGTTCAAGCTGCTTCCACAATAACAACCAGCTAATCAAACCTTGAACCCTGTGGTACTTCATGTATTACGTTCAAATGGAAAACAAAAAAACATCATGTTAACCTTGCCAATAGATAACCTCATGAAATAATTACATATCCTCCGCACATATGCACTGAATTAACAGCAGCCCTCATTCTGTGACAGCTGGACTCTGCATAACTCTCTCTGTGGGAATACAGATGGGCAAACCAATTCGTTTATGAGAACATCAAAGAGTGGAGTTAAATGGACTTTGCGATAAGATTTCTGGTTTCACATTCACGCTGCTTATATCGGGCAAAAATATGCGGAAATGCTTCAAGCCATTTACAAAAAGCATGTGCCCGTTGAATTAAAAAAAAAAAAAACAGAGATAATAGAGAATTTGAAATGGCAACCTACCTGTTCATATTGATCCTTTTTCTCTCAAAACAGTTGTCATAGTCCTCATTACATTATCATTATGCCTAGTTTGGACTCTTTTGACTTCTATTTCCTGGTGAGTTTGTTAGTGGAAACCATTTCTCGATTGTAGTGTCAAAATGGCACTGAAAATTAAGATTGGGGAGACATAGATGTATTGATTTGGAAACTTAAGAACATTTGTATGGTACGTTTTCCCACAGGTGTTTTTTGCATTTAGAAATAAGACATTTTATGAGTAAACTGAACGAAAGGATAATTGGGATATATGGATGACAAAACAATCACACTATACAGCTGAAATTAGAATCAATATCCATCTGATATTTCTGCCTTTCACCAGTCACTTTACCTGTTGATATTATTTCTGATGTTTATTCTCCTCATATTCATATTCTCCGCTGCTAATGTTTAATTTAGACATCTGTAAATACTTCCGAACCAAGTGCAATTATAGCCCAGAATTTATCTTTTTTTTATTTTATTTTTATCTTAATTTTAATGTCTATTATCTTAAATATTAGACTTTGATGATGTGTGCAATCTGAGTGCTCTTATTTCCTTTCTCTGCTGTAATGTGCGCAACAATGACACTGAAATTTCTCCACTGTGAGACGAATAAAGGTTTATCTTACCTTAAAAAAACCCAAAAAACAAGAACATAAAAGTATTTGGAAAATAGACTGTATCGTCAAAATTATAACAAACAAAGACATATTATCACTTGTTATATGATGAATTTATGTTATATCTTGGTTTCTCATTTTCCGTTGAATTACAGACATTCATTTTTTTTTTTTTAAGATTGAACTAATTTTCCAAAATTACCCTGTACATATTAAAATATAGACATATCATACAAGTTATACAATTATTGTTGTGTTCAATCTGCCTTCAGCATTTCCCTAAATCCACATCGCATTCAGTATTACATTCATATTGGGTCTTGAGTCTACATTGGCGTGATAATTCTGAGTCTGTGCTGTGGGCTTGTTGGTTTGGCCAGCATGATCCTCCACCAGATGGCAGCACAGCATAGTAACCCAACCCAATAATGCATCGGTTTGACATGGCGCATTTTTGGACACCCAGACACTTCACATGTCAGTATTCATTCCCTTCAGATACGGTGGTGATTCTACTGTAGCCACAGTTGCCCTGGGGAAGACTGACAGAATCTCATACAACTCTGTGTTTATATTTGCTTGTGCAACACAAACACATGCTGAAAATCATACTATGGTTATAATGGAGCTATATGGAGACATGTGTAAGTACATGGATGAGGTATATATGGCAGTATAATAAACCGTCATGTTTCTGAGGACAGCTTCAACAAATGTTTATGTTACTCTGCTCTTAACCCACTTCTGTTGGTGCCAAACTCAGTAAGTTGTGTATGGAAGAGAATAACAGAGAAGCAGCGGCCCACTCAGAGGCCCCCAGACGAGGACTTTACACTGAGTTTTGGTCCAGTTCAGTTTAGTAAGTGTGCTCACTCCTTCGACACGGTTATAAACATGCATGCAAACACACTGGGACTGTGTAATTCCTCATTCGTCAAGGAGTACTTAGAGATTCACAAAAAATATCAGAGTTATCTGTGTTCCCCTCCTCTTATGTCCACTCCACTACTCTACTCCACTCTACTCTACTCTAATCTACTCCACTCTACTCTACTCTAATCTACTCCACTCTACTCTGCTCTACTCTACTCTAATCTACTCCACTCTACTCTACTCTACTCTACTCAACTCTACTCTACTCTACTTGACATTACTCTACATTACTCTACTCTACTCTACTCTACTCTACCTGGTTGTGTTTCCATTACACTTGCCTGGTACTGTATACAAGCAACCCACTATACAGTATACAGAAATTAGTATCCATGGAAATGTTGTGGCAACCGTTTCTTCTGATTGAAACATTCTGTTTGGTCAATCCTTTCATGGCTCATATCACCAGGATTTAGACTATTTTTTTAAAGGTTATAAAGGTTAAACGGTTACTAAGCTTGAGGAGTTTATTTTTCAATGTAAGTCAATAGGAACCTGAGCGAGTTGGGGTCAAACTTTGTTCATGAGTACTTCCCTATTGGCTTCATAGAGGTAGAGAGTAGGATTGCCCATCTTTATACAGTCTCATGGGTTAGAACCAGGGCCAAGCACCCGGTAAACAGGGCCGGTGGAAATGTTCCCAATCGGGGTGGAGTAGGGCCAAGTAGGGCTGGTGGAAATGGGGCTTTATAATGTACTTTTATTTGTCCTTGTGCCACAGTTTGACAAAATAATAATAATAGTAATAACAGAGCAAACACTTTGCTTTTTGCGACTGGATCAGCTTCCTGTCTAAACTATGTGAAGTGCCCTCCTGCTCAGGCCTCACTCAGAGGTATTAGAATTCCTTTCATTTTTTTATTGTTGTAGTCATCTATGTAATGCTTTTGAAACACTGGACTCAAATGTGGAATAGAAAGAGATGCTATTAGCAAAACCTCCAGCTTTGATTCCATACAACATACATGAATCAAAATATATGGTCTCAAAGGAAAAGATCTGACAAATGCATCAGGTCAAAATCTCCCAAAAAAATTTACATCTGAAATCTGGGAGTGTGCTTATTTATTTTCATGTTCTGTTTAATACTGAATATGACAAGATCTTGGCCTACAACAGCAAAAAACTGTGAAACAATCATGTCTGGTTGGATCTCAAACCCATCCTCATTGAGAAATTAGAAAATAAATACATTTGACTTTGATTATCTATACATTTTCAAGAGATTTCCTGCATACATTATGGTTATGGATACCCCTGTGGTTGTTGGCTGTGGTTTTATCACAGATTGAAAAATCTTTTGAGGCATTTTCCCAACATTTAAAGACAACATTTTGTATTTATAGTGCCTCTTTTGTCAGTCCGTGTTACTAAACTGTTGACGTAATACTTACTGTCAGAAATGGTGCACTCAGTACAGCCCTACAGCACTTTTGTCCAATAATTGTCATCCACATTTCCACATGATGCCGTTTCAGAAGCAGTTTTTTATCATGTTGTCCTGCAAGTGGAATTCCCCATTTATGTTATAAATCCAAAAAACACAATTTTAAACGTTAATACTAATGACATTCAGGTTTCAATATCACCGTTATTAAATGGATCACAAATCTCCAGGATACAGTTACACATATATCTAGCAGCATGATGTTATGTTTGGGGAACACTGAGGCGTGACCGTGTGTGACATGACAGATATATGATCTCTGTTTTGGATGTTTTGTTCGTTATGGTCCATCCCATTAACAGATGCATGCCTGCTGTTTGCCAGCTGCAGAAGACTCTTACACACACGACTGGAATGTTCCCATGTACTGTATATCTATTCAATACCACACAAAAATAAACATATACTTCAAGATTTTCCTATTACAACGTTTCTGGTAAATTTTAAAGAAAGTCTGAACTTTTCTATGTGTAAACTTGTCCAGTTAAATATTTGCTTTCAGTGTCTTTTGTCCTTGGGATGTTGGGTAGTCGCCCTGTTTGACCATCAAACAGCTCTTTGAGAGTTGCCCACTTGGCGACCAATGAAAAGCCTGGGTCGGATTAGAGTCTGCTCAGGCCTCCTTGGATACCGGATACCAGAACACTGGACTGATTGGGAATCTGTCTACAGGAAGACCCCCTAAAACTCACCACTTCATATAGCTTCAGTGCAGAAATACAGTGTGTCACAGATTTGCATTTAAATATTATATTGTTAACATCAACAAAGCATAAATATTTACAAAAATTGTGGTCAAGGTTCAGTTGATGATAAAAAAAAGTCCTTTATAGAGATCACCAGGGCAGTTCCTTGAAGCGAATCTCAAACTCTCACACGATCATGCAGGTGTCTATGCTATTATTTCTTTAATGAGAAGTGGTTCAGCTGTATTTCAGAGAATCCTTTAAAAACCCTTTCGTGACCAACATCCATGTGACATTGAATGAAAGGATATTTTACATTAAAGCTCTATCACTGTGTTCTGCAGGGCTAAACCCGATCTATTTCCCTCTTCAGCCCCTGGTCATATTATAATAAAAAAGACATAGAGAACTTGACTTCAAAGCTGCCCCTTTTACAAAAGAGGAGATGTAGATATGAAAGATGTGCTGGGAAACGGCTGCAAGTCCTAAGTAGCTCTAAAACAGATGTTGTTTTGTGCTTAACAATTTTTATTTGTATTGCTTTTTTGTGCCTGAGATGTTGCTGCAGTACAGTCTGCAAAGTTGTGCACTGTTCCAGACCAGAGCAGAGAGGATTCATGGTCCAAACCAAACGTATCAGCCAAAAATCTATTGGAGTAATGTTGACTTTTTGAAAAATGCTAATGAAGCATTCAGAATTTTACTTTGGACAAGAGCAGAGAAAATCGTCTGAACCAAGCGGGTACTCCACCTCTTAACCTACCCTGCTCCGCCCAGAGGCTACTCCACCTCTGCTGCTGTGACCCATCCTGCTCCACCCAGAGGCTACACCATCTCTGCTGCTGTGACCTGAAAGGCTGTAGCTGATTATTACTATTGTTATCTTTTTAGAAAGATCAATTTTATTTTTTTATTTTTGCTGCTTCTGGACACCTGCATTTCTCCAACGGGGATTAATGGCAAGGCAAGGCAAGGCAAGTTTATTTATATAGCACAATTCATACACAAGGCAATTCAAAGTGCTGAACAAAACAAGAAAGCATTAAAATCATAAATTATCACAGAACATTAAAAAGAAAGATAAAAATATAAAATCCCTCAGTTGTATGCACAGTTAAACAGAACCGTCTTTAACCTGGTTTTAAACATTGTCAGAGAGGAGGCCTGTCTCACATCTTCAGGAAGACTGTTCCAGATTTTAGCAGCATTAATCTGAAAAGCAGCCTCCCCGTGTTTAGTTCTGACTCTGGGCACTAACAGGAGTCCAGTCCCTGTGCTCCTCAGAGTCCGGGCTGGTTCATATGGGACTAACATGTCACTAATATATTTTGGTGCGAGGCTATGGAGAGACTTGTACACAAGCAGAGCTGTTTTAAAGTCTATTCTCTGAGCCACAGGAAGCCAGTGCAGAGACCTGAGGACTGGACTAATGTGGTCGTACTTCCTGGTTCTTGTCAGGATAATAAATAATAAGGATAATAAACTATCTATCTATCTATTTATCTATATCTATCTATCTATGTAGAGGTTGCATTGTCATTATTTTATTTTATAGAATGAATTGATTGTTTCCTTGTCTCAATTCATTATCCATTGATTGTCTATGGTATGCCTGCAAATATTGGTGGGAGTTTGTCATACCTTATATTTACCCTTTAGTGGAATAATGAGGGAATCAATGCATGTGTGTATTTGTTCAGCGCAGATAAGTGTGAATGGAAGACTAGCAATGATGATTTTGCCAATATAGAGATAGACTTAGCCAACACTTTGTGGGACTTTGCTCTGAGATAGACTGACAAAGTGGAAAGACATTTTTTTTCTTTTCGTCTTTTAGAGGTGGCATGCAACTAAATGTTAAGTTTCTTTTTTCTTGATATCATTACTGGACTATTTTTCATTTTATTTCAGCTCCTCACTTTACACCCACATAT
The DNA here is from genome assembly GCA_964034765.1 of Knipowitschia caucasica. Taxonomy (NCBI): domain Eukaryota; kingdom Metazoa; phylum Chordata; class Actinopteri; order Gobiiformes; family Gobiidae; genus Knipowitschia; species Knipowitschia caucasica. The sequence goes on along the minus strand of OZ035837.1, from coordinate 21,448,450 downwards.
ATTTTCTTTTTTCCTCTTTACATTTATTTTTAACTTAAAAAGGTTTAAAAGTTTTGAAGCGGTTAACCGTGCCTCTAAGTCAGGGATTCTCAAACTGGGGTACGCGTAGCCCTAGTGGTACGCGGGCGCCCTCTAGGGGTACGCCAAAGAATCTGTGAAAAAAAAAAAAATCTGTGAAAAAAAAAAAAAACTTTTTTTTTTTTTTTTTTTGTATAATTTTACCAGGAAAGTCCCATTGAGATTAACTCATTGACAGCCATGGATGTCATTTGAGGACAACATTGTTTTTCAATCTTTTCCTGTCAGTCTGTGTCCCCTGTATCATACAGTCTGGGGTTTGGCTGTAGACAGTGTTTTATTAAGCCAGCAGGTGGCAGCAGAGCTCCCTGGCTTGGTCAAAGATCACTCTGAGCACTCTGAGCAGGAGAGACAGAGGTGAAGCAGACATGGAGTAATATAGTCAGGGTCAGGCTACATTTGGAGGCAGTTTGAGCAGTAAATGTGTCTCCAGAGCTGACAGAGACCATGTGGAGGGTCATAGCAGCAGACCATGTGGAGGGTCCTAGCAGCAGACCATGTGGAGGGTCAGGACAGCAGACCAGTGGAGCACCTCAAAAAAGCCACAGAAAAGTGGACTATTGCTAAAATTATCACTGAGTCCACACCAGGAGCCAGCAGCAAAGTCCAGATATGGTCACAGCGCACGCCGGACTAAACAGACGCTCTGTAGATGTAGCCACATAAAAACACACAAACGCGTGCATAAACGCACATACATGCACGCCCAAACACACAAAGACACACAGCAGTATTCTGTTGCACTTATTGATTCACTTTGATTTATTGTCATGTATAGTGTTTATCATTGTAATTTTGTTATTCTTTGATTTACTCTTATTGACATAAATATAGTGCCACCTAATGGATGAATACTGGCCATTCTATCTGGCATAGTTTGTTATGGGCTCTACTTTCAATATGTACATTTTGACATTTTTTGGATGAGTACATTTTGAAACATTTGAGCAACACTTTGTGGATGTGTGTGCCGTAAAACTTATTATTTTACATTAAAAACACTTTCTCAAAACGTGTTGCTGTTTTCTAACATGTAAGATCCTGGACATGTTTGAGGAGATGCTAAAGTTAAACTAAATAGTTTTACAATCACTTTTCTGCAGGTTCGTCTGTTTTCACAAAAACATCATTTTCTAATTTTTTTGTCTAAGACTGGTGCTTTTTGTCACACTCTCCTCTTTTCGACTGGAGATCACAGGAGAACGAAAAACAAACTAAGAACAAACTTCTTTTTGCTGCTGAAAGTAGACAGTCCAGTCTTTCAGACTCTGGTTTCATATTTTTCATAGCACACAATATTCTGTGAGTCTTTAAAAATCAGTGAAGTCATCAAAAAATGGCTGGCAGTCAATGAGAACCTCTTTTTCGTGTACAAAAATTACATAAAATTACAGATGATAAAACAGTCACATACAGATTATACAACAGTAACACACAATTTCATAAAATTACGGATTATAAAAACAGTTACATTTCACTGAAGATGTCTCAATCTGGATCTAAAAGCATTCAAGGAAATAAGATCAGATCATTTCTAGTCTTTTTGCAACACGTTCCATGTAGAAGGAGCAGTTTTTTTTCCCAGTTCTGTGCAAAAGGAACAGAGAGCAACAAACAATCATTTGATCCAAACCATATGAACATGTCTCTGTGAGTAAACGACAGATGTAAGAGGGCAGCAGAGCAAGCCTTAGAAACTAAAGTGCACCAGAGTCCAAACCTTCTGTGGACAAAGATCCCACTCCAGAATATCACTCACAGTGAGGCTTTGCAGTTCGCAATGAATGAAACATTTAAAACAAATGTTTTTCCTATATTTAAGCGCAGTCTTACTGTTGAAACTGTGTAAAATATTACATTAAATATACTTCTTTAGGAATGAAACCTCTGCCTTGTTATTGATGAATACTTCGGCTTACTACGCTACTGTGTGGTGTGGTCATTTGTGGTGGTACTTGGAGAGGCAAGTATTTTCTGAGGGGGTACTTGGTGTGAAAAGTTTGAGAACCACTGCTCTAAGTGAATTAATGAATGAATGGTTAGCAATGCTTCAGACCATTTAGCTTGACATCTACATATTTTGCCTATTGTCACATGGAAAATGTCTATTGCGATACAATGTTGTTGAAGTGTTAAGGTGCAAAGAAAAAAAAAAAAAAACGACAAAACGAAACTAAAAAAGATTATTATTTTTTAAATATTTTGTCTTAAGTGCTTGAGAACAGCACATTTGCCACCTCCTTTTTTTTGGTATGAGGACAAATGATAGTAGATGTAGGACCCCCCTCCTCCCCCAGCCCCCCCTTCGCTCATGTGACGTCACGCAGGCGGTCCAAAGTGCGGTGCGTGAGTTTGGGGTTGAGAGCAGTTTCAGCAGCGGCCAGCGTGTGTTGTGCATCCTCGGGACACCTCAACATCCGCCGTAGCTGGGGCTCCAAACTCTTCCCTCCTCACCAAACTTTGGACTAGAAGCCAACAACAGACATCATGGGTGAGTCGTGTTTACGCACACACACGCACGCTGCCATCGTGTAGCTGTCAAAACTTTTTTACGCACAACTCTCGGCACGCACATTGCTATTTCTATCTGTTGATTTGTGAATGAAATGTGAGTTAAAGAAAGAATGTGCATGTGCCGTTTGCCTGACCCGGTTTCTTTGGGAATTAGCAGTGCAGCCTAGAGAGTTGTGGAAAGCGATTAGCCAGATTAGGGATTCCAGCAACAAGCAAGCAAAGCAGCCAGCAGCACTACTACTGTGTGAAGGTGCTCTAGGCAAATCCCATAGCATCCGTTCTGTTTGAACTACCCAACTCTTCTTTACCATTCAAAAAGTCTTTATTTTGTTCCTTTTTGGTCTATAAATGAAAGAATTCTGTTGTGTTTTGGCTTGTGTGGTTGATGGTTATGCCAGAGTTACTAATTGCAAACAGGATTGAGGAGGCATCTCCAAGTGTTTACCATCTGGGCTCCTATCCCTGTTGCTCATACCATTTCTGTTGGGTAACTATAAAAGACTCCAGATGTCAGAGTAAACAGCACCACTGCTCTAACTACAGTATGCCCTGATTTAATGCTCTGATGATGAAGATATTGAGTTGCCCTTGCTGGTGCTGGAGCTCATGGTGCTGGTGCTGGTGCAGTTGAGGCCATAGGGTGGAACAGTGTGTGTGTGAGAATGTGTATCGATGCTCATTAATTCATTCTGGAGCGCTCACAGAGAGGTCATTGTGCTCCTAATTTGGACGAGTCTCTTTGTGGGACTTCAGCGGGCTTTAATGCACAGGGAGAGAGTGAGGGAGCGAGGGAGACCAGAAGAAGTTTGGAGTGAATCGCATGTTTTACAGAGCAGATGCCCTGTGAACCGTCTCCCCAAAGGCCCTCTTTCACTGTCATACTGAGGCACTGAATGAGGGACTGACCTTTGTGTGCCGTGTGTGAAGCTGAGTTTTATGTGCCTAAATTTTCTATGGAGGCGTTGAGTGGAAAATAAAATGTGTTGCCTTGAGAAGTAGGCTGACTTATGAAGTTTTTAATTTGAAGATTTGTGTGATCACGAAGCAGACATTATTTAGACTATAGACACTTATGTAGGCTCCATTTTTCATTATTTTTTTATTTTTTTCACCGTGTATATATAGTTTCATTTACTTTGTGTCCAATGCATATAAAATGAAAAGTTATATCGACTATACATTTTCTTCCAAATAGTGTGGACCACTTGATATGGCTTAAACTTGAATTGGCACAAATCTTTTCTGTTGTAAAAAAAAATTAAATTCCTTTCCAGTACTTAAAGAGCATCTATAGTCAACAAAGTTAAGCTGAGTAGTAAAACCATTTTTGCAATTTCCCTAACACATAACAACTGACGATCAACTTGAGAAAATACCCTCCCAGAAATATTTTGTCGGCTTTGTTTACAAAATGCTCTCATGATTTAACCTCAATGCTATCAGAACACTTTCCACAACTGTGTAAGATCCCATTTGAAGATTGCGCTCTGAAATAAACCAATGTGGGGGAACATTGGGGCGTGAAACTGCTGAACTCATAAATAAGCAGCCTGAAAATTGCATTGAGTTTGCCAACTTCTAACATAATTTTTGACTTTGAACTTTACGCGGGTGTTATATTCTTGCAGACAGTGGGTGATTTCACAGTGCTTTGGCCTGCGTGGCGTGTGGGAGGATCTCTTGGCCCTGGTTCTCGGTGGTTGTTAATTCAGAAAGGAGACAGACATTTATTTTTTGCTTTGAATGTCTTCCGTTGCTTGACAAATCTTGCTTTCTGTCGGTCTCATTATAAGCTCTCCTAAAGCATTTACTATAAGCACTGAAATGATGTGAGAAAACATTATACCCACACGCAATTACTTGGGCTCCGAAACCTCAAATCCTGACTACATTTAGTTTCACTACGTACTTGGCCACTGATTTAAGACAAATTTGGAAAAGGCATAGTGGTTGATGCTCCTAAATAGGACTACATTCTAATTTATACTTCTCTAAACAGGCGATTTGATTATGTGCCAAACATCTGAGGCGTCTTATGACTAGAGATGTAACTAATCAAATCTGGCCGATTATAGACAGGGCTATGAACACTGCTGCTATTCTTCAGACAGGCAGATGCAGGGGGCCTGGAGGCGAGTTTGTTTGGGTTAATGTGGTGTTTTCGGGTCTTTTTGAGGAGATTACAGATGCGAGACTATAGAGAATGATATGGCTGTTGGTGATGCATTGCTACATAATCTTCTAAGAGGCTAGGCTTTTTATCCCCATGTTTAGTTTTGTTCCGTGAGTTTCTTGAGTAATCTTCAAATGGCTTCTTTCTCATTACATAGTTCAACAGTGGATTAGATTCTATGGGTATTTCTAAACCATTTACACGAAATACCTCCTACTATCAGCTCATTGTTGGATAAGATCATTTTGTGGGCCATATATTTATTTATATCTATACATTTTCTTTGCAAAAGTGGATTGATCTTTTCTATTGTTTATGTAAAACAATGACATTTTTGCTGTAGATGGTTCAATACAACTACATGATTCTTCATTAATTCATGCTTTTAATGAAATGAACAAATGAAAACTAATGGCTTATTATCCTGCTAAAATGAGTTAACTAAGGCCTACTAAAGCATATCAAGGTATAACCAGGTCTTACACCGGACTTTTATTCTATTTTATATTTCTTTTCAAGATAATTATTAACCCAACGGAGGACAAACACATGGAATGAATTGATTCAACTGGAATACCATCAAACGATTGAACTGACTTAACTATTGGTGAGTTTGTTACTGGCGAAATTAACAAACTAACCCATACTAAAAGAGATTAGTATTGGTGAGTTTGTTTATTTCGCTGGTCATTACTCGCCAAAAGCAATTCAGGTGCACAATAAGAATTTCAAATCCAAAATTGGACTTTTTTACAGAGCGCAAGGGTTGGACTGAAGTATGATTTCATAGGTGATGGTCACTTTGTCAGGTTCAATTGACAATGAATGAATCGTGCAGACAGACAATGAATTAAATGTATTGGTATTCTATTGATTCCATTATGACTACACTCATGAGATTAGATTAGTTTATCTGAATATGCTTGACCAAAAATCTAGAATTACCCAAGAGGCTGTTGGCTTGTTCAATGTTTTGCGACACTGCTGCGTCCATGACTTGGATGTCTGCTCACTGTCTGATTATGTAGCTCCCACATCAGCACGTAGTGTCACAGTCGCATACGGTAATGTGGATGTGAACGTTGGCCCCTGTATCCTGCGCTCTGGGCCGGAGAGGAAGCACCCAGAGGCTTTTAACGCTGTACCAAGCAACTGGGGTGTTTGTTTCTCTATCAACAATTTGTCAAGTGATGGTGTAGGCAGAATGATAACATGATTTCAGATGAGTCATTGGCTTGTGGGGTAAATTGTAGGTCAGGCAGCAGTGAATCATAGTGTTTAAAAAAAAGAAAATCTATGTCTTAAAGCAATGTGTAATGAATGCATTTGGATGTAACCACTAAGTAGCTGTTCATCTGTAGTTTGAAATCATTAATTACACTGATTGCAATGATAATAAGGTCAGGGCTGTCATAGTTTGATGGAGTTCCAGGCTTGAATCCATTTGGCAGAGCAGCGAGCTGAGCAGTATCTCTGGTAATCACAGAAGATGAAGCCAAGGCCTTTTGGTTAAGCAGCAGATCTCAATTTAAAATGACACTATGATTTTTATTAGATTATTTTGTATCTATTTTTATTTGTATCTGACCTTACCACTGTGTTTTATGGAATATTGTGGAGAACACAACACAGACTACTTACTTTCTTCCTATACCCACCACCATTAAGCTCTAACCAAGCTTATAATTCTGGCATTAATTATAATGTCTCAGCACCTCCCCATTTATCAAGCTAAACCAATTAATCAAAAGGGGTTAGAGGTACTCTTCATAATTAGTGGTCGAGAATTTTTCAGGACCAATACTGATAATTAGTTGCCAAGGAGACTGATAACCGATAAATGGAGCCAATACTAATTACCAGAAAAAGTGAACATATTAGTGTCCAATTTTTGAGTGATACGAACTGCAGCATTTAGAAATAGCTCCCACTGTATAGACTGGATGTTATGTAACTGGAGTTTTAGGGATGGATAGATCTTCCAGGTGATGCTTGCATTGGTTATGATTTTAACGACAAGTGTCCTGTTAAATTGATTGAAACGAATAAAACTTTTATAAAACAGCTTTTTTTAGGCATATGAACAGTAAGTTTTGTTGTACTCGAGTGCTGGCATATAGCTGTAGTATTCATAAATGTTTGTGTCTAGTTAATTCGTATCATTGTTTCGATCAGGAGGCTGGATCACTGCTTGAGTATAGACTTTTTATTTTTATTATGGCTGGGTAACGCTGCAATAACAGTCACTTCCAGTAACTGTGCTTTTATCAATAACGCGACTTGAAAAGGCTGATTGAGTAAGCAGACTCGATACTAAAGCCTATTCACAGTGGCACTGGGGAAGCAGGGCAGCTGTGTGGGAGATCGAGTTGGCATTTAAATATCTCTCTATAGGAAAATAACTGGATCCTTTCAGATATGAGCCGGAAGCTGAAGACTGAGAGAAATGCTACAAATGCTGATAATGGCCTTCATATTTTCTATCCATAATAGACTTGTTGTACGTCCATCTATTTCAGGGTTTCAACATTCTTTCTCATTGTTCCGTTCACTGTGCTGGATTGTTCCTGAAAGCCTGTGAAGAGAAATTACAAAACAAGCCCAGTGCTGCCGACGATCACTCATTCATCAAACATCTCTGCGTGTATCACATTCAACAGGTGATCATTGTGTGTCACTGCAGTAGGCAGACACAAGTCAATGTAACCCAGTCAATTCCAATGTCGGAAGTAGTAAAAGAGAAGTTTGGTGGTGGACATATTGTGAAGAGTCATTATATTAAAACTAAATTATACACTTTTTTGCCAATGTTACCCACCCCTAATTTAAAATTTCAATGTTAAATAAGTGAGTGCTCTGAGTATGCTTGCAGCTCCACCAAATTGGCTTATGTTTTTTCTAGGGGTGGGCCTTTGGCTAGATTTCTTGCGTGGTAATCTTGCCTATCTTCATGGAAAAGATTTTACTTTTTTAACACACCACCTATCTCTTTGTCGCCTTATCTCCCCTTTTGCAAAACCTTGGTCGGATGATTGCTGAAGTGTTTGTGATTAGGTTTCACATTAGGTCTTGCAGGTGGTTAAAATGTTATTCTTGATCAATGAAGTGTGAAGCTCTTATTTGCACGTTGGTTCTATAGGCTACAAACCCCCCCTCTTTTGTACAGTCTGTAAACGTTGGTACAACTCTATAAAAGGTAACGCTGAGGCCGAGTTTATAGGTCTTCTTTATCTGCAGCTTGATTCCTACATGTTGAGAGATGAGTTTGATGTCCAAATGTAATAAACAGGATTACATGTTTAAATCTGTTAAAATCAATGCAGCATCAAGATTGGGATTATCGTGAGAAAAGGCAGCAGCATTTGTCGATGAGATTCTAGCTATAAGTTTATGTACAGTGCTTCTTTATTAGGCTAAAGTCAGAGATTGTGTCAGAGATTTTGTACTTAATTTTTGCTTCTTATCGCAGATTATAGACTGCTCCTTATTATGCTAAAGCTACAAATGTTATTTTGTTATTTTATTTATTAGAGTTTAGTATAGAGTTATTTAGTACAGAGTTTAGTATAGAGCTGTGTTCATTTATCTTATCCTGTGCTGTGTGCTCATTTCTACTGTTCTGTAACTGGTGATGCAACACTGAAATTTCCCCACTGTGGGACGAATAAAGGATCTCCTACTCTTAATATACCAACAATATGGTAGGGTGAAAAACAGCAGCAAAAACCAGTTCTTTAAAACGATGGGGGATGTTTTCAGATTAAGAAGGTATCCAGTTACATGATCTGGGCTTTGACAGTTCAGATGTTGAAGCAGTTAGCGGAGGTGTGGGATTGAAGCGGGACCCCCACTTGTAAGATCATATGTGTGAGTGAGAGCAGAATGCATTAGCTGCCTCTGGATTGTGGGAGCCTGCAGGATTGAGCTGTTGGCCTTGTGCCCACAGAGTGTATTCAATCCTCCACAGACAGCTCTTTGTCCCTGCGCCTTTAAGCAGCTGCTAAACAACCCCTAAAACAAAAGCATCTGGGGTACCCCCCGCATCCTCCAAGTGCAGTGCGACATGTTATAGAAGTGGATACAGCCGAGAGAAAGTCCAAAGTGAAATGTATGTATTGTCAATATGCTGTTTGAATAGTTGTATACTGTGTCAGATTGTTCACAATATTGTTGGTGCATTTTTTCTCACTGTAAATTGGTTTAAAGCTGGGATGATTAACTTTAAAACCACAAACAACCACTTTACAATCCATCTCATTACATGTAGTTCCTCGTTTTCACATGCATGCATTTTTCACCTCTGTCACATATATAGATCATCCTTTTCAGACAGAAAAGCGTCAAATAGTGACTTGCAGATTAAGACAGACTGGTACCACTGCTTTGATTGTCCATTGTATTCAGCATTTTCTAATTAATGTTCAAAATTCCAAACTAAAAAGTAATCCATTGCGTCTATTGTCCCCCTGGGCAAGCTGATTTCATGACAGGGTTGGTTTGATGTGTGCTTTGAGGTTCTGTAATGTCATTTTAAAGAAGCTTTACATTTATGCTGTGTTTTCAGCATAATTCTCAATTTATTTTCAAACTTGACCGTGAAAATGTGAGAAGTAAAGTTAAAGCAGAATACCATGACTTTATATAGATTGTATAGTAAATGCATGTTGTGGAGTGGGGTTTTCTTCATGTGACACATCAGAGCTGGAGTTTGGGCCCTGTGGACTCAGACGCTGCTGCCAGTAATCACTTTCCTGCCCAAGGAAAGAGATTCCAAGAGTGAGTTTTCATTGTCTGCTTATTATCCTCCAGAGAGAGAGGATCGACAGGAAGAGGCTCCGCTGCCAAACAGATGAAAATCTGCACTCTGAGCTTTTATAAAGCGACAGCTGCAGGAAACCTAATAGCTGAGCCAGAGTTTGGGACTTGTTTGCCTCACAGCGAGCCTTTGGAGATGAAGACGTGCAGTTTAATTTTCTTTCCAAACTCTTGTCTTTAAGTCAAACTGATCTGGGTCATTCTGCCATGATGTTTTTGCCATTAGTGTACAATTCTGTCACTTATTGGTTCACTAATGGTTAGAAATACTGCCTGCGCTTCAGGGAAAGGAAATCCCAGATGTTTGTGTCTGAAAAACAGTTTGACCCTGTAACCACACACATACTGAGCTCCAGAATGCTGTAGTAGCTTTACCACAGACGCCGTATACATGTCTCTGACCTCCACTCACGCTGCTCGGACTCTGGGAAAACAATAAGAGGCCTCAGCAGGAGAAGGGAACTTTTACAAACTGTGATGTTATGGAGGACTCTCAAGGTCAAAGTCGGGTTGGATGATAAAATGGGATTCATGTGTCCCATATTCATAGCTCTAATAAAGTTTCATTGATTATTGTATAAGCTAAATATGTGTCTATTAGCTTTACAGTAACCTTTCCCCACAGACCAAACGATGGAGTAGAAATACATTTGATTAGTCACAAATTCTATGGATGTTAAAGTGTAAACATCATGTACTCTTTCTAGACAGTCCAAAATTCTAACAAACTTCTGTGGAAGAGTTTCAAAAATGTGTTGTGAAACAGTCAAACTCTGAAACGTAGTAAGAGATCGGGGACTACTAAATGACAATAACAGAACAGGGTTAGGAAAAAACAAAAGTGTAGGAAAACGTTTGTGTGAGCCAGTTAACTGTATAGAAAATGTCTTGGTTTCTATTAGACACATAAAGGGTTAACGTGTTATTGTTTAGGAGGGGGATTTTGCGCAGAAAAGTGTCAAATGTTGAAAAGGAGATAAGAGAACCTTTATTCATCAGGGACATTTTCAGTGTCGCTGATTGTACCAACCAACAAAGACAAATCTATCCATCTGCTCGTATAGGATTCTTTTCTTAACTTTTTGCTTCAGAAATACTTTGCGGGGAGCGGGCTGTGTTGGAAATGTCAGGTTCATACTTTGGACGCCCCCCTGATCCCCTCCAGTCCCGGGACGCTGCCTTTGACTCCGCGACTCCACAACAATAGCGTTAAAAGTGTCCGTGCCGTTCTGTTGTCATAGCGCTGGCTGCGAATCTTTGAACAGAGCTGAGACCTGGGGTTGGGCCTATGTCTAATTGAGGGCTTGGGGGAGCAGCGAACAGAGTCTTGCGGTCAGAGGTGAGAGGTTGGGTTGGCAGCAGGGGTTTCGGGGGACAATGGAGCTGGCGGGAAAAAAGATCTGAGCAGCTGGGGGCGAGTGCGACAGGGGGAACCGTGGGAAAATCCTATGTATCACATGGGGAGTCCGTGTCCGCCGGTGTCATGTCTTTTTCTTCATTAGTTCTACCATTGTGCGTGTGCTGACATGTTAAAGCCATCCAACAAGTGGGAATATATAGAAGAATGTAAAGTTGGCTGCCTCTCAAGTGTAAAGTTTCACTGTATATTTGTTTTGTTTAGTCAGTCGTGCTATCCAAATTAATTTCACATACATCAGACCACTCCAAAATCTCATTAACCCCGTAAATGTAAGCTGCCTGTGTAAAGCAAGATAACACTTCACTTCTTTGACTTCGACTGAATATAATTAAATTAAAAAGGAGAGGGAATTGTCTTTAAGCAAAATACATAGAGTAAAAAATGTTGACTGAATCGCATTCATTATGAGAGTGGCCAGGTCCAAAAATGAGGGCTGATTGACGAACCCAGTATACCCCAAGGATAAGGGTATACCTTTCTGAATAAAATTAGTGCAGAGGTTTGAGCCAAAACTAACCAAATGTAAGGATGCCTTGATTGGCCGTGTAACATGTTTCTGATTCATGTTGGTTCAATGTTTAGAATATAATAAAATAAACTATGCGTTTTTTTTAGATAACAAGCTTTAAGATTATATATTACATGCTATGGCAGTGGTAGCCAATTTGACTTCTTACCATAATACAAATTTAATATTAAGGACCACTAAAAAGTATTGGTCCCATTTATAGTTTATCAAATATTAACAATGTTTCAGGTTATTTATTATTCACTATATTTAGAAACTGAACAGAAACAGCTTTATGACCACCTACACATGTATGTCAACATATGTGTACATGGTCATAAAGCTGCATACATATATGTCGACATACATATACTGTATGTCAACATATATCTTGACATACAGGTCCAAATATATCTCGACATCCATCTATTGTCTTCCGCTTAATCCATTTCTGGGTCGGTGGTGGTGGCAGTCAGAGCTGCACCCAGTACACAGAGCACCAGCCCCGCACTGATCCTTCTGCAGGTGGTGAGTCCACAGGAGGATCTAATATATATGAACTTTTGAGGTGTAAAAACAAAAGTTGAATGGCTATGTTATGGTCGATAATCTGATGATTTCATAATATTTGAACTCTAATTACAGAAGGTACAGAAGGCGTAACAAAGTGTGACTCCCAGGTATTTCAATAATTCTCATAGCCGTATATCATAACTCTTATATGTATATGCTGTATGTTGTACCAGCCCGACAGCCTCAAGTAGATAGTATTGCGTCTTTAGTTTGCGGTGTTACAGTAGCTGTGGACTGCAGGGTTGTAGTAAACTGTAGTAAAGACCACCTCCCAAAAGTCTGTTTACATTGTGAGATCTGCCCTGGCCCCATACCCATCCTTTGCATCCAAAGTCCAAGTAAAATTTCTATGTTTTGGTTATTGTAAATGCTTGCGCCTGGATAATGGGAAGCATTTGTCTTGCTCAAAAGCCACTCAGCCAAAACCACAGCGGCTGCAGAGGTGCCAGGGAACCAGCCTTGTGAAGTCGTTTTAAAGGGAAAAACATGGCCATTGGGAATCTATAAGTGTTGCTCCGTCTCCAGACCTCCAGACATGATAGTAAGACAAACATGTGATTAGGGAAGTGCTGACTTGTGCGCTGTGGGCATTGTTTGGTCAATGGAAAGAACTTTATACGTTCTGGGCCAATATAAAGCAAGTTTCAATTTGAAAATGGATGAAATTTAATATGCCAAGTTTCCATTGTGTTTGAGCATAACATTAGGGATCTTTAACTTGTAGAGTTTTTGGTCTGAATAAAGTGTTCATACAGTTATAGAATAGTGAGCTGGTGATGGGGAGGAGGTGGGTTACTGTGTGAGCTGATTGGCACAGACGTGTAGTAGTGGGAGGATTGGTGTCGAGAGGTGGGATGTTGATCAGTGAGATATTCCAGTCTGAACCTTGTCTATAGCTCAATTACAACAAAAATGTATCAGCCAAAGTGGGTCACAGAACAATTGTATTTTTCTCGTCCCATCGATCAGTTGCATCGTGATGGAGCGACTGACCTACTGTCCAATGTTTTAAAGTGGGTCAGTAAGCCACACTGTTGGGATGCATGAGGCAGCAACAGCATTTAATTCATGATATTCAAGGTGGTGAATCAGTGTTTCTGTTATTGTAATCTGGTTCATGAATTTTCTTTTGGTCACTGTGAAGAGGGGTTTCCTATGCTTGTTCTCACGGAAATGTTGTTCCTTTGCCTTGAATCTTCATGTCAATTGAAGAAGTTTAATTTTAGCTACACCATTTGTCTTCTCATTATCCATCATTTGAATTAAATCTAGTTTTAGTGCTACTAGTTTATTTAAAGAGTTAAAGATAAATGCATTGTTTTTGCTGGTGTAACATGATTTAGCTACACATCACTTCCCTATCAATGTTATCGGATGCTTAGCAGAGAAGCCGGTCATGTGCATTGTAATTACTTCACTCCATGTTTGTCCCCTTCTAAACATAATGCACACTGAGCACATTTGCCTGTTTTTGTGGACACGGAAGATGTTTTGCTTTTCAACCGTGGCCCCTTATTGGTTCCCAGGCTTTAATGGTGTAGATGCAGCTTTCCCTGAGAACTCGCCCAGGCTGCAGGTCCTTATGGGTGAGCTGAGACTTAGGACCATTCAATGTACGCCCCTCCACGCCTCCACCCTCTCCACAACTCTTAATCCTACAATACCAGCAGTCCCATTTGTATCAGCTTCATCATCATTCAGTGCATGTCCTCAAGCAGGGGAGTGACACTTGCACCATGTCAGAGAGTTTCCAAACACTGGGTCAAATTACCAAAATCGTCTTTTAATTGGTTTTGTGAGTTTATATATATATATAGTCTTTTTGACAGTTTTATGTTGAGATCATACTAAAATCAAATCTTAAAACTGGGGTACAGAACTTTCAAACCACCGTAACTATGTAATAAAATCTGTCTCACTTGTTATTTACTGTCACTAGTTTTTACTTTAGTATTGTTGGTCTTTGCCGCATTTTTTCGATGCCACCCTCTCTCAGCCAATCAGCTCTCAGATCAAAGTTTCAAATATTGACTCAGAGGGCTCATTCTAATAAGTATGCAAAATATAACATGTTTTCTAACAAGATGAAGACGGTTTGTTGTCATTTTACTTTTACAAATCTCTTGCTATTGGGGCAGACAGCAAGTAGTATTTATGAAAGAAAAGTTACAGACCCCATCTTTAAATGACTTATTCTACTGAGTGGCAGTGCGTGACAATACCATTCTGGTTTGCATATTTCTGGTCCATGTTCACTCCCAAACCCAAGGCCAATAGCTGCAGGCAAAATAGATTTTAAGGCTAAAAACATGTGTTCAAACTTTGGCTGTGATTGCATGCATGTGGTGACTAGATCAATGCAAGGAAATGGTCTGTCCCCTGATGGTTAAGAATGTTAAAGCATAATATGTCTTCATAAGCCATGTTTTTAATGAGAAGGAGTATTATTTGGACTGTGTGCTTCACAAAGGTCGCTAAAATCCCTGAAGTGGATGGTCTCGGATCTGTTTGTTGCCACTAATGTAAGACATAGTAACTTCCTTGAATAATCACTTGGTGAAATGATTTTGTCCATTGTGCATGCGTGTCATAATTTCCAATACAAAGCATGTGTTTTCTTTGTAGTGGATCTTATAAACCCTCAGTGGTTCTGGACCTAGTCATAGGTTTGGCATTTTGTTTTACACAAGCACTATAAACTTGAGTGTGTTGTTGTTCATGCATTTTAGAGCTGGATACTGGCTTCCTTTTTTATTCCAATGCAGCAACTTCAAAGTGGAACTGGAAAGGTGGTCTTTTATAGCAGTAAGTTATGATTACACTGTTTCTCTTGTTAATAACAACATTCTTCATCTTCATCTGCCACAAGCAAAACCTTACCTCACTCTAATCCTAACAATAACTTTTACCTTAAACCTATGACTTTTACCTGACTTTTATTGCAAATTTGATTTGGTTTTTCAGATCTGATGCTGATTCTTTCGAGTTTTGCTAAATACAAATGTATCTGTTGATTATTTTTTTCTCCCGTGAATGATTATAAAAAGGTAGCAACTTACATGATTTGATTTACACCATGTATCTATTATATTAACGGGACTTGATCTACATTCATTTGCCAATTATGCTAAAACACAAAGCTAAGAGGTAGCACAGAAAGTGTGTTTATGTTCTCTGCTTTGGACTAGTATATTGTTAATTTACAATGAACTATATACTTTGGTTATATTACAAAAATTAATCCTCCAGATTCATAGCTTTAAAATGAAGTATATCAGAGACTTCCAAGGATAAAAAAACAAAATATTCACAAATCTAAAATCTCAGCCGATAACCGGCATCTATCGAGATTTGAAAATTGTTACCTAAATAGATGTAATACAAAATTCAATATTTGAAATACTAAATGTTTTGACCTTGCCCTGGTGGTGATTAAATAGAAAGCCAAATGATAGATATTTTTTTTCAGGCAAAGAAGTAACCCCACTAACCCTTCTCCATGGAGACAACCAAGTGGCACCCAAAGTTTTCCCCAAAGTTCCATAGGGCACATTTTGACAGTGAAGTTGTAGGTGAGAGTTGAAAGATTCGCTGTGCATTTGTTGTTGTGGGATCTGTGCTAAGTTCACTTCCCTGACCCTCTGTTACCCCCTCCCCATATACACCCCTCCTCTGTGTACGACTCCTCCGTGAGAAGACCCCCACCTCCCCCTGCCTCATTAGCATGCCCCTGGGTTCCCCTCAACGGCTGTTCCCAAACAAACTCTCACCAAGACCTATTTCTCTTGTCCCCTTTCCTGTCTCATCCACTCATCCATCTTATGTTATTTTTAAGAACTTTGCATTCTCTCTGCTCATCTCTTTTCGTCTGCCTCTTTGATTTCACCTCTATCATCTTGTTTGAATGTCCCTGTTTGAATTGCGGCTCTTCCTCTGTTGAGCCCAGAGGACGTGGTGTTCCCCTGTCATGGAAACGTGGAGGCCCTCTCTCGCTCTCTTCCTACATCCTTTCTGAAGTGGCCAGATGGAAAGCAGCTCAGTGTATGAGGCTATACTACTGCAGAAGTGGGCGTCTGGTGCTAAATAACTGTGACCTTATCTGCTGTAGGGATGTCAGGTTGGGTCCCTCTTAAAAAGATGTTCAAAGAAAATGTTTGACTTTTCCGTGTCAGCGACTGTAGTAACCGTTATTGTTCAACAGCATCAGCCTACTCCAAAACTATTTTGTTTTCTGAAAAAAATGTTCTTGCCCATTTCAACTGACATAATTGGTTTCAAAGGAGGAGTATTATACAAACTACTTTTTGAGCCTTAAGCGGCGTTACAACATTGTTCTTCACACAGACCTTGTGTTGTTTTTAGATCCATCCATGTTTGTGCCAGCTTCTCGCGCAAACATGTAACTCTGCTCCTTCTATTAAAATACTCAGTCCTGTAATGGTATGATGTCATTGGGAGTCTATGACATCACACTCAAAGCTGTTTTCTGCCTTTTTAAATTGTTTTTCACATGAATTACTTTTGGCAGTTTCTCATGTGAAATAACATTAACAATTGCATGGGTGTGTTTGAAGCCAGTAGTTTTTAAATGAAAAAAAAAAACGCCCTCTGGGGGATTTATAATTTTCACCAGATATTATTTAACATTCCTGACTTTGCATTTAAATTTGTAATGCTCCAAAAATAATGTCTTCTTTAATCCTGGTGGAAAAATCTGGTTTTATGATAAACTCTATTATATTTTAACAACCAGTTGGTCCTTAAATTAAGTAAAAAAGATTTCTTTCATGATTTCTGACATTCATTGATAAAAAAAAAAAATAAAATATGCAATTGGAATTCAAGTTATGCCAATGTTGTCAGGGAAAACCTCGTGTTGGCTTTGTCAGAGTCCTATCCTTGCATGGACGTGATCTGTGTGTTCACTTTAGTCCTTACTTGGTCTATGTGTTTTTGAACTAATTGTCATTATTCTCTGTCAATATGAATCACCTCGCCCTGCTCTGAATACCTGCATTCACAACATGTTGTCTTGATTGTTCTCACGTGGGAAAAGTGAAACTAGGCCAAGTGCCACATTTGAGACTCAGACAATCCAAGGGTCCTGTCTGCAGCCCCACTTCACTCTGCTGTCTGTCACTCGGCTAGATTCTGTCAAACAACTATTCACACTGCACTCGAAGCTGTCAATTAGACACATCTGAGAGAAACCCTTCCCATGGATTTGAATTGCTTGTTGTAGAGTTCAGTGATACCTTTCCAATCTGTGGTCAGTCATTTACTTTATGTTGTGTTGAATCATCTGAGGACGTTTTCTTCTCGAGTACTGGCATGAGATTGATAATGGGAATAATCTTTTTTTGTAAAGCAACAAAAAAACGGTGTTTTGAGCTCAGCCCCGTCAACACAAAGCAACAAAAAAAGTCAATAAAACAGTCATAATAATTAGAATTACAATTGAATGTAGCAGACCAACGGCACACAACAAGAAAGACAAAGCAAAGACGATGTGGAACAGTAAAATACAACATGTGAAGTTTAAAATTATAGGAATTTAAGACGTACGTTTTATGCGAAGCTACTTATGGTACTAGCCTTATCTCTAATCCAATCCAAGTCATTTCCCCTGAAAAAAAACATAACTATTTACATTTATTAATGCCAATTCCAATGTGGGTTTTTGCCTTTTTACCTTTTAAACTCCACTATACACTTTGTAGGCGATGTTCATCCTCCATTTGTCAATTTCAGCTTTGTTTAGAACATGACGTTTTCAGAAAGCTTGCACATCCATTAGCTCAACATGGAACACCTCTGGAATGCATCACTTTAAAACGACGTTTTTTGACGTTTTAGATCTGGGGAGAGAGAATAAACTGGTGCATAGACATCCAGAGAGGATAGTTGGCAAAGGGAGTCTGCTCATGGAGACTTGACAACTGAATTTCTTTTGAGAAAAAAACCTAATCTTCATAACAAAAACCTTCTAAAACACTGATAAGAAAATGCTGTCAGTAACATCACCTGTTATAGGGTCGTGCAAGTATTTTAATATTTATTATGGTGATTGTAAGCCCCCACTGAAAGATCAAGGCTGTTCCGTCTCTGACAGAGCAGCCGTCCTCCTGTGGACTCTGTGAATTGGATGCTGCTCTGACCCCGACCCAGAAATTGACTCATGGATAGAAAATGGATGGATGGATATGGTGATTGTGGTGCACCTAAACCTTATATATCATTATTCTTTAGAAACGTCTATCTCTTCTAGACCACCTGTGGCTTTATATTGCCTTCAGTCTGTTTTTTGCCATTGCATTGAAGGTCTTTGAGCAATTATTAAATCTTCTTTCTACTTGTGGATTTGGCCTGAAGTCCATCCATTTTTTACATCCATTTTCTACCCTTTAATCCATTTCTGGGTCAGGGGGGTGGCAATCAGAGATGCCACCCAAGTCTCATAGCACCAGCCCCTCACTGACCCTCTGCAGGTGGTGAGTCCACAGGAGGGCGGCTGCTCTCTGAGTGTGAGCATAGCCTTGATCTTTCAGTTGGGGCTTTGGGCAAAGTGGGGTTAAGTGTCTTGCCCAAGGACACAACGACAGCAGTCATCAGTGGGAGTTGATGGAGAAGGTGCAGAGGTGGGAATTGAACCCACGACCTTCTGGCCTTAAGACCAATGCTCTACCAACTGAGCTACTGTCGCCCTTGGCCTGATGGCATTTATATCTCAGTTTCCCCTGCTTCAGTTAGAGCTCTGGGGCCTCTGTCCTTCAGCTGATTAATGAGGCGAGAGTCTGCAGTGATGGAGATGAATGAGGAGGACAGCACCAGTGTGATAAACTGACAGCTCTAAACTCTTAACAACATAAAAGACATACCATAGATTAGGATTGCCCCCCCACACACACACTGCAGCTCATTTATTATGATGCAAGTTATAGATCAAAGCCGATTTGTCATTTTAATGAGAGCTATTTAATGTCTTATTCCGAGGCAATGGGAAACTGTAATCATCACCTTCCTGGTGTTCTCATTATCGCAGAAGACAAAAATAGAACGGTGTCAATGAAACTTTCAGGGAGATGAATGGTATCGTTGTTTTCAGTCAGTACCATTACATCACCTCAAGATGTGTTTTAACTGACAGCCATTTGATTTTTATCAACAATAATATTGTTATTCAGAATTTATGAATCAGAAATTCTTGAGCACATAGATTATGCAAAGTCTGTGTCTATGTTCTACAGGCAACAAAGGCAAGAGGAGACTTTTTGAGTCTGGACTGAGTAGACCAACTCCTACTCAACTGAACAGACCATACCCTAGAGCCTAGAGTAGACTCCCTTGTTTCTCGCGGGGGTTACGTTCCAAAAATAATCCACAGTAAGCAAAACCCGTGAAGTAGTAGCTACACGTTTTAAGGATGCAACACTCCTCACTGCACACTTAATACACTTTTCTGAACTCATAACTGATGAAGTTTAATCGCGGGGATGTCAAACCTGTTCATCGTTGGTCTTAGCGCTGCTGTAGTTGTCAAAAGCCAAGCACACACTGTAACATACAGCTGCATAAGGCACCTCGCTGAGGAGCATGAACAGGACTGAGGGCTGCAGGGAGACGGTGGTTGTCCTAGTCCTCTGAACTAATCACAGCGGTGCACACAAGCCACAAAAATTTTCTTCTGACTTTGAATAAAAGTAACGCTTTTTTATAGCTCACAAAAAATCTGTGAAACAACGAGGCCACGGAAATTGAACTGTGTTATAGTGTGGGACTACTGTGTCGTCATTCACTTGACATCTTTTGACATCTCATGACTTTATTAGTTTGCCAAACGGGAAATGAAAGCTGAGGGGGGAAGAAAAGAACAAGCGTCCCCAGCCCGGCCTTAGCTGTGATTACATGGTGAGTGCCTTGGATCCCTTGGGCTCCTTGTCTCCTCGTAAGAAGGGTTGACAGTACCACTGCTGCTCCATTTGTTTGTAAACACACACAGGCCAGTTCTGTCACTGTCGGATTGAAACGTCACTTATCATTAGCACTTATCTCCTTGTTTTGTTCCACTTAAAAGCAATTACAAGCCATTATTACTGAGGACTTTCCACTCAGCTGTCACCAGATATTAGTGATTGGCTGAGTTCCGCACTTTCAGATGGTAAACAATGCACTTTTGACAAATTGGTCAACACGCATTTTGGAATCCCTCATGAGCACCCATTAAAGCCATTACAGATCGTGTGCGAGTATGGCCGCCCTCAAAGTGTGGAAAATGAGACTATGTGGTTCTCATAAATGGTGTTTGGGCAGCATCTCTCCGCAACACAACAACAATGCATTAACATTAGCTGTAAACACACACATCTGCTTGCAATGAAGATGCATGTAAGACGAGGAATGGGTGTAAGCAGATGGGAGAGTGCTTAGTGTCTAGGGGGAAAAGAATGATACATTTTTCCATATGTCGACGCAAGTTTCAGTTGTTGGAAGATTTCAATGTGGTGCAGATGGCTGGAGTGAATGGGTAAATGGTTGAGGCTCAAACTGTAATGGCAGAGATGAGAGAAAAATGACCATGTGATGATTACGTCTATATTTGGCTTTCTCAAAACTGTATCAACAATATAAAAAAGTGCTTTATCTTTTGCAAATTGCGTTGGTTGCAGAGTATTTATTGCAACGTTTGACCATTTTTTTCCTTCATTAATTGTCAATCAGTTATTTTAACCGATATCTTGATGTAATGTCCATGGTGCTATTGCGCTTTTAAGCATTACAAAAGTGAAATGGGAAGTATTCATGTATGGATCCTTTACCATTGTTTAACCTGACAAGATTCTACCAAAAGCTTGTGTAGTGGAAGGAAAAAAGCAAACCCTATTTCAATTCTTGTCATTATAAACATCACGTTTTCTAAAGCACGCTTTACTAGTTGCTTTGCTAAACAAGTCTGTCAATTTTCTACAAATTAGTCCAATCTGACTGTGTATTTGCCCCTGTCACTGTTCATGTAACAATCTTTATGATAAGTGTGACCTTCTAAAAGCTGTAACAACTTTAGTTTTTGCTATTGTTGTATCTTATATGATGCAGTTGATATCACACATTGTTCTCCACTGTAACAAACAGCAAATAATGTTTCCTTGATGACCCATTCAAACGCCACAATCAAGAGCGAGAGAACAAGCTTCATAGAAATACTGTGCATGAGTTATACGGTCATTCACGTGACTCTGAATTTAGATATGGATTAAAAATATACCACTGAAATGACAACAAATGTGATTAGATTATTCTTTTGTTTACCTAATCTTATCTTTAATTATTTTCTGTTTAGTTTGATTTGCTTGGAGATGATTGTATTAGCTTCAAGATCATGTTGCAGATCTTACACTGGTGAAAACTCAGAATATTGTTCAAAAGCCCTTTTACATCTGTACTTACAATGTGAAACTAATACGACAGATTCATTGTTAATTATTGGCTCACAGCTTTTTTTATAACTCAAATGTGAATATTTTGATAATTGCCTGTAAGCCAAAATCCTCAAAATTATATCTAGACCTGCCAGATTTCACTTTGCATGTGATTTAGTCTACATCATATATCGGTTTCACATTTTTTGTCTAAATACAAAAATAAATGCGTTTTTGAATAATAACCTAATTGTTTGTTCAAAATGCTACTTCGAGACAGTATCCCCTTTTGATAAAAAACAGAACTATGATTGAAAAATGTATCTAAACTACAGAAATGGTAGATGGGTTAGGGTTAGAGATGTAAACTTGATTTTTGAGCTCCCACCAGTGACAATACGTTCACCGTAGTGTGTAATGTTGAGATGCGCTCATTATTTGGACATTTGGACATGCACACAGGATGCAGCTCAGTGGTGGGTCGGTCCAGTCCTCTGCTTCTGTGCCGGAAGACCACTGCTATCCTCCCTGAAGGCTCTGCTGTGTTCAGAATGTCCGCTCTGGCTCTGGACACTGCCCCTTTGTAGAGAGTGACGATGTCTTTTTTTTTTTTTTTTTCACTATTTGTCACACACATTGTCGTCTTTATCGTCGCTCCTTCTCCTGCCGTGGATGTGGCAACTTTGGTCTGTGTTACAAAAGCAAGATTAGTATTGCAACAGTTTTCTTATCAAGCAACTGTTCAATATTGAGTTGCAAATAAAGGAAACGCATGTGAAGTGGACGCAAGAATATGGATTTGTTTTAAAGCCAACCAATAATGCAACAGAGTATTGTAAAAAAAAAAAAAAAAACAACCCTGAGTGAGGGTGGTTGAACATTGGGTACTGGCGGCACAGTGGGTCTTGGTTTGTAAAAATGTGTTCTATAAATAAACATTACTTACTACTCGCTTACTACTTACCCCAGCTGTATTAAAACTCTAAATAGAAAACGTATTGGAGTGTGCACAGGAAAGGTCATCTGGAAAACCGCTAGACTTTTCTTCTGTTGCAGACATAACATTACTTTTATTCTATATATGAATCAAAATGACAATAGTAAGTAAGTAAGTAGACTATCATAAATTCCATACTCTCATAATACAAACCCTGACTCTAATGCCAAATACAGAACAAAGTGGTACAATAGTTCTTTTGTGAAACTGTTATTATTTTAGTGGTCAGCCTACGTCTTTGTGCTGTTTCAGTCGTTCAGAACAGTTGAAGTGCCAAAACAGTTGAAAACAATACTCTCTGGGATTTATTAAGAGTTTGAAAGTACCAGAGGTGAAAATGAGAGGTCACCATCTCAAAGAGCCTCTAACAGCTATAACTGTTAATATAGTACAAAAACGGCGATATCATGAGGTTATCAATGGGGACCGACCGATTTAGGAAAAATACTGATTTTTTTTAGGGTTCTTTTCTGCCGATTATCAACTTATCTGCAGAACCAGCTGTTCAGAGCTTTAGAATGTGTTATGATATGAACATATTGATGGTTGAATGATTATTTCTTTGTATCTCACTATATAATGAATTCTAGAGGTTCTAAGCTTTTAAGATTAAAATGAAATGTATTTATTAGCTCGGCTGAAGTTGGTGGTGGATGACGGTGTGTTGTCTTGTGTTTGCATCATCAGTCACCAATAGTAGATCTGTGGATTGTAATACAACAGAAAAAATGAAGCGGTCACTTACAATAATAAAAACTTAATATTTTTATTTCTATCCTTATGCACTTTGTGAAATGTAACTAAATCTTATCCTTTATTTGTCCCATGGGGGAAAATGTCTGTGTTGCATCACAGGTGACAGAGCCGTAGGGATGAGGAGCACACAACTCTATTCTCAAAAAAATCAAAAAGAATCTCTATCCTAACCTATGTACTCTGGTGAAAATAAATTTCTCCCATAACAATATTAATTATAACAGCAATAATTTATGTATAACAAATTATAATAATTTTATTTATTCCAATTTCATACTATTTTTCACAAATAATGTATCTCTTCTGCTGCTGCATCTGTGTGCCTTCTCTTGTATGTTCTTTTCCATGCTGGAAGAGGGCAAACCTGATCAAAGCTCTGAAAGCCAAACAGACACTCGGTTTGGACTCCCTCGCTGCGCTATGTCCCTGACGTGCCAAAAAGCATTGCACTCAAATTGATTCATAACAAGCTACCACATCTTCTGCCCTTGGAGAAATAAACCATTGGGAAATATGTTCTCTTTTTCAGCATGGTCAAACTTTATGAGCAGGAATGTTGTGTGACAGGGGGAAGCCGTGTGATACTCCTACTGTGAGAGCCGGCTGATTTATAAGTCTCCTGCTTGGCTACCTGACAGTGATGACCACAAGAGCAAGACGCCGTGTTTGCTTTGCATCTGGCCTCAATATCCTGTGGACCCCAGGGCGACATGCTTCTACAGTGTGGTACGAGGCTGCTCTACTCCGCTTTGGGCACACCACTCATTGAGCTGTGGTTAACCTGCAGCTATGGCAACCGCTGTTTTCCGCCTATCACGGGACAGAAAAGTTTTTTGATGTCCGTGCCCTACCCAAACAGAGAGACGCCTGACCGCACACAGCATTGTACTGGCAGCTGGAGCTCTTTTTCGTTGCTTTTCGACTTGACAATGGAGACACTTGAGTTTCTTGTCTCTGGGGATAAGGCCGATGGTTTTGGGGCTGTATCAGTAGATCTGCACAAGGCCAAAACCACACTAGAAGAGAACTAAAAAGTTTACAAGCTTTATAAGGCTGTAGTTGATTAGTTTGCCTCAAAAACAGCTTCTTTCCAACTTCTTTTTGGTCCCTCAGCCACTCCTTGATGTGAATGTTCATGTAAGTTTGATTTGTATGTCTTCCCTGTTTTTCTGCTGTACCAGAAACAAATTCTACCAACTTGTTTTCTGGTCCTTAATAAACGATTCTGATCTAAGAAATGCTTGGTCAACAAGGTCATGTGCAATCTGTCGAATAAAACGGGCATGGGAAAATTTCGAGACATATCTTATATCTGACCCACTTATTAGATTGTAGCTTTATCTGAGATTACTAAATCATGTAAAAACATGCCACAAATAAACGTTTTTCAAAATGGACACTAATCATTGACTACTGCACTACTATTTTTGATTTTTTTCCTGCACACATCCTAATGTTTTAAATAAAAATAGACAATAGTTACAATACATATTTTTGTTGACCAGAATGCAATTGAATGATTCACCCACTAACGACTGATCCATTTATTTTCAAATAATTTTTAAATAGTATTGGTTGCTTTTTAATAATTCCAGGACAATTGTAATTTACTGACAATTCTATAAAAAGTGTCATTAAAGAAGACTGGTTCTTGGAATAGAAAGTACAACCAACAGTGTACTCAATGTATCATAGTTGCTTAGTCAAACTTTACTGTAACAGGAAAGAATGTAGAATAATCTTTTAAAAGTGTTTTGACCTTGTTGTGAGGTGAATAGAGTGTGATTGAGCAGACGAGCGGTCTCCTTGTTTATTTTCCCTCTCCGCTGCGGCCTCCTCCCTGACTATCAGCACCATCCTCTTCTGCCATATTAGTTATAAACTCGGTTTCACAAACCTCTTCTGTGTCCAGTGATACTCATTATACATATTGGATGGTATCGCCTTAAGGGCTCAAAGCTTCAGCAAAAACATGTCCTGCTAATGAGCCAAGTGTGATTGTGACGGCATCAGGTTTAATGTGTTCTTCACATAAACAGGCATTGACCCTGGCGTCCAGTGACTCACAGGCGGCATCCTGTCAGACATGTGGAGCTAATTGGAGGCTCGAAGTGTCTGTGCACATTCACACTGAAGTGTTTATGGTAGTCTCTGGCTCCAAAGCATTATAGACATGTCAAGATTTCCTATATCAGTGTTTGATTATTTTATTTAGAACACTTTTTTCATTCTTCATTTTCTTTTATTACAACTATTCTGTGACACAATTGTGGCTCTGTCTGTATTTTATGTGACTGATAAAAGGGCTATAGTGAGGAGACTGTGACGCAACATTGTGAAGGATTTCTTTGAAAACTAAAACGCAGGCAGTGAAAACTGTGAAATAAAAATGGAGCAAGGAATGTAAAAGTTTGTAATTTCATGTCAATAACTGGTATAAAGGCATCATGATTTTAACTCCCAGCCTGGAGGCACACTATGAAAACTATAGCTCTCTATCTATATATATAGCTTAAATACGACTACAATGAAGTCCTATAGGATTGTCAGTATGATCTTGATTTGCTGACTGGCACACGCAGCATGTGGATCATCTCATTCTACGTAAACATTGGTTTCACTGTTTGGTTACAGATGATCCCATTA
This sequence comes from Knipowitschia caucasica, assembly GCA_964034765.1. NCBI lineage: Eukaryota > Metazoa > Chordata > Actinopteri > Gobiiformes > Gobiidae > Knipowitschia > Knipowitschia caucasica. The sequence continues at coordinate 21,422,554 of OZ035837.1, read as the reverse complement.
ACCTGTTATTTAGACCTCTCAAAAAAGCGTTTGGCTTGTAAAGACACAGGGGAGTGCAGCCGGACATGTTGTTTCCGTTGTACTTTTACGATGCAGAGAAGGCTGCTTTTTGAATGACCATTCTCTGGCTGCATTCAGCCATTGTTCTGTGTATTCTATTATAGCTGAAGCTTGGATATTACAGAGCTTTGAAGTTGGCACTGATGCAATGATTTGAATTGCAAGGATTTGATTATTTTCATTCACTTCTTGGCTTGGATTTTAGATTCTGAAATGACTGCAAGATAAAACTTTTGAATGTATTTTTATATTTTATATTATCTGTATGCTTGTCTGAATGTATGTATAATTCTAATATAGTCTAATCTAGATCTATTATCTAATTTAATTAGTCTAATTCTAATAAAGAAAACTTATTTTAAGTTGCTATGGATTTTAGATTAATACAATCAAATAAATGCAAAGTTTTATCTTGTATAAATGTTTTGTTTGTATTATATTCTGCTTATCTTTGAATGCGTTGCAAGATAAATACACATTTGTCAGGATGAAGGATGATGGACAATAAAGTTATTCTATTGTTTTTAGCGCTTCTCTTTGAACGTTGAAACTCATTGCAGTTGTCTTTTGCAGGTTGTTTCGAGTGCTGCATCAAGTGTCTAGGCGGCGTCCCTTACGCGTCCCTGGTGGCGACCATCCTGTGCTTCTCTGGAGTGGCTCTGTTCTGTGGCTGTGGACATGTGGCTCTGACCGGCACCGTCACCATCCTGGAAACTCACTTCTCCAAGGTCGCCTCAGACCACGCCATGCTCACCGACATGTAAGCCCCTTTGGTCCATCGTTTCAAATCAACCATGAAATGAAATGTTAGTTGAAAGTTTGATAATTGGCAAATACTAGTTGATAATAATAATAATAATGATTATAATACATAATGAGATATTATTCTTTATTATTATATGACTTGGACCGTACGCGCGTTCTGATTGGCTGAAAACCGGTCTGATATTTCATATTTTCCCATCTCGGACCGTTACCATGACAATTGGTCCGAACGGCGCGTATCACATTTGATATCTTTCCTCGGACCGTTACCATGATAATCTTTCCACAGCGCGTATCACACAAAACCAAGTCGGACATGAACATACTTCACAAATATCTCAAAAGCATTGCTAAAGACACAGACGAGAGTCATATAATAAAACATTTATTAACCTTGCTTGCTCGGTCTGTACAGAGAAATATCAGACCTTGGCCTTAATGTACAGACCTCGCCACGGCTCGGTCTGTACATTAAGGCCGCGGTCTGACATTTCTCCATACAGACCTCAACCTTGGTTAATAAGCTGTTAATATGCATGATATTTTTCTATATAAAAAATATTAACTATGCATTTGTTTTATACAGTGCTTTTCTGGGGCTTTAAGGACGCTTAGCATGGTATTATTAATTCACTCTGTACACTAGTGGCAAACAAATACTAAATCTACAGTTGCCGTGGGGCAGACCAATTGACCAATATAAATTTGGAACAGAATCAAGGCAACTAATCTGTGCCATCGCCCCCTTTGGCCACCACGAATCGTTCATTCAATTCAATTTATTTTTAAATAGCCCTAAATCACAACAGCAGTCATCTCGGGTGACTTTACAAAGTTGTCAATTCGGCAACAATAGATCAGAGAATCAAACAGTTTGAACACAGGAGATGCAATAATAACAAACACATAGAGCCATTGGTCCATAGGGAACTGGAACACCAATGTCCATAAATGGTGCTCCTCGAGGTCTCTCATCACTCACCTGTAAACATTTATTGCCAACTTTTTGTTCGTTTGGATATAATTTAAAACCATAATGTGGAAATATGGAAAACCAATGTGGAACACCAGCAGTTGATGGTAAATACATGTTTTTATTGTTTGATGAATCTTACCACAACTGACCAATATAAAATATTGGTGTACTAAAAATATAATTAAAGAGAAATCTTTTGTTCCATGTTGCATAATTGCAGGCTCCAAGTAATCCATGCTGTATATAGTACTGTAGTACTTTTTATACAGTTTATAAGAAGTCTCGTCTTGCTCCAAAAAAAAGATTGATAGTGCTTTTAACGTATTCCGTCTAAGCTGATAATGGTTTCCCTTATCATGGAAACAAGACCAAATATGGTGCTATTGTAAAAATGTGGATCGTGGTCCTCACAATTAAGGGCAATGACAGACACCAGCACATGCTCAGAGCTGGCTTCAGAGTGGAGGTATCCTGGGGGGCAGTCCGTCTCTGTCTGCCTGACCTCACGGAGCCTCACTTCAGAAAGACCCCAGCTGCTGGCTCCATCACAAACATCTGGGGATGATTTATCCTGTTATTTTAATGGAAAAGACACATTGATCCAATGTTTGGAGTCTGAATACTTTCCACATAAAAATGCAGATTCTTTCTTAATTTTATCTTGACATGTAGCACAAGTATAAAACTAGTGTGGTTTGAAAACACAACAAATAACTATGTAGTAAAATCCATGTAACTAATCTGAAAACAGGTTTGATCACCAGTTTTCACATGCATGTTTTTGGCCTCAGTCACATCTTAAGATCAACTTTTTCAGACAGAAAAGGGAAATCTCCAATCAGCTTTTAGTATATAAAAGATAAAATGTTCTCTTAGGAGATAAAGATAGGCTGTTGTGGTCTGATTTGTTCACGGATCTCTCTCTCTCTGTGGGCCTTCCTGAGGTTTCTCCCACTGGGTTTTTGAGTTTTTTTCTCGGCAATGCAAGAAGGTCTACGGTCAGTTATGATCCAGGACATTTATGGACATTGTTGTCTCTGCTCCCCTATGGACAAATGGCTCCTAGTTGCTTGACTCTCAAATCTGTTATTGGCAAATTCACAATAGTGTAAAGTCCTTCGAGAATTATATTCCTTTTGGGGCAAAGTGTTTATGAAACAATAAAGGTTCGGTACTCCAGCTTTGAATTAGTTTAGCAAAGTTATGTTTTAGATGACTCTTTATATCGCTGAATGACACACATGGCATAGAGTCCGGCCCCAGTGAGGAAATGTTGTAAAAGACATGCAGTTCACTAGTTTACATACACTTGCTTTTACTGCAATTTCTTAGGGAATGTGAATGCTTTAGCGGGAGCTCTGGTGTGTACTGTCTTCTCTGGCCGGTGCACACTGGGGTTGTCAGTTTTTCCAATGTGGTTTTTACTGCAAATTGCAAATGCATTCTTGAATCTTGAATTGAATTTGTAAGATTCCTAATAATAATCTTGTGACCAAAACTTGACAACAATAATAATCTAAGTTGACTTTGTCCCTTCTTGCCAACAGCATCCAGCTGATGCAGTATGTGATCTATGGCATCGCCTCCTTCTTCTTCCTGTACGGCATTATCCTGCTGGCCGAGGGCTTCTACACCACCAGCGCGGTTAAAGAGCTGCACAGCGAGTTCAAGACCACCATCTGCGGCCGCTGCATCAGTGGATTGGTATGTTAGCAAAGCCACCCTGCCATGTTGATCTTCACTCAACACGGATTAAAATAGCTTTTCATAAAACATGATTTGTGCCCGTCTGCTCAGTTCGTCTTCCTCACATACATTCTGGGCGTGGCCTGGCTCGGCGTCTTTGGCTTCTCTGCCGTGCCGGTCTTCCTCTTCTACAACATGTGGTACACCTGCAACACCATGAAGTCCCCTATGGCCAACCTCACCAGCATCGACGCCATCTGTGTGGACGTCCGGCAGTACGGTAAGAATACTGCAGAACTTTCCCATATGCGCATTGGTACCAAAAAAACCCAAACATTTACAATACATTCTGGTACACTAGCATCACAATGTATACGTGTGTTTGATAGTATCCAGATGGTGTCCTTGCGGAGCCCATGTTAAGAAATTATTCACATGAGCCAAAGTGTTCAATAAAAGTCATTTGTGGTTTCATAAGACGTTACCAGTGACTGTTCTTAATTAGTTTCATTTTGGTTTGGCTGGATGTATACAGTTGTTATGTAGAGTTACATTTGACTCTTGAAGCTATATGGGATATGGAGAGCTGCATCTTGAAGATTTACAGTTGATTGAAACAAATGATTATATTATTTTTGCGCAGGTATTATTCCATGGAATGCCACACCAGGGAAGGCCTGTGGATCTACACTAGGAGACATCTGCAACTCGAGCGAGGTAATACTTCATAAATATCTACCAAACAACTACAGCAATAAGTAATGGTCCTTTTAACTCAAGTATCTGTTTTCCCTCTCTCATAGTTCTATCTGTCCTATCACTTGTACATTGTCGCCTGTGCTGGAGCAGGTGCCACTGTTATTGCTCTGGTAAGTGGGCGACACACAGTATCTCAAGTACAGCAATTCACTGCATTCATTCTGTCAAGGTCTTGTCTAAATCAGTGGCTGCCAAAATCTTGAACGCTGCGACACCCTTATCAATCGAATGTTCCCTCAGGGCCCTCATTATCAGAGTACATTAGCTATACATATAAAGTTAACTCATAATTTAAGAATTAAAATGTAGCAATTGTCATAATTTTTAGAACTTAAGGGGGGCCCTCTAGTGCAATTGAGGCCCCCCCAGAGGGCCCAGACCACACTTTGAGAAGGACTGGTCTAATTTGAATATGAAACTATATGGCAAGCTAGTAAGTAAGTAAGTAAGTAAGTAATGTTTATTTATATACCGCCTTTCACAGACCAGAGTCACAAAGCGGTTTACAATTGTTATTATTCTTGGGCACTTGTCCACTCACTCCACACAGAGATGGGAGCGGGGTCGCCGAACAGGAGGCGCATGCCAGAACTATTGTACATATTTTTAGTGGTAGGGGAAACCGGAGTACCCGGAGGAAACCTACGCAGACACGGGGAGAACATGCAAACTCCACTCAGAAAGGCCCTGGTCCGACCGGGATTCGAACCCAGGACCTTCTTGCTGAGAGACGAGAGTGCTATCCACTCTGCCACCGTGCCGCCCAAACTAGCTAAACAAACATAATTTATTTGCCAGAGTAATAAACCTGCATTTGAGCCAAATATCTTGAATCCCTCCAGTTTCTTATTGTAGGATTTGTGTTCAAAAGAAGTGTTTATACATGCTTGATTATTGTCTTCTTACTGCATGTGACTGCTGTAAACTGCCTTGAATAACTTGTCACATGACCAGTGAGCAGGAAGTGGGCGGCATGTTCACTCACCAAACCTCTCTGTTCTCTTCCACCAGCTGATCTACATGATGGCTACCACTTATAACTTTGCTGTTTTGAAGTTTAAGAGTCGAGAAGATTGCTGCACTAAGTTTTAAACAGTGCTCCATATATTTCAAAGCTGTACTGATTAGTCACTGACAACATTTGAACTAAAACAAAAATCAGAATAGGAAATAATAGTAAATACAATTTGTAAATAGCTCATTCTATGCATTCTTTAGCGTCTGAGGAGTGGCTTTAGAATGAGTTTGTTCTGCTCCTGCTACAGGACTTGAGGAGACTGGTAGAGTTGCATCAGCATGAGTCCACTGTAAATTAGATTAATTACTGCAGTAAACCAAGTCCTGAATTTAAATTCATTTTACACAATAGTAAACTTGTGATTTGTAATAATGACTACAAATCAAAAATGTTTTATGACAAGTTCTGCAAACTGTTGAGTAATCATGCCATGAAGTGTTATACAACTGATTCAACACCAGTACAACACCAGTATTGTTATAATTTTCTTTTTTATATAATTATGATATTGCATCAATGAGTATTATAAACCGTATCTGTATTATAGGATGCACAAATGGCAGGTTTAGGCCAGCACTCAAGGCATCTCAAGAAGGGAGGCCATAAGCCTCCCTTCTTTCCATGAATTATAATGACATTCTTTTAGATAAAGTAAATGAGTGCGGATGCTGACAAGCCTCAACTAAGAAGTCTGTTTTTTATATTCCTTTTTGCCACAAAAGAGCCATTTGTTTTTTTTCTTAACACTGAGCCTGCATGCTTAATATTCCAGATGCTTTGATGTGTTTAGGTCTTATGCTCAATTTTTCATATATTTAATTTTCCCCTTAATTTTGGACTGTAGCTATTACTTTCGATACAAAATAAACAATCTTTGTTTACAAATACTTCTCACTTGGTTGATTTATTTCCCACAGGATCTGACACGAGTCTTTAACGTTGCACTAATCTTTGACGCTTGCATGTAACGTCTTTGCTCTTCTGCTTCATACCCCAATAACCAACATTTTCTTTTTTATACAGTATACGTGTTATTTATACATCATAACTCCAATATTTGTAATGGAAGTTTTTTGTCTGAGATTACATTGGCCATTCCATAATAATGTATATTTAATGATTTGCAGCAGTCTCAAAACATGGATACTGAAAATATATGTTTGATGGGATAAATAGGTCATATTCTATTGCCCTTCTTTAATATTCTTTAACTGCTCCATTCAAAAACCTTCCATTCAGCCCTTGCACTGTAACCCTTCCAAAGTGTATGGACTTGTCTAATATGTGTAGCTCTGACCTCTTGCTTTGCACCTCTGACATGCTCACCGCCATCCGCCTTCACCCTCTCTTCCAGATCCACTTCCTCATGATTCTCTCTGCAAACTGGGCCTACCTTAAGGACGCCAGTCACATGCATGCCTACCAAGACATCAAACTGAAGGAGGAGCGCGAGCTGCAGGACATCACCTCACGCTCCAAGGAATGTCTCAATTCCTACACATAAGGATATTACACACCCAGTCACACTTCACACACACACAATGAGTCACTGAAGGCCCAGGATGGTGGCCTGTTTGGTCCAATGTTCAGCTGAATTACCTGCCTGTAGCCTGACACGTCACTAATCAGACTTCTAACAAACTAATGCTTTCTGCACTAACACACTCACACACAGGTGAGACTGTGAGATATTTGCTATTTGTTCTATCCATTTTCATATTTTCTGATTTTCATTTTGTAAATTTTTTAAATTATGAAATCGATGGTGAAGCAGGTATTATTAAAACAATATTTCATAATCATTGCTTGAAAAAAAAAAATAATCAGCCTTATAGTGGTACAAGGTCAACAGGATTTTGATTGTAGCAGTATCAAACTAAAAACACACTTATTTTAAGGCTTTAAAACATGTTCCTGTGGCCTGAAAAATCACTACCTCAGGTGTATCCTCGAGCCTATGATACCTTTAAACCAGTAGATTACGCATCTATTTTGGAACTGCGAAGTGGACGGAGCAAGTAAAATTCCCACTAGGGATCTTGGAAAATTATTCTTGTAACAGGTTGAAAATGTGTTCAGGGGTGATCAGCTCTCTGGTGAGTAATGATCACAAGAGCCAGGTTAATATAACGTAGCATTAAAAAAATGGCCAAAGCCCCACACTGTAAAGTAGTCAAAAGAGGGAAACTAGTTATCTGTTGTCTTTTCAAAGAGTACAAATAATCTGTTGTGTGATTATTTGTACTCCTATAGGGATTTTAAGAGGTGGATTTTATATCTGAAAAACTTGGTCCCGCCCTCTTCACAGTTCCATACTGAGCCGATGAATAGGGACATGGGCTGGTTAAACATGTATAGCATTTTTTTTCATGTCTGAAGTAATCATAGTTATGTAGGTTTTGTGACATTAATTACTTTTCTTTGGTACTATAAACGGTACAATAACATTTAGTCTTTTTCTTGTACAGTTTTGTTTTCTAAATAAAAACATTGGTTTATGATGCCATGTAAAACGATTGTATTATAAGTAGAGAAATTAAAGTAAAGAAAGTTTCCCCTACAGCCTTAAGACTAGACTCGCTTCTGTTCTATACAATGCTTTCCCTTTTTTGCCCCATTGTGTAATGAAAACTTGAGGATTTTGGCATCTGGTTAAATGATAACCAAATGTTATATGGCTGTAATAAGCACAACGGCCATTGACTACGACATTTGTTATAAAGCCTGTCTACCATTTTGTATAAAAAAAATAAAATATATATTAAAAATGTTGTGTCCATTTATTCTTCAAAGCATGAAATAGCATCCACATTCAATATAAACTCATACAATTAAAAAAAATACATGCACAAATATAAAAAACAAACAAATGGGCTCTAATACACATCTACCAGAAATCATCGTCTTCATCCTTGTGAGAGAATCCTGCAATGCTACAAAAAAATACAAATATTTACAGGAATTCACACTTCTAGTAAAACAACCGAATGTTCTCCATAAAACTGATTTCAGTCAAACAAGCCGCTTTTACCTTTCATCTTTCTCCTCTGATACACTTTTGTCTTCGAAGCTAAAGGGCTTGGCTTCTTGTTCCAAAGTCTAACAAAAAGGCAAAAAGCACAATGTTACTTATGAATGAGGTCAAAGGCATTTTTTGAAGTACTTGTAACATTTCTCACCGCCTGCGGCTGCTTTTGTCTGGCTTCCAGCACGATCTTCATGTATTTCTCTAAAGGATTCTCTTCATCTTTCGACTTTTTCCCATCATCCTTTGCTTCCTCCTCTTGTCTCTGGTCATTTTCTGCCTCCTCCTCCTGCGTTGCTTGGTCTTCTCCTTCCAACAACTGACAAACAAAATATTTCTCGTAAATCTGAGACTGACTGATTCTACCGTATGTGAAAATGAAATTACATATTCTTTCTCCAGTCGATCCAGCTCGTGCAGCTCCCTCTCTCGGGCCTCTTCTTGCTCTCTCAGTCTTCGTTCTTGCCTTTCTTTTCTTTCCTTTTCCCATTTCTCCTCATCCTCCTGCTGCTGCTGCTGCTGGTGCTGTTTCTCCAGATCGGCTACTGATGATTTGCGAGACGATGGCAAATCTAAAATAAGTATGGCCATGGTTAAGCGGGGGGAAAAACTCCAGTGGGAACAAATAAATACAAATCTATAAGGCTTTTCCAACCATGACTCACTCTGGACTTGCCTAATAAAAGCAAAAAGAAAGGGATGGGGAAAAGATCTAACAAATGGACATGAGTTTATCTTGTGGTTCGTCTTATAATAAATCAAGCCATTTTATTGCAAAAGCTCCACAAATTATATTTTGACCTAAATCCATTCCATACAACAGGAATTCTGAAATGCTTTGAGACTTACTCCCCCATGCAAACAGGTGGGTATACCATATTTAAGATTTGATTTGATTTCCGGTATCTTTTATATTAGTGGTGCAGCTTATAGCTTTGCATATCATAAGAAGTGTAAGTATTTGCATCATTGTTGGATCTTTTTTTTTTTAACAAGCTTGTGGCACACCTACCACTGTCCTGGGACTCTTTGACAACCTCTGCAATAAGATCACCCTTCATTTTCAATCGTCTTTTATAATAGAATCTATACGGCATGCTTATATGAAAACAGTATTTAATTGATTTTAATTGAATACGATTTGGGTTGTGGATAGAGACATAACTCTGGCTTCCATGGCTCACCCTGGGCACATGCAGGCTCTTGCTGAAGACGTGGTGGACTCTGTAGGCGAGGGACAGTGGGGCCTTCTGGGACGCCAGTGTCCGGGAGAAGCTCTGGAATGTGGCTCTGCTCTGGAGGGAGACGGGCACAAAGAGCTTTTATGCCGGACCATAATGCACCAGGGCTAGAAGAGCGCCACAGAATACATAATCAGCGGCCCTTCATCTTCACCATTGTGTGAGTCCACTGAAAGGACACTTTGGAGGCCAGTCACACACTCATTAAAAAGCAAACGGGCCTGAAAACTCTGAGAATTACCTTTTGATTTAGTAATATTACACATATATATTATGTAAGAAGCACTATGGTTGACAAAAAAACATTTTAAATTATGTTTGAATTATCCATAACTTTCTCACATAACTCTCTCATTAAACATGGAGTAAAATCCATCTAACTATCTCCTCACACTTAATATGATTTGGTTCTATGAGATGTATTTAATTTTATAATAAAATTAAGTCAGGATAATGTGGTTCACAAAGTTCTACTTTTACAAAACTTTCTGTTGGGACAAACAACATTTGTAACAGTTTAGTACCCATGCTTTAAATGTATCCAGTTTAAATAATAATAATAGAAATGGCTGCTTTGCGATGCCACATCATATCATACAGTATGTGTCTCTAAACGGTTAATGATTTGAAAGCACTAAACTACCTGGCAGCAGCTCAGTGAGATCTTCCAAACTGATCTTCTCAGGCTGAGGAGAGGACTCTGCGCTGGAGAAGGCAGGCTTTAGCTGTGGTGGGCTGGAGCAGAAAACACATTGATTAGTCCCCAACATCAAAGTATGTGAATTTTTACCGAATATCACCACATAATAAACTATATAAAGGGACCTGATTGTGCCTCGTGCTGTGCTCCTGAGCTGAGGGGGGCTGAGTTCAGAGACAGAGTCATCAGAAGGAACAGCTTTATGGCAAGAGCGCTGCATGATCTCTGCTTCTGCTGTCAGTGATCTTGCTATAATGATTGAAAAAACATTAGATTTAGTATATTGGTTTTGGTCCTTATGTGCTTATAATGCACGAAACGTGGATGTGTTTATATTACCCTCTGTTACTTTCCAACTTGCATTTCTTGAGGGCAATTCTTGAGGGGATGTAAGTCTGGCCGGTGTGGGGCTCTCATCCTCAAAGCATTGGTTTCTTTCAAATATGAGCTCAGTTAGAGGATGTACCCCATGAGCAGCTGTAATCCCCAAAGACGGTGTCTCGACATGGCTTCCAAAAACCGTTACTTTAGGTTGACTTTCAGAAAGGTTTCTGGTGTCACGTGAAATTAGAGGGGGGGTCCTGCTGGCTTTAGGAGAGAGCAGCCTGTGTCTCCTCAGAGGGGAGTCAGGGCGATGACTGGAATACTGTGGCGAAAGCCTGTTGGAGATGTTGGACACCACTGCCCTCTGCTGGTAGTTTCTATAAGCTTCTTCAATAGTCTCTGCTTCTCTCTGTAACTCCTGCATTCGAGCTTTGGCATCAGCAATAATGTCCATGTCAGAGTCCAAGGTGTCAGCCCACGAGTGTTTGTGCAAAGATCCATCTGCTTTGGACAAATCATAAGACGGCCCAGCCTTCAGTACGGTTCTGTCCACATAGATGTCAGGAGGAACCAGGTTATCAGTGCAGCTCTCCAGAATGGAGCGATCAACAAGAGAAGGCTTGGGGTTACGCAGTACTTCATTTTCAAGAGCTGCGATTTGGGGAGATTGTAGAGAAAGAAGGAAAAAAAGAGGAAGGATGAACACTATACAGACACTACAACCAACCACCATAAGAATAAAAGGACAATAGACAGGGCTATTGTCCTTTTAATTCCACAATCAAGTAACTCTTGATAGTGTCATTTCATGCAAAAGAGGCAACCACAATAACTTATTCTAGGTGCACTACTCCATGCAAAATGCTTTAGGAAAATTTAAATAACAAATGACCAATAAAGCCCTACAATTCTACATATAATATAATAGTATAGAATTTCAGTGAGTGTATATGTATTGTGAACCTAATACTATCTAATATAGAAAAAATATTCTAATTCAGGTGATTTATCTTATTCAAGACATTTATAGCACACAATCATAATGGCATCACTGATAAGGCATAACATTCATTCATTCATTCATTCATCACAATAAGGCGTGCTACCTTGCTGGGTTTGTCGCAGTTGTATCTGGATGTTGTCCACATGGTTGTTCATCCACTTGGACCTCTCCTCAGACTCCATCAGCTGTGCCCTGAGCTGAGCACCGTGCTCCACCTGTGTACACAGACGTGCAATGACTCACATTTTTAACATGTAGCAGCAGTTCTTCAAGGCAGATAAAGAACAGATACCAGATATAAAAAATATATGAGCCATCACAGAAGTTAGCTCACGGAATGGTTTTCCCACAGTCAGACATACTGAAGAGACTGACCTCACGCTGGAGTTGAGCCTGCAACACCTGTTTCTGTTTGTTTGAGTCTTCCTCAGCCTGTCTTTGAGCGCTCTGGAGCAGCTGCAAATCTGTGGACAAAACCAGATCACATTCAATCAATAGGGCGTACGTGAAGTGAAATCATTTTTGTGCTGTTAATCTCAAGCAACAATATTTTTTCCTTGGTCATAATGTTACTTTTTATTTTTATTTTGAGTGAAAGGAAGAAGCTTAAGAAGGTTTTCAATATTTTTGATATTCATTTTTTATCCAATTAAATAAATGAATACAGTCATTTAATAAGCAACTTTTCAAAATGCAACATAGCCCAGAGAGCCAAGGGAGAAAAAGTATAACCACTGCACAAAGCAGTGAGTAGACAAACACAATGGTGATACAACAGAAATGGAGATGGTCGTCAGTTATGGCATGATGAGGGTCTTACCCGCACGGAGAAGGCCATTCTGCTCCAGCGCCTCCTCCAGCCGTTTGCTCTGAAGTTGTAGCTCGACCTGAAGCTCCACTCGCTCTGACTTAAGGCTTGTGTAGTCACTCATAGTTTCAAGCTTCTCCTTAAGTAACTCCCTTTGTTCCGTCAGAATAGACTGCTGTTGCTGTGCCATATTTAACTCGATCTGTTCAGAGATCGAGATTATATTAGGACCACTTTACCATTGCCCAGTACTCTAAGTATACCATTAACATTTTATTTTTATTTTTACATTTTACACATTTTGTACTCTACTAATATTGTTGTTATTTTCTCTGTCATTACCCTGTTTTGCAATCTATTTGTGAATTTCTTTTTTAATAATATTAAATCAATGACTCTTCTGGCCCCTGGAAAAGCCATGTTCCAGCTTCTTTCCTCTAGCAGAAGATTTTGCTCGCTGAGATGCAGGATATCTTGTTTTGATAACAGCTTGTGGAAAGAAGATGTTATCAGTTTAAACAAGGCACTTTAAATGATCTTGCCTTTGTATTTAAACTGTTTTAGTTGATTGATTTCACAGTGTAAATTGTGTTTTATTTCTGTGCTTGTCTTGTGCACACTGGGAACTTTTGCAGATGTTTTCCAATATGGTTTTACTGCAAATGGCAAAAAAAAAAAAGAATCTGAACCGCATTTCATTTTCTCTTTGGGGCTGCGGCCCCTGAGGAGAGTGTCTGGTACAGCTCTGGCCCTCTGTCAAATATAGTGGATGACCCCTGCTCTAAGTAGAGCTTATTCACTATGTTAGAACTGCACTATGTCTAGTATGTCTAGCATTGTGTTATTGATCATATAGAAACCCATTTAACTGCATTCCATGATTTTATGACAAAAGATCATTTGTGCTTGTAAGTAAGTAAGTAAGTAAGTAAGCTTTATTTATATACCGCCTTTCACAGACCAGAGTCACAAAGCGGTTTACAATTGTTATTTTTTGGGCACTTGTTCTCTCACTCCACACAGAGATGGGAGCGGGGTCGCCGAACAGGAGGCGCATACCAGACCTATTGTACATATTTTTAGTGGTAGGGGAAACCGGAGTACCCGGAGGAAACCTACGCAGACACAGGGAGAACATGCAAACTCCACTCAGAAAGGCCCTGGTCCGGCCGGGATTCGAACCCAGGACCTTCTAATTCATGTGTCGTGCTAATTGCAGTACATCATTTTAATTCAAAATAAAACAATTTGATTCACCTTTAGCTGTTTTATCTCGGAATATAGTCCAATGTGCTCTCCCAATTTGGCTTCCAGCTCAGCTGACTCCTTTAAAAGACGATCTGTTTCCACTATGTAGAGGGAAAAAACATTAGGATAAAAGTCATTCATGACCACAAACAGCACTGAATGATTTAATACACACATTTATTTCGTGTCTCATTTTCAGTCAATTCTTTGGTTCTATTAATGAAATCTTCCTTAAGTTCAAGTTCATACCTGATAAATAAAAAAAAGCAAGACAGTTAAAAAACAACATATTTTTCTCTTGTAAAATACTAAAATTATACACAACACCTCTCAAGTTCATTTCTGAGCCTCAGGTCATGTGTGTCCTCTAAGGTCTTCACAGCCACTTCCCTTCTCCTCAGCAACTCTACTGTTGTCTTCACCTTTTCTTCATGAATCTGACAACTTCTGTGAAAGACACAAAGATAATTGTTTTAGTCAGAACCTCTCCGTATAGGAGCTTATTGTCCCACGGCTTGTCTAGGACTTACTTTTCAAAAGCCTCAACTTTTATTCTGAACTCACTTTCCCTGTTACGCACAGTTTCGATTTCCTTGAGTACTTCCTGTCGTTGCATGTATAGATTTTTTTCTTCAATCTATAACAAGATTGTATTGTTACGCCATTAGAACATTAGGGAAAATTGGTACAATGTTAATTGTACTTCACCTCTTGTTGTTTTTGTAGCCGGGCCATGTTGTTTTTGTCACGTTCCATCAGAGCTTTTGTTTTCATTTCAAATGTTTCCTCCAATGCCTGTTTGACCTTTAAAAACTCCTTGTTAAATTTGGCTTTTTCTTCCATCTGCACTTTAGCCAGTTCAACATCTTTGAAGTGCTGCAACTATGAAGCCGGACATCAGAATAAAAGTTTTTTTTAAAAATTACCAGTATTTAAATGATCTATTTAATTAATTACACTATGATATAAAAATAGTTGACACCTTTATTTTCATTTCAGTTTGTAATCGCTCTTCGATTTCTTTTTTACAAGATTCCAACTTAGATTGTAAAGTGAAAAATCGATCCCCTCTGCAACTATGACCATCATATTGCTTATCGATCATGTTCATCTTTTCAACTGGGAATATAAAGAAAGTTAAAATACCAGCACAGAATATGACGTTAATTTAAAATGCATCAAGAGGAAAACCTAGTGATTCTCCATAGCTTGACATGATGTTTGTCTGAGTGACCACATCATGGCCTTGTTCATCTATCGGACATTGGCTAAAGTGCAAAAGGAGACTCATCAGGAAACCTAAGGGAACAGGTACAAGAAAGTGTAAAGAAAAGCGGCTAGCCGTATACAATAAATTCAATATTTCTTACTTTTATCAGAATTGTCTTTAGCCATCTGAAAAAAAAACAAGAACGTAGAATTATAATATGTTGTACTAATGTATAACATTATATTAAAAGCAGACTTTAGCGTACCAGTGTTCTGTACAAAGATGACTCTGGAGCAATTTTCACAAGCTGGAGATGATCTTGTTTTGTTAGCATCTATAAAGTCGTGATAACATATTCATGAGTGACAGAAATTTACAAGAGTACGAGTATGATCTGATAGAATTACAGAGTTGAACTCACCTTGTCATTGCTCAGACCACATTCTGGTTTAAACACAGATAAACTGTACTCGTATCCTAAACTTTGAAGGTAATCCGCCACTATGCTGTTGCAGGCAGCGACCAAAGCAGAATCATAATGTACTGATGCTGGTGCCTTGCCCTGTGCCAATGGAGGGTGCTTTAATTCCTGGATCAGCTGATTCCTCAGTTGTGTCTAAAGTAAAAGTATGGTTAACTACACGTTACAACAGCACAGACAAAACAAACGGAGTGACTAAAAAATGTAACTCACTTTAAGTGTATCAAGCAGTCCTTTGCTTTTAAATGTTTGATAAAGTCTCTTTCTAAGTTCTTCTGGTGACAGCACTTCTTCTCTCGACGCAGACATGACTGCTAAAGTTAACGACTTGTAAATATGGAAATGCTGTCCGCTTCTTATGTCAGGAGGTCCATTCAGGTTCGTAGGGTTATCCAATTTGAAGAAATCATAACTGATATAAATATTATATTGATATTGCTTAAGTATTTTTATAAACAGATAAGCTTCAGTTGCCGCAAACAAAACCCTTGGCGACAATTCAAATGTTGGGCATTTAGTGATGACGTACCATTGTTTTGGATTATTATTAACCAACATCGCATCACATATTTTATTTTATAAAAACAAGGGGGCGTAATGTAATCAATGCACACTAATCCATATGTGATTTTATTGCTTTAGAAATTTTAACAAAATCAATCAAAGCGCACAAATTTAAAATCATGTGACCTGTCTTTTGACGTCATATTTTTGCGACCACGTAGCATTTCTCAAGGAACCAATTTTCAGGTAAAAAAAAAGTGGTTAAATGCTACATTAACGGGATTAAATTTGGCCTTAACATTTTGATTCAACATAATCATATACGCAGGAATAATCCAAGGGGTTTATCTAGTGGTTTTGTGACAATAAATCCACCGATAGCTTAGCTGTTAGCTAAGCGTCTCGCAATTATTCCTTTCTTTCTTTAATATGATTTTGTCTTTCTAGATAAAGCTCAGCATAAGTGGATAAAGAATGTCTGGGAGTTTTTATTTTGTCATGGTTGGACATCATGACAACCCTGTGTTTGAGATGGAATTCCTGCCAGCCGGGAAGCCGGAGTCAAAGGTATCAGCTTCATAATAATGTGTTTTGTTTTATTCCAACGTTGATTTGCCCTTGTGTTACATACGTAACGATGTAAACATACGATAACTGCATTGCTCGCTGTTACTTATGTCAAAGTCTCAGAAGCAAAAAGATTCTGTCTTCTGAACATCTTATGCTAACATGTGAATGCAACGCCTGCTTTCAGGACGACCATCGGCACCTGAACCAGTTTATTGCACACGCTGCTCTGGATTTAGTGGATGAAAATATGTGGCTTTCCAATAACATGTACTTAAAAACTGTGGACAAATTCAATGAGTGGTTCGTGTCTGCATTTGTCACTGCTGGACATATCCTTTTGAAACGATAGATATCTATATTATTAGATGTATGAATTCACAGGACCTGATTGGCTTTAACTTATCATACATGTAAGATTCATCATGCTCCATGATGTAAGACAAGAAGATGGAATCAAGAATTTTTTTAATGACGTATATGACATGTATATTAAGGTAAGACTTTATTTTACAATTGTTTTAAAGTGTTCTAATTTTTATTTTATTTTATTAGTTTGCCATGAATCCCTTTTATGAAATCAATGCACCAATTCGTTCAACGGCCTTTGAAAGAAAAGTGCAATTTCTTGGAAAGAAACATCTTCTGAGCTGAGCCATAGCTTCATTAAGCTACAGGTATCCAAGACATATGTCCTTTGTGTACCATCGACCGTGTTGGAACTATTTCAAATCCTTTTTGTATTTATTGTAAAATCATTGCCATTGATTTAATTTTGCATATGGTATATCTTTATCTATTGGTTAAACCTATAAATAAAACAACTTCAAAGTAAATGTTTCCTGTGATATTTATTGTTCTGGACCAATACATCCATGTTCTGGACACATACATTGAAAATGTTAAATACATGTTAGGATTCAATTCTGTTAAAGTTTGGTTGGTTAAAATGTGTATTCAACCTAAAAATAGGCCAACATTTTTCTAAGCAAAAACATTATACTAAATAATTTCATACGTTTACCATGCAAGCATTACACATCTCTTTAAATGCCATCAGATTTCAAATGAGATGGTATTTATAGACAATCTTATGGTGCAATCATTACAAACCTTGATTTGTTCATTTTATATGTTCATTTTATATGTTGGTCTTAGTGTAATCACTGAATTTTATGAATATGCTTTGAATATATACGTTTGTAAAGGCTAGGGATATACACACGACGCAACAATGCAGGTATAAAAGTGATTAGCAATGGAATTATTACAAATTTAGTGTTATGTTGACCAAGTTTATTATAGCACGTGATTAGCGTTTCATGTATTGTCATTTAGGCAAAAGCTTTTCTAGAGTTTGTTACAGTTTTTGCAATCACATACCAGTAACACAATTTCTTTCTGTAGAGCACAGTAACCCTGGGATTCCCATATTTCATAAATCTTTGCATTTCAAATCATAAAGTGAAGAGTGTTGATCTTGTGCACATTATGAACAGCAAGTGGCAGCAGAGCGAGGCTTTCTGTGAAGCTTGACAGTATCTGAAGGAATAAGGTGGTCTGTGCGTTCCTCCATTGCCAATACCCGCCGTACTGCCTCTTCAAACGCTATAGCGACATTTGTGGCATCCTTGGCACTAGTCTCATAATAAGGGAAGTCACCATTCTCCTGGCACCATTGCTGTGCCTCTTCAGTGGACACTTGTCTCTCCGTCACATCGACTTTGTTTCCCAAAACCACAAATGGAAACTTCTCTGGTTCCTTGACATCAGCGTAATAAATGAACTCCTTCTTCCAATTGCACAAATTAAGAAAACTCTGGTTGTCATCTACACTAAAAGTGAGCAGACAACAATCAGAGCCTCGGTAGAATGGAGTTCTTAAACTTCGAAAGCGTTCTTGACCTGCAGTATCCCAGATCTGCAGGGTTACCTGGTGGCCGTCAACCTCCAAATCCTTGTTGAGGAATTCAACTCCAATAGTGTGAAAAAGATGGGCATCAAATTTATTGGTGACATATCGATTCATGATGGAGCTCTTCCCAACACCACCATCACCAAGAAGGATGACTTTTAACAGGGATGTTTTGGATGTCATGGCGTTTCTCTTTCTGCAACTTCCCACTGATTATTTTCTATTGGGAGTAAAATGAAAAAAAAAAAAAGTTTATTACAATATGCATATTCAATTAAAATGTTCAAAGCACACTTATATGTGTAATTTTACCAGAGATTACAAATTCAGCTTGTCATGTATTAAAGACTTCCTTTCGGTCACATGGTAATTGTTATCATGTTGAAGAGTGCAGTCTTGTAGCTTAATATTTAATCAGC
The DNA here is from genome assembly GCA_964034765.1 of Knipowitschia caucasica. Classification (NCBI taxonomy): domain Eukaryota; kingdom Metazoa; phylum Chordata; class Actinopteri; order Gobiiformes; family Gobiidae; genus Knipowitschia; species Knipowitschia caucasica. The sequence goes on along the minus strand of OZ035837.1, from coordinate 21,403,845 downwards.
TGAAACAAAATAACAGAGCAAAACCTTACAGTATACCAAAGAACAAATAAGTCATTTATCTTGGCTACATCAAGGTATACACAGTGAAATGCATATGTTCTATATAACGAATGAGAATTGATGTTATGAATTTCAGAGGTTGTAGTTATAAGACAACTAGCTAATTGTATCATCAAATGTAGCAAAAACAGTCGCAGGATAGTCCAAGAAATGGGTTCTGTCTAGCAGCTGCCAAAATCCTATCATTTAGCGTTGGATAATAACACTAGAATTACGGAGCTTTATCGACTAGCCTCTTTAAGCGAACACAAAAAGACAGATCATAAGCATGAGCTGATATGATGCAACTTGCCTACTATTAACGCTAGCTTACCGTCTTCGTTAAACACTAGCTTCCAGTCGACGAACAAAACTACAACGTATGAAAACACTTGAGCTGTAATACAAGACAGCGTACAACTCTTCCGTTTCCTCTAGAATCCTAAACTCACTGCACAAAGCAGTTAGCACACCAAGCTAACGATGGCTACACGCTGAATGACAGACCCTATCACGTGATCATCCAGCTGGGCGTACGCAAAGGAACCATGGAGCTCGGAACGTACTCGCCGCTGAAATGTATTAAGCTACTTGGTGTTTTCTTAAATATGAATTTATTTCACCTTAAAATAATAAATAATGACACGACTAAGGAATAGAAGCACACTTAATTCCAACATGTTATAAATACGCTGTAATGTTCAAGATGACCACAAGATGTCGCTCCCTCCTGCCGTTGATGGATGCTCAGTTATGGGGGTCACACATGGATCTATTATATTAACGGGGTCACAGTCTTTACAGTCTATGGTTGGACCGTAAGGTTGGACACATGGATCTATAATAATATCGGACCATGGATAGATCTCGGACACTCAGGACACCAGCGTTCCATCGGTTTCATTGTAAACTATTGGTAAATCAAACTATAGAGCACATTTTTGTTAATTGGGCACATGAGATTAAACAAAACAATATTGCTAACATTATTGTTAAATGTTCACGTAGCCAATTTTTTTAGCATGGTCTTAACAAGTTACTCAAAATGTAGAAAAAAGATGTGTATTTTATTGTTGTACATTACCCAGCAACATTTATAGCATATCGTTCTATTACAACAGACAATGTTCTGCTACAGGTCAAATGCAAACTAACAACAGCATGATGTTTATGTGGCTAACTCACTTCTGTGCATAGCAACACACGTCTTAATTAAGTAAAAATGTGACACATTTTGAGTTCTGTTCAAATCGAAAAACAAAACAAAGTTAAAACTTAAAACATTGATTTTTTTAAAGGCCTATAGTCTGGTGCAGTTTGGGGCTTGTCCAGTTCAGAGTAGAACATTGAGGTGAAATGAAATAGAAAATTATGACATAGCATTTTGTAACCAACAATAACTCGTTTTTAAAAGTCAGGGCTGGTATCATCTTGGCATGGGCCTGAAGACAACACAACATTATCAAGTCCAATCTCTCCACCAACGCCGACTCCCCGTTGAGCTTCAAAGATGATCTGGCAAGAGTAAGTGCTGTGTTATTAATGATTATATCTTGTTATACATTAGGTTAGGTTATACTGTATACACAAAAATACAACATTATGATCATAAATCTTAAAATGGCCTAGGTTTTACTTTCCTATTGTACACATATTCCACCATCATATCTCTCAGCTTGTTATTGTGTTTTACCGTTTCAGGTGCCTTCTCTTTCCAGGCAACAGTGAGAAACTCTGTCTGCCAGGCTTGGCTCTGGCTTTGGCTCTGCTCCCAGATTGGATAAACATTGTTATCCAGCAGGACTTGAAGGGTGCCAATATTATGGCCCATGACCCGGAAGTCAAAGGTGAGACAGAAGCTTCCCTGTTGAGCCCGGTCACTCAGAAGCAACTTGAGTTTAGCTACGTCCTTCTGCTCCCCCAGGAATCCACTCATGGACATGTAGTACTCAGCTCCTTAAGAGATCATAAGTTACTATTTGAACTATTTTGCTACTCTGTGATAATATAAACATGTTACCGTTATCATGATATGCAACGCTCCAGTCTATGTCATCAGCCTTGTCCTGGACCCACTCACATGCTCCCTGATCGAAGTTACAATCCATGATAAACTCTATGGAGGAAAAATACTTCATCATCATTCTTAAAGATTTTTCTCACATTAAGAACTATATTTATGTCTCTTACCTTCCAGAACTGGAGCTATCTCAATCTCTTTTACCTCTGTAGTGGGACGAAATACTGATTCAAAGTCCTCTGAAACTGTTTGTTAAAAATAGTCATTGAGAATACTCTTCAATGCAATACATAATATACGTTTTGAAAATGATCATTTCAGCTGAAAACAATTCCTACTGATAATGTGTGGTTTATATACATAGGGAAAATCTCTTCTATGCACAGAAACAAAACAGTGCTTTTGGCCAGCAGGTGTAGACCTGCCCTGCTGTCACTCATGTATTCAGAGAGATCTAAAAGTTGAGGATGTAGCCCCTGCAGCGCTTAAATACTGTTGGAATAACCCTTCCCCCTAGTAAGAGTCACACAAGTGACAGCTGGGGCTATTGAACCTTCACAGCCGCACAGGCCTAGTGTTTTAGAGAAGCTGGAGGACTGATGAAAGACCTTCTTTCTGGAGACAAGTCTGTTTGCACAACAGCTGTTTTGGGAAATGTAATAAAAGGCCTGCAAAAGCTCCTCTCGAGAGATGTAGCTGGCCCAGCTACATCTTGAGATGTATCTATAAGCTCACTGTAAGAAATTCTTGCTATCGGCATTCCTGCTATTAGCATGCAGATTCAGGTGTTTAATTTAAATAGATGGTCGATATGATTCCCTGATGAATATTCACTACCAGTGAATCCAGGTGGGCGTCTTATGTTTGTGTGTTTGGGTTCTATAGAATAAATGGAAACGGACTCACTGAACACATCTCCTCTTGGATTGAGCTGATTGTCCTGGTCCTGCTCCTCTTCCTCTGTAATTACTTTTGGACTTTCTTCCGGTTTGCTTCCAATGTAAACCTCTTCTTCATAGTCAAAAGGTTGTTGTCTGACCTTTGGAAACTCTGTGACGACTGGTTCTGGGATAACATTTTTGATGTCCTCGTTCAGATGTTGGTTTGGCTTCAATGGGTAGTCCGGGATGACTGCAGGAAAGAAGATAACTTTATTACACATTATAGCCATACAAATATACATTACATTATTTTCTTGTTTAGAGGCTGTTAAATTGACAAAAAACACATCACTGTCATTATCCATGGCATTGATTTTGTTAGTTTTACAGGGACATGCTGGGTTTTACATTTAGGGATCAGAACAAAGCTTTTTACAAGGGTGCTAAGTGCAAACAGCCAAAGCAGTTGCAGTGATTATTGTAACATCTCACCATTGAGAAAATCATCTGGGTTTCCTCCTGGTCGTAGATAAAAAGGTTTGACTATAACATAGAGGTATCTTTATTTAATAATTGCATCTGGTAAAAAAGAGTTATCTGCTCTATATAAAAGGGTCCTTCCTTTAAAGTCAAGTTTGGTTTGTCAGAGAACTGGCCTTCAGTCAATATTCTATATTCTGTGTTTTAATCGGTCAGTCTCCTTAGCTATCAACTGTGGTAAAATAAATATATGAATAAATAGAGGGGAGGGACTGTTACTGGTTTAATACTCTTCATCTGATCACACAATTTTAGATTCATTCTCATATAACTTTCACCTGAACATTCAAATCCATTTCCTCTGAACCCAGCTTTGCATCTGCATTTGTAGGAACCTTGGGTATTCAGACATACTGCATGGTGGCTGCATTTGTGTGCTCCGGTTGCACATTCATCCAGATCTGGAACCACAAGAAAAGCCTGTAAAAAGCAGTGGTAGAGACAGTTGTTCACCACATATGTTGTGTACCTTACCTACACAATCATATTTGCCATCGATGTATTTGAGGTCATAGCCTTCCTGGCACTTGCAGAAGTAGCTCCCAAATGTGTTTACACATTGTCTGTTATAGGGGCAAAGGTTATTGCCCGTAACACATTCATCCACATCTGTAATGAGAAAACAGAAAAAATGTTATGTTGTTGTTATGTAGTTCCTTTCACATATTTGATACTGTCTATAAACTCACCTACACATGTCCTTTCATCTTGTCCCAGTTGCAGGCCGGTAGACGGGCAGAGACAGCGGATCTCTCCCTGAACCTCTTCACAGCCATACTGACAGTGAGCAAGAGAGCATGTCCTGGAATCTTTATGTAAGCAACAACACACAATTACAGGTTTGCGCTTATTCTTTTGTATTTTAACTGATACTTACTTGCACAAGATCCATCAGACATCAAAGTATACCCATTGAGACAGTAGCACTTGTAACTACCATGAGTATTCATGCATCGATGTTCGCAGGGACGAGGTTTCAATCCACATTCGTTTAAATCTATGAAAAACAGGTGTGAAAATAATCATAGTTTGGGATTTTAGTGTAACATTTGTCCTTTACCTTGATTGCATGTTTTCCCAGTGTATCCAGGGAAACACTTGCATTTGTTCGGACCCACACACTCTCCGTGCTTGCAACCGTGCTCACACTGAGCTGTAAAAACATTTAGCATGAAAAAAGTTACCATCAGAAATAGTTTTGGTCGGAAAATCCCAGACCACATCCTATTAGACAAAAAATGATTCTATTCCAGTCACACAACAAAGAAATTTATGCTAAAAAGTAATTGTTTTGTAGCACTGGAAGTATTCTTACCTTCACACTGTCCTTTACTATTTTTCTTCCAGCCATAGCAGCACTCTAGTCTCCAGCCATAGCGACACACACCTGGTTGGCTGCCAGTGAGGACTTGCCTGTAGTGCCTTTGCAGAGAACAAGTAAGCTATAACATCGGGTTTGAAATATAATTATAATTCTCTCTACTGTTTATTCAAGTCAATGAATCATGAATCTGTCCTTTTAAGGGATCTCTCTTTTCATGAGCTGATAAAACGCATTCATTCCAATATGCCAATAATTATAGTTTTGGTGAAGTGAAAACATCCCCATAAAGTCACACATCATTGTAATAAAACAGAGACACTCAATAACAGTAACCAACTGACAGGATGGAGGCTATAGTTGGAGGAAAGAATGATAATAATATACCTGCATATTGATTTTTTTTTTTACCCACTTATGATAAAGTGAAAGCACAGTTGTTTCCAGTGGTTTGGGAATTAGATTACTATAGATCCTGGCATTGAAAAACATGGAGGGCCATCACCAGTTTTGGAGACATTTGAATTACAATGTTATCCTGAACGTATACAGTATCACAGTTTAAACTTTCTGTCATCTCCACGTCAACGACTCAATAAGACTGATTGATCGATAGGTTTTCTGCAGGATGATAATAGCAGCTTGGCTCCAGTGACGCTAAGGGTCATCTGAGACTAGAAATCCACCAGAATAGCCTCTCAAATGAGTGTGACAGGTGCTTTTCCGTTATTAACAGTTGCTGGGCCAAATTTAGCAGCGTCTTCATTCCCTTTGACGTTTTTTAGTAAACACATTAATGTCAAAGTATTGAAACTTAGCATTCGTTTTCTTGGTCTTTTGAGTATTTCAAATGTATGATAGGATGGCATGCATGTTGTGCTTTAGCTTAAGAAAGAACATAATACGGAATAATATTCAAATATACTATGACTTTCAACACAATAAATTCAAGGCTATGCACGTGCAAAGCATCTTTTTTTTAAATTCAAGGGTAAAGATGAAGATAAAGCGTGCATAGTTGATAGTCACTCTCTTTCAACTCTCATAACATGTACAAGTATTTACAATGTTTACTTACCTACTGGACTCCACACAATCTGAGTAGATGTGCAACAAAAGAATGAGTGTACCAAGCAAGCTGATGGACTGCATGTCTGAAACCTGCAAGAGCTTTGTCCCCACAGGTTGGTACTGTTTTTACTTGTTCACTGAGAGGTTCAGATGCATCAAGATCAGTGATATGTAATATATGTCCAGAAAGCAGTTTAAGGAAAAAATAACCTCCAATCGCAACTATACTTCTTGTGCCATAATTCTCTTACTATTTTTCTTGTCTGAAATTCCAGCCTGGAGTGAGGGATCGGTTGTGACTTTGTGGAAGTAGGAGTGGGTTTACCAAAGGGGGCTATGGGGAGGTCTGTTGGTGGGGGGTGGGGATTAGCTTTCAGGGTTCTCCTCTACACATAGGTCCACATTAAACTTTCTCCCACTTTGAAGATTAGGAACCTTTTTTATTTCATTCCATTGTACACTGAGTTTTAGTTACTCAACACTCCAACTTCCTTTATTCCGCTGTGATTAGAGCTGTGAGAAGCATAGGCCTGTTATTAGCCACTGCACTCTCTTTGATGTCTTTCTCAGTCACAGGTTGCATGTTAAAAGCCCCCCAGATGCTAAAGGTTGGACCATAAAAATGTCCAATGGCTTTTTCACACTTCCAAGTCAGTTCGCACATCTGTTTTTGCTCTGTTTCAATCTTAAATCTGACAGGTTTCTGGTTTGTTGTTGTTTGTAGTTGTGGTACAGTATCTAGGTGAAGTGCAGATGTAAATGAGTGGCATTTGAGTATTGAGTCATATTCCACAATTTCTGGTGAGATGTAAGGCATAACTGGTAGCAAGGTCATTAAAAGAGATGCTCAGAGTTTTTACTTCACTCACTTTTTATTGTAATAAAAGTTAAATTATTTCATAAAATAAAGTTGTAAATGTAACTAGAGGCCTGTAACAGAGTAATACTCCTGCTGCTTTCCGTGACATAATGTGTAAGATTTATTAAGGGCTAAGTAAGTAGCTAACACAGCACACAATGTAAACTTAATGGATGTGGAGATGTTTCCTTTGAACTAGGATAAAGCATTCTTGCTTCTTCATTATGTTGGAGATTTTTGATTTGCTTTGTTAATATGCTAAAGTTAGAGATTCTATTTTATTTTATTATAGTATAGAGTTATTGTTCATTTATATTGTGTTGTGTGCTACTCATTCCTACTGTTTTGTAACCGGTGATGCAACACTGCAAATTTACCCACTGTGGGATAAATTAAGGATCTCTTAATCTTAATCATATTTGATACCAGAAACTGTCTCTGGTTTGCATTTGAAAAGTCTCCCTGGCACCTTAGTAGTTCCTCAGGACTTAAATCCCATTTATAGTTTGAAAGCTGAATCTGCACATGTGATATCTAAAGCATGCGGATGTAAACGGCCCACTGTGGTGACTGGTTTACTGTAGGTGACAGTGCATGTGCCTGTGCTGCACACATGTCACTCCCATGTAATAAAGTGCTCAACACTCTACGTAACGCAACAGCGCCCTCATCTGCTCAACCCTTGTACTGTATGTTGCTGTCGGATTTGGGAAATTATTGCTTGAATGCGTGCATGTATTTTAGTTCAGTATTTAATCCTGTCTGACATTTAATTTTTTTCAGGCTATGCTGTTGTTTATGAGTCTTTTAACATGTATTTGTGTTGTACAGATAATTATAAATAGTGATTTAGCAAATGTAAGTGAGCACCCCGTTGGCAATGAAAATATTAGAACATTACAATATGTTACTACAATAGTAAAATTAGGTTTAGCTACAGTAAAATCAGAATTTAAGTTAAAGCTCCAGTACTGCCCAACATGTAACATTTTAGTGGGAAAATAAAGTATTATATTATATTGCTGTGTTTTTCCACTCCTGACTCTTACTTCCTGCTTGTTTCCATGGAAATGTTGTTCATTTGGCTACCAACTACAACAGTATATTTGACCAGATTATGTTCTGTATGGGTTAACTATGGAATCATGCAGGTAATTTTGTGTGCTGTGCTGCTATTGTTGCATTGGCCACTAGAGGTCCTCCTCTCTCCAGACAGTGACACCTTTGACATCATGAACTGATAATATAACTGGAAATACAATACACCCATGACATGACTGAAGATCCTTTATGAACAAAAAACAGCATAAAATAAACCCCAAAAAAATCACATGAATTAGGTCAGTACGTCTTTGCCAAAAGAGCCATATTTTAAGGACTAATAATTGTTGTTTTTTATTTTCAATGAGAAATTCCTTTACTGTTTCATATTTCAAGTAAAACAATTTTAGGTTCTCAAATAAAGTTTCACTATGAATATAAGCATATATTGTAAACTGAAACACAATCAGACTATTTGCCAATTAAATTAAATCATGCAGCCCTAAGATGCTTTTAATGAGTGGCCCTTATTGGTTTACTAGAAATTATTTGATAGCTTTAGTTGTAGTGTTTCAATACTTCATAACAATAGATTACGAATGTACAATTTCAACTGGGGGGATACCATCCAAGTCACATAGCACCAGCCCCTCACTGATCCTCCTGCAGGTGGTGAGTCCACAGGAGTAGGGCTGCTCTGTGAGTGTGAGCACAGCCTTGATCTTTCAGCGGGGGCTTTGGGCAAAGTGGGGTTAAGTGTCTTGCCCAAGGACACAATGACAGCAGACATCAGAGGGAGTCGGTGGAGAAGTGGGATTGAACCCATGACCTTCAGGCCTAAAGGCCAGTGCTCTATCAACTGAGCTACTGTCACCCCTTGAAAGCAATTTTGCATAACCACATAACTTTTTGGTGACTTGTTTATGGGGCATAGGCTACAACAAGGGTGAATATGGACAACAACAGTGTCTCTTCAAATTATTGATTGACTGCGGAACCTTCCGCAGTCAACCATTGGTTTTGTATTTCTTTATTCCGTCATTTTTTTTGACACGTTTCACAGCTTTCACATTTTCAACAATTTCCACAAGTTATACATCAAAACGTTCCACATGTTTGGGAGATTATTGCTATTACTTTTGGGACTTCAGCGATTTCCGGTTTTTCCGCAATCGGACAAAAATCTGCATTGAGAATTCTGCAATGCATTTTAATAGGCCCATGCATTTTAATAGGACTTCAGCTCTTTCAGACATTTCTACAGTTTCAATGATTCAACAGTTTCAAGGATTCAACAGTTTCAAGGATTTCAGCAGTTTCAAGATTTCAAGAGTTTCAAGGACTTCAACAGTTTCAAGGACTTCAGCAGTTTCAAGGACTTCAGCAGTTTCAAGGACTTCAGCAGTTTCAAGGACTTCAGTGTAATCATGCAACCTAATAGGGATTTTTCCATGTAAACCAGTATAATGCAACTTAATAGGGATTTTTCCATGTAAACCAGTATAATGCAACTTAATAGGGTTTTTTCATGTAAACCAGTATAATGCAACTTAATAGGGGTTTTTTCCATGTAAACCAGTATAATGCAACTTAATAGGGGTTTTTACATGTAAACCAGTATAATGCAACTTAATAGGGTTTTTTCCATGTAAACCAGTATAATGCAACTTAATAGGGTTTTTTTCCATGTAAACCAGTACAATGCAACTTAATAGGGATTTTTCCATGTAAACCAGTATAATGCAACTTAATGGGGATTTTTCCATGTAAACCAGTATAATGCAACTTAATGGGGATTTTTCCATGTAAACCAGTATTATGCAACTTAATAGGGATTTTTCCATGTAAACCAGTATAATGCAACTTAATAGGGATTTTTCCATGTAAACCAGTATAATGCAACTTAATGGGGATTTTTCCATGTAAACCAGTATTATGCAACTTAATAGGGGTTTTTACATGTAAACCAGTATAATGGAACTTAATAGGGGTTTTTACATGTAAACCAGTATAATGCAACTTAATAGGGATTTTTACATGTAAACCAGTATAATGCAACTTAATAGGGATTTTTCCATGTAAACCAGTATAATGCAACTTAATAGGGTTTTTTACATGTAAACCAGTATAATGCAACTTAATAGGGATTTTTCCATGTAAACCAGTATAATGCAACTTAATAGGGTTTTTTACATGTAAACCAGTATAATGCAACTTAATAGGGGTTTTTACATGTAAACCAGTATAATGGAACTTAATAGGGGGTTTTACATGAAAACCAGTATAAAGGATAACAGTTTAAAGGATATCAGGAGCTTCAAATACTTCAGGAGTTTCAAAGATGTTTAAAGTATTTTAACAGTTTCAAGGATTTCAAGGATTTTTCAGCTAAATTCCACATTAGATCTGTTCCGCAGTCAATCGCAATGGCTTCAGCCATTGCAACGGTTTCTAGTTTTCATTTAGTATTTTTCTACCTAAGGATCAGCAGTGATATGCTGCAGGAGAACTTAATTTTGCCTGGGTTTAGAGCATGTGCTGACATGACGTAATGATCCATTTCAAAGTGTTTGCACAAACACAACAGTGACAAAGGATTGTGTTTGCCATTAGTGTTATGTTGATATTGTGCAAGAAGTTAGAAGACAGAACTTACAGCAACAGGGTAGGTGAAGGCTGGGACAACCCACACCGTTTCTACACACATTGAATTCAAACATATATTATATTAATTTCAATGTTTTGTAATAAAACCTGGATTTCACAACAAATATTTTGTAGTGTTTATTGTTAAAACCCCAATTGTCCATGCCTACATAGGTAACATTGTGCACATGGGAGCTACTTTACAGTGCTCTATGTTAGAGTTATACTTCAGTCTTTGCCCCCCTCCTGAGTCCTGACCATACAGTTGCCCTTAGCTCCAAACATGATTGTGGTAGTTGTGCTGGGCATCTGCTGATCACACAGTACCACACTGCTGCTAGAGGCACTCAAATCAGAGTTGCACCGAAAGAGCTTCAGTTTGACTGGACTGACCTGAGAGCAGTGGTTCTCAACTGGTGGGTCGGGACCCAAAAGTGGGTTGTGGGATCATTTTGAGTGGGAAGTTTTTATACTTGAATTCTGAAGAAAATTTAAATCCTCTTAAAATTAGATAAAATGTAAATTCTTGGAATCTATCCATTTTCCTCATTCCAGAGTCTGTTGAAGTTATTTTGTTCATAATTGTAGCTTTGTAGAATTACTCAATTTGTATAAAACAATACATTGAGAGAATATACAATGATTTAGATTATGTATGTACTAAATGCAGTTCTTATTTTGGTTGTGGCTTGGTGTTGTAAATTGAGTTGGGTCCTGACACAATTCCTGTTGAGAACCACTGCTTTAGAAGAATTTTTTAATAGAACAGCACCCATGGCCGCTCTTTTGGGCTGATGCATTTACAGTAGTCACAGGCTATAGTCATGTTTGTACTGAACTTATGTTGTGCTTGGTGTGTCGCTTTCGTCATCACCGCACTCCGTGTATGAAGTGAATTAAACAATATCTGAACTCTGAACATTGTAAAACGCTTTGGATGGCCTTGGTCTGTAAAAGTGGGCTATATAAATAAGCATTAATTACTAACTTTAACCTGCCAGCACAACATAAGTCCATAATATTGATATTTCTTTTGTATCAGCAACAATTTTCGATTTATTGTTTCTTTTTGAGTTCACAATTACCTTATCACAAGATCTCAAAGGCTTTACAGCAATGGAAATCAAGATGGTTTTCACATAACATTTGGAAACTGAGCAAGTCATTTGAGCTCTATTTTTATGTTCTTGGCCAGTTTTGGTTTAGGTTCGGACTGACGGGATGTACACATCATGGAGTGGAAACAGTCTGCAAACAAAGCACAACCTGAAATGTCACAGCGTGTGACTCACACCAAGTGTGAGTAATTATGCAAGGTTTTGATCCATCCAAATGATTGCCATCATACCACATGTTAGTAAAATCAACATTGTAGTCTTTTCTTTATAGTTTGTGATTGTCAAGTGAGAAGACCATAGTTATACACATTTGATACCTTTCACACAAACATGTTGCCGAGATACCACGATTCTTTTCTATACACTGTACAAGCCTCACATCCACCAAATCAGTCAGATGGTGTTATGCTGCATGGAAGTCATATTCTACTCTAATATTTAAAGTTACAATTTTATTAGATTTAGTTTTAACAAAGCTGAGAGCCCGTGGATCACTGTATAGATCCCAATCTATGATATATATCCCAATATATTATATGAGTTAGCAATGCTGGCTGAGTGAGCACATTCCCCAGGCTTCATCCTGAGGGCTGATCCAAGACTGTTTCTCCTGTGTGAGACTGTCCTATATATATGTATAATATATAATGCACATTTAAACTATCATGTGTGTTGAGACAAGTGCACTTAGTGTAATGCTGCATGCTTTCTCACCGCATCCTGTTGCACCTCTTGTACTTATCTTACCTTCACAATCATAGTCAAATATATAGACAATAATGACATTTATAGTGAAATTGTAGTTATATACAAAGCTTTCACGTATACATAGTTCCCACAGACCAATGAATGTCACATGACCTCCTCGGAGACGCCATCTTTGATGGCACACTGCTGTGTTTGTGCATTCCATTAAACAGAAGAATGAGAATAAATGTAGATATTCAAACGCAAATTGGAAAAAAAGGGCAACTTTTGAGCTAATAATTGTATATTAATACAATGGCACCACAGTTTAACGTGCTACGGACATGTTTTACATATTTGATCAAATTATGCAGCAAAAATTAACAAGCAATGCAAACATTTCTCAAAAACTTTAGATTTAATACCAGTTGGAGCTCCATTTAATTATTTTAATTATATTAACAATTAATTTAATTAATGCTAATGCCACACGGACACTCTGGATTGCTGTTATTGTTTATTTCCGCGTTTTTGACCGTATGTTTTGGTGAATGGTGGGCAACTGATTTTTCCAGGCGTAAAGAGCAGTTTATTTTATGACACAGATCTTTTTACAGAAGCAATGCTGTTTGTGAACATTGTTTTAGCCCACCATAGAACTATTATTATCTATTTAATACATTTACGTTGCCCTCGAGAGCCTCGGACGCGACACCGATCCTCCTCATAATAAAGTAATCTAACGCTAAATAATGAAACTCTCAAGTTACCAGCTATCAGCATACACAAGTTAGTACTGAGTAAATTACGTCTGTCAACACATTATGAGATATGATACGCACCTGACACAAAGTGCTCCGAGCATATTCTTGCGTGTTTTGAGGGAGTTTCTTGCCTGTTTATCTTCGCAAGCCATAACCTCCGTCGTTGTTCTGACAAAAGCTTAGTCTTCTCACATTCATGAAGTCTAATGATGGGTATACTGTAAAATCCAAGTTTAACAGAACCTCCGGCACGATTTGAACATCCATTGACCCAGCAGGAGATGACCATTTTCAACTTTATCACGACATTAACACGTTTCAGCTTCTTTTTCTATTGTTTTGCCCACAGAATGCCAACACAAATGGCGCCGGGTCGGCAAATCCCCGTATGTAGTGACGTCATGTAGGAACTATGTATACATACTGCAGATTAGATAACACAACTGACATTCTGTTTGGTAATTTTATCTAGCAAATTTGGTGATGGCTTATTGCATACATTGAACTTAAAGTAGCAATATTTAATATGTTCTTGTCTAGTAATAATTAAATGGCCCTAATTGTCAAAAGGCATTCATAAACCATTCTCTTTTCGACTACTTTAACTGATAACAGTAGTTCAGCAGAGATATTTAAAATTAGTTTTACACTCCCTGAATCTTGTTTTCATTTCGTTGTCCCGCCCTCCAGAAAGTCTGAGCCGGGTTGCCAGAACTCACTGGTGAAGTAACATGTGGCCGCAGAACTAAAAAAGGCCTTATGATTCTCAAATCAATGACAAAACAAGGAATAAAATGAGGATTTCTATCAGGGCCTTTGTGAAAAAGACCTTGGTTATAGATTTGTTGTCTACATATTTGGCAACCCAAGTGAGGGCGAGTGAGAGGTTGCAGTACCACTTTTGGCCAGAGTTGCACACTGTTCCTTTAAAGTGGTTCTCACCCCCGCTCCTCGGAGCTTACGTTACTCACATTTCCTGTTCAAATCTTCCTCTAAATGGGCGTAGCCTGGAGGACTAAAGGGGGCGTGAACGAGACTGGGCCGTTTACATTGCTCTGGGCGGGGGGCTGCTGACGTCAGGTCCAACTTCTGTGCCAGTGTTGGCGCCAGATTCAAAATTCAAATGTAGTAATACAGGTCGCCAGCAGATGGCGCCTCACAGACGGTTTTAGGCAGAAAAGTCTAACTTTCAACTAATTTGCACCAAAGTGACAAGATTATGACCAGGATATGTAGACAACACTATTGGACACTCATTTATACCGTTTATCAGCAAAAAAAAGTGGATTTGAGGGCGAGTTGTCCTTTAAGAGTTTCAAAAACTGGCAAGACCCGTTTGTATAATTATCGCAGAATGTTGCATAATCTTTGTGTGCAATGTCTCCATAGAACATACTTTAACAAGTGATGGCTAGTTGAAACTTCACAACACAGACTGCAATCTAACATTTGTCGCAGTGTCTCCTAGAGAACATACAAAAAAGATGTTAAATACTTAAATTGCATTTTGTTTTTCCTGTAGAATTTTAGTATAATTTGTTGACTGACAGATGTGACTTGTTTTTGTTCATGTGGAATGCCCCAGGAATTAGAAACTAGCAAACCGATTTGACACTAACCATAAAGATTTTTATACTGCACCCCAAAATGAAAACTAGACTTTATGGAATGGATGGATTTCACATGCAGGCAACCTACAGCTCTGACGTTCCCCAGCATTGGTAAATAAGGCTAAGACATGCAAGATGTCAAACTGTCAGACATACCGAGCGGCCAAATGTAGCATGTTAATGCAAAATGGGGAAGTTTGAAATAATGCTTAACACCTCTGGTCTAGGAACAGCAAGTTTTTTTTTTTTTTTTTTAATTAGCCACTGGCCTATTGTATACAGAAAAGAACTCACGTCTGATTTAGTCGAGAACATGAAGACCACATTACATTTGATCATGTGGCATGCCAAAGCAGTAAACAGCAAAGCTTGCTACACATACTTAAAGCAGGTAAAGTTTAACGTTCTTTAAAGTCAGAAAATAGATATATTTAACTTGTTAGCAAGCAAACAGCTGTAGGACATTCCTTGGCCAGGCTGATTCTCAAAAGTACTACATGAAGATTTACCATTTGCCTCACCAACCCACAAGAAAACCACCATGTATAAATGCAATAAAACTTCCAAAGTCATATCTGCCATTTTATTTGTATGCAAAACATGTGCATTGAGAAACTTTGTCACTTGTGATTAGAGCGCTACGTCTCATTGAGTGTAGCTTCCCTCAAACTCCCAAGACAAGTCCAAACAGGCTACCATTTCTGTACAAGGAAGCTAAGGGTACGGGGATGCACAGCAGGCCTGATCGACGCACTGCAGCTGGATGGAACATTGTGACAAAACGTGCACGAGTAAATCATGCACTCTTTTCCTGTTCGATTGCTGAAATACAAGTTAAAAGTTATGTTTAACTACAAGACACTACTGAATGACAATTGGTACATACTTTCTTTGGTTGGGAGTGTGTTTTTCTCCTGAGTTTCGGTTTTCTTCAACTTGCTCTTGTCAAAGGCTTGCACTTCTGAAATGTCAGGTTTGTCGCCCATTTTGATGAAATCTAAAATGAAAAAAAGTTTAGTAAATCTGAATTTACAATTATTTCAGACTATTTCAAACTATTCCCTCAGACGCACTGATTACCCACGGTGTGCAGCTGTTGCATTCAGCACACGTGAACCTATTTTATAATTAGTGCTTCAAACAAGGGGAAACAATAGCTTCTCATTCGACCGCAAACTCTTACTAGGACAGAGCTACATTAGCGTGTGAAACCTAAATCTTATTATTTATTTATGTATTTATTTATTTTCTTTGCAGACTCACCAGATACGCGCTGACAGAGACTGTAGAAGATGAACGACTCGGCTGCAGTGTGGTGTGGGAAGCCGCCTCCTCTCTTTAATTAGTGGTGTGTATGCAAATAGGTAACGTGACACGCCCCAACGCGGAAAAGTCCAGTTCTGGGGTTTTTTAGTACATTTAATACGTCCGTGGTTTTAGACTGTATGGTTTTCCTCTCCTACTCAGCGAGAAGGACAGATAATGGCTATAAACAACATTGAGACAGTAACTCGCGCGATGTCAGGCCTGTTATAAGTATATCAGTGACATCTAGTGGCCAGATCAAAAGGAAACAAACCTGCCGCTTCAGAATCATTTCAACATTTTTATTCAGAAAAACACAAAATTAAAACAACGCATTAGAACAAATATGTTATCCTTTGCTTACTTATGAGAAAGAACTACGTGAGTCACTATTTGACTTTGTGGGCTGAATGATATACTCAACCAGTGATAGAACAAACTTGTTTTGAGAGCGAGGAACTATTTGGATGGATGTTATTACAGTTAATTTTTTTATGATTTGAAAGTTAGGTATCCAAGCTTTGCCATTTCAATTAAAACAGTCATATAGTGTTTTTGCAATTTTGCACAGTTTTACATTTAAATATTTGGAAGTTACACAGTGTTGTTTTCCTAATCAGTGCATGCATGCATAGCAATATATTTATAATTATAATTAGCATATTATGTAAATATGCCAAAAAAATATGTATATCAAAAATAGCATATTGATATAAATCTACAACTTATGACACAATTGTATGTTACTGTTTGCGGAAAATTAAACATGCAACAAATACACCACACAATTGGGTTCAGTTGTATTTCCAAAACTCTATCTGCTGGTGAAGTAGTTGGTGTAGGCTTTGTTATACAGAACCTGATTATCCACTTTGATAATGTTTTTCAGGTTCTCCCAAAACCAGGACTGGGCCGTGGCAGTTGAGGGCCACTCTAGGACACTTTTGTCACAAAGCCTTTTCCTCAGGCGCAGGAATTGAGAGTGTTGCAGAACAGGCTCCAGCATCAGGATTAAGATAACATCCACATCCTCGTCCAGCAGCCTTTGGTGAGCCAGATACATGGCCAGTTTGAACATTCCAGTTTGCACATATCTCTCCGTTAAAACAAAGAGGGTTTTTCGACTATTTCTGATGCTGTGAGTTAGGTTTTCCAGAATCGGTGTTCCTGGGCACCAGTCCCTTTCCTCCAGGTGCAAAGACAGATGCTTTTCTTCTTTCCCTTCCAGCTTTGCCAGAAGTTGGTCAGTCACCCACTCAGACACATACGGGTCTTTGGTGTCATAAGCTACAAACGCATCATAAGCACTTTCAGGTGAGTGCAGAGAGCGGTATCCTTTCAGCTTTGCTTTTAAAATGTGCAGGATATAAAATGCATTCCAGTAGAAAAAATGTGCCGCCATGGTCACAGACATGAAGATGAAAATAACAGTGCTTGTGGCAATAAAGAGAAGTAATGCTTCCTTGTCATTTACACATTGCTGAATGTCAAAATCAATCAAAAGTGGGCGTTTTGACATATCTGGTTCATCACACTTAACATCAGTGGTTAGTTTGGGTATTTTTATTTTACTGTTGTCCAACCACAAAATAAAATCCATAGAATCACAGGTGCATTGAAAAGGGTTGTTATTTATGTATAACATTTCAATATTACTCTCTGGGTTTGTTACAAAGCATGATTGGTTAATTATTGTTAACTTGTTATTGTTCAGATACAAGATCTTCAGCTTACTCCCTCTTATTAAAAGCCCATCATCCAATTTCACAATGTGATTGTGACTCAGGTCAAGTACTTTTAGTGATGGCGCATTGTCTGATCTGAATGTCAACTTGGATATAGAATTGTGACTTAGGTCTAACATGTTAAGTTTATTTAAACTTCTAAGTGTCTCCCACACATAATTTTTGAGTAAATTGTTGCTGAGGATTAGCTGGGTTAGGGTTTTTGGAAAGTTGTTATACATTTGAGGGGGTATGACTTTTATGTCATTAAATGATATGTCCAATATGCTCAAATTAGTCAGATGTGTAAATATGCTATAGTAGGCCTCATCTTTCCAAAGCACCCCAACATTATTGTGTTGAAACCGAAGTTCAGATAATGATTTACTACGCATCTCTTTTGTTGATAATGAGTTTAGATTGTTAGAACTCATATTTAAAACTCTCAAAAGAGGCAGGTTTAGAGTGAAATTTAAATTATGTGTAATTCCAACTGCTTCAAAGTAATGAGAATTGTAGCTAATATCTAGTACTTCTAGTTTTGGCAGGTCTTTAAACGCCCTGTTATAGGCCAGATCAATTTTGTTAAAAGACAAATCCAGATAGGTCAGATTAGGTAAAAGGGAGAATTCAGTACCATTTAATGCCACTGAAAATCCATTATGTGAGAGATTCAAACAGGCGATGTCTTTGTAACCTTTGAATTGTTTTTCAGAAAGGAAGAACAGATTGTTTCGGCTCAATATGAGAACATTCCCAGCGTTATAGCATTCCTGTTTAACATGCCTATGAACTTTATAGTCCGGTATGCCTCTAGTGAAAGGTGATATTGAAACTCTCTCTGGAGATTGATCATATTGAGGTTGTTGAGGACTGGACCCAGAAACTGGATACAGTCTGTTTTCAGATAGTAATATCAATTTCATTGGTGGAAATGTGCTGAAGATAGCAGAATCAATAGTAATTATGAAGTTAGTTGCCAAGTTTATGGAGGTAAGGTTTTTGAGTTGATATAAAGGTGACAGTGTTTCCTTAAAAACATTTTTAAAAACTGCTGCCTCCAAATGCAGTGTGACAAGTGACTTAAGATGGCTGAAATCCGAAGAGAGGTTCAGTGTACTAGGATATTCTCTAAGGGCATAATTAAATGAGAGATCCAGTATTTGTAGTTTTGGAAGACATTTTAACCAGTTTTGTTTATCCCCAGTGATTGCTTTGAGCAAGTAATTAAAGGGTAGCAGAAGTGTCTTTAGATTAGTCATGTTTTGGAACCAAAAACTTTTCACATACTCTAATGAGTTTCCTCCCAAGTTAAGGGTGTGCAACTTTGTAAGATCACTAAATGCATGAGGGTGAATTCGAAGGGAATTGTTTTTGCATGGGACACAAGGATATGGAGCGTTTGTACACCTTGGGCAGTTTCCTTGAATCATTAAATGCGTTAAATTATGTAGTCCACAAAAATCTTTCCGAGATATATATCCTATGCTGTTTGTTTCCAAGTTTAATTTCAAAAGAGACTTTGGTAGATGTTTAGGTACCTTAGTTAAGTTATTGAAGGCCAAATCCAAATGTTCCAACTTTCTCATTTTTCCAAACGCATCGTCTGTGATATTGAAATATGTGCCACATGGATTGTCGCTGAAGCAGTTGTAGGGTAACAATAGTTTGGTGACATTTTCCACTGCAAAAAGTTTCTGTTGGTTCAAAGACACAATGTGATTATAATTGAGCTCAATGATTTTTAGGCTCACTGGCAAGTTTGTTGGAATAGTGTTTAGTTGAACACCATTGAGCTTCAGGATTTGAAGGTTGGCCAGTTGCTTGAATGCTTTTTTATGAATTGACACACCCTTGTTTCCGTTGACCCATCTGAGATCCAAAACTGTGAGGTTCAACAGTTTTGAGAATGCATCTTGTGGAATTTTTGGAATGGCATTTTCCGTCAGATTGAGCTCAGTTACATTTGGAAATATATGTTCCAATATGTCAGATATGTTCCCCAGATGTCGAATCGAACAATCAAATGTGACATTAGATCCACACTCTATTACATCACAAGGAAACCTCCGTGGCATCCAGATGGTTTTACACGTCTGGTTTTCATGAAGGCACTTGCATTGAGTTATAAGACTGATCAGCAGGTAGAGCCAAACAATAACCGCCTGTAAATACACAAGAGATACACTGTCATTATTGTTACATCCATTAGGTGGCAGTATGGTCATCAAAAGTATCTAAAATCAGACCCTTATTGATTGTAAAAGTAGATTTGAAAATAGACTCTCACTTAAACAAGATTCCAAGCTTATACAAAGACTTTCTTGAACTGTATTATTTTCTTCATTGGATGTCAAATAAAAACTGTATTAAAATATTTGTATGTTGTGCTAAAAATGTGTTTACTGTCTAAAAAAGTCACAATTTGCCAACAACAGATCGATGAATCAAAAAGTTTGAATACAGGAAAGGCAATAATAACACATAGGGGCCATTGGTCCACAGGATGACCAATGTCCATAGATAATAAATGTCACAAATGTCCCAGATCATCACTGTCCTAATCCCCTCCTGCAGTGGGTCGGTTATCATTCTATTAGAAAAAATTATTCTGTATTCCATTGAATTATAAAAAATAAATTGTTCAGGCAACTTTTCATTTAAGATGATGGGGATGTTTTTTATATGCAACTTCTTTCTCTGCTCTATAAGTCACTAGATAAGTTTTTTAACGGGTGCACTGTAACTTTTTGAAAACATAGGTTGGCCTTTGCTGTCCAAAGCAACATTATACATTATTTATAAAGGATTTATTGGAAAACAATTACTACAATTTCTATTGGTTACATTGTGTTTGTGAACACAGTCTCTCTGATTACAAGCCATCTCCTGTTCGTACAAGAACTGAACTCGCTACTTTTTCTGGGCTAAACAGTCTAATCAAGTCTAATCAAGTCTTTTTTTTCAATATTCTTTTAATAAGTTTAATTAATAATACTTTCAATGTTTTGCGTTCTACAGTTAGATTTTATTAAAATCTTCTGTTATCCATGTATACATGCACACAGGTAAAGAATACATGTATATGAAATTACCCCTCTGAGGGATGAATACAGGTTATCTTATCTTGCCTTATTTATCTCATCTTATATACAGTATGGGCTTCAGTATAACACCAATTTAAGTGGCCAACATAATTTCTTCGTCGTTTGGGAACTACGAGGAAGTAGGGGGTGAGCTACAGTTGGGCGGCCCTTGGCTTAGAGAAACTATTGTATTGCCTGTTTAAGATAGTTACAAATGCCTTTTTAATGTTGCAGGATTGGTTATCTATTTATTTCTCGCTAAGTGTCAGTGCTATAATGTCAGATTTCATATCAAATTGAAATTGAACACAGTGTGATTGCAATGCCATCACCGCATTTTATAGCAAAAATTACATTTTGTAATCTAAACTAAGATAATTGTTAAAACTCAATTTCAAAACAAAACACTCACCATTATTACAGGTCTTCAGTCAGTGTCCATCGCCAAGTGGGGTTGTGTTTAACAGTAACAAATGCACATGGTTTATAGAAGTGGCATATGAACATGAAGAAGTCAGACAGTTTCACTTCCACATTTTATTTGACAAGTTTAAGCAGTCACTTTCAAATTCTGCCACGCAGCCCACTGACTATACATTTTACTGGAACCAGAAAGTCTTTTGTAAGCAGAAGGAAGTACAAAAATACAAATGTATTTGTTGTATATATCATGATTACAAAGTCTCTTTAAAGAGGTTGTTGTATTGTTTGTGGCTCTCTGTTGCCAGCACATTTTTTAGACAAAACCAGAAATATGGCTGGGCTTGAGGGTTAGTAGGCCAGTCCAGCACAGACCTGCTGAACAGTCTTTTCCTCAATCTCAAGTATTTCGAATTACACACCACTTTCTCCAAGAAGATGAGAATAATTACATCATCCTTTTCATCCATAAGTTTTTGATTGGCCATGTAGAACGCCGTTTTGAAGTTCCCACTTTTAATGTATCTGTTAGTGAGAATAAACACAGTTCTTTTGCTCTTGTGGATGCTCTGGGAGAGATTGTGGATGAGTGGACACCCAGGGATCCAGTCTCTGTCCTCTAAGCAGAGTGTGAGTCTGCGGTCCCCGCTTGTCTCCAGCTGAACACTCATCTCCTTCATGACCCACTCAATCACGGCTGAGTCCTCTTTGTCATATATCACAAAAGCATCATACTCTGCACCCGGGGAGGAGATGCGCTTATAACCCTTGAGTTTAGCCCTGAGGAAGTGGTAGATGTACCAGACGTCCCATAGGAAGAGGTGGCTGGACACAGGGATAGTGACACAGCACAGAACAAGACATGTCATCAGTGTGTAAAGGATAATGGATAGTGAGCTGTGTTGGCAGGCTGACAAGTTAACTGATATAACTAAGTTTCCTTTTTGCGTGTCCGGAAGAAAGCACTTTATATCTGTACCCAGTTTGGGGATTGTCACCGATGTCGCGTTCAGCCATTTAATAAATTTAGTAGCATTGCAAGCACAGGTAAATCTATTATCATGCAAAAGCAGCATATCCATCTTCTTTATAACATCATCTGGAAAGGTTGATGTTTCAATATACTCAATCAAATTAGAACTTAGATCGAGATGTTTTAGATTTAAGGAATTTTTGAGAAATTCTCCTGACAGTCGCACTATTTTATTCTTGTGTAAAATAAGCTTTGTAAGGGAACTGCTGCAGTTCGACAGGACACATGGCACAGTAGTTAAGCTGTTGCGACTCAGATCTAAAACCTGCAGAGAAGGCAGATGCTGCAGCTCTTTCCAGTCAAAGGATTTGAGCTTATTTCCTTTTAAGTGAAGTTCTGACAATTTTCCAGGGAGACCAGAAAACAGCGCAGGTGGGAGGGAGTGAAGATTGTTCTGTGAGATGTCAAGGAGTTTCAGATTGACTAGCTTGCTAAAATAATTGACATATCTCGTGTCGCCATCCCTCCACATAAGGTCCAAGCGGTTATGTCTGAACTCTAACCTCTCCAGTGATTCACTTTCTAACTCTGTGTTTGTGGAAGTAGAGATCTGATTGTTGTTCATCAGCAGTGTGTTCAGCTTTTTGAGGTTTTTGGTAAAATTGAGCATGTGAGTTAAGCCTTCAGATTGAAAGTAATGGTTGTTATTACTTATATCTAATATCACCAGGTTGTGTAGCTCCTGGAAAGCAGTTGGATGCAGCAAGTCTAAACGGTTTGAGGAAAAGTCAAGGTATTGTAAATTGGGGAGGTTAGAAAATTCAGAGCCATTTAGACTTTGGCTCATCAGGTTACTTGACAAATTTAGGCACCTCAGCTCTTCAAAATTTAAAAAGCGTGATTGCAAAAAGAAAATGTTGTTTCTTGACACGTCCAGAGTCTTCCCAAACTGACTACACTTCTTGTCCACAAGAGAGGTGACTGTACCCAGTTCTTTGTCTTTGTGTTTGCAACTGCGGGCGTACTCGTCAAACTTGAAATAGTGAATTTCTTTTACGTCTGTGCTCTCATACTCTACACCAGACGACATTGGAGACCACCCCTCTGCTTTGCCCTCAGAGGAACCCACAGTCTCTTGCTCATCAGAAGGGGATGAGATTTTATTATCAGCCAAATTTATTATCTTAAAATGTTGTAGTTCCAGCAGGATACTGAGATTTGTAATCTTGATGAAATTTGTGCCAAGATCAATCACTTCCAAATGTGGTAAATATTTTAAAGGTGCAATGCTCTCCTTTTGAAGCTGCTGAAAAACAAAACCCCTTATTCGAAGAACTCTTAAGGATTTCAGTTCAGAGAAATGTGGGCTCAGAGTCAGAGTCTGAGGATATCTCTGCAGATCATAGTTAAAGGAAAGGTCCAGTTCTTCCAGTTTGACAAGATAAAGGGGAAATGTAAAACTATCCACTGCCTTAGCTAAAAAGTTTGATGAAAGGTCCAGCACTTTGAGCTTCATTGTACTGTTAAACCACTCTTCCAACACATATTTCAAAGAGTTGCTATGAAGTCGCAGGGTGGTTAGTTTTGTTTGCATCTTGAATGCATTAGGGTGAATTTGTAGAGGGGAATTGTTTGGGCAGGGGGTGCATGGAAAAGGAGCATTGTAACAGCGTGGACAGTTGCCACTAATATCTATAATCTCCAAATTAGTCAAGTTTTTGAAATCCTCCTCTGTAACAATTCTAATGTTGTTATTATACAGGTACAATTCTTTCAGATTAATGGGTAACTGTTGTGGTATATAGGATAAATTATTTGACTTGAGAGATAAAAGCGTTAACTTATTAAGTTGTAAGAATGCCCCTTCTTCTATGTAATACGAATTGTTGCAGGGGTTTCGGAAATAGCAGTTTTGACCAAGATAAATAGTCTCAACATTCATAAGGCCAGTTAGATTCACTGTATATATGCTGTAAATGTGGTTTACTTCCAGACTGAGCAATGACAGGTTTTCTGGCAGATTTTTAGGTATCTCATAGAGCTGGTTGCCATCAAGATACAGTGCTTTGAGATTTTCAAGATCTGAAAAAGTGTCATCTCCGATTTCCACACTTCTACTGCAAATGTTATCCTTTGGGCCAATCTTGATGGGCACACAGTTGCACCTGAAGTCAATCTCTGTCAGGTTATCCAGTCCATGAAAAGAGGAGGAGTTTAAACTATGGATGTGGTTTATGGTGAGCGTCAGGTTGGTGGTCTCTTGTGGGATGCCAGGTGGGATATATTTGAGGTTGGTCTCCGTGCAATCTACAACCACCTCAGTTCCGTTGCTTGGCTCAGTGACGTTACATGGCAACATCTTTGGATATATTACCCTAGCTGTCGACGTTGAGATGGAACACCACAGACCCAGCAAAGCCACATGGATCTATACAGCAAAATATCAGTATTTTGAAAAGTGAATTCATATGCAGTAATGAATATTGATACTAATGTCAAAGCTGGGGGACTTAATTTCATCATTAATTAATGTTGTTTGTCTCAAAAGAAAAAAATGCAAAGAAAATTGCTGCCTTCATACAATTAGAAAACCTTTTTTTTTTTTTTGTATATTGAGCCCTGTGAGTCACTATTTGACACTTTGGACTGAGAACTGATTCAGAGTGGTCCTCATTTATCACTTTTCTGTCTGAAGATGTGACAGAGGCCAAAGAACATGCATTTGAAAACATGCTTGCGATATAACTGTTTTGAACTAGTGAGATGGATTTTATGATATCTACATTCTTCGTGGTTTGAAAATATGGTACCCCAGCTTTAAATAAACATAGTAATACAACAAACAAATATCTTTACTTACCAGCTGAGGCAACATTTTCAAGTCAGCACTGAAAAATTAACAATCTCCTCTATTTATATAGCCAAGCCATATAAAACTGATGCTGTAGTTTTATGCTGTTGGTCGTTATTGTGAAACTACCAGCTGCATACGCATATTTTTAAAAAGCACCGCTTCCCTTTTGTCACATGGTATTATTTTCACACTTATACCTTATCATGCATGGGAAAGTGCCTTTTCCAAAAAATCTATCTAAATATTTTGACAATCACTGAACTACTAAAATATTTGCTTTTTAGTATATATAAAAAACAAAAACATTTTTGTTTTGTGTATATATACAAAACAAAAATGTTTGTGCAGCATGTAAAATAACATTCACAACACATCATTACCATATCATAGCTTGGTTAGTAAAATGATGAATTATTAAAGATAGTTCTAAAACTAAAATGAATAATTAACTTTTAAGATAATGGCGTTCTGAAACTTGGTACATTGAAAGGCTATCAAAGTGAAATCATGAAAAGAGGCTAAGACTGCAGTTACCACTTTTTTATTTTAATGTTGACAAAATAACAGGAAAATAAACATCCAGACTTCCAGGCATCTCTTTTATTTGATCATATCAACACCTCCTGTGCAATGATTTGTCAGTAGCTAATAAAGATTTTGGTTTATTCCCATCATAAAATCTTACAAATTATACACAAGAGTCCAACTATCTACCTTAAATAGTAAGTATAAATAATCAATAATTTACTTCAGAGGTGAGGGTCATTCGTGTCTGGGTTATTTAAAACTTTACTTTATATAATTTCTTTTTGCTTTATATATTATTAAAATACTGTATACACAAGGCAATCTTTTTTCAGCAGTCAGCACATTAGTTCTCTTACATGTATGGCTTTAAAACAATACAGTTTTTATTTGTCGAATTGTGTTGCCAGTGAGTGAGTTAGTGCGTTAATAACAGCAGTCATGGTGGCAGAGTGATGTGTCAATGCGTCCACACTTTGGTCACTCGAGGATCGTCCTGAAGCCGTCTCTGCAGCTTTGAGCAGACTCACGTAGTTTACGACCACCTCGTTCACCTGGGCGACCAGCTCACACCGTCGCGTCTCGCTGTCCACACTATTCACCAGAGACATGGAGGCCTGTGCCAGGCAGCACAGGGTGTGGAAGCTGTGGGTCAGGGTGAGCAGCAACTCCTCCGGGCTTTCGTACTCGTTGACCATCCGACTGCAGGCACAGCTCAGCACTTTGGCCTGCATTAACAGCAGCTGGGAGAGCGCTTCTGTGTCCGCATACCTTGCCTCTGCGCTCTCGGCTTGTTCACCTGAGTGGTCTGCACTGGCACGCAGCAAAGCGATCATATCTAAGGCATCCTTTCGTGCCAGTGCAAACCCTGTGTGAAGGCTGTACGTTTTTCCCTTCATTGAATTTACACAAGCCAGCCTTGCTTTGAGGCTCATGTCGTTCATAACGTTGTTATCTTCCTCCTGCTCAGGCTTTGAGTCATCATCTTGACTGTGCTCCTTTCTCCACAAAAAGCAGTGACTAAGGGGTCCATGACACCTCAGTGTACTCATGTCCATTTGTGGCAACAGAGAAGAAGCTCCCTTCAAAAGCCTGCTACCTGAAGAATTTAACGCGACCGAACCCTGGGACCAGCTCTGGCGTAACGTTTTGGTGGGCCTCTGCACTTTCAGGGATTCTTCAGGCTGCCCACCGCTCCTTCCCGTCAGGGTGGCTTTGGTCTTCTCAAACAGTGCTTCGAAGCTCCTGGCGCCCGGCACAGTGGTGCTCCAGCTCCTCCTGAGTTTCCGCACCTTTTGTGACCTCCTCAGCCCACCTGCTTTATGGGCACAAGAACATGATCCGCTTGAAGGGTAGACCGTGTTGTGCGGGTCGGGTTCCGGGCTGGTTGCTGTTAGCCCCATGTGCTCTGTGCTACTTGTTAATGATGATGGTGACATGGCTGTGTTGGTGGTCTCATTACAGAGAGCTAAAGATGACTCCGCATCATCCTTCTTCAGCTGTGTGCAAGCTACACTAGGGGTAGTAGGAGAACAAAGAGAACTGTTAAGCATCTTTGTTCTATTAAACAAAACAACAATTGTAAACCGCTTTTTGACTCTGGTCTGTGAAAGGCGGTATATAAATAAAGATTACTTACTCACTTACTTACTTAAACGTCATATTTCCCATTCATTCATTATTCAATCATGCACTAAATTTTAACCTCAAATTTTTTAGTTTTGTGTATACATATATATATATATATATATATATATATATATATATATATATATATAATTATATATACATATATATATATATATTTGTAATTGTATATTAAAATAGAGAAGCCATGTCCAAAGTCTATCGTTCCCGGACAAACGATATCATCGGCCCTCTGGTATAGATCATGAGCATGAAATTAAGTAAAAAGGTTTACTTTTTACTTAATTTGTTCATTTGTCTTTACTTGAGCATCTGTGTTTCACAACTTTAACGTTGAGATACAGATCAGCATGGCAAGTAAAGCGAGAGATAATAAAATAAATACATGTACAAATAGAAATTATGCCCAAAAGGAGTAGGCAGAAGAAAAGCTTGTTAAAGCCTACCCCATTGGACATTCACGGGTGAGCAGTCGACTTACCGTACATTCATTATCTGTGATCAAAATGCGTTTGGTCGCTGCTTTATTTCGGTGTAATTTTGTGTGTATGTTATCCATGCCCAAGAATAAACACACACTGTGTGCATGTTTCTGGTCATGAATGTATGTCTAGGTAATTATGTATGTGTATCGTCCATGTCCAGGCATGTGTGCCGGTTCCTGGACTGTCCTGGGTGGTTTACAACTCACTTTGTGCATATTGACAAAATACTTAATAGTCTCCTTAATGTAGCCTTTAGGAAACCAAAATTCAGCTTTCTAGCATATATTCTGCTTATTGCTTAAGGATGGATAAAGTCTAACAATTTTAAATTACAAGTTTACTGCAAGCTTTTTATTTTGTAATTGGCCTTCTACTTATTATCGTAAATTATAGACAATGTTGGATGTGTGCTTGTCCTGGGTACTTTTATTTCTCCTGGCTCTTCACTCTAAACACGTTTGGACACCCATGCACTAAAGCAAACCCTCTTGTGTAATCTGTATAATGGTTTGTTAGGCATTACCTGTGGTTTCTTTTATCTTGGCCGTTCGGGGAGTACCATCCCTTGTGATCGAAAATCCTGGTTCAGCACTTGTAGCTGCATGGATCTTCCTAAGCAGAGTGGGGTCCATAGGATGCCCGGCCTTAAACATGCCTGGGAAACTCTTCTCTTCACCAGCTCCATATCCCACTCCCTTAACGGCACTCTCTGACAGTATGTGTACATTTTCAGCGTTGCAATGCGGTGAATCCATTGGAGTGACACAGCTGCTGCTCCCCGTGCTACAACCAGCATCTATAGAGGAACATTGTGAGTTCTGAAGCGAATGTACGCCCTCACTTTGCAAAGACGACATGCGCTTATTTACATAGAAATCGTGCATCCGTGCTGCCTCTTGTTCTGTAGATGATGTTTTCTCAATTTCCTGTGAGATGGGATTTTCAGTGGGAACCGGCCCTTTGGATGGCGAGTGGACATTTAATTGCTGATTACTTTCCACCAAGTCTTGCTTGTCTCCCTTTATTGTAACTTGGGCGGTGTGGGAGGCCTGTGAGTCATTCCCACAATCTGGAGATAGACTCTCTGCCATTTTGTTCCCAGGTGTTCGTGGCCATTTTTGGTGCTTGTCTTTTAAGTGGGTTCTCCCTAGGTCGAGCTGGTTCACATAATAGGAGTCTCTCACAGTGAATTCCTGATATTTGCCAACTAAATGAGGGGTTTCTTCTCTGGGTGAGTCTTGTGATGATGGTTGTGAAGCTTCAGGAGATTCGCAAGTGTCTCTTGGCTCCAAATCCCGCTGTTTATTTCTCTGCCGGCTCATCACTGGCCCCATGTGCATCTTGGTGAAATACTCACTCACAGATTTGATTTCCATCGTCTCTGGCTCCATCTCACCACCATCTGAGTGGAAAATCTGGGAAGAAGCAACAGGAGCAGATTTGTCGTCCTCTGTCTCAGGCCTGGCCACTGCTCTACTGTCACAAGCAGACGAGGCTTCAACCTGGTCCTCGTGGGTAACATGGTAACCCTCTCCCATTGCTCCATGGAACCTCAGGTGACTATCAGGATGCCTGAGAGCGGACGCTTGCTCTGAGCTCTCTGTCATTTCCGAGGAGTTCGTCTCATTGCCAGAATCGGACGACTCTGGACTAAATGCTCGAGATATTTCAACACCTGTGTGCCACAAAGAAACAAACAGCAAGTTAAGACAGTCAAATTTAAAGCCCAAGTAATATTTGGATGACTTTCATGGATAAAATAAGTACAAAGGATGTGACACTCATGTTTAATGAATACATGCCAGATGATAGTCAGTGTTCAAAACATAATGAAACAATGTTGAATAAATAATGACACTTTCTGAGATAGTGTCACATAATCTTCTGCATTATTTGTGTAGGGAAAAAATATATTTTGCAAAATATTCCATGTTGCTAGATGGATTGTATTGTATGTCTGTGACACATGATCAACCAAGAACACAATTGGAAGGGAACACTCTTCTGCTTGTGTCTCTCGCTCTCTCTTTATATGTTTAGTTACATATACCAACGTTTTTGGCTCAAATAGTATGTATTGTGGATGTGATAATTCCAATGGGGAAATATAAATACAAATAGTTTAACCTAACAAATGGATTACACAATGGGAAAATGAAAAGAACAATGGAAGCAAAAACACAAAGCAAAGACACAAATGGAAACTGATGAAAGGGGATTTATTTAAAAACAAAAATAACCAATGAGTGAATATGAATGGCTGTTAATGAATGAATGTGACAATAGTATAAGCAGAACCTGTGCTATTCTCGGACTGGGCCGGACTTTGTTCTTCAGAGGCAGCAAGGGCCTCAAGGGCCTGTAAAGTAGATACTACTGCATCGTCCAGTGGTGCCCCTTGGGCCCCCGCTCCATGTGTGGGCACTGAGTCTATGAGGGAAACTGGGATGTCCATTCCCTGGGCTCCACTTCGGACGCCCGGATGCTCTTCTTCATCTGAACTGTCTCTGAAGCCTGGGGGAGGGGCAGCAATGGCCATGTTAAGGGAATGAAGTAGTATGTCACTGTCCTCCTCGTTGTTGCCCTCTGGTGGCGGAGGAAGGGAGGTCAGGTCGATGATGTCGTCGCTGGAGCCTGAGAGTGACAGCAGCATGGGTTTGTCAATGTCACTCATGACCAAGTCCTCCTCACAGCTGATGTCGTCCTCATCTTCAGCATCATCTGTGGTTTCAGCGTAGCAAATGTCATGCAGCAATGGCTCCTCAATGCACTCAGTTTGACCAAAGATTTTTGTGGCATATTGATATCCGTCTCCGTCTTCTATGGCATCCATTAACTTGTAGTCCTCCTCGAGACGCCTGTACATGTGGCTATGATTGTCAAGAATCTCTGGGTTGTCCTCCATTAGTCTCTGGTAGCCCAGATTTTGGGGGTTCACACTGTCCAGGGGTGGGTCTCCAAAGATGAAAGAAACCTTTGCGTTTCTGGAAGAATCTTGGGGTTTGGACCTTGGAATATTGAGGTAAGTTTGTGTACAGGGAATTCGACAGCACTCTGCTCTTTCCACTGTGTGCATTGTGTGCTGAGTCTGATGGATCTCAGTGACATAGACTGGCTGGCTTTCACATCGAGCATGGTTGAGGTATTCACAATCCTGGTCAGAGAATTCTTGGCTGTATCTCTGACGGTTTTTGTCTTCACATCCTTTATGAGGTGTGCTGTAGGTACATTCTATGGACTGGAAGCTCTGCTTTATCCTTGCAGCGTGATCTGTAAAGTAAGCAAAATATCAAAGTTCTGATAAATATTTGTCTTCATATACCCATAGTTAAATTGAATGTACATACTTTTGTCCATTGTGTCAGAGTTTTTGGCCATGTTGAAGATAGAACGGCGAGAGTCCACTAGTAAGCGGTAATATCCAGCAGTCAAACAAGCCAGATTCATTGCGTCCACAGACTCCATTAGGAGAGTGATGGGCTGTCAAACACACAAATAAGCAAATCACAAAAAAACAAAATAAATGGACTGCAGAATGAGATGGTAATGGTTAATGTTTCTCCAATGCAAACACTGATAGTCCATGCATTAGTGAATTATTTTTTGTTTCAAACCTTTACATCCAGGACGTGTAGCTCCACTCTGACTCTTTTTTCATCCTCAGTGTACATCTCAATGCGATTGACATGGCTGAAATCCGCCAACAGTGCAACCAAATTTGTTTTGGTATTAATCACATGACTAATTCCATATTTTGGGCCCACAAGTAATGTCACCTCTGTGTGCTTTTCACCTTGCTGTTAATCAAGTACACCATTTTATTTCAAGGCTGAATAACAAGCGACATTGCCACATAGAATGGTCATACTTACAACAAGTGTAGATTTAAAAACCCGACCACCATACAGTCTTAAGTCACTGAGATACTTCAGATAATGTACTTTTGCTTGCAAGGCAGTCAGCTGGAATAAAAAAGATACAAATTGGTTGATATCCCTCCAGCAAATGAGAAGCAACATAAGACACAAAGTGTTATACAGTATATAGAATAGAAAAAGGTAACAGGACAGTTGTCTTGAATCACATTTAAACAGAGACCCTCCACTAGGGGGTAGTGTGGAGTTTATTTACATCACATTGCAGGATCATAACATAAACAAAGCATACTTGTAAAAAAAAAAAAGAAATAAGCGAAGAGATACCTTTTTACCAGGAGGCACCAAGTTTTGGTTGGTTTTGAGGATGTGTGTTAGAGCTTTTTTGATGTTTTTCTCTTTCATACTTGAAAGCACAGCTGGAGGCAGAAACAGTCCCAGACCCCATTCCTTCCTTTGGGAATATCATTCATGAACATTAGAAAAAGCATGCCATTTCACAATTCAATTCATTTTTTAAGATTGTAATGAGCAGGGATAGGAAAATGAGTATAGATGTTAATGATCAGAGAAAGCAGCATGAGTGAATCTTCATGGCAGACAATACAAAAGTCAAGTCAAATATTTTATAATGGCTATGTTCATTAGTAGTGCTAAACATAAAACCTTACTCTATATACTTGAGAGAGACTTTCTGGGACTGCTTGGTGTTGATAGTTAGAATATACATTTGCAGTGCAGCCAATCGGAGGGCAGTATCATATTTCAGCTCTGACCCAAATCTCTCCAATACCACGTCATTACAGCTCTAGAAGAGACAGACAGAGATAGGTTACACTTTACATAGCAGCAACAACAATAACAAACACTCATAGGATGTTGGCTGATGTCACATTGCTTTTCTCTGTAGATACTAACCTGCACATAGAGGTACTCAAATGCTACCGCATCTCGCCTTAACAGCTCTATAGGGTCCTTTGGGACAAACGTGATGCGGAAAAAGCACTTCATTTTGTGTGACCCTGGCCTCTGCGTCACCTTGAGCGCATAAATGAGATAAATAGAAAGCCATCACTCAACATTGTGCACAACAGTGTGCAGCGTGCCCATGTAAACCTGTTTTATAAGTCACTCCTTATATTTTGGCTTGTGTTCAACAAAGCTGCTGTGTTCTGTTGACATTTATTATTAATATCTCTTCCTTTAGAAAAGTTTTGACTTCACAAGCACTCTCAATAACACCTCATTATGTAACTGTTTTAGCCTATGGTTAGGTTGGCTTGTGTATAACATGTATTACCATGGTAACAGAATGTAGATTTGTCAATACCTGAGTTAACATCTCCTGCTCATGAAGGAGCATGAGTTTACTTGCTGATCCTTCTGCTCTATGCTCCAGCATAAGAGAGAAGTGCTCAATACTTTTTATGGATAGTTTTTCTTGCAGGGTCAATATGACATCCTTAGAAAGGGAAAATAATCAACATTATCAGACAAATACTTATTAGGGGAATGTACTTTGTTTTAATAGAATTATTATAAACAAATAACTCAGTCACTGCCCATTACCTTAATGGATGTGTTTGTGTCAAATTTAAAAGATTTAGTTTGTCCATTCTCCAGATACACTTTCAGAACATTTGGCATAAAAAGAAGAGAGTTGTCCTTCACAGTTTCCTGTCGTTGAGAAACAAGTTGAAAGATGACGGACATAAAATAAATTGTGGTCAAGCCTGACACCTAAAATAGAATCTATTCATGTTTCAGACTTTGGATTGTTGATCACAAGGAGTCTTACCGGCATCTGTCCATTTATGATGACCTCTTCTGCAAAGCGCACTTTAACTGGATTCGACTTTAACTTGGCCTTCTTGGCTGCACTGATGAACGCTGATTTAGGGGACTTTTGGAGAGAAGAGTAGTAAGCATCACTTCATGTATAAAATATGCATCTACGGTATATTTATCAAGGGGATGTCAGCCACTTCAAACACACTTAGACCACACTATCTGAACAGTGCCAAACATACATGTTCAGATAATAATAATAATAATAATTCGGAATGAAAAAGAATACAATGTAATTACTTTCTATATCAAGAAAGGTGTATCATTTTCTGTTGTGTTATTTGGTGCAGCTTATTTTGGGAAAGAGTTCAAGCATAGCCATATTTGTTCTGACTTTTATGTAGACTGTAAACAAAGCGGAATTATGCTTCTGGCAATGGTGCACCATCACCATCTGGGTCTCTTGTGAATATTCAGTCAAAAAGTTCACATAGGATTTCTGAGAATCTAAAACACTTGGAAACAGGGCTGAGATCTTCCCTGTTTTGGTATTAGCCAGACACTCAACACTCACTGAAGCAGTTCCAGCAGGAGCATATGGTGTGATAAATGAGTTGTCTTTGCACAGTCAACAAGTAATCTACTGTAATCCAAAAAAAAGACATAATGTAGCAATACAATGTATATATAAAAAAGGAACCTACTGGATACGGTTGGATAACGGTCAGCATTATGGATTCCTTGCAGCTTCTATGAAAAAGGAAAAAAGAAAATGACAACAATAAATAAAATAAAATACTAATAGAACCCGCTGATAATATGCAAACATGGATCAGACTATATTTGTAGAAGTTTTTGGAAAAAACATTGCTCATAGTGCAATACACTCATATTTTCTCAGCTCCACCCATGTCAGTGGTGCTGGTTAGCATTGTTGAATAGTGTGGTACCTGACGAGGTCGATGACCTTCTCCCTCGGGGCTGAGCTGACTGCCTCATCATTGATCATGATGATCTCGTCCCCTGGGAACAGCTTGCCTTCTGATGGACCACCTGACACCACACAAAGTGTTTAGTGCTACACACCACAGATATTTCATAATTTTTTGCATTCTCCATCTCTTCATTGTTGTGGCTCACAGCCCTAATTAGTTTTTACTATATCAATTAAACACCAACATGATCTGCTTTACACTGGATAGGCTTCCCCCCTGATTTTAAGCTCCTCGGGGTGTGTGTGGGCAGTGGTTAAGGATTAAGTGATGAAAAGAGCTGGGTCACTTTACCTGGTGTGACTGAACGCACCACCACAGGTTTCTCGCTGCCTGCTACAAAACCAAAGCCAAGCACTGGGTCCCGTCGCATCTCCACCTTCCGAGGCACCGGTGCCACAAACCTATCCCCCTCGAAACGCACTTCCTCCAGGGAGCTGCTCTGGGACACGTGACTGGAGAAACAATTAGAGAACGAAAGAAAATGTTTTAGGATATGATAGCAAAAAACAACACACATTTATTGGCTCTTACTGTTGACAAAGTCCTCACATAAGCTTTGATTCAAATACAGCACAAGTCTGTTTTTTAATCCTGGTATTATTTGAATGCCAGGATTGTTGCCATCACTGTTTAGCTGTATATTGAAACCCGGCTGTCTAAATTTGAACCCCATTCGACTCTTTACTTACCCTTGCAATTTTCACTGACAGTGCATTTTTGCTCATGTTTGCAATCGAATTACTCTCCCATGTCTTCTGCAGATAAAAAAATTGCATATCTTGTGTTGTTCTCACATAGTCCTTCACTGCTTCCTCGCTTCAACGCCTTGCACTTTTTCCTCTCCGGCTGCAAAGGCATCTACAGCTCCATATGGCGCCCGCACTGTTAATTCAAGCCGTGGGCTGACAGTGTGTAATTTGACAGATATTTTCCAAGCATGTACTATTTGTGTGAATACGAACAATTAATCTTTCATAGAACAAAGACAGTGTGATCTGTCAGTCAAAATACTAATGCTTTGACAAAAACAGCTAAAGAATCAAGATGTTCAAAGATAACTGTCAACTGAGAGCTGGGAAAGGATGGCTTATAATAAAACACTTTTTTTGTTTATTATCAAGAATATATTGTTGCATGGAAAAAGTACGGCCACACTTTCAAACCTGTGAACACAGATTTAAAGTAGCAATATGTAATATTTGCATGTCAAGTCATCATTAAACGGCCCCAATATTTCAAAAGGCATTATCAAATCATGCTCTTTTCAAATACATCTTTAACTAATAACAGTAGTTCTGCCGAGATATTTGAATATCAAAATTAGTTTTACGACCCGTAAAAGTTGTTATTGTTTTCATTTTGATGTCCTACCCTCCGCCGTTTCGCCAATCAGGAAGTCCATACGCCAGGTTGCCAGAACTCCCCGCGACTAGCTAAACTCACTGGTGAAATAACATGTGGCCGCAGAACTAAAAAAGGTCTTGTTATGACTCTCAAATCATTAATGACAAAACAAAGACTTAAACGAGGATTTATATCGGGACGCCTTTCAAAAATTGATACAGCGGATAAAAAATTTTCGTGTGATGCAAAACTTGCTGCTTGCTGTGCGTTCTTCATTGACAGTTAAATTACCTGCCTCCACAGTATCTCTGAACGCATGCAATGGTAGTCTAAAGGTTAAGTCATAGTGCTTGCATTCCAGCGACCTGAGTTAGCATCCGGGCAGAGTGTGTTTGTAATTCATTACATAATATCACTCAAAAACAGGTAAGGGACAAAAATCAAGACCACAATCACCACATGTACCCCAATTAAAATAATGTTTGTCTCTTTTTGAAGTGGGACTTATACATGTATGTCTAAAAAATAGGGAATCAAAAAAATCAAAGGGTGATATCCTCTGGAGGAAACCCTGATGTTGATATGCTGAAGAAATATGTTCCAACATCCATTCTTCCCACTCCTGTTTTGGACATCATCAATTGCTTATTTATTTTGCATAATGTATAATTAAATTACTTTTATTTTGTTTTTCTCATCTCAAATGTCCAAAAAAAAAAAAAAAATCATTCAAAACATTAATTCAACATTAGCATGGCCATCATGGCAATGTGAATGGAGACAGACAAACAACTGATAAAATAATTCCTTGTATTTGCTGCTGGATTTGGTGTGTATCTGGCAACCTGAGTCAGTGACAGTGACTGCAGTACCACGTGGCCAGATTTTTACATAATGCTCCTTTAAGTCTGTGAAGATTATAT
Organism: Knipowitschia caucasica; assembly: GCA_964034765.1. Classification (NCBI taxonomy): domain Eukaryota; kingdom Metazoa; phylum Chordata; class Actinopteri; order Gobiiformes; family Gobiidae; genus Knipowitschia; species Knipowitschia caucasica. The sequence continues at coordinate 21,367,304 of OZ035837.1, read as the reverse complement.
GTGAAACTGTGTGTTTCTGTTTTAAATAAATAATTTAACTTAAATTCAAACTAACTTAATTAGATATGAATGAATGAATGTGTGTATTCAGTAATCCAACATGACTTCATTACAATTTCCATGTGGTCAAAGCTCCAAAAAGACTTTCCCTATCAAGCAAGATCTAATTAAATTCAATTTAGCTGTATATACAGCTGTATATGTAATTACATTTTTTAAGACAACTTTTTCATATTTTTGATAAATAAAATACACACCATTGACACTGAGTAAATATTTTTATGCCCACGAAGAAACTGTGCATAATGTGAGAACCTACATTGCACAAAGTTAAATAGTGTATCACTTGGATTCTATTATTTTGATACCAGCTTTCCAAAATATCATAGATGGACTTTGCAGCTCCATTGCTTTTAAAATGTATTTTAATCAAGAAGGATTGGGTTAGCTGCTAGGGTTGCAGCTATCCATTATTATTTAAAGTGTTATAACCTTTAATTAATGGAGTTATCAAATAACTTTTATCTTTTCACAAAATCATTGTAGACTGTTTCTGACTGATTCTGTGCACTTGGATGATGTTATGTCATCAAAACGAGCAATTCAATAATAGCTAACTAGGCGAACAGAAGACCGTCACCTCCAAATATCTCAATACCTCTTGGGGCTTCAGTTTAATTGCTGTGGCCTGATCCTGGGTTTGCTTTTCATCTGCAACACTGAGTCCAACAGCTTGGGTACAAATCACAGCCATATGGACCTGTGCATTCAGGAAGAATACAGTCTCCTCCCCACTCGGCCACCTGCTAAACATGGCCACATTCCCATTGTTCGGACAGCCATGTATCTAATGGTGCCTAATCATACTCATTAACTGTGAGTATAGCTCCACACTGCTGAGTACGAGACAGATTAAAGTGTACATATTTGTATATATACACATTGTAAATCTATGGAAGCTTATTGGTCCAATAAGTTTCTCTGAAGAGTTCCTCATAAAGTAACTAAACTGTGTGTGTGTGGGTGTGGTCCTATCCGCCTTTTCCTGCAAGTTAACCTCCCTAAACTGCACAATTAGTGGCATAATTTTGATGCAGCACTTCTCTCAGTAGTAGTAGAGAGAGAACCAGCTGTGGATCTGCCAGACCGCCAAGGTGGTAATCAATCTGTGTCGACTCATTTGTAAATGTTGTGATGAAGTCAATCAGATGAACACAATGACAAATTAAGCGCAATGCATATCTTTATACAGGTTAAAGGCTTAGACAGCAGTTTCTACACAAGCAGCTAATTGATGCATATTAAAAGATGATTCTATTACATCACATGCTGTCACATTGTAAATATTAAAGACATGCTGGGTTATTCATATGTCCCTGTCACGCTGACTAAACATGTGTTACATTTAAAACATTTTGGCTTCCAGCACACCACAGCCCTGACAATCACACAAGCAGACAGTAGATTATTTATGAATCTCCCTCAAATTTAGCAATGCACGGCGGCGATGCATCCCTCTCCTTCAGTGCACATGCTCCTCCGCCAGCACTTTCCCCGTTTCTTACTTCTTATGTAACTCCTCTGACATCACGCTTCTCCTGCTCTAACCCATGTGTGACACCCCCAGCATCAAAAAGCCATGCAAATATGTAAGTTTACAACAGATTGAGTGTCATGTGTAAATGTTTTAGCTAATCAAGTGCATTTTGTGTGATGGTTGAAAAGATGCAACATGCTACTGTATACTACGTACGTGCAATCAAACTTCGCATCCATCCACACACACAACCAGTTGATATTCCCTGTACCTGGTCTAGAAGCGCTCGTCAGTGAGGATTAGTCAAGCTCCTGAAGAGCAAAAGCGAGCCCCGGACAGGTGAAATCTTCATGGTGTGCAAAGCAGTACTCTGCAAGCCCCTTGTTGTGCATTTGGAGCGCAGCATGAGTAGTAATGTGGTTGTGCGTGAGTGTGAGAGCAAGATAGAGCCGAGAGAAGACAGCTCCCTCTCTTGTCTCTGTGGGCAGGGAGTGCGCAGCAGCAGAATCAGTATTCTGAACGCACAGATGGAGACAGTGCTGAGGCTGTGACGTGGCTGGAATAATCACGGGTTAGAAGTGAAGTCTAAAACATCTGGGACTAAGAGAGCCCCTTGCTACTGCTGCCCCTGATAAGCATCTCTCTTAAAACACTGGGCACTTACTTAATGTAGCAGTCACGGCTTTCTCTATTGGTGCCCATGTCCCACCCATTGGGGGGTCCCTGCGAAGCACTCCAGGTCCCTGAAGGGGGCGGCCAGCCGGATGACTTTGTCCTGTGGCTGTAGAGATAAGAAGTACAACCATGAGTATGTTGGGATGATGTTGTTGTTTGTTATGGTGTCCAAAACCAAAAATGTTCATTGTATGGACAAGAACGACATGCCCGCATCCACTAACGAACCCAGGTTGTCTTGGAAACCTATTTTGTCTTTTATTTATTATTTTTCTATTCAGCTATTTGATCTTGAATTTGACTCCACTTGAATGTATTCAAAATGTGTTTTACTCAAAATCCAGATTCAGATATTTAGTAAATGTATAAGGGCTTTTAGGCTTAGAAAACTTTAATCATTACATCTGAGAATGGCATGAGGAAATAATGAAGAAATATATAACTGCAAGCTTGCCACACATACTTTGCATTATTGTGCAGCACTGCCTCACCCATTGCGTGTACATGGCGCCAAACAGCACATTTTATACAATCTTGCCGGCTGAAGAAAAGCTGTGTTAGTTTGCCCTATACAAATTTAGTCAGATTAAAAAGGACCTTCTACCACATGTTGGCTGTGTCCCCTATGTTTTCTGGCAAAACCTAATAGGACTGACTGCCTCCCCCCCGACCCAGAAATGGATTAAGGGGAAGAAAATGGATGAATGAATGGATGGAAAACTTCTCTAATTTACTCTTTGTACTTTTTGAGGTTATATAGTGACCAATACACTCCGAACATAGCTCAAAGGCCTTCACAAAACAGATGTAATTATAGTGAGGATTCCACATGTAGGAATAATGTAAGGCTGCAGCAACAATCTGCGTGTTCTGTTTTCAACAGTTAATAGATTAACAAACCCCCCTGTTCAGCTGCCATTAGAGCTTACTTACAAACGTAAATGTAATGAGTTTGCAAATTTTTTCAATGACAAGGTTCAAGGCATCAAAAACACTATTGTCTCCAATCCACAGATAACCATCCAACAACCAGAAAGGCTCTTTGAGCTAACTTACTTTGCACCTGTAAATGTTCAAACTGTCCAAGAAATAATCACAAGTCTGAGCTCCTCCACATGCAGCCTGGATGTACTACCCACTAGATTTCTTAAGTCTGTTCTGAGCAGTCTGTTACCTTCACTCACACAGATAGTAAACATGTCCCTTAATTCTGGAATATTCCCAAAGGCCCTGAAAACTGCAGTCATCAGGCCCCTGCTAAAAAAGAGCAGTCTGGATGCTACGGTACTTAACAACTATCGTCCCATCTCAAATCTGCCATTTATGGGGAAAGTCCTTGAAAAAGTTGTCTACCAACAGCTAAATAGATTTCTTATAATCAACAACTCATTTGATATGTTTCAGTCCGGCTTTAGACCCCACCACAGCACTGAGACTGCTCTCGTCAAGGTAACAAACGAAATCCGGCTGAACACTGACGCAGGCAAAGTCTCAATCCTAATCCTGTTAGATCTGAGTGCTGCCTTTGACACTGTCGACCATGAGATCCTCTTACAGAGACTAAAGGACTGGGTTGGCGTCGCTGGCATCGCTCTAAGTTGGTTTAGGTCTTACCTTGAGGGCAGGAAGTACTTTGTGGAGATTGGAAACTGTGTCTCAGATCATATGGCCCTGACCTGTGGAGTACCACAGGGGTCGATCCTGGGACCTCTTCTGTTCAATCTCTACATGCTGCCGTTAGGTCAGTTAATACGCAGAAAAACGAAGTGTCCTATCACAACTATGCAGACGACACTCAGATCTATGTCTCACTGACTGCAGGAGAACATGGACCAGTGGACTCACTCCTTCACTGTATCCAACAGATCAGTGAGTGGATGCAAAATAACCTTCAGCTAAACGCAAACAAAATGATTGTTTTTGGTCCCCAGAAACAAAGAGAGAGCGTCATCTGTCATCTCCAGTCTCTCCCTAAAACCTTCAAACAAGGTCAGTTTTCTAGGGGTAATACTGGACTCAGACTTAAATTTTAATAGCCACATCAAATCAGTAACATCAGCAGCTTTTTACCTTCTAAAAAACATTGCCAGGATCAAAAACATAGTGTCTAAAGCAGACTTGGAGATTCTTATCCATGCATTTGTCTCCAGTAGGTTAGACTACTGCAATGGCCTGCTCACAGGTCTCTCCAAACAGGCTGTAAAACAGCTGCAGAACATTCAAAATGCTGCAGCTCGAGTCCCGACTAGAACCAGAAAGTACGACCATATTAGTCCGGTCCTCAGGTCTCTGCATTGGCTTCCTGTGGCTCAGAGAATAGACTTTAAAACAGCTCTGCTTGTGTACAAGTCTCTCCATGGCCTCGCACCAAAATATATTAGTGACATGTTAGTCCCATATGAACCAGCCCGGACTCTGAGGAGCACAGGGACTGGACTCCTGTTAGTGCCCAGAGTCAGAACTAAACTAACTATGGGGAGGCTGTTTTTCAGATTCATGCTGCTAAAATCTGGAACAATCTTCCTGAAGATGTGAGACAGGCCTCCTCTCTGACAATGTTTAAAACCAGGTTAAAAACTGTGCTGTTTAGCTGTGCATACAACTGAGGGGTTTTATATTTTTATCTTTCTTTTTAATGTTCTGTGATTATTTATGATTTTAATGCTATCTTGTTCAGCACTTTGAGTTGCCTTGTGTATGAATTGTGCTATACAAATAAACTTGCCTTGCCTTGCCTAGGCTCTATTTCATTGTTAGAAGATTTGAGCATTCAGTCATTCAGCATTAGGGAATATTCAAAGGGAACATCAACATTTGCATCATGCATCACTTTGGTTTTACTTATAGCCATTCAGCAAAATATTAAAAAACATGTTTTGTATATACTGTATATATATTAGTGCGGTCCAACAATTACATTTTGTATTCACATGAATGTCATAGTTAACTTTCAATTAATTGCAAATTAATACAAAAAAAGTTATCTATTCTTTATGTCCCTTGAGCCCTCAGCCCCTCTTTACATCATTAACAGATTGATTTGTTTTTTGACCTAATATGAAAATTTTACATGTTTACCTTGTACAATGGATGAAAACGGAATTGTTGAAGAAGAAATCTTACATACTGTCTTTTTTTTACTCGGGGCTACGAAAACTAAATTCATTTTCTAGTATGTTACTTACAGTAATTGGCAGATCACAATTTCTATTGTATAGCCTTATGCCCAGTGCTTTGCCACTGGGCACCTGAATTTCTAACCATGGTATTTTACAGCCAAGTGAAATGCATTTGAAAAGATACAGTGGTGCTGGATAGTGTTTGATTTCAGCACAATAAACAATGTTCTGTAGCTATGTTCACTCATGGAATACAAATCACATTAATTACGTAAGCTCTACTCTCAGGCCGACTTGTCATGCCTTTCTCCAACCCGATGAGGGGAGAGAAACTGATTTAGTTTAAAAGTTTAAAGTTTAAAAATCTAGGTTTTAATGATGTGTGGGGTGGGACGGGATTATTTAAAGGTGAAATATTTCACCAATAAAACACAATGAAATGAAATGAGCTAAACAGAGCTAAGCATGAATAATGACATTGTATTCATCAGCACGGGTTGATTTCATACATATACACATAATTAGGGGTCCCTAATTGAAAAGTTTGCAGCTTTGCTAGTTTCTTAGACAGATGTCCATGCCTCCATTATTCCTCTATATCACACAGGATGTTAGGATGCAGTTTGTTAAAGAAACAAATATAATTGGTTATATTTTTGAGTTCACAATGCGTCTCCTCTTCCCTTTATCTTGGCCTTTGTGTCTGGGCTCTGGGTGAGGCTGTGGAAGCAGTGGCAGTAAGTTATGTCACTTCAAAGCCTTGTCTGCTGTAACAGGGCTCTTTGCATCCATTATTCAAAGTCTCTCTTTCTCCTTCTAAATGTTTCCCCAGTTACAGTCGATAATAAATTGCGTTGCAGTGTGCATCCGGGTTGGTGCGTTCACATTGTCTCGATGTTTTAGCGCACGTCATTGTGAAGGATTGCATCATCAACTAGATGCATGAGGGCAGAAAAGAGAGTACAACAAACTCAACAAACATGTGAATATTGAGTTGTAAACTATATGGTCAATTACTGAAAATAACACAATATATAAAGAAACAAGTAACTAACTAATCTAAAATTGAGCACTGTACAAAAGGACAACCGTGACATGTTACTGTCATGTGAATCAACTCTGTGTCAGATCTGTAAAGCTTTTCTTCCAATGTGAGACGGGCTTCTGTTGCGATGGTGTTAATATACAGGTTAAAAACTGTTTTGTTTAGCTGTGCATACAACTGAAGGATTGTATTTTATTTATGATTGTAATGCCATGTCTATATTAGTGCTTTCACTAACTATGGTATACAAATAAGCTTGCCTTGCTATGCCACTGATTTAACCTAATACAGTATATAAAACATTATATAACAACATTATATTTTTAGTTAGATTGAACATGTAATCTCAGGTTTGACATATCCGTTCAGTGGTTTATTCTCTTAACACTAGAGCGATGGGTGACTGTGAAACTTTAGTCTGGCTGTAACTTGAACTCAGAAATGGAACAATATAATGTCCTTGTCAATACAGATTATTGTTGAAAGCAATATTGGTAGTTCCACAGAAACATTTACAAACCTTTCACCAGCTCCACTGATGGAAATATAAACCATCTGACAAGCTTTTATTGATGCTTACTTCATTGATTAACCTACACATGCCTGACCTGTTAAAATAAGACTGAACTCACCAACACACCAGCTGCTGTACTCACACAATCTGGGGTGGAGCCTTTTCTCTTTAAAAAACCCTGGTCCATTTTGTCCTGGTCTCACAACAGCAGCATCTTGTCTCATTCAAAGCAGTGATCTTTGATTTCCATTGTTTACCAGAGGGAGAGGCATTATCCTATTGAGTCGCAGTGCTCACAACTCCACAACATTAGGCAGGTCTGTTCATCCACTAGTGGACAGTGAAACTGATATTGCTTAGTTTGCATTAATAAATAATGGCAGTGCAGTCACATTCGACTGAGTAATTGAGCGCTAAGTGGGCAAGCTATATTTCACAATTCATAAACAGGTTAGCCAAGAATCAGATAGGGAAAGTCCAGAGAATTCAGCACCTCAAGTCATTTTAATAATTACAAACTGCATTTTTTGCATATCCATGTCTATAGATTTAGAATGTATTATGTGATTTATTAGTGAAGCATTATGTTCTTATGAACTAAATCTATCTCACATTTTGTCAACGCAATCTATCATTTTATTTTCAATGGTAGTAAATTAGGTCATAGATAAAGATCACTAGTCTGTCCTTAATAAAAGTTGCATGACCAAGTGTGCTTCACTTTAGCTTTTTTCCCCGGTTAGTGCAGACCCATACAGCTACAGTACACTGACCTGTTATGAAAACTGAGAAAAGTGTTAATGTGGGAAGTAACTGCATTATGAACGTGGTTCAGCTGAGAGGAGCATTCCCACACAGACACTCTTCAAGTCTAAATTATTCACATCAACAATCTGCATTGAAAGCGCTAGGTGAAACCACAGGCTGGCTTCATTGCTGCCATTACACATATTGAGGATTAAAGTCATTCAAATGTATTTACTATCATGCAATATGCAAATTGGCATTGTATCTGCTGGTCTGAAGCACTATGGGCTCTTGGCCATCTTATGTGAGCTTCATACAAATTTCCAACGTTGTCTTACTAGCTTGACCAGACCACAACTGCATTTGTGGTGAGAAAAAAAAGTCCCATAATTAAAAGATACAAGGTTTGATATGTTTTACGTGCTTTATTAAGGTTAATAATAATGGATTTGTTACAGGAGTACATTTTACAAGGATGAGGCTACACAATGAAGAGGTTCTTGAATTAAACACATGCGTTTATGCAGCACTGATAGTCTGATAATGTGATTCTGTTTGGATATGAGCTCTGTAGAGAGGCACAGAGACACTAGATGAGATGACCATCTCTGGAGGGAAGGCTGCAGCAGACACAGAGGAACCTGTCTGATTAACAACCTCCCCTCTATGCTGCTTAAGTGCCTTAGACATGCACAGCCTCAGCTCTGCCCCTACCCTCTGTGAAGACACACTTACCCCCTGTGTCACTACAAACCCTCAATGATACTGTGATGAAATCAACACGAGTTTTGCAATCATTTATTCAAAGTCTGTCATCTCACTTTCTCTTTGGTCTATAGTTATATCTATTCAAACAATGCTGAAAGCAGACACCACCATATCCAACCTTAAATCAAAGTAACATTTGTAATTGATTTCTTTAGTGGCCCATAAAGAAAATGATGTGATAGCATTGTTATGCGTCATCTCCCTCCGCAACAGAACCACCTCCACTCTAAGAAGAAAACACTGCTTCTTTTGAGAAAACATCTAAAACAGTGTGTGTAAAGCTGACTCCAAATCACCATCTCTGTTGCAATCAGCATCACAGCAAAAATACCAGCCTGACTTCAGGCTTCAGGAAAACAGTGTCTATTTCTGCCGATTACTCTAACTGAATATTGTATACCAGCGTTTGTCTTTGGAACCACTGATATTGTTGCTATGGGCAACAGCAGCGCCGTCCTAAGCAGCGCTGTCCTTGCTCGCCTCAATATGGAGTGCTTTGCGTCTGTTAATCTTCTTTGGTTTGGAATAAAACTGCATCTGGGAAACAGCCACCCACCATGAGGCTCATACTATTTCACCCTGGCACCCTGTTTACCGGCACCATTATACACTTGCACAATCCACAACGCGGTCTGCCTATGGGTTGGCACGCAGACTGCAGCAGGGCACACATTGCATTGCATTGCATTGTTACACAAGTGTGCTCCTAGCCAACAGGTGAAGAGCTGACACGCGCACACAAACACACTACTTCCACCTATTTAGACCGTTACAAAGTAAGAATATGGTTAGCAATACACCCACAATTTCTTAGTAATATTGTCTGTTATTAAGCATTGTACAGCCTGAGGGCAAGATCAATCAAAGTTATTTTTTCTTTGCGTTAGGTCTCAGCAGGCACACCCCAGTAGAAACATTTATCAATGCACTTACCCGGCATCCATTGACTTCCCAGTTAAAATCTTTGGAGATTCAGGGTAAAAATCTTATCTCATATCTGGGCTCAAATCCAACATACAATCCATCGAGAACACTAATGTTACTATGGCATCTCTTGTGGGCGGCACACTGATGAATAATCAGGCTAATCAATTTGTCTGAATACAATGACTTTGGTACAAATATTGTTAGCCCCTCGGCTAAAACAACAGCCCACAAAAGTAGAATAAATCAATGCTGGCTTGAATACAGTACAGTTTCCTCTTTTAAGGGCAGTTGTGGTTATACAAGCTTCAGTTGGAATCTATTGTGTCATTACATACATAAGGCTGTGCCAATAATCTATATCTCAATATTCCCCACACTCACTATTATCAATATGTGCTTTAAAAAACGGTATACAATCTGTCTTGTAAACTCCCTGAGTAAAGAACAGCTGTCCACAATGATTGGCTTACATATGCATTACTTGTGTTTAAAGTTTTCAGAGTTTGTGTTTTCCCTGGATTATAATTTATTATCATTACAACATCATTTTTGGCATTCTTGCATTTTGGGTCCTTCCTTCATCTCACCCCACTGACAGAATGGACCAGCCACAATAAGTACTCAGGTTTTCCACACCTGCTCCCATTTCATCAGTACTCTTCAGGTTTTTATTCATTTTTTGCAAAACCATCTTCTCACTGCTTATACCTTTCAACCAGTTACCTGGTACCACCACCAGACCAGAACCTCAGTCTAGGGTGGTTTTGTCCCTTCGAACCACTGCCGGGCCTTATTCTTCGTCCGGAGTGGTCCTCTGTTCCCCTCCCCCTGACCTGCTGAGAAGTCAACAGTTCCTTTCTGCCTGGATTTCGCCACCTGTGTCTGCCAGCTACCCTATCCTTCCCTTCACCTGTTTCCACCGCCAGACTATGAGGTCTGGGGTGGTCTTGTTCCCGCCTGATTCAACGCTGGGCATATGTCTCCGCCTGGGGTGAGCCTGTTCCCTGTGGAAGGTCACCACTGGGCTTCAGCTCCTGCCCCTGATCTGTTCCGGCCTCTGAACTGCCTCTGGCCCCTCCTCTGGGGCCCCTTCCACGCTCCCTGGCTCTATTTTATTTTTTGTACATCTGGGAGCTATCCCTTGGAGAGGTGGTACTGTCATGGTGTGGATTTGTTGTTATTTTGTACTTAGTTTTATTTTAACTTTAATTGTCTGTGGTTTCATTTTTAGTTGGACTTCCTGTCCTTCCTGTCTTGTTCCCCTGCCCTGATGGGTTTCACCTGTGTCTCTGTCTATTTGTACCCTGTGCTCCTCTCCCCTTGTTGCTGGTCCATTGTGTTGTCAATGTCTGTCCTGTTTCTTTGGATTTTTGGAGTATGAGTTTTCCCAGGATTATTATTTATTATCCTTCAATCATAATTTTTGGCATTCTTGCATTGTGGGTCCTTCCTTCATATTTCCCCACGTGACAGCTCCATATGCATGTGAAAGTGAAAAAAATAATTTGCCGAATGAATCTCAAGACCGAAACATAACATTTTCCATAAAATTTTTTTTTTGCAAGGACAGCAGTGTGCAGGAACCATTCAATTTTTCAAGCGCACCGGGACTCTTTCCCCCTCTCCTACGCACCTGCTCCAGCAATTGATGTGCGAACTTCTACTTCTTAAGTATGACAAGTGCAAATTTTTTTTTCAAGGGCTATTAATGGATTATTAAAACAGAGCTACTCTTCAAATTAGAGACAAAAGTTTGAGTTATAGTCTAGAACATGCTTTATACCAAACCAAACCAAGGCTAATAGTAAAAACCAAGGCTATGTTTTAGTAAAAAAAAGAAAAAGCGGGCGGTGAGTTCCTATTTTAGTGGAATACATTTAATTTTTTTAATTTTTAAACTTCAATCAATCTAATGAAAATATTAGAGTCACACTATCACTACAGTGGATAAATGTCCGTGTGTGCGTGTGTGTGTTTGTGTGTGTGTCTTGATATTGTATTGTACTTTTATGATTTTCAGTGATTCTGTTCCAAATCGTCTTGTCTGTGTTGAATGAGGTGTTGAGTGAGGTTGGTAGTTTACAGGCATCTGCTTCATCCAACCCCTTTTCAAAAACTGGATGTACCAACTTATGTTATCTCGTTTCGTAACACATCTTGGTTGGTTGAAAATAATTTACTCTATTTTTCTGTTGTATTGTCAAGCCCTAAACAACAACACAGCACAAATCTATCCATTTTACAGTAATGCCATCTCTTTCCTTGTCTTTGTAACAGGACAAGAACCTCTGAACTGAAGAGCAGCTGCTTCCACACAGCACAAACGGAGGCAAGCGGAACCGCATCGTTGTTCCCAGCAGCAGGCCACATCTGGGGGCGTCATACGAAGGCAACCGCATGGAACTCTCAAATACTGTATGTGCGTTTTGATCACTTCTATCAAGCTTAGTCAAAGAAAATCCTGCTATCTTTCCCGAGCTGTGGTAAATTGTAATCACGAGTACCATTGTGTGCCATTATTAACAGTGACAGCAGCAGTGATGTTGGTTTTCCACTGGGAGCCCTGACATAAAAGAAACACTGAGGGATGCTAACAAGGAAACATCTGACCTCTCCACTGCTTCCTTTCTTTAAAAAATAATTATGAAAAAGCCTACAAGCGCAGATGACGCACAGGTAAAATTAAAGAATGTTCTTACTCAACCTGACACTTGCACCATCTGATTTAATAATACCCCATTTACCCAAATCCCCTGAGGATTACTGTCCACTCGGGCTCATCAAAGCAATCCAGTGCACCAGGTGAGTTATGGGTCCAGCTAATGCACACACCACATTGTTTTCTGTCTACCAATCTATCGCAATATCATTATCACACTCCAACATGACAAAGAAATAAAACCTATTGGACTGCTTTATGTTTGCTGCTCTCAGTGGCTTATTTTTAACAAGCACACACGTGAACTCGACTCAAAGCAACATAAATTATCCTGGGATCAATCAATATTTCAAATCAAATGTTCATATCACATTGCCAGCATATGAGTTATTATTCGTCAGTATCGCCATTGATTTTATGGTAAACTGCTCAAGCATTTGTGGGCGAGAGTGGAATATTTTGTGAAATTACAATCATACAGTTGAGAAGAAATGAGTCAACTTTGTGCTTGAGCTGCATCCACCCCCACTCACATTCATGGCATCATACATGACTGCACAACTTGTCCTCGTAACTCAGCAATTTTCACCCATGCTACATGTGTTTCCACAGGGAAGCTGGATGCCAAACATGCTCATATATAAAAACATTTATACGTAAATGTAACACACAGAGAGACTCACCCAGGCATCTTTGGCATCTTAACGAAGCTGAAAACATCCATATGTGCTGCACACCAATCACTGCTACCAATTTGCGCTATTCATCCCAGCACAATTGTCTGATAAATTATTATCAGGGTAAGACAAAAAAAGTGGATTTTCTCTTTCAAGTCTTGTGGAGAGATTTAGTCCTGTTGTCTCAGCTTGGGCATGGTTGAGCGGTCGCTGTATCCGCGCCTTGCAAATCCACAGCACGTTGTAAAAGGGAATCTGGCAGTTTTCCCCCCACCCTCTCGCTGTTACATCCTTCAAAGCATGCCTGTGTTTAGCCCGCGTTAAGCCACCTTTCATTTAATTTCCATCGCGGCGGAATGATGCGCGAGAGCCGCACTGTAAGCACGGCTTTGAGAGAGGAGCGGTGAGCAAGAGGAGCAGCGTGACTGAGGAGGAGGAGGAGAGAGGGGGAGATGGAAGTGGACAGGGAAGTCGTATGTGCACAGAGGTAACACGAGCCACTACTAAAGGACAGCCATGTGGAATTCCTGTGAGGCAGCCGGTCACAGCTCCCAAATGGAAGAGAGTGGAATGGACGGTGGGACAAACAGTGGCTGCTACTGTGAGCACTGAGCAGGCTTACTCTCACTAGTATCTCAACAGTAACATTTGAGGCACTAGGCATGTCATGTATGGATCATTTTAACTGGTTTGTTGTATTGTATCTGCTTGTTTCAGTAACTTTAAATTGACTACACCTTAATGATCATGGAAAAGCAAATTCAGAAACGTGATATAAGAGTTCTCATAAGAGATAGAGGACTACTAAAATAAATAAAAGGAAAAAATGAATAAAAAATGTGTAAGAAAAATGTTAGGAAGCTTTTGTGGGAAGCCAGGTGGTTGTATAGTAAGTCTCCTGGATTCAAGAGCTCCCCTACAGTACAGGTTGCAAACAGTTAATCAAGGATGATTCAGACTTGTGATGCCTGTGGTATTATACTGTAAGACTCACTTATGGTGAGGATAGTAAGGAGCTTACTATATATGTACTGTATAACTAATCCTGATTAATTATCAAACCATTTATTCATTATAATTAAGTCTCTCTTTAGGATAAAAACAAGATTGTCTTAACTGTTTCCCTTTAAAAAAATGTCAAATATTTGCAAAGGACTTCTTGGTTGCCTGCAAACTGACCAAAAGCTACAAGGCTGACAGACTAATAGTTTTTTATGAATTTACGTCAGATTTCACACAGCATATAAATAAATAAAAATAATAAAAGAAACAGATTTTTTTTTTATACATTTTGAAGAGGAGTTGGACAAAGCAGTCGCATTTCTGGCTCCAAACTCTTTCAAAAGGATTATTCATCCCATGTTTGTGAGACTAAAAGCCCAACAAAAACAATTCATTATTTTTAATCGCTGAATGATGACAATGACAAAAAATTACAAAACAAATCATCTCAAAACTCAAATATCTTAATTCTAGGATATAACTAAGATAGAACTCCATTGTTTGGAATGTTTTCTTTAATTAAAATAAATCAAGACAAATTCAAATAAAGCCAAGGGCCGCATTCACAACAGGCTATCTCTGTGTTCATTTCAAATGGTATTCAAATTCTAATGGCAGCCGTACTCCCGCCTGTATACTGTGGGAACATTCAGTTACAAAGGGAATGGCAGATAACACGTTCCACTCACACTGGTTCACATTGACTGCACTATCTGCGACCTTTCAGAACACTGCTGCTAAATGCTCCGGCAATTCACAAGAGAGCTTCAAAAGATTTCTGCTTCAAAATATTAGCTCACAATGGCATTCCACAGGCGACGGTAACAACCTCCAGTGGATCTGTTTGATTAATCAATGCCCGTGCGACGAAGACAAAGCCTGTGATTCATTGTGCTTGAAGAAGTCTGCTTCATGCTAACAGATGCTTCAAACCTTCTAATTTCCTCTATGGTATTTCTATGGAGGCAAATACGTCTTCATACATTTCCATATCTTTCGTCAACTCATTAGTCCAAACGTCGGGTCATTTGTCTTGCCTTTTCCCATGGTCATGATAACTGGGTTTTGGCAACAGATAAATCACCTGTAACTAAAAACTATAGATGCCTAAATACAGAGAGAATGTAAGTGTGTATACATCCAGAAGCAGCAATTTCAACACAGGCCAGATCTACAACGAGAGGAAATATTGTCCATAAATCAAACCGTGCAGATAAAACGCCTTTTGCTGAAAAAACACTGTCAATTAACCTCTTTTCTCATCCAAGGAGGCGGGCACTTACTCTTGTCCTGAACGGTTGTGGAATCGGGAGCAGCAATTTATTCTCCTAGAGAGGTTTGAAATATTTACGACTTTTTGGCCTTTTTCCTATTTTAAATTAATGCGACTGGATTTGATCATTTTGATAATAATCAGTATCTGGGGAGATGTTTAGAGTATCAATTTCTGAATTAATTTTTGGTTGAATACTTATCAATATTCATTATAATTCTAAATCCCCATAGGAATATTGAGGCTAACTATTCGGTAACTAAATAATATCTACAGTACAGGTGCTTTCAGATGAAAAAGCACATTAAAACAAAGGCAGAATCAGCCCCATGTTACAATGTTTAGTGGTCCCTGAAATTATTTTTAATTATTATTAACTGGGAAACTTTGGCATGTTATACATAATTTAAAATCATATGATTTGTATTTTTCTAAAATTATAACCCAGCACAAAATTAGAACTTTATTATCTTTCTTGTTCTTATCAGTCTTCAAATATATATCTTCTTTTTATTTGGTCCTGTTTCTGTTCATTTCAAGCAGTAACGGAATTCATTTTATTCCAAAAAATCCATTCCAAAAATATCAAATTTCCTGTCAAATAAGGATATTTTGTCAAAATAACTATAATAAAAAATATTATTTCATCCCCGACCCATCCTATATGTCCCCAAACAGTTTTATGTAAAAAGTGAAACAAGTAGAACTCAAATTTGTTGATTTATTGCCTATAGCGACATGAGATAAACTCTTTGGCTTTGCTAAAGTTGTACTTCTTAGATTACCACCAGATTACATCATGCAGAGGGAGTTCTTGAAGAAAACGCAAAGTGATTTCTCGAAAGAAAAAAATAATAATACCCTCAAGTGATTAAATCTGGCAGGAATACAGCATTTTCATAGTCTTTTATTGGTCTAATTGAATGCTTGACTCTATTTTCCTATTACACTCAACGCAAATATTAGCTACATTTTAAGCAGCTTCCACATTGGACATGCACAAGGAGTATTAAAATGCCAGAGTTCATCAGCCTCTGTGGGTGACCCAATGTGCATTTGCTACGAGTGATACATGCAATAAAGAATGTTGTCACTTCCACTCAGGGTCACGCTTGCAACTTGGCTCTCCACCATAGATATAATGTCCCACGTCCAAGTCAAAACTTGTGATTTCACCTGACAGACCTACATTTTATTTGATCACGGCTTTCAAACATTTGTGGAAGAGAGTGCTGTAGATGCAAGATCAGTGGATGTGGGCCAGGTCTGGGAGACTCAGCATATTGCGTTGTGTTTGTCCATTTGGGTTGTTTAGCCTGGAGGTCCCAAAGTGAAGAGGCAGGGGATATTAGGGTCAGACAGACGCGTGATCTAAGGAGACTATGGATGGAGCTTTTGACCGCTAAACCCTGGCTGCCATGCTGATCCTCCTGCGACTGTGTCCTCTTTCCAAACAGCTGATTTCTGTCATTTCACATTTGGCCACTTAAAACCCCTAAGTGCTGTAAATGGTGTGCAGTGCTTGCATTTAAAAGCTCAGATTAAAAAAAGAGAGGAAAAAAAACTGTAAATGGCTTGGAGACCAAGGGCAAAAAACAAGATTGGAATCAAGGGTGATGAAGAACTGCTCATCTAAAGCAAAAGCATTGTCTTTAACAGTCTTTACTTTGTTTAATAGCTTAGGGCTTATGCTGCTATTTAAGCAACACATACTGCTACTACTCTTACTGGTCATTTTGAATTCTACAAATACACAATTTATACATATATAACCGTTTCTTCTATTACACCATGCTGTTACCGAACTAGTCCCATTTCTGTTTTTCAGGGGTATGCTAATAATATATATTCTTAGCAAATATAATATATATTTATAAAATTAGATATGTTATTAGTTATATGTTGCTAATATGTTATTAGTAAATAGTGTATATATATCCATAATTATATATATATATATATCCATATATATATATATGTATATGTATATATATGTGTACATATATATATATATATATATATATATATATATATATATATATATATATATATATATATATATATATATATATATATATATATATATATATATATATGGATATATATATATCCATATATATATATATATATATATATATATATATCATATATATATATGTACACATATATATACATATACATATATATATATGGATATATATATATATATAATTATGGATATATATACACTATTTAACTAATAACATATTAGCATAATATTGGCACCCCCCTGATCCAGAAATGGATTTAGGGGTAAAAAATTGATGGATGGAAGGAATTATGTACGTACAAAAAAAAAAAGTATGAAACAACTGGAAATATGTCTATTGTATATTCTAAGTTCTTCAAAGTAGCACCTTTTGCTTTGATTACTGCTTCACACACTCTTGGCATTCTTTTGATGAGCTTCAAGAGGTAGTAACCTGAAATGGTCTTCCAACAGTCTTGAAGGAGTTCCCAGAGATGCTTAGCACTTGTTGGCCCTTTCGCCTTCACTCTGTGGTCCAGCTCACCCCAAAACCATCTGGATTGGGTTCAGGTCCGGTGACAGTGGAGGCCAGGTAATCTGGCTTTTGGTCAAATAGCCCTTACACAGCCTGGGTGTGAATCTACAGTCAATAGTCATGAAAAGAAAGGAAACTCTTTGAATGAGAAAGTGTGTCCAAACTTTTGGTCATATATACATATATATGACCAAAATATATATATTTTCTTATGAAATATATATGCATTAATAGTGTTGTTTTATTTATGAGGTTCTATATTTTGTTATATATTATATATATTAAATCATAATTGTATTTAGAAATATGGTATCGAGGACTATCGGGCCAGATGGTAGAGCATTGGAGTCCACAACGAGACCTACTTCACGACTTCCACTGATGGTTGCTGTCGATGTGTCCTTGGGCAAGACACTTAACCCCACTTTGTCTTAAGCCCCCGCTAAAAGTTCAAGGCAGCTCAGACTAGAGCAGCCGTCCTTCTGTGGACTCACCACTTGCAGGAGGATCATTGAGGGGCTGGTGCTCTGTGTACTGGGTGCAGCTCTGGCTGCCACCCCTCCAAACCCAGAAATGGATATAGGCGAAGAAAATGGATGGATGGGTGGTATCAAACAGTATTGAATTGAAAGTCCTCTGTGTCTAGATACATCATATCAGTAGGCTTTTAAAGATACTCAGCCCTATTGCAGTCGCTTATTATGATCCACATATTGTATTATTAGTAGAATAAGCGACTTCTTCCACTTGTTTGCTGGATTTACTAAATAATTATGCACACGTTTGACTCTTTTGGCACAATAATGTAAAGTTATAAAATGCATTAGTTGTTGTTCTATCATATTACTGTCCTTCTAAAATCCTGCTTACTCCCTGACTTCATCCCACTCGGCTCACATAAACCTTGACCTTTACCAAATCAGTCCACACAGGCCCATTTTCTCTTGGCACTTTCACTGCAATTCATCCGACAATCCATCAGAACATGCAAACTTTCCAAATCTGCTTGCACGCCACTAATTATGCCGAAGCTGAGGCTGATTTATTCAGTGAATTAAACAGCTTTCAGGAGTGCAGTTTAAAGATTGGCTTGAGTTTGCATTTTCGGCCCTGTGACTAATTGGAATGAGAAGCAAAGTGTTACCTGGGTGGATGGCGCCATGCTTTAAAAAGATGAGTGAATTAGTTAGCCAGTTGTGCTCTATACCTTCTGATCTAGTTCAAAGTAGAAGTACAGAGGAGGATGTAACATATTCTCTTTGAGCGATAGGGAAGAGCAGTGCACAGTAAGGCTGCCCACAGAAGGAGAAGCCCACAGGTAGGTGTCTATTTAACACAAAGTACGCCCCTGTGGCTCTTTACAAGTGCACTCCATCCATCTATCCATTTATTTCCTCCATCCTCTTAAGCCATTCAGAGCTGTCTGGAAATATTGTCCCAGCATGCACTGGCCAAGAGGCCGGCTTCCTCCTGGATACGAGCCACATCCATAACAACTCACTGAACAAGTAAATATGGATGCACTTAACAGCCTAATTCCCCATCTGTCCATCAATGATTTAACATTACAATAATCAAAGAATAAGACAAACACTCTTTATGACATTTAAAAGGCAGTGAGATCTTCCTCAGAGAGGGCCACGTAGGATCATGGGAAAAGACTAAAGGCCAAACAGACAAAACTGAACATAAATGTTACGCATTATTAGAACACTGTTATTCTCAATGACACAAATGATATTTTAAATGTCAGGAGTATGCCTGTAAACCCTGCGAAGCCCTTTATGTTGGAGAGCAGCCATGTGTTGGATCACTATAAAGATACTGTTGTATTCATATTAAATGTGTATGCTTTTGTGTACAATAGTCAAATAGAACATTATACATTACGATAAAATAAGATATTTCTTGGATTAATCATGCATTCATGTAAAAGTATATTTGATATTAGAAATAACTGTAATATACTTTAGTAGTATATTAGATTTACTTATACAGTAGTAAGTATTTTACATTCTGTATTTGCTACTGCCCACATCAGCACAGAATTTTGTCTGCTTTGGAAATCCTCATTGACAACATTGACAACTGACATAAAGATTTGAGGATTTATTGAACCAGTATATTTTCTTTATCACCATCGTCCATCAATAACAGATTTGAATCTTTCTTGCAAAAGGTCAAATAAGATATGACCGTGGCCAAGAAGCTGAATGACAAAAACCATTCATTAAATTTTTTTAAAATAAACGATACAAATTTTAATGATTAGAACAAATAATCGAATAATGGTTACATGAGACACCAACATTTTATCTGTATGTTAATATTGCTGCACTGCACAATATTTGCACTGTTCACTACTAAACACATCTAAAGGAAGTAATTGCTGACCTTTGCCTTTGTCTATTGACACCACACATACACAACGAATCAATCATTTGTTCACAAAAAGCAACAAGTCTTGAGCAATTCCTCTCTTCACCTCCACCTCCGCCGGAGCACACACATGATCACATCTGCTGTATTTTGTATATAATACATAAGTTGAACTAAAGATTGACAAGGTACTCACTGAATGACAGTGAAGATGCCTATATCACTGTCGTCTGAGTCCATTGTTGGTGTCCGTAAAGAGGCTACTTGGGCTTTTTTTTTTTCTCGAATTCAGGCCCTGGAGCCTTTTCCACAGACGAAATCCTCTTTTCTTCAGGACTCCAAAGTGTCTGCTTGATTTAGACTTTCCATAGGCAACTGTCTGACTAAAGCATTCAGCACTAATGATTACATACAGTGTGGTTGCAGTAGTGAGTGTCCAGTGCCCGGGGGGAGGAGAGTAATGAAATAACATCAGATTCCAGGCCAGTGCATCAGAAAACACACAGGGATCAATGATGAGCAGCTGGACTCCCATGACAGTGCGCTGGTTACAGCTGCTTCACAGGACAATGTACAAAACATGCATACACAATTATGTGTACAGTAGCTTGTTCATATAGCTGTCATAACAACACTAACATAGCAGTATAGACTTACTATATTAAGTAGCAACTACTACTGCTGTTGTCAAATGTTATTCCACGTCTTACCCAGGCTGTTTGGGAATGGCATGTGCTTTGCCATCCATCAGAGCTTAAAATAATACTAAAACCATAATCCAAGCTCTATCACTCGCTGCCTGCCAACTGTCACCCATAACCAGCCACATCAAATCCCATATAAACCTGGAAATTAGATCTTAACCCAAATGCTACCTCTCATATACTGTACATATTGTACTCACGGAGGAAACTTAAACTCAATTTGATTCATTAATTCTTGTACGGCCCTAAATCATAACAAGTTGAGGACTTTACAAAACCGTTGAATTCATCAACACACATCAAATACAATGATAGAAAACACATAAAGCTATTGGTCCATAAGGGGCGGATAACCTATGTCCATAAATGTTGATAAAGTCCATAAATGTCGTTGGATGTCAAGTGTCCTGGATCATCACCATAAACATGTCTATATTTTTGAGCACGTCCACTACTGCATTGTAACATCATGATAGTTCACGCTGGATTATGCCATGGAGAGTCACTCATGCATGAATGGCACACACACACTCTTCCATTAGTTATGAACTGAGCACGTGTCTTTGCCTCTGTGAGCAAAGAGAGCAGCTTGCGTAACACATCCCATGCTGCGTATACATACTGTAGACAACTAAACTTGGGTTTAAATAACAGGGATGCTATAGGTATGCACCAAGCCGATGTTTAGCCTCCGCAGAACAAAATACACTGGTTTTAGGTAGCTGTCCTGTATGGTCACATTCAAACAAAAGTATGCACTTGGAAGAACACACTTTTTTAGTACTTAATGACATGCTAATGATACCGTATGATGTGATTCCTCAATTTGTGTGAGAAAAATATACTACTTTGTAGTTTTATTTTTTTATATGCATTGTTCAGTCACATTTATAGAGGTACCACAGCGTCCTTGGGGCTGAATGGTTAATTTGTCACTAATCAGAAACTTCATTAGTTACAGAAAATGTTATTTTATATATAGTTAATCTTTCACATTACAGCCAACAAAATACACTTGAATTTATTTTTGTGGGAATTCATTTTCATTCAAAAGCAAATTATAAATGATGGAATTTTGATAATGTTTGTGTTTATTTTAGATTATAATATGTTCCCAGAAGCCGACAACAGCCAGTTTATGATCTTATTACATGAAACAAACGGCTCAACTGGGATATCAGATGAACTGCTATTGAGGAACTGATGTCCAGTCCAACACATTTATTTTACTTAACCAGAGTATTATGTATCAGTATAGCTGCTTCCCTGCAAGTTACCGCAGTTACTGTTATGTCCATTTTCTACAACACAATGAATGTGTGTGTTGCATGCATTAGATAAAAGGCCACATCTCCTGTGGGCCTGCCCCAGAGCAGCTTTGGTACATTACCCCCAGTAAGTGACTGAACAATTAATAAAACACAATAGAATTCTGTTTTACCACAAGTTACTTCTTTCCTCATCACATTGAGGAACCACCTATCCAGTATTGTTTTGTTATGTTGTCCAAATACAAACTTCCCTTTAATCCTCCCTCTGCATCTGACCTGCAGTATTTTGCCTGCTTACCCTGTCTGATACAGTACGGCTGAGTGCTGAGTGAAGCCGACAAAGGTGGCCTCTCTGTGCAATAAAGCCTCACGAGTCTGTCATGTGGCCTTACGTGCCCCTGGGGCACTGCACACTGCCACTATGGCCTGTTTTTTCCTCACATTTACAGACCACATAGGCAGCCTAGAGTGCTAAAAGAACAACAAGCATCACTTGAGATCAGTTATAGTCATCTTAGGGTCATTTCCGCCACGATTCAAGACACTGCTGATAGGCAAGACTCGTTCAACTCTGCATGGGTGGATATCTCATTTGTTCACACACAACAATTCTTCCTTGGAAAATTGCTTTGACAGCATGCACCCTAAATATCTTCATTAATTAACCAAATCACTTAAGGGCAGATGAAAGTTGCATCATCTTGAGTAGAATGAGTTGAACCAAATCAACAGAAGCTGAGATAAAACCTGGGGCAAACCATTAGATGATGAAGTGGAAGTGCATTTTGCATGTTGTGCCACACACAGAAACACAAGGAACTAATTAGTTATTTTGATCACTTCCTGAAATAAATCACAAAAAATCCCTATGTCATAAAAAAGCAATGTAACACCATAGTTAGCTCTGAAAAAACAGTTGCCTCACTTGTTTTCACTACAGTCTATGGTTTTCACATGTATGTTTTATGGCCTCTATCACAATTCAAGTTCAGATTTTTATTTGGGTGAAAAGGGTACCCACCCAGTACCCATCCTTACATAACCAGACAGTTCTCACTATGTAAAACAAAACGTATGTACATCAAGTGCCTTAATGGACAAACGGCAATTGTCACCCTATACCAAGTTGCCATGATAGTCTGAACAACTCATTTAGATTGCACAAATGCACAGTTAAACCCATAGACAGGAAGTATGAAAAAGTCAATTCCGGTCAATGGGAATGCAGGATATCACATTCCTCAAATCAGCCTCCCCTCTCCCTCGTCAGCTCGCACACACAACTGCAGGCTCCACCCTCTCCCCTCTGCCTGGGGAGGATAGGATTCACAGCATCCAGCAATTATCTGTAATGTGGGCGAAAAATCAATGCGCCCATGGAAAGCTGCTAAGGTCACCAAGCAGACTTTGGCGTTCAGAATGTTAGGCTTGTTATGTATAGCTGGGGCTTGGAGCCTCTATCAAGTCAAATAGTTGTGACATTTTTGAAAAAGCAAGGGATTATAATAATGATGTACTTGTTCAGAGAGAGAGAGAAATAATTGGCTTTGGAGAGTTGAAAAAAGACTTAGATAATCTATTAGTTTTCAACATTAGTCTCACAAGCATTCATGTGAGAGGACAATAAACTAAGAAGGAAATGATACAATGCAATTATTACAATAGTGTCATTTAGAAGAAGACTTTCACCAATCACTTAAAAAAAATAGTGCATTTTACAATTATAACATACAATCATATGTAAACTAAAAACAAATATGACCTGTACTACTTTGACTTTTCAGATCAGAGTCAGTAAAAGTGCTCTACTTTTCTGCCACAAGCTTGTTTCATAAATAATACATTTTGCTTCTCCCAATTGAAGGAGTCTTGTAAAAGTAAAATGTTATAAACAAATCAGACAACAGCATTCTATCGTTTGCATATTTGTCTCTTTTTCCCTTTTATGTCTGAAAAGGCTGATATAAAGGAGTCACGGAGACACATAAATACATGCTGTTGAAAGCTAGAGATGTGGGGTATTTGGATATTAGTGGAGTAAGTTAATTCAGTAGTTGCTCACCTTGGTTCCTCCTGGTTAGTCTCCTCAGCCTCCACACTTCCCTCCGCACTCTCAGCGCTCTCCTCCTCCATGTCTTCCCCATTCAGGTAGACTGCGACTGAAGGCTCTGTACCACAAATACAAAATTCACTCAGATACAGTAAAGGGAGGGGAGAGACCTGCTTGAAACATTGATAGTCTGGTGTAAATTCTATTAATGGCAATAGGATACGTAGACGAATGAAAAATCGATAATGCGGGCCCAGTAATGTAGGGAGGACGAGCTTTGAGTGGCAACCTGAGACATGCTGCCTTTCCTCTGCTTCTGTAAGTGGTTAATCAAGTGCTTGTCTGACATTTAGATTGCATTTTCCTCTCGCCATTACTCCCCATTTCGATGCAGAGATACGCTATCAAATGTGGGAGATGGCAATGTGAGTAATCATGGAAGTCAACAATCTGATTGAGAAGCAGTGGTGGAAAACAGATAGAATATCCTGTTGGATTTAGTGTCTCAGTTTGCCAAAGATGAATGTGATGCACTTGCTTAGAGTGGCACTGACTCCACGTGGACTCCATGCGGGTGACAAAAATGTTTTATGGTTGAAACGGGTGATTTTAAGGTAGACCATAACTTAAGTTATCTACAGGCTGAGTGAGTGTAAGTGTTGAAATTGTCTCTTAATGTAAACCCTAAATGTGTTACAAGTAGTTTGATATTTGGCCTTACTGCAGCTGTTTACATAGAGATATGCAAAAATAGAATGTTTTTAATGGTTCCAACAAAAACAGCCTTCTCTCAAGCAAAAAAAGTGTCTTTTTTGGTTCATTTTACTCTCCACTCCTTTTTGCATGTGTAGGCAGGCACAAATATACATTGCCCCAAAATCCCCTGTGTGCTGTTATTAAATCATGTTTGTCCATATTTCCACCACTTGAGTAGATATGGTAACTGGAAAGTGCACAAAGTTACTGGGTGTGCTGGGTCCACTGTATTGCTTGCCCCCATAGAAATACTTTTCCTTAATGTTAATTTTGATTGATTGCTCAAGATCTAATAGCTCTACATTGTTTCGGTATTTATATAGATATTTGTATGTTGTTTATTAGAATTCATTATCTAAAATTTCTAAACCACAATGGGCATTCAGTTAACTAAAGTAAAGTTATACATATTTTTGTAATGGAAATCCCCAACATCAACACGACAGACCACACCGTGTGCATTAGATTAGACTCTACTGACATCTAGTGGACTACACTTAAATTACAGCTTGACAGAATAGCCAAGATAAACATTACTACCGCAATTATATAAAAGACATTTAGAATATAAGATAAAACATATACACAACAATAATAATTATTATTATTATGTGTATGAAAATGAAAGTTGCATAGTAAAAATAATAATAATTATTATTATTATTAGTAGTAGTATTATTATTATAAATACAAACATATATATTATTATTGTTTTTTTTTTTTTTACATATTTTACATATTATTTATTACATATTTTTTAAAAATGTCACTACATTTTGTAAATTATATAAAATAGATATCATTTTATATCATTAAAAACTCAGATTCAGATTCATTTTATTCGCCATTTGCAGTAACACCACATTGGAATACATTAGTAAAAGTTCCCAAACAAAAACTGTTTGGAATTTCAGTGTGACAAGCTTAGATGTTCAGTTCAGTTCATGTGTTAAAAGTGCCTGTTTGAAGGACGTGGGCTTGAGTATGTATCTGAAGGTTTGGTGGACATCAGCAGCTGTGGCTCCTGTCTGCAGCTGTGGCTCCTGTCTGCAGCAATGGCTCCTGTCTGTAGCTGTGGCTCCTGTCTGCAGCTTTGGCTCCTGTCTGTAGCTGTGGCTCCTGTCTGCAGCTGTGGCTCCTGTCTGCAGCTATGGCTCCTGTTTGCAGCTGTGGCTCCTGTCTGCAGCTATGGCTCCTGTCTGTAGCTGTGGCTACTGTCTGCAGCTGTGGCTCCTGTCTGCAGCTGTGGCTCCTGTCTGCAGCAATGGCTCCTGTCTGCAGCTATGGCTCCTGTCTGTAGCTGTGGCTCCTGTCTGCAGCTGTGGCTCCTGTCTGCAGCTGTGGCTCCTGTCTGCAGCTGTGGCTCCTGTCTACCCGTGCCCTGGGATATGACATCAGGGGAAGTGGGATGAGATGAGACTGAGCCGGAGGAGTCTTGACTCTAAACCTCAGCTCGACCAAACAAGTGGATCAAACAGTGAGTGGGGGTCTTATCTGCACTTCCCCTGCCTGTTTGCTGGACGGCTGTATCTGATGGAGCCTTATCGAGGCCCTGCACTGCTGGTTCACATGTCACGTTATCACCCAGGTCCTTTCCCGAGGGCGCCCACAGGAAGAGTGCTCTCCCTGGGCACTGCACGACAAGCATCCCCCTGCCCTCCAGACCTGCCACTCCACTCACATGCACTCCCATCAAGGCCCGGAGTGACCTGTTTTATATTAAATCAAATATAAATGATGTAAGTGGTTGAGAACAGGATTTAGGTGGAAATTCTACAAATATATGTTTACATATTAAACAAATCATCTGTTTCATGTATGGAAACACTGACTAAAATATAAGAGTGTGTGTGTTAAGGCTTTTATGGCCTATCCCTATGTAGAATGTCCGTAAGTTTCATTTCTATTCACTTACTCTATAATGAGTGAGTGAATGGATGGTCAGAGGCTTTGATGCACCAGTGTGTTCCGCCTCTTGCTTGCGTCATCACTATATGTGAAGTGAATGAAACAATATCTGAACTCTAAACCTTGTATAGCGCTTTGGGTGACCTTGGTCTGTAAACATGTGCTGGATAAATAAGGATTACTTACTTACTATATTTGCAGGTGACGTAGCAACTGTCATATACACAAAGGCATAAGGTGTGTATAGATGTCAGTGGCCATATCTTGTGCAGATCTCTCGGTGCCAGTTCTATTCTTCAGGGGTCCTATGTTTGTTTCAAGGGCCACTTCACTGCATCTCAGGTGTGGGGATACACATTTCTATCCAAGAGGATCATTGTGTACAATGTATTGAATCGTTGTGTGAATACATTACAAACAACATGTGTTGTCAAATGGTGTAAGGGTGGACACCAACCGAATAATATTTTAATTTTAATGTATAGGCCAAATGCAAAGTAACAGTGCAATGTTTAGCTGTGCTGCTTAGCTTTCTTATAAGGACAGCCCTGATAAGAGATGACTGCCCAATACTGTGTTGGGCCAAATTGTAATAATGTATAGTTCTACATCATGGTGCTAACGCCCCTTAGGCTTCGCTATGGGTATACTCCTGAAGCATCTTGCTTCCCGCCAGAGAGAATAAAATGCTCCAATCACCTGCCAGTCCCATCTATAAATAGCCCTCTACGGCCCGTACCAACCACTTTTCACTCTGGCGCCACTGAGAGAAGAACTACTCACTACTTGAAGATGTCGTCTCCTTCCCCGTCGCGTCCGAGAACCCCGTCGCCCTCCGGCGTCGGACGAAGACGGTGCAGGAGCTGCAGGACCAGGATCTCCCGCAAGGACCAGCACAGCCTGTGCTTCCTTTGCCGGGGCGTGTCCCACTACCAGGGAGACGAGGCTGGCTGCGAAGCGTGCCTCTCTCTCCCCAGGGAGGAGAGAGAGCGCCGCATGGCGTTTGTGGACTCCGCGGTGGCTCACCCGGGTTCCTCCCAGGAGGACGAACTCGAGGTGGAGTATGTGCCGCTAGACCTGCCTCCCGCACCCAGGGAGTGGGGAGACTGCGTCGTGGAGGAGGAGGAGCGTGAGGAGGATCAGGCTTCCTTCATCACGCTAGACGAAGCTTCCTCCTTGTGCGAGCCGGACCGGTTCCCGCTCGATCACATGCCCCGCCTCTTCATGGCTGCGGCGAGGACCATGGAGACTCCATTCCCCCCGCAACCCGCGCAACCCAGGGAAGACTTCACCTCGGTGGGGTCTTCTCAGAGAGGGAGGAAGAGGCAGGCGCCCACGCTGTGTCCGCGTATGGAGCCGGTGTTCCACTACGCCACACGTGACTGGACCAAGCCCTCCACAGCTAAGAAGCCTGCCCTGGGGTACGGGGTCCTTACTGTGAGGTCCAGGACTGGTCCTGGTCCAAAGGCGTACCGGAGGTCGAGGATGCGGTGAGGCTGGCGCTCCTCCCCAAATCCTCCCTGTGGGCCGAGCAGCAAACCGCTCCTCCCCACCGACAAGGACCGGGTGTCCATGTCGGTACTGGACCGGTGCTACGCCAACGCGGCACAGGTCGTTGCGTTGGCGAGCAACATGGCGCTCATCACAGGCGCCTTGGACAGGTCACTCGCCGCTGGCGAGGCGCTGAGCGGCGAGGACCTTACCAGAGCCAGGACCACCACGGCAGCGACTCTCCGCATGATCCAGGCGCTCGCAATTGATGGTGGTCGGACGATGGCAGCGGCGCAGGTCGGTGCCCGTCACCTATGGCTGGGGCTTGCTGATGTCCGAGAAGCGGAAAGGAAGCAGCTTCTGGACCTCCCCATCTCCACAGAGTCCCTCTTCGGCCCAGATATGAGAGGTCTGATGGAGAGACTCGACGGAGCGGCGAAGGACTCCGCCAAGTTGGCGCCTCATCTGGCGCCGCGTCAACAACGCCGCTTCTTCGAGAGCAGAGAGAGAGGGAGAGACAGGGACCGGTCCCCGCTACGTCGCCCTGCCTTCCCCCAGACCACTGCACGCTCGGCGCGGCCTGCTCCAGCGAGATCCAGGGGCCAGGATTGGACCTCCGGAGGCCCAAGAGACAGATCTCTCCAGCGTCCTCCCCCTTTCGGTGGTGGGAGACGCGGGGGAAAAGCTTTTTTCAATAAAAGAAAGAATCAAGTTTATCCACTGTCTCAGTCCTCTGTTCCCTTGCACCACATGCCGTCACAGGTAGAGGGCAGTGTGGTCTTACACACAGAGCATACACACGGTACAGAGGGTGGTTTGATAGGAATGTCTCAGACCACCGCTCAGAGTAACAGATCTAGTGTTTCATATCTACAGGGAGTGTTGAAACGCGAGGGTCCCTATAACAGGGGATTTACGGTCCCTTCTAGCTCCACTGTCCCTCACACTTCTCCAATTAGCAGGGGTCTGAAGCGTAAGAGGCAGGCTGTGGTTACCGAGGCAACGGATCAGGGTCCGCCTGCCCCGCACTGCAGAGAAGCAAAGCTCGCTGCTATAAGTGGAACAAGGGGCAAGGACTCCTATGTTTCGCGCAGCAAGACAAAGAGGAGAGCTGTGGTTACCGAGGCAACGGGTCAGGGTCCGTCTGCCCCGCACTGCAGAGAGGCAAAGCACGCTGCTGTAAGCGGAGCAAGGGACAAGGACTCCCCTGTTTCGCGCAGCAGGGAAATGAGACAAGCCGTGGTTGCCGTGGCAACGGGTCAGGGTCCGTCTGCCTCACACTGCACGGAGGCAGAGCACGCTGCTGTAAGCGGAGCAAGGAGTAGGGTCTCCTCCGCAGCGCGCAGCGGGGCAAAGGGACAGAGACAAGCTGTGGTTACCAAGGCAACGGGGCAACACAGACTTCCTCGGCCCTTTCGTGGTTCCCCCCTCCTCTGTGAAGGCACCAGGAGTGTGGGGGGAATTAAGATCAGGTCTCACGGGCCCGGTGCCCCCTCTCACGTTCTTTTACCAGGTCTGGAGAGAGCAGGGGCTCCTCTCAGACGCGTGGCTGGACAGGACGTTACGCAGAGGTTATGCCCTACAGTTCGCGAGGAGACCACCGCCGTTCCAGGGCGTTCGAGCGGCAAACTCCAGGCGACATGGGACAGAAGAGGCTCTCCAGAAGGAGGTAGCCTCTCTATTACTAAGAGGTGCTGCGATCCAGGTCGACCCGCAGGACGCTCACAGAGGGCTGTACTCCCCTTACTTTCTGGTCCCCAAAAAGACAGGGGGGGTGCGCCCTATTCTGGATCTGCGCGCACTCAACCAGTGCATCTCCAGACGGCCGTTCCGCATGCTCACTACGAAGCAGCTGCTGGAATGCGTCAGACCCGGAGACTGGATGACCTCCATCGATCTGACAGACGCTTATTTCCACGTTGCGATAGTGCCAGAGCACAGACGCTTTCTGCGCTTCGCTGTGGGAGAAAGGTGCTACGAGTACTGCCGCCTCCCGTTCGGGTACGCTCTGGCTCCTCGCACTTTCTCAAAATGCGTGGAGGCAGCCCTGATGCCACTCAGACAAGCAGGGGTCAGGATCTTAACCTACATCGACGATTGGTTAATCCTGGCTCAGTCCAGGGAGGTAGCCCTGGAACACACGCTCCGGGTTCTGTCTCACATACAACAGCTGGGCTTTGTGGTGAACAGAGAGAAGAGCAGATTACAGCCTACCCAGCGCGCACTCTACCTCGGTCTGCAGCTGGACTCGGTGGAGTTCCGAGCAGCTTTGTCCAGGGACAGACAGGAGAGCCTCTCACAGCTGGCCACCAGGGCGCTGACTGCCCCCAGCGTGTCTGCTCGTTGCCTCAGATCACTCCTGGGGATGATGGCAGCGGCCCATGCAGTTATACGCCTGGGTCTTCTCCACATGAGAGGGTTTCAGAGATGGTTCTCCGGTCTCAGGATTCACCCCTCCCGGGACGCAGCGACCATGCTCGTAGTTCCCCCCAGGGTGAGGTCAGACATCAGCTTCTGGCTCACCCAGAGCGTGATGAGGGACGGGGTTCCCCTCAAAAGCGCCGTATCACACGTGGAAGTGTTTACGGACGCCTCTCTCGAGGGGTGGGGAGGGGTTCTGGGTCAGAGCTCCGTGGGAGGGCTCTGGTCAGATCCATCTCCGCACATCAATATACTGGAGATGGAGGCAGTGCGCAGGGTGCTACTGCACTTTGCACCACGGTTACAGGGAAGACACGTGATGGTGCGTTCAGACAACACCACCGTGGTGGCCTACATAAACAGGCAGGGGGGCACGAGATCCCCCGCTCTCCATCGCCTGGCGGCCCTCATCCTGATCTGGGCCGATGCGAATCTGCTGTCTCTCAGGGCACGCCACGTTCCCGGAGACAGGAACACAGGGGCGGACCTGATGTCCAGGGGGGGCCCACTCAGGGAGGAGTGGGGCCTGGCCCCGCAGATAGCAGCGCAGGTATGGCAGAGGTTCGGTCGACCTCGGGTCGACCTATTCGCCAGTGCAGGCAACGCTCTGTGTCCACTCTGGTTCGCGCTGCGGCCCACAGACAATCCACCTCTGGGGGTGGATGCCCTGGCGCATTACCCGTGGCCGGGGGGTCTTCTGTATGCGTTTCCCCCGACTCGCCTCTTGCCGGTTCTTCTGAGGAGAATCGAGCAGGAGGGTCGGGAAGTGATCCTCGTCGCCCCGGACAGCCCGCATGCCCTCTGGTTCCCGTTCTTGAGGGGCATGGCGGTGTGCGACCCCTGGCCTCTCCCGGACGAGCCCGGGGCTCTGGTCCAGGGAGGGGGGACGCTTCACTCGCGTCCGGTACTGGGCCGTAGACTCTGGGTCTGGAGGCTGAGAGGCGGACTCTCGTAGGTCTGGGTCTCCCCCAGTCGGTGGTGGAGACCATTCAGGGCGCTAGGGCCCCTTCCACCATCAGGGCCTACGGATGTAGGTGGAAGGTTTTCAGTGACTGGTGCGCGGCCCGGTCCTGGGACCCCATGTCATGCCCTCTGGAGGGAGTGCTGGGCTTTTTACAAGAGCTTTTAGAGAAAGGGAGGGCTGCCGGCACCCTGGCGGTGTTCGCGGCAGCCATTGCCTCTGGACATGAAGGGTTCGGAACCTTTTCGGCTCGTTCCCACCCACTGGTCAAGCGTTTCCTTCGGGGGGCCCAACGGAAAAGGCAGGTTCCTCAAAGGACCCCCCCACTCTGGGACCTTAAAGTGGTTTTGAAGGGGTTATCGGGATCTCCCTTCGAACCTGTGGCCCAGGCCAGCCCTGGAGTGTGTGGCTCTCAAGACTGCCCTTTTGCTGGCGTTGGTCTCAACCAAGAGGGCAGGGGAGCTATGCGCACTCTCCGTTCGCCCAGAATGTCTAGCATTCGGTGCTGAGGACGGTGTGGCTGTGCTTTGGCCGAACCCAGCCTTTCTGCCTAAGGTTGTTACTTCGGCTTTTAGGTCAAGGGTCATCAGGGTCCGACCCTTTCACCCGCCGCCTCATGCCTCCGAGGAGGAGGAGCGGCTGCATCTGTTGTGCCCAGTCAGGATGCTGAGATCCTACCTGGCGGTTACAGCTTCCTTCAGACGGTCGGATCAGCTATTTGTGTGCACAGGCCCTAAGAACAGAGGCGCACCATTGACACCCCAGAGGCTGTCCCACTGGGTGTCGCGGGCGATTCGCCTGGCGTACCAGGCTCAGGAGTTGGTTCCCCCGGTGGGGTTCAGGGCGCACTCCACACGAGGAGTCGCGGCCTCCACAGCTCTGCTCCGGGGTGCCTCTGTGGAGGACGTTTGCCAAGCCGCGTCTTGGGCTTCGTCCTCTACCTTTGCCCGGTCTTATTTAGTGGACGTGGCAGAACGGTCGGTTGCCCATTCCATTCTGAACGCAGGGGTCTGACTCACCGTGACAGACCCGCTCTTCCCGTTTATTGGTTGCCATACTCCAGGAGCTCTTGATAGAGGCGTCCGGGGTATGGCCTTTCACTCTTCTCATACCTCAGGAGCTCTTGGTAGAGGCGTCCTAGGTATGTTCACTGTTGGCTCCTACGGGAGTCCTGCCTGAGTGTGGGCGTCCTTGATAGGAGCGGCCCTTGCTCGGTGTTCTTGCTCCTCTGGAGCTTGTCAGTGTCACTCAGGCGTCCTTGGTAGGAGCGGCCTCGTACACTGCGCCTTCTTATTCCTGCCCCGAGTCCATGCGCCTTGATAGTGCGGCGGGAACTCGGGCAGGGCTCCAATCACTCTACGCTGGCCTGATGGGAGTACATTCTCCGACGGCTTACGCGTGGTTACCCATAGCGAAGCCTAAGGGGCGTTAGCACCATGATGTAGAATTGATAGTTACCTAATGTAACTCAAGTTCTACGAATGGTGCGTAGCCCCTTAGCTACGGGCCCATCAGTCCAGCATGGCTTTGGCTGAGTTCAAAGTGGTTGGTACGGGCCGTAGAGGGCTATTTATAGATGGGACTGGCAGGTGATTGGAGCATTTTATTCTCTCTGGCGGGAAGCAAGATGCTTCAGGAGTATACCCATAGCGAAGCCTAAGGGGCTACGCACCATTCGTAGAACTTGAGTTACATTAGGTAACTATCAATTACACCATCAATCTTTTGTCTCATAAAAGTTGCATTAAATATTGTTCAATCCAATTAAGCCTCCCGAATGATGAAAGAGTTTTTCATCAGCAAATAAGTTGACAAAGAAGTGTAGTTAGTGATTCGTTACTGTTTCAACAGTAGTTACTACGAACACAATACCCTATAAGTGAGGGAATGTTTGCATTCTCCACAACATCAACCTCATAAAAGAAGAACGCAAACCTTGCAACCTGTTTTCACTTTTTCATTGGGACATAAGATATTTTTCTGCACACTGTGCACTTGCTATAGTCAAGCTTTCACTCCGGCAAACTGTACTTGCTTTATTGATCATGATAAATCACAATAATGCAAGCACAGCGTCTCTGCACCTGTTAAACTCGTAAGGATAGATAGGTTTGATACATAGTCATAAAGGAGTGGAGGCTAAACTGAAAGGTAGGCTGATTTAGGAGGTAGTGGTGGCTAAACTGTGAGGTAGGCTGATTTAGGAGGTAGTGAAGGCTCTTGAGGGGAGGGGGTGAGCAGGTTTGATTCATAGTCATAAAGGAGTGGAGGCTAAACTGTGAGGTAGGCTGATTTAGGAGGCAGTGGAGGCTAAACTGAGAGGTAGGCTGATAGAGGAGGTAGTGAAGGCTCTTGAGGGGAGGGGGTGAGCACAGGCCAATGGCACAGCCGCGCGTTTCTCAACTCTCCACAAGCGGCATGAGGCGCACGGACTTCCACACGCGCTTCTGTCCACCGGGACTTTTGGCAAAGTTATGAAAGTGAACCTGGCCGATCATTTACGCCAAACGAACGCTAATACCACACACTATGGCGGCGCAAGGACTGCTGAGTAGCGTTTTCTCGTGTTCATTGAGCCCAAAGATTATGTCCAAGCGGAGACTGAGGCAGACGCGGAGTTTGGACCCAGCTTTGATGCGACATTTCGGGAATAATGAGGATGAGGAGAAACCACTAGAGCCCTACACGATCCAGGTAAAATTGCTCTGGAACAATGTATACAATGATGCCTTTGTAACGTGTGAAGTACAACGTTTATCATTAACACTTTGCACAAATGCAAGTTACATTTGAAGAAGAGTCTTTTGTTCAGATCTATTCAACGACAATCGAAAAGTTTCACCACAGAGTGACACAGGTGATGAATGCCAAACTTTTCCATGTTGTTTCGTCATTTTACGAGTGTTTCAGTGCATTCTTCGGGATGTAAGTGTGTCAGCCTGAGAGCAGCATGTGGGAACTTGCAGGTTTATGTTTAGTCACTTTGTTGTACGTCTTCAGACATTGTTCAATCTTATTCACCCATGAAACACTGCACATCACCAAGAGGGCGTGTCCATAGTGGTCAACTCAAGTGTCTGTCGAAGTAGGTGATGGATCAATTGTTTGTTTGTGATCTTCATTCCTTTCCACCCTCAGTGTTTCCTTTACAATGGTTCATATAGGATTTCAACATTTAAGGTTATCGGATGTGCAATGACCTACAAGTCTTACTATAGGCCAAACTTGTTGCTTTATTTCCTGGTAATTTGCCATTGCAGACTAGTGTATCGTGTTAAACTCTGCTTATAATTGATCAGAAATTACTAAAACAAATCATTTTCTGTGGTAAACTAGCACAATGTTGTCTAATCTGAGCTTGGAAAAAGTCATTGAGTGCACATGATGACATCACTCTGTCCAAGAAGCTGGATTGTTATTTGCCAAAACCTTCTCTGCTATTCTTACCAGGGTTGTCTTGGCAACACTGTTTGTTTAATAGAAATGTATTGCATACAGTATAATAGCCAGCTAATGAATGCCAGGTATCTGTTCTCTGTTAGAGGCTACCATCAGCACTGGTCCCACTCTGCTGCCAGAGCCCTCAGAATGTAATCACAGTAAATCTGGCTGATGGGGCTGATTCATACTGAAGACAGCTGTGTACCAGTGAGCATATCTAATACAATGTATGTGTTTTAGACTAGTGTGCTTGTCCTGCACACACACCAGTGCCATGCCATGCACTGTCATGTTCAGCAGATTACGATCTTTGACATTTCTCTGACTTAAGTGCCCCACACTACAAGTTACAAAATGTACTGGCATGGGATAATGTCATATATTTATTATTATTTTAAGAGGTGCTCAAGCCAACTTTTGCCCGTAGGTGAAGGTGTGAGATTCTACCAAGACGCATGACAACATTTGCAGACAGCGAAAACAAGCAGCTGGCCATATGTAATGCTGATTTCAAGTTACCAAAGCTCTGTGGTGATGACATTTTGGAAATTATGTCATTGTAAGAACATAAGTCAACTAAAGTTCACTATATTCCCATTCTGGAAGACACTTAAAGTTTAGCATGTTCTCTCAGTCAAGGAGCCAGCTGCACACTAAAGACATGTTATGCAACTCTTGGAATACTGTCTTTCGGAGTCCTGTCCAAAATATGCTTAGTGGAGTGTAAATCACAGAGAGAAGCCTTGATTTAGAAAGGATCATGGGATATCCTTCAAGGCAAAGTGTAACCTGGTGGAGTTAGTGCTGGTCATAGACTGTATTATGAGTCTATGGAGTTGAACAGGCTTGTTTTCATCTGTTTAAACCATTAAGTGCAGAGGTGCGACAAAAGCCCAAAAATAAATAAAAAAGTGCACGCAAGTACAGGTGTTTTGATTGATCTGGTAGGTGCAGAGTGGTCAATGTTCATATTTATGCATCTGCTTTAGGTTGAATCATACACACAATTTTGACTAAGATATGTTCTTGTTCATTTGTGAGTATTGAAATGTAAAATGTTGAGCGTGTTCTAAATGACGTTATGCCTCCCATGGACCAACCAGGTCTGTGCATTAGATGTATACTCGCCGGGGTCCGCGGGTGAGCTAAGATGGAAAACAGGGACATCTGGTTTACATGAAGAAAGCCTCTGCTCTTATTTCTCACTGTTGAGCAGCATGACCTGATCCTTGGCTACAGTCCCTCAGGCAAATACTTCCCAGTGGAGAACCTTCATGTGCAGGGCAAGACACTAAACATGCTGGCCACTGCCGAGTGTCCACTTTGTTCCTGTTAATAAATTCAGAACACACAATGGAGTTTATAGGTCACTGTTTGGCATTGATTCATTGAGAACTCCATGTCACACATCTTTACTATGTTGTGTAACAGTACCGTACGGCCTACTTACTGCACATGTCAAAGCATTCTTCAGTGCTTTGTGATTGGGTTTCGAATGACCACATCTACACATAAAAGCAAAGTCCTTATTGAAAACATCGCTTTGTTAAACTGTGTTCCCAATGTGACTTGTCAAAGGAGGCCTGAGCCGTTATTCGATTCTCTGCACAAATTTGCTGAATACTGTACCTGATGATGCTGATGATGTAGAGACAGCAGCAGTCGACGGGTTCTGTTGGATTGTTAGGGCTAAATGTCACCGGCATTCTTGTGGGCTCCATGGAGGAGAAACAGCCTGAAGATCCAGCTGTGAGGAAAAGTTTTTAATTGCCTTGTGAATTTCAGACGATTAAACCAGAGTAGATTAGTTTAGTTGAAGCAGAAATCTCTCCCATTTTTCATTCACTTGATAATTATGAGTGAGACTAGACATGTTTTGAATTGTGGGATTCTCTTTGTGTATGTTTTCAGAATGCCTTCCCAACCACATTAGGTTAAACTAATTGCAATGGAGAAATATATATACAGTACATTTCATAACTTTTTTGTCTGTTTATGTATTCAGATTGCGAGGACATTCATTCTATAAGCTTGGGGTTTTGTGTGGTAATCTTGCCTAAAATCCTCTCAAGTCTCCGGTGAATGAAGAGTCCTCCACCCTCTACTGTCTACAAAATGATTTGTTTTTTCCACTCTTCCTGTTTACTGCTGCAGTACAGTGTTAAAGTTTCTCCTTTCAGCTTCCCAGACAGAACAGCTAGAAAAGTGATTTTAAGAACTCAGTGAAGTAAAGTGAATTAAGGCCTATTAATAATAAATACATGAAGTGGTGCATGGGCTCGTTGTGTATATTGTTAGATTTTTTGAAATATCTTAATACTTTAAGTGATCCCAGTCGGAACCGGGCCTTTCTGAGTGGAGTTTGCATGTTCTCCCCATGTCTGTGTAGGTTTCCTCTGTGTACTCCAGTTTCCCCTACCACTAAAACATGTGCAATACTTCAGGGTGAATGAATGAGTGTGTTTGTGCGTGCGAATGTGGGACAACGGACGCAAATTAGCCCTTAAGGCTACAATCCAGAGTGATGTGTTCATTAACATATACTGTCCTAACCAAATAAACAATAAATAAACAATAATACTGCAATATATTTCTCAGGTGTGTCCCAACTAGATATAAAGCTTTTCCCCCAATATTACTAAGCAATGTCTTTCTTTCACTTTTTGTATTACTCTACACCAATTGGTTCTATACAGTAAAAGTATATACGCTTACTAATTGACCATGAAATAACCTAATCGATCCATTAAATCCTTTCTATTTGACTATTTGACTTCTATTTGAACAGCTGTCTCCTTCATTTGTCCCCCCCCCCCCCCACTAACCATTCCTAAATGTAAACTGATTGCAGGATTTAGAAGCTAGTAAAGATTCATAGCTGATTTCATAAAAGCACTACACAGCTCCATGCGAAATCCTCATGGTTTTGAAATTAAAAGATTTTATTTTGTATTGGATTAATTTGGTGAACTCAATTCAAAACAAACTTGCATACCCCACATATCAGAATCATACAAAGGCACCGTGTTGAAATGCTTTATCCATGTTGAAATTTGTTTTATTTTTGGCTAATACATATTCAACCTGCCTAGTTGTAAATCTCCTACTGTTTGCCCCGTCTCAAGTTAAGTGCTCACTACCACCACACGCGTCCAGCTCAGCATGCGCACTACTGCAGTCTGCAGGTTGCATGTACCTATAATAAGATCAGGTAAGAGGATACGCTCTTGTGTCCTAATACTCCATTTGAGTCCAGACACACACAGGGCTT
The DNA here is from genome assembly GCA_964034765.1 of Knipowitschia caucasica. Classification (NCBI taxonomy): domain Eukaryota; kingdom Metazoa; phylum Chordata; class Actinopteri; order Gobiiformes; family Gobiidae; genus Knipowitschia; species Knipowitschia caucasica. The sequence goes on along the minus strand of OZ035837.1, from coordinate 21,329,165 downwards.
CTGCTGCTGCTGCTGCTGACCCCTCCTGTACGGTTGAACCCCTCCCAGTCCGTGTATCAGTGCCAGCCATAGCCAGCACTAATGTTATTCACAGATCTGAAGTGTGTCTCTCCGTCATGTAATCACTCCCTGAAGCGATCTCCCTGTGCGCTGAAGCCGAGGGGGCAGAAACCATCATTGGTCCGTGCGTCTGGTCTCAGGTCATCATGGAAAAGTGACTGGACATCATGTGGAAACCTTTATTTTCACCAAACTTCTCCCGTTGTGTGAGTAACTGTTGCTTCCGGTGGCTTGTTCCGGTCTTCAATTTATTTGTGTGATTTGAGAATCTCCAGGGACAACATATCTAGGCATCGAATCTTGTTATATTTTTTGTTAAAGTTTACAGCTCTGCTGTAAACTTTGCTCTGCTTTCATGGATGATTGTGGTCCAGTTTTTTGGAGTTTTATGATATGAAATGAAATATTATCCCATGACAATATCCCAATGACGTGTGAGTGGGTTTGTATTGGCCTAAGACAAAGAACGTCCTTTGGAAAGTTTGTTATGTACCGCTCCATTGAATACTTTCCTGAGTTCTGAGGAATATGCAGCGTTCACTCGCTGGATGTGGATCAAGTGGGCTTCATTTGTGTAATCTCACTTTTCATCTCTCTATTCTATGTGCGCTACTTCACAAGCTTCCTCTTATTGTGTGCAGCGACGCATTGTTTTTGCTTTGAAATAGCCTCTACTTTGGGACAACTAAGAATCTATAATAGCATCTCTAGCTCATGGCAAAATGTTTTGAAGTCTTGAAAGATAAGCAACAAACTAACTGGAAATACAGGATCCCGGAGCGCTCCTGGCGCTCCGGGATCTCCGACCCCCAATAGCATGAACCATAGTTAAAAATCCACCAGCTCCGGTCCTGACTAAGCTGAGGAAGGATATCGGTCAAAATGCAGAGCACAAATTTCCCTTTAACGTGAACCATTCCCTTAACATAACCTTTCCTTAACCAACACATCCACAGTTGAAGTTGAACTTGGAGGATAATCAGTCATCATTGAGTTCCGTCAATGTTTTATAGTTGCACAACCGTTGAAGTTGGCTTAGTTCTTAGTTCTGATGGAGTGACTCACTAAAAAGACAAACCGTGGGAGCCAGACTCGCATCAGATAAAAGTTTCCTCTATGCTCAGGCGAGTGGAATGTCAAAAGTTACATGGTTAACCACTCTCCTCACAGACACATATTCTTTATTCATCTACATCTAAAAAGTGTTGAACCTTTTGGTTATTGCAATTCTTATTTTTTATCTATGATTTAACAATAGATTTCCTTTTCATTTTATCTCGGGAGCGCAATGGCTTCCTCCTAACTGCCACCATGCATTTGTTAAGTTCACGGGAGACTAAAAATTGGGTGTCTGGGTCAGGTCTGCAACTCACTGCCAACTCTGTGGAGTTCCTTCAACCTCTGCAAAAAAAAAAAGAAGTCACATTTAATCTGTAATTGGATCCAGTCTTATTTATACTGTACATGCTGCTATGCTGAAAAGTAAATCTAACGTAATAGAAGCGATTTAAGTATAAGCTTTATCCTGGTAATGACTTGCTAAGCCTCTTTGGTGCATGGCTCATATGATTGGCTTGATTGTACTGGATCAAAGCCTGTAATCTGGAGCCGGAAGACGCAGAGGTGGAGGCCTTCACATCAGATGCTTTGCCCCTTTATTGCTACTTCTCCCCCAGAAAATGTGCTCGCAAACCGTATTTACCAATGAACGAGCCTAATGAGCTGTGTGCCGTTGCAGGCTGACAATGAATAATGCAGAAACGAATGAGAATGAAACACAATTAAATACCGCGGGCAAATAAGTGGACTAGAAAATTAATATAATAGAATCATTTTTTTCTAATTAAAAGGAAGCATTCCCATGATTATAACTGCAAATTAAACCATAAATATAACAAATGTATTAAATGTGTTCATGTGTAGTCTGTGCACAAATGATGAGCCGTTTGACTTTGATAAACAGATGCGTCTGATGTTATCTCATTCCCCACTGTTTGTGTTCAGGATGACTTCACCTGGAGCAGCGTGTCGGGACGCAGCGTTGGCCTGAAGCCCGTCCCGCTGCAGAGCCTCTCGGAGCTGGAGAGGAACCGTCTGCAGGATGTGGCCTTCAGGAGGCTGCTGCAGGACTGTGACCTGGGCTGCCACATCTCCATCCCCAAATGTACTAACACACACACACACACACACACACATGCACACACACAATGACTCGTGCACACGTTCACACACACACACAAACACCCAGGCCCACACAGACACGATCACACCCACACACGCCCATACATAGACATATATGTGGACACACTCCCACGCTCGCGCATACAAACACAGACACAGATGAAAGAATATTAGAATATCTTTCAATACCTGTATTTTTATGGCTCACCGCAAATAAAACCATTTACCCAATTTTGAATGTTTTGAAAATGAACCATAAATCAAAATCAGCGAAATTATCCTTGCCATATGTCACTTTGCATCTAATAAGTCTATATCATATTTTAGTTTCATGTTTTAGGTTGAATTATAGAACTTTTGAACGATAATCTAATTTTCCAAGTTTCACTTGTACTTCTGAAAGAGAAAGCATCTGACGAAGGCACTGTGGCAGAAACGTCTTATGAATGAATACTGACATCTGCAACTTTCTTTAAACTTATGTCCTGCTAATATTGTCCTGCTTCTGAACTTCAAAAAGAGTTTTTCAGTGTGCGTTACTTTCTTTTTTTTTTTTTCAACAATATGTTTATTTCTCTTTTTAGGTTTTAAATGACATTCAACAGAACATCCTCTCAGACACAAAATACCATGTTACCATACATTATATTGATAATGCCCCTTGACACAAGATATCAGAGATCAATCATCTCTTATTGAGCAGGTCATTGAATGTATAATTATTCATAACCATGTTCCTCTTCATGATCTTCTGTTAAGTCTGTGCCTTCTGCAAAAAGCATGAACGGTCTCCAAATACTTTCGAACAAGTCCTTTTTTCCTTTTAACAAGTATGTAATGCGTTCCAATAGAAGAGTAGCCAACATCTGTTTAACCCACTGTCCAATACTCGGTCTTCTTATGCTTTTCCAATGCAGTGCAATCAACATTTTAGCTTGTAATAAACAAATATCAATAAACAGCTTCTCATTTTTTGAATATGCTGTGTGCTTGGGATATAAACCTAAAATTATAAAGGAAGGTTCCAAAGGAAGGTCTTTAGAAATAATATCCTTCACCGTTTCCTTTATTTTACCCCAAAATGTGTTAATTTCTCTATATTCCCAAATACAATGAAACAGTGTTCCCTTCTCGTCTCCACACTTTGTACATATGTCCGGAATATTTGGATTGTATTGGTTTAATCTAACAGGAGTGACATAAACACGCATAAGCCACTTGTACTGTAACAATCTCAACCGAGAATTTATAGTTTGCTTATGCGCTTTACGGCAAGCCAATTGCCACTCATCTAGTGACAAATCTATTTGCAGATCTTTCTTCCAAGCTTCCAATTTTAAGGTTGAATTATCTGGGGAGTGTGATAGCAGTAGTTTATAAAATTGTGAGATTGCTCCCCTTTTAAGGCTATTTTCACTTATCATTTCTTCTAACTTAAATTTGGGTGGTTTCAATAGGTTGCTTTGTTTTGTTCCTATATAACTTCTAAGTTGGAGATACTTGAAAAAATATTTTCTTTGGATGTTGTATTTGTGTCTAAGCATGTCAAATGACATCATGTTGTCTGAGCCTGTTGGATCTTGAATTTTCTCCAATCCATTTAAAGCCCATTGCTTAAACACGGCATCGGCTCTCCCCGGGGAGAAGTTCTGATTTCCCCAAATTGGAGTTAGCCGTGATAAAATAATTGGTTCTTTAATGTGCCTTTTAACATTATACCACACCTTAACCATGTTTTTAACTATTGGGTTTTTAGTTTTCTTCATTAAATTAACTTCTGTATCAGAAAAAAGGTACAAAGGTAATGGAGGGCTCAAGATGTTACTTTCCATTTCGGTCCACTGGGGAGGGTCATTTTTGCAAAAATAGCACCCTATAGATCTGAGCTGAGCTGCCCAGTAGTACCATTCTATGTTTGGGCACATCAAGCCTCCTTCATCACAGGGTAAATGGAGTAATGACAGTCTTATTCTAGCACGTTTGTTTGACCATATAAAATCAAGAAGCAGTTTCTTAAATGTTTTAAACCAGTCAGCAGGGGGTGGCAAGGGAATATTCTGAAAAACATACAACAGTTTTGGAAGTATATTCATTTTGTAAATATTAATTCGACCTATAAGAGACATGGGAAGAAGACTCCATCTGTTGACACTATCTCTTATTTCGTTAGTTATCAGTTCATAATTATGCTGAACAATTAAATCTAAATTTGGAAGGATATGTATTCCTAAGTAAGTAAATTTAGAAACTGACTTGAATTGTGAAACGGCTACAGGCGGATTTTCTCTCTCTCCTTTATCTAGCAACAAGATTGATGATTTTAATCTGTTAACTACATATCCTGAAATATGACCAAACCCATCAATTAGTTTTAACAAAACAGGGATAGATGAATTTAATTGTGAAAGGAATAAAATTATATCATCTGCATATAGCGACAGCCTGTGTTCTACTTGATCAACCGTGATTCCAGTTATGTGTAAATGTGACCGTACAGCTATAGCAAAGGGCTCCATTGCTAAAGTGAAGAGCAGCGGAGATAACGGACATCCTTGCCGACAGCCACGTTTAACTAAAATTGGTTTAGACACGTTTTTATTTGTTAAAATCTCTGCAGTTGGGTGTAAATATAATAGTTGTATCCATTTTAGAAATTTCTGTCCCAATCCAAATCGTTTTAACACATCAAAAAGATAGGCCCATTCTACCCTATCAAACGCTTTTTCAGCATCTAGGGAGAGGAGGGCCGTATCCTTAGTGTTATCTAATGCTTGAATAACATTGAGAACCCTCCTAACATTGTGTAGACCTTGCCGACCTGAAACAAAGCCGTTTTGATCCCTGTGTATAATCAATGGAAGGGTTTCCTGCAAACGAGTTGCTAGTAATTTGCTGATTATCTTAAGATCTGAATTAAGCAGGCTTATTGGCCTCATATTTTCACATTTATCCCTAGATTTTCCAGGCTTAGGCAATAAGATAATTAATGCACTGACCATTGAGTTAGGGAGGTCCCCATCTATAAAAGCTTCCTGTAACATTTCCAATATTGGCCTTACCAACTTTCCTTTAAACTTTTTATAAAAGTCAATTGGAAACCCATCAGGTCCAGCTTTTTTACCTGTGCTCATGTTGTCAATTACTTTGACTATTTCATCTTCACTAATGTCTGAGTCTAATCGTTGGCCAAGTTCTTCTGTGATAGTTGGTATGTTTAATTTGTCTAGGAATAATTTCCGTGTGCTTGGATCTGTATGGTCCTGGGAATCATAAAGTTTTTCATAATAATTTCTAAATTCTTTATTTATCTCTATTGGATCCACAATTGTCTCCCCTCTTGTATTTGTTATTGTTGTTATGTCTTTTTGTGCTTCCAGTTGCTTTATTTGCCATGCTAAAATCTTACCGGGCTTTTCTCCCTGTTCATAAAAAGATTGATTTAACCTAAGTATGTTAGAGGCTGCCCTGTCCGCAGTAGCTTTATTGTATTGTGCTTTTAACAGCAACAGCTCTTTTTCTACATTTGAATTTTTATCTCTAAACAATTGTTTCTCCAAATTCTTTATTTTTTCTTCCAACTGTTGTCTTTTCTTGCGCTGTTCTTTAGATTTTGAAGAGGTATAAGAAATGATATAACCCCTTATGCAAGCCTTAAATGCATCCCATTTGACACGAGCTGTGGTTTGTGTTGTGTTTAAACAAAAATATTCATCAATTTTATTCCCTACATATCCTACGAAAGCTTCATCCTTGAGCCATTTTTGATGTAAGCACCACCTAGGAGGGTCTATCAATAAATCTTTATGAGTATATTTTATGTTACATGAAGCATGGTCTGAAATTGTTATACTATCATAGGAACAATCTCCCATATTAGGCAACAAGTCTGCCGAAATCAGAAAGTAATCTATGCGGGAGTATGTGTTAAATGTTTTAGAGTGACAAGACTAATATCGATAGGATTTTGATGTCGCCAAATATCTACCATCTGTAACTCCTTCATAAAATTCTGGATGATTTCTCTGCTTTTATGATGAGTCTGGTCAATTCCAGTGGATCGGTCTAGGATTGGATTCAAAACGCAGTTCCAATCTCCACCAATAATAACTTTACCTGAGAGAGAAGAAATGGTTAGAAATAAATTTGTAAAGAATCGATCATCATCTATATTTGGTCCATATACATTCACTAAGTTGAAATTTTCATGTAAAATTGATCCCTGGATAATCAAGTATCTTCCGAATTTATCTTTTATAACATTTGTAACATGCAAAGGCACCGATTTATGAATCAGTGTAATTACACCTCGAGCTCTTGATGTAAATGATGATGCATACAGTGATCCCTGCCACCTCCTGCTTATTCTGATATTTTCCTCCTCAAGAGTGTGGGTTTCCTGCAGGAAAACAATTTTAGAGCCTAGATCTTTTATTTTGTTCATAACCTGCTTGATCTTTTTAGATTTACCCAAGCCCCTGCAATTCCAGGAAGTATATTTAATTTCAAATTTTTGTGTCATCTAAACAAAAACATACAAGTCTTATTTTTCCACTGTGTAAATGTGTCTGAGAGTTAACACACACTAGAACATTAGAACAAAATGCTGCGAGCAGCACCAACATCACAAAAACAAAAAAACCCATCCCAGCTAACTGGGTAAACCCCTGAAATAGACTACTTCCGACCGCGAACAACGTTTGATTCCTAGAATCTAAACTGTCGTCTCAATATTCACCTGCAACTGTATTCAAATAATGTATCCTTTTTTAACACTACTTGCATTTGCAACTTCAAAATACCTACAATATGTGGTTGGCAGTGTCAGTACCTATAAACACAAGTCATTCTGTTTCTCCCGTTTCCATTTGGATCTTCTTGACAAAGATCTTGGCCTCCGCTGGGGAAGTGAACTTGTGGACTTTCTCCTTGTATGTCAGCACCAACGTGGATGGGGAAAGAATGCCATGTCGCACTCCAAGTTTACGCAGCTGGTCGCGAACAACATCAAACTGCTCATGGTGCGTTCAGACCAAACGCGATTTCTGCGGCCAAATCGCGTCTATCGCGCGGCTTGAGCCGCTTGTGACAAATTGTGGCAGCCGCTGTCAGAGAGAAACTTGGCCGCGCGGACAGGACACTAGAGGGCAGCCGCTGTCACAGAGCGTTGAGAGCGTCTAGGGGCGGGGCTTGTCTCTTTTGCCTGTAGCTTCCCAAAATGGATGTCAGCGAAGGAGTTGCTTTATCTGATAAATAAAGCCAGACACGTCGTCAAAGGGCGAATCGACGACGTGTCTGGATTCATCAGATAGTCCGTAGACGGTTGGAGTTTGGTGAGTTTCACCATTTGCTCCGGGAGCTGCGCTCGGATGAGGGTCGCTTTCAGCGGTACTTTCGTCTCTCCCTGGCCCAGTTTGACGACCTACTGACCCGCATTGGCGCTAGGATCTCCTACCAGGACACCAACTACAGGCGCTCTATTCCAGCTGAAGAGCGCCTGTCCATCTGTCTGCGGTTAGTGTTTTTTTACCCCATTCAGAATTCATAACTACTTACAAAGTGTGTCATTTTTCAATCACAATCCACAATGTAATTGCTCAGAAAACAGTATTATGCAACAATATGGTGTCTATGATTACTGTCTATGATGTTTACTGTCTACTAGTTTAACGTATTTTATGCTACACAAGTTTTGTCACGTGATTTTTATGAATGTAATTGTGATAAATATGTTCATATCATTTTGTAATTGCAGGTTTCTTGCCACTGGGGACTCCTACAGGACCATTGCGGGGAGCTTCAGAGCGGGCATATCCACCGTCTCCATGCTCATCCCAGATGTGGTGGCAGCCATCTGGGACTGCCTCGTGGAGGAGTTCATGGCTGTGCCTGGAGCAGAGGAGTGGAGGTCCGATGGAACTTCCCTCTGTGCTGTGGGGCCATTGATGGGAAGCATGTGGCTGTGAAGGCACCCCCCAACTCTGGGTCCATGTTTTTTAATTATAAGGGGCACCATTCCCTTGTGCTCCTGGCTGTAGTGGATTCCCAGTACAGGTTCAGGGTGATTGATGTGGGAGGGTACGGCAGATCCAGCGATGGAGGCATCGTGTCCAACTCTGCCTTTGGTGAGGCTCTGCGCGAGGGCACACTCGACCTGCCTCCTGACCAGTGCATACCTGGAGCTGACCACAGAGGACCCCAGCCCCATGTGTTCGTGGCAGATGAGGCCTTTTCACTGCGCCGCAATTTAATGCGCCCTGCCCATCTCCAGGATGAGGATGAGGATGGCTGGAGATGGGCAGGTTCCTGCACCGAGGGGAGCTGCTGCCGGTGAAGAACCACTTCCAGGCGTGCAGCGGATGGCCGCCTGGAAGCCAGCAGTGGACATAAGGAAAGTGTTCATGGCCCACTTCAGTGAGGAGGGAGCACTGCCGTGGCAGCCCACAGAGTAGTCATGTCCACCACAAGACTGACCCACATCTGGCCATAGTCCAAACCCATATTGATTTGCACTATTCTATTCACCTGTATACCTTCTGTTTCTAGGTAATGACTGCCAGACTCCACTGCGACTCCACTCCAACTTCAGGTTAATCATATGCACATTCAAGCTTTTCCATAATTACAAGGTTGTTAAAACAGTAAAAGGTGAAATGAATAAAAAATACTGTCAACTACTGTATCGCTCTTTAAGTGTTTGTTATTCCATCTTCTATAAAACCCAGTCAGCTCTTATAAAAGTAAATGTACAAATATAGAATAGCATTTTCTGTCAATATTATATGAAAGGTAGTAATGGTTGGCTTGAAGTAGAACACATGAGGTTTGAAAAATATTTTCTTTATAAAAAAAGTAACAAACAATGAAAAATAAATGAAATGTACATATAAACAAATGAAAAGGAGCTTGCTTGGAGGAGGTGCGGTGGAAGAGGAAAGGGACACATGTCTGTTTCCTCCCCTGCAAAAGGTGTCACCTTAGGTAAAAAAAACTGTACTGGCCAATGGTTCCAAATTAAGCAGAACGGTGCTGCTTTCATATAAAAGTTGGTACATTTTGAATTTCACAAATTCTTTTGACTCTGGTGCCACCCTTTGCAGGAGAGGAAAGAGAGAGAGCAGGAACTGATGGTCTTCTGTGTAGTCGGGCGGTCCGGCTGCTTTGGTCCGTAGAGTCTCCAGCAGCTCCCGCTCCCACTCTGAAGGCCCACCAAGGAAGAGGGCTCGGAAGAGGCCCACGTCCGTAGAGCCGCCAACAAAGAACACAGGGCAATCACAGTGTTAAAAAGTGGAACATGTATTTCAAAAAAGCAAAATGAAGAGAGCAAATAATATCTGTATTAAAGCCAGAGTGTGTAGACATAGTTAAACACATGTAAAACACTTTTAAGTTGTGTGTTTGTTACAATTAACTTGAACATTGCAGTTATCAATGAAATTACTCACACATGCACAAATTTCGACAGTTACAAACTAATATCTCTGAAGTGTATTTCGCAATGAAATTTGAAATTGGCTGTAAAAAAGTAATACTCTATTGTCTGCATTAAACAGGATAGCTGCCATCTTGTGGCAACCATTGCATGTATTTGTTCAGTACTTTTATAGCATAAGGTATTTCAGTAGTATGTTTTTATCAAAGAAAGAGGGAAGATGTGTTGTATCAGACCAAAGCTTCTTTCCACCTGTAGTGCCTTGACATCTTGTCGTTTCTCTGTAAATTTGTCGTCTACACTGATGTAACAGCCCTTGGGTAATTTTGGCATATTATGCAGTAACATTTTGTTTATATGAACAGTCCTGTAATAAGAATAAAAATAAAACAATGATTAAAAAAAGCCACACCTGTAGGTGCAGAAGCAGGGGAAGGTCCAGCCCTCACAGAAGAAGAACCGGCTGAGGAAGCAGCAGCAGCAGCAGCAGCAGGCAGCTCAGGCCAAGATGTCTCACCTTGTGTGGTGGTGGCAGTATCTGTGCCAGAAGAAAACAAGAAATACAATTATTTCATATCATGTGTACATTGCGCTTATGACATTTATATGTACATAATAATGTACATTATTATGTACATTTAAATGATTTGTTCATATAAAAGGGAAAAGTGAAATTTAACACAACACATGATCAAGATCTATCCTGGTTTGAAAATAGCCAATGCCTATTTTCACCTGGCCATGATGTTAAGAAAGCATTAAAAGAAATGCATACACAGAAAGCAATATAAATGTAAAAGTCAGCAAAATGTGGGTAATAGAAAGGAAAGAAATGTATTTTTTCCAACTGTTCGAGGTCTCCGTTTGCTGCATGACACCGACCTTCAGCACCTCATATGTGTCCCTCAGATTCTTCCACCGCTTTTTGCAAACTTCCACTGAATAAACACATCAACTCGTAAGCAGGAAAGTAGTAGTTTTTTTCGCGGGGAAATATTTACAACATTGAAAAGTTAAAATAACTTACCCGAGACACCAACCACCTCGCTAACCCTCCTCCAAGCAAGCTCCTTTTTATTTCGGTCCCGGTAGCTGATGTCCGCAGTGTTATATAGCTCAGAATGAGCACCGACCTGAGCAATTGACGTGTCCTCCATAGCTGTCATCTACCAGTGTTTTTCCGGTAGTGAAATGCGTCACTACGTCACTGGAGGAGAAAGCTCCTGATTGGTCGGCACACGCGAATTCTCCCAAAAAGTTCAACATTGTTCAACTCTAGCGGCGGCCGCGTTGGAGGCACGAATCGCGCGAAACGCGCGTCAAAACGCTTGACATCTCAAAACACGCCGCGCAAATCGCGCGAAACGCTCGAATTCGCGCCGCTCTGGCCGCGCGAATCGCGCCGCGTGATCTCTCGCCGCTCCTTGGCGCGCGTCCCCCATGTTGTGTCAATGTAGACCCGTCGCGTTTGGTCTGAACGCACCATTACGCTGCCTGTGAACCTCCGTAGCGACATCAGCAAACAACTTCACACGCTGGTTCTTATAGAAGATATCCTTCTTTGTTTTGGCAGCTCTTAGTACGATTTCTTTCTGCTTGTAGTTAAGAAATCTCATGATTACCGTTCTAGGTGAGGTATCGGTGACTCTCTTTGCCCCGATGCGGTGAGCCCTCTCCAGGATTAAAGGGTGACGCATTGGGTTTAGCTCCAGCGCGTCTGGCAACCAGCTCTCCAAAAAACCGCACATGTCAGAGTCCTCAGAATTTTCAGGGAGACCCACCAGCCTCAGATTATTCAAACGCGATCTTGTTTCCATATCAACCACTTTGTCCTCAAGGTGTTTATTTCTTGTCTGTAAGCTTTCGACCACTGCTTTCAAGTCGACCTGCTCGTCTTCCACGTTAGACAGACGCACCTCTGCCTCAGCCATCCGCTCTGTACATTGAGTCACCTCCTTTCTTGTTTCTTCTATAGCTTTAAGCACACCATCAAATCTTCCGGTGAACTCGGTTTTCAAATTGCGTATCTCTCCCAATATCTCATCTTTAGCCATACTTAGGAGCCGTTGGTCTTTGCTGGGTGGAATCAGCGCATCATTGCTCACATCATCCTCGTTAGCTTCTGTGCTAGCAGCGTTAGCGTCCTCCGTAACGTTAGCTTCCCTGCTAGCTGGCTGCTCTATGCCATGCGCTCCAAAGCCAGTTAACCTAGATTGCTTGGCTGATTTAGGCTTATCTTTACTCCCTCTTCCAGTGCCAGGCATTTCTGCGTCAATTCCACAGTTTCGGAGAGTTTTTGACTCAAGTATAAGGATTAGACAAGATTGTTGTAGAGAGCAGGCTCGAACGTGACCTTCTAGCTTGCGGCCATACCAGGAAGTCGCGTTACTTTCTTTTACTAAGAACTGCTCCTCACCAATATCACCCAAAGGAGACATATTATGGAAGGAAGCACAAGGAAGCAAAAACACACAGCAAGCTCTTTGTGATTGGGGCGGATGTCAGAGGTCGGAGTAAGGCAAGGCAAGTTTATTTATATAGCACAATTCATACACAAGGCAATTCAAAGTGCTGAACAAAACAAGAAAGCATTAAAATCATAAATAATCACAGAACATTAAAAAGAAAGATAAAAATATAAAATCTCTCAGTTGTATGCACAGCTAAACAGAACTGTCTTTAACCTAGTTTTACAGTTTACTCCATCAGCTGTTGGTCAAGTGTTACATTAGAACATGTGGACAAAAAATATTTTTAAATTTCTCTGTCAAAATCTAACAGCGGATCAGGTTAATTTCTTATTTGTGGTGTGAGAAAATATTTGAATGTGAGGAGCAGATAGACCAGCATACCCACCCCACCATTGATCAGACAAAATGTATCCAAATCCTCACTATTGGTTCAACTACTACCCTCCAGACACTCTTACTGCCGGTGGTGATTTGCATTCTTTTGAACATGAATTCCAAATACAAATAAAGTTATGGCTCCTAAATGATGCTTTGTTTACAACTGTTTGGCTTTAGACGACCAGAAGCACAAGAAGTCCCTGAGGCAGAAGCTGGACTCATTATCCAAAGAGAAAAACAAAGATAAAGGTAACACACACTTTTGAAGTTTAATGGTACTTTTATTTTGTCATCAGTTTCATTTCACATCACATTTTCTTTTTTGATGTCTGATGTTCAAAGGATGTTTGACATACTTCCGTTTTGTACTTTTCCTGACACTTTTAGATTTTTGCGAGACTCCTTCCCACTTCCAGTCTGCAGCCCTGGTCCACCTTCTAACACTTGAAAGACACTTTGATCCTTTTGGCTAAGGCGCTATAAAATCACCAAAGCAGACATTCTCCACATTTTCGCCCCATGGCACTTACATCTGTACAGTGAAAGATGTCTCAGAGGAGCTCAGAGCTGCCGTGCCTACTGCATTATTGTTCAGGAAAGTGATGTTTCTGTCAGGCAGGCTGCAGCCGGGGGGAATAACCAAAACAATCTTAAGTGGTGGTTCATTCATTAGCGACCGCTCCTCTCCCTCGACCAGCCCTCTCTTTCCTCTTGTTTACAAAATATCTTCTAAAACTATGTGCTCTCCCCACTCTGAGCTGTACAATGCAAAATCCCTAGGCCAAAACCTTTTACTTATGTATAATGCTAGGGTTGGGGTTACTTAAAGCTTTTTTTGTCTTATAATTAATACATTTTCTTTGACTCAAAAGAAAGAGTCTTGTAAAAGTAAATATCAGACCACAAACTACTGTCTTAATCTTATTAAAAACCATGTTATAGTTTGCATTCTTGTAAGACAGAGCCATGGGAGTCACTATTTGACGGCTGGCTGGCTGGGTGACAATGGTCCTCTCTTTTTCAGGATTCTGTCTGAAAAAATCTGATCCAAAGATGTGACAGAAGCCAAAAATAGATGCATGTGAAACTTAGTGATATTACTGTTTTAAGAGAGATGAAAAGTTATGGACATTACATTTTTGTGAACATAAATTTTGTATGTCCTTAAGCTTTAAATTATGCATAAATGATAGTGTAAAATTAGCTCTGTTATTTTGTTCGTGAGTTTACAAGCACATTTATATTGATCAAGCTTCTTTTCTTTCTTTTTTTCACTCAACATTTTCTCCCATAAATGAGTCTTGGTGTGAACCCTGTTTTGTCCTTTTTTAGTATTACATTTTTTTCCTGTTAATCCACCTTTTATCTCCTGACCTGGCTTACATCAAAAACTAATGCAGACTTGTGTAATACAGTTGGCGCCTTGCATCGCTATATACAGAGCTACTTGTAAAAAAATGCATGTATGCAAGTCAGAGAATCTACAGCAGTCTTTATAGCCTCTGGTCAAAACATTGCATATTAGGTTTTACATTCTAATATGTATTCAACAAGCCTCGGAGGATCCCCAGCACAGAGCGATCTTTAACAGAGCAATCTTTAAGCTTGTGATCCCCTTCTTGCTTTCACAGAGACGCCACCTCAAGCCTTCGGCATCCCACTGTCCCAGGTCATAGCCAACGACCGTATGCACAAGCAGCGGCCCGACCTCCTGAGGCCTGAGCACAGCGACCCCAGCGAGTTGATGCTCTCCTTCCTCCACCTCACGTCCAGCTTCAAAAGGACAAACAAAGATTTTTCCAGCAGCAACTCGTCTCTGAGCTCCACGTGCGAGACCCCAAATGAGTCTCCTCTGCAGGGCACGCCTGACCCGGCTCCCAGGACACGCAGGAGGGTAAAGGCCACCCCCGTCAAACATACACACACACACACATACACACACACACACACACACGCACTCTGTCGGAATACACTTTACACACACATTCAACTCTTTGGCGATGTTCACTCGAAATATGTAATGGCCTATGATTATTGTGGGCAAAGTTGTGTAAAACCTGCTTTGCTTGTTAAATTGTGTTATTACCATGAAACTGGTGCCAAACATATTGACAGCTAAATTGTATCTACAAACAGAGTTAGAGGACTTGCAAAACAAGGCCAAATGTTTTTCTTTCCTAAATAACATCACAAAAAAAGCAGAGGGAAATGCTGTGTTTTTTGGCCTTAACTTGCTAAGTTAGACCTACCCTATTGAAAGCTAGTTTTCTTGGGAAAACAACCACATCAATCTATGAATATAAAAAAAGAAAGTCAGACTACAATATTCAGCCAACTATTCCTTTAGTGTCAATTGAGCAAGTTTTGTATTTTAAAGCAGTAGTTTAAAGTCAAATTTGGATCGCATTTTCAGTAGATTTAGACGTTTTTTTTTTCTTTACTAAGGTAATTATCTACCTGCGTTGTGGGTAACTTTACCTCTGGTCCAGTTCTGTTTTAATCTCAGCATAAATATATAAATTTTGTTTATTAAAAAAAACAACCTACCAAACAATAATATCTAAATCCATATTCACTCAATTATTTTCAAGTAAGTAAAATAAACCCTCATAAAACCCATATCACACAATCGCTAAATCTCTAAATCACTAATTGAAATTTACACAGCTTTTTCAACTGAACTGTTACTAAATATTAAGACCTGGTGTAACTGAGGATCAAAATCTTCTTTCTAATAATATTTTTCAGACATAGCCTCAAGACACATGTCATTTGAATACCAATATTTTTGTTTGCTCTGACCGAACCCCCACACAAAACAGTGGGGGATGCATCTGATTACATTTGCACTTTTGATGTCTTGGTGACCTTTTCAAATATTCTCTCAGTGTGTTCGAGTCTCCAGCTGTGTTGTCATTCACTGTTTTGCGGTCACCCCTCTCCTGACAGGGTGGCGTGTCTGTTGATTGCATCACCGACCTTGACGATAGCCAGTCCCGTCTTCTGGAGGCCCTACAGCTGTCTCTGCCCGTGGAGAGGAAGAAACGGCAGGACAAAAAGCTCAGCCTCAACCCCATTTACAGACAGGTGCCCCGAGTCGTTGATCTCTGCTGCCAACACTTGGAAAAAGAAGGTAGACTTTTGACTTTGATGGTTTAAAAGGACTGTGCTTTTCGAAACATTTTTCTTCAACTTTGCTCGTTCAACTTTTCTCAATCTCTGCTTTGTAGGCCTCCAGACTGTGGGTGTATTCCGTGTGGGAAGTTCAAAGAAAAGAGTAAGGCAGGTATGTTTCAAGGACAATTTGGAAAGCAAAATGGTTCATTCTCAACTGCAGGCCACTATTGATTGTTTGGTCTGTTCTGGTTTTATTTCCCCCCAGCTTCGTGAGGACTTTGATCAAGGATGGGAGGTCAATTTAGATGAGGAGCACAGTGTCCATGATGTTGCTGCGCTGCTAAAAGAATTTCTCAGGGACTTGCCAGACCCGCTTTTGACAAGAGAGCTCTACACGGCCTTTATCCATACAATGAGTGAGTGATATTCATACAAAACACATGCATATGTTCAGGCGTTTTTACAGTAATTGAATCGTCTTTTTTTTGTCCACAGTGCTGGATTTGTCAGACCAAGACAGAATCATTCAGCTCTTGCTCTTTCTTCTCCCACCTTGCAACAGTGACACATTGCAGCGGCTGCTTTGTTTGTTGTCAACTGTGACTAAACATTCAAAAGACGCCGTGGACAAAGAAGGCCACGAGGTAATGCCATAGTAATGTGTGACACTGGCATTTCACTATTGTCGAAAATACTGCTCTGTACATAAACCACAGACATATGACAACTGTGCATGATATACAGTATATAGTCCCTTTCACAAATCACAATACATTTTCTGTCACTAGTTTTTACATTCACATATTTTTGGTCTCAGTCATACTTTAGATCAGTTTGAGTTCAAGTGAAAAATTGAAGACCGCCCTCAGCTTTCAGCCCAAAGTATCAAATAGTGACTATGCAAAGTATGCAAAAGATAAACTGGTTTCTAATAATAATACGAAAGCATGTTGTGGTCTATTTTGTTCAAACCACCACATTTAACACGATTTAAGACACCCTTTTTTGTCCAACAGTGGAGAAATTTCAGTACGCAATGGATAAAGTTAGGTACCCAAGCTTTAATGCTGTTGTTGGCTTATAACTCTGGTATTCCTCTTGTAATTTAGTGTGATTATATTCCCAGCCATTGCATCTCTGACATGTCCTCTTTGTGGGACAAAACCAATATTATAGTAAAATACACATTAAGTCAAACTAGTCCCTTTTCCCCCTCAAAATGTTTGAGGGGGAAAAGATTAATAATAAAAGTTAAGCCAAACATATTCCGGGGTTATACTTTATTAATAAAAACGATGCTTTGTTCTGTGCTTCCTAATGCAATCTGCGGTGGTACACAATGCCACTCCAAGCTTTTAAATCAATAGAGGCAAAGTTCAATATGTCTTTCATATTATCTGTTAAACTTTAAACATCCCCATAACCCAACATAATGGTTTCCCACGGATATGAGCAAAGTTTCTTCCTTGGCCCAAGTCCACAGCACCAAGGCACACAGAGTCTCTGAACACTTAGGACTGCAGCTGGTTTTATTGATAGTGGCAGATACTTGTTAGGCACACATTCCCCGTGCAATAAGCAGCTCGTCTTTCACAAACCTCTCCGAATGTTATTGTAACCTTCTGTGCCATTCTACTTAATCGTGTTGAATAGAAAGCGAACGACAATTCAGATCAATTATCTTTTCTCTTCTCGCAAATTAGTTCCCACACCAGGCACAAACAAAGATAATCGCCATTGTCTTAATAAATGAGTCCGTTCTGTGCTTTGTCTAGGTGACAGGAAACAAGATGACGTCGCTGAATTTAGCCACCATCTTTGGACCAAACCTGTTACATAAACTCAAGTGCTCGGACAAGGAGTTTGTGGTGGAGAGTTTGGCGCGTGTGGAGGAGAGCACGGCCATCATCAGCCTGGTGCAGAGGATGATTGATACTTATGACACACTGTTTATGGTGAGATATGTTCCATGTTTTTAAATGTGTCGACATGGTGGCTTGCAAAAGTACTAATACAACTTGAAAGACTCAGACAAAGTAGCAGACAACTGTGAAGTGAAATCCAAATTATATCTATAATATTTTATCTATAAAGAATTCTTACAACTTGAGTTAATACCTCCTTATGTTACCTCCTTAAAAGCAGCAAAGCTTTTGGGTTGTGACTCTGCAAGCTTTGCACGTCGAGAGACTGAACGTTTTGCCCATTTATCTTTATAAAACCGTTCTGTCGGATTAGATGGAGAGCATATGTGAACAGCAGTTTTCAAGTTTTTGCACAGACTTTCTGTGTGAAGTTTGCATGTTCTCTCTGTGTTTAAGAAAGTAAGAAGTAAGAATTAAGTTTATTTATATAGCATCTTTCACAGACCAGGATCACAAAGCGCTTCACAATTTAAACATACAGCAAAAATAGTAGGCATACAAGTCAGTTCCAAAAAACAAAAATACAGAATAATCACATCAAAACACTTCCTCCAGGATCTTTGTTTTCCCCTACCACTAAAAACATGTACAATAGTTTGGGCGACCCTGTTTCTATCACTGCGTGGAGTGAAAGGAATAATGCCCACAACAATTGTAAAGCGCTTTGTGATTCTCAATCTATGAAAGGCACAACATAAATAAAGATTACTTACTTATTTACTACATGGCTTTATCTTTAGGGTCATTGTCTAAAAATGTCCTTGTATTTGGATATTCTTGTCATTTTGTACAATCTTCCCTGTTCCTGCTGCGGAAGAGCAGTCCCATAGCATGATGCTCCCCCCCCCCCATATGTAACTCTGGGTAAAGGTAAAGGGGCTCTTTATATATCCCCGTAGGACAATTCATCCTCTGCATTTGACCCATCCTGATGCCGCTAGGGCCTCTATCAGGAACCCATCTCCAAATGTTGATGCTCGGCTTGGTCAGGACTACTGGTACGCGAGGAATTTGACCTTTTGTACATGTTTTTAGTGGTAGGAGAAACCGGAGCATCTGGAGAAAACCTACACAGGCAAAAGGGGGGAGCATGCAAATTCTGCTCAGAAAGACCCTGTTATTGTCTTAAAACTAGGCAATTAAACACATCTGAACCTAAGTTTAAAAGTTAGTCAACTATCTCCACAATATATGCATTCTGTTTATATTCTCGCTGTAGGAACAGGTTTGTAGGTGTTTTGTCTGGGGTTAACAAAGTGGAAATATCTAATGAAATGTGAAATTAGCTTCATAGGCCGTAACTACTGAGCTTATAGAAACTCATATAAAAGATTAAAAAAAAAAAGTGAACCCAAGACTGCGTCCAATTCACTGACACGCCAACCATTTAACCTTTAATTCAGAAAACTGACCACGTAGCGAAGTCCCCATAAAAGTCCAGACTGAATTCAAACACAATTAGTTCATGAGCAGTGATCGTGTGGAAGGTCAGTCTCCTCATCTTCCTTGCGCTCGGTGTCGTCAAATAGAAACTTAAGTGTAAGCACGTTTTATTAGACCCTTTGAAAATCTTCATTAACAATGCCAAAAGGCAGAAAGCCCATTAGAGCTTCTCTCTGCATCATTAGTGCTGATGTCTAAGTGCCGTTAAATCCTTACTATGTTGTTTACTGCTTATATTCCAACGGGAGGGTTTAAATTTGAAAAGGCTATTGTTCAAGTTGTTTTATGTGCTTTTTATGCCTTACTTGATGCCCTTCACTCAAGTTTATTCTAAATAGTAGATGTTAAACACAATTAAAAGTATTGTTGTTATGAATGTTAACTGCAGCTTTATACCAATTGTTTATAGTAATTCCTCACAGAGTAGCGGAGAAACAGAACTTTGTGACAATAATCCAATGGCTATGGACAATTGGCTCTGGCTGGTAATCCACACTTGACTCTACTGTTTGAAAAAGATGTACAAAAATGTAAAATATATGCATGCACAGCTAGCAACTCTGTACACCTAAATAATTGAGATTACTTAAGCGGCGCATATCACAAATCCATGGACACATTAACGTTATATAAAAGGTATTTGGTGACGCATATTATAACCTCTAGAGGAATGTAATCACCAGGATTTGTCTGTTTTTTAGATATTTAGCAACATAATGAAGTTAATGTTAGATTTAAAAAGAAAAACAGGAACTTTCAGAAAAAAGGCGAGGAACATATATCTTTTTTAATTTTGACGTGACTCGGAATGGAAGAGTGCCTCTTGGTGTAGGTCTGCACTCTACTACAGTAGTGTCTTTCCAGTCCAGCATTTTAGCACTTTCTACCTTTTCTAGCCAAACAAACTTTTGAAATTTTATAGGAGTAGTTGCTTTTTATCTACTATGTAGCGCTGCCAAATTTGTTGCCCAGAATAGGCAGACTAAATTGGTTCCAATAAGACTGTTTCACTCTTTACTTCAGGCTTTCGGGGAGTCATATAATTTTACAACTCCTACTAAATTCTCTACCGTGCACCTGAAAAAAAATCTATTTTTTCAAGAACTGAAAGTAAACACTACTGGGGGCACCTGTCTGTAAATGGAACAGAATATATACATATTCAATACCATCCTTCCTCTGTCCTTCCAGGTCACAGCCGACCTGCAGAATGAAGTGCTGAAAAGTTTGCTTGAAACTGATCGTGATGTTGTCGATTACCTTCTGAGGAGGAAAGCCTCCCACATTTCGTAAGGTTTTACAATTGTGACAAATTGCATACTATATTTTATCCAGCATTTTTGACTCAATTGCTCTTGTTTCTTTATAGAAATGCGGATCTCATTAGAGCAGAAGAACACTTGCGTCTGACAAGCAGGTGCTTATCCAGTGACTCTATCAAAGCGTCGAGTGGAGAAGTGTCTCCTTATGACAACAACTCTCCGATTTTCTCCAGTCACCTGATGTGTGACTATCCTACTGACAGCAGCTCACTGTCATCCAAGCCCACACTCCATTCTTCAAGCAACAGTTCTCCCACTCTTTCAAACCACAAGCTAGGTACAATAACAATTTACTTCTCAAATATTTTACAAAATCTATTAAAAATAATCCCTCTGAAAGTCTCATACACATGCCGAGTTTTTAACTGATTTATGACATCACATAATATATAATGCAAAATATATAACTCAGTCAGTATTATTTCTTGTGATTTTGGTGTTCTCAGAGAAATACAAAAAATATATTACCGGTAATTTTGCCATGGTGAACTGTTTATTTTCATATATCCACTTTCAATTTCAAGCTTTCGCTATGTCTACTTGTGGCACCATCTGCATGTGAAAGCCAGAACCCATTATACCTCTGAAGCTGGAGCGGCTGTAAAGTGCCAAACTGTTGTTGTGTCAACTGTGGCTACAGTAGTACAGTAGGTTATCACCACAGTGTATGGAGTAAATGAATAATGACATGTGAAGGGTCTTTGAGTGTTTTATATAAACTGATGCATTACTGACCCCTATTAACCCTAACCCCTGCTAACTATGATCTATAGTATAACGTACTAGTTGTTTATCATTTAACCTAACTCTTCCTATAGTCACTCAAGACCCTTTCTGGGATGACTGGCATGACTTGTTCCACCTGGACTTCAGAGGTCATTGCGTCGCTGGTGAGTGCGTGTGCAGCCGCTGCAGATGTTCTTGGGATGTGTAATGAATACCGGACTTTAATTAGTGCTTTCTCCCAGGCTCTGCTGGAGACACGTCGGAATGTGAGTCGTATGGATCATCCGAGGGGCTGAGCAGTCACCAAGGTAACAACAAGCAGCCCGTCCCCACAACAAAAAGCTTATTGGGTGGGCTGGAATTCAAGCCACACCTCCCAGTGACTCGAAGCAGCAGCGGGCCTCAAGACCACAGAGGACAGAGACAAACAGAATCTCTATTACATCAAGGGGAAAGCGACCAATCAGCAGCTCTCAGCTCAGAAAACCTGGCAGAAAGGACAGGGCACTCAGCGGGGCCATTTTTTAAGGTCAGGACAGATGGCCACTCTCCTCTTTATCACTGTGGAGGGCTGAGAGAGAGACACATTTCTCACTCCACACCTTCACTTGTTAAATATCAGCCACAAGGTCTTGACTTTCAAAGCCAGAAATTGTCCCAGCAGAGGACAGACGCACAGACTGCACCCACTGCCCATGTGCCAGAGCCAGAGCCAGAGTCGGGAGCAGCCGACCCCACTGCACTAGAATGGAACTCTGAGCGGTGGCATATATGGAAAATAATGTCCAAGGACAATGCAGACGCTCTGCCAGAAACTCTGGTGTGACATACCTGTCACCCTTTGACAGAGACATATACAAGTATTTTACTATGAAGATGCATCATTGTAGTCAGTCCATGCAAGTCCGTAATCAGTGAATGTGTTATGCCAATGTAATATAAGTTTGTATATTTAAAACTGTAAAGCTATATGATGGTGAATGTACTAAATGTTAACATGATTCTAAATGTATTTTTATACTTTCACAATCACTCACTGTGTATTCCGTCATGTAAGTAGCTCTATATTACTATTCTATATTTGTAATATCTATGCATTGCTGTATCTGAACACTATATAAGTATTTTGTAATTTATTCAGGGATTGTATTTCTACATTTCATGCTTCACTTCTTTTTGTATCTAAATGTTTTAAATCGTAAAAAAACATGTTTTGTTCTGACTGTTTCTTTTATTAAAATTGTCTTGCCCTTACCGTGATATGTTAAAATCACTGTTCCCTACAACAATGCACAAATACAAGAAAGCACGTATAACAGCATAGAGAAAGAATCATCAATCATTATCTATCTATAAGAGATCCATGATAAGTAATGCACTAAATGTGTAGATGCAGTACCCGGACTCACCACTAGATGCCAATGTAAGACCATCAGAGGAAGCCAGACAGCCACGTGCACTTGGAGACCACTTGGAGGATACACAGCACTCAGAAGATGCCTACGACTTGGTTTCTGAACAAAATATCTCTTTTTACATATTTTTTATTTTTGTATTTTAAGTGTATTATCAATATTAAATGCGATTTGGAGAAAAAAAAAATACTACGCAATCGAGTCAACAGGTTTTTTCCTCTGTGCGGTGATAAGGTACGTACACGTCTGAGCTGATTGCATTTCTATCTAGTGTCATTGACGTACACACTCATGCTAATTAGTGTTATTAACAATTTGCTCAATCAACGGGGGATTTCAGACCCAGATTTTCGCTTCTAGGTCAAGTCTGTGTTTCTGCTGCTGTTTTGGTCCATCTCCATTTGGGCTATAGATGCTCGCTGCTTCTCAGACGAACCCAAAGCGACAGAACAAGACGCCTGGACGTGTTTATTACAGAGAACTAATGTCTCAGTCCCACTCTTCAACTCCTTTCTGAGTTTTATTACAAAGGACAGACTTCCTACGGTCCCCTTCTCTCCAAAAGCTGCGAACAGAGCCAGGAGTGAAGTGGCAGTGGGCCTTTCTGGAGTTACACGCTCTCCTAAAAAGGAGATCAACATCAAATATTTAATTTCACATCTTATCTTCGCAGAGCTGTGATGGCTGTGAGCTGATCCGTTGGCAGAGAGTTCTCAGCAGGGGGCCATCTCGTCTGCCTTTGCTCTCTGCCATCAAGAGGCGCCCCAGGGAGGACAGAGCAAGGTCACAAGCCAAAAAGAGACTCCAAAGTCCGGTTACTAGAGAGGCCTGGCCTGGCTGCGTCAAGGTCGAGATGGATGGGTGAATCTCAGCAGGACCAAAATAGCCTCTGGTCAAACTCATTAAGGTTATTGTTGTAATATGCACACTGACTGAATGTATTAGAAATTATAACTAGGTCCTGATTGGAGTGTGATAACCTTAATACAAAAAAACAGGGATTTTGTTTTTCTCTGGCAAACCTTGCTATAGTTAATCATGCATATTTAATTGTTGCCATGAGCGTGAGGGTTTTATTTTACTCCACAATTTATGAAGCCATTTGGGCAGTCTGTCACAAATGGGCATTTTCTGAGGAGTCCTCTGAGATGTTGATCAGGAGGAGTGTGGCTGGGGAATTGGTCTAATATAACTCAGACACAGAGAACATGCACAAAAGTATGAACTTCGCACACCTGGGAATAGCAAGTGTTGTAAGTGATCCAAAGTTAATTGCTCTAGACTTAGGAGTATGAGCTTCTTGCTTGTCTATAGACTTTTACAGTTACTTTGCTAGGATTCATTGAAAGGACTAATAAACTAACCCTAACAATACATGTACAATGAAAACCATAAAATCCATAAAGATACAAAGATGGTAAAGCATCCACACACAATACATACATAATGCACTTTTTTACAAAACGGTTCTGTATATCCAGTACATGCTAATCTCTTAAATATTGTAATCACATGATGCTCAAAATATTTCTTTACTTCAGATTATTATTACCTTTTGAACAGTTTTCTACTAATGAAAGTGGTATTGACCTATGCACTATCAATTTATGTAATTTATATTTCAGCACACAATCTTCTAATGAAACATGGAGGTCATATTTTATTTTAAGCACTAACTTTTAAAATCTGTCATTCAATCTCCCTGCATTGAATCGCATTGTTTTCAAGTCCTCTCTTTTAACCAGCATGGTGAAAAAAACCTCAGCCATCGCATTTCTCTTTCAGACTGCTGCTGTCTGCTCACTTGTGGACCTCTGAGTCTTTGCTTCTCCACCTACAGCGAGGTAATTATATCCAGCACTGTCACTGGACTGGACAAAAACAGTACTTCCTCTAGATACTGAAAACCCCAAACTTTTAAATTCTCTCTTTTAACTATTGGGATTCAGACTGAGTACTGGTCGGAATGTAAGATCAGCTTAGGTCAGCTCGTCAAGTGGGTGGGATGGGAAATTAATGAGTTACTGAGAGTGCTGTAAACTTCACAGTCAAAAAGCACTTAAAAGTTGCCCTGTGGTAAGCGTATCTGAAAGAACCTTGCCTTACCTTAAGCTTAATAATCAGCTCTTGTTCATCTTTTATAACAGTGATTAAATTAGTCAAATTATGATTTTTTTCTCAATGCTCAGCCAAGTCCTTAGAAAGTGAGGTTGACAGTGTGCTGTAGGCTGGGATGGTTTAAAGTCGATAGATTTCCCCAGAGTGCAGTGACTGGAGCAGACAGGAGCTCCCCAGACACCCATAAGACACATGAATCTTCTAAAATGGCATTCATACTTTATCCGTTAGAAACTAGAAGAAGCAGCCCCAAAATCTCAACTAGATATTTGTAAATAAGCGTCACACCAATTGTAAGTTTTATTTTTTTGAAAGTGCTCGTACGACCTCGGCTCCGGCAAGAAGTGCAATTCCATTCCTCACAAAATACGTAAACCAGGCGTTGAAGTGGATCATATAGTTATTTCAATCTGGAGAGATTCAAACAGACAAAACATGGATATTATTAGAATTGTATATAGGTTGGCAAGTACAGAAATGTGGTTAAGATTTGGCGCTTAGATCTTGGGCAGAGCACTGCAGCACAAAGGAGGAACGAGATTATGAGATGAAATTTCCTGGGCCTAGACCCTGGTGGTGGTAGCTAGGAGAAGGATGAAAGAGCTGGCCCAGAATGAGGCAGAGATGGGGAGGAGGAGGGTTGCAGCGTGAATGAAGCCTCTGCTTGGATGGAGCTTCGTCGCAATATGAAGCTTGATGTGGGGCAGTGCCTGATTGCTACCAGGTGAGGATTGCTGTATGGTGCTGGAGAGGGGGGGCAAGGCAAGGCAAGTTTATTTGTATAGCACAATTCAATTCCTGTTTTCCAGTATGAATTTCAGTAACTGCAGGATCTATGCGTCCATGTGTTTGGTTTGTAAACGCAGTCCATGCGTCCGCCTCGTGTAAAGCACTGCCATGAAAGCTTCAAGTTTGATTTTAAAAGCCCATAGTCCCTCTAGGTTGCATGGAGCTGTTGCAACGCTAACATTACACTTTTCTGTCCTTCAATCTATGGCTTACAAAGGTCCTGCTTTCAGACAGTGATCCTGATCCTGATTAGTTGTCCATTGTGCCATTGTGAAGGTATTATAAAAATACTTCTCCCCTCTAGTGGGTAAGCGGAGGTAATGATAGTAATAGTTGTTTCATGAAGTGTAGAAACAACATTTTATTTTTAAATACCACTATATATTCTACAGTTTATTTGGATACATTTGTTTCATGACATAACTTTATTTGCACAGTACACACTGTGATTAATATATTGTTATCACATTTGTCACCAAAATAAAGTTAATTGTTCAGGAATAAATCCCAGCAATGTGTTCCCATGAAGAGGATATGCTTACAATGGATTCTATAAACTGTAATAAAAAGAATGAGTTGAGGAGGGTGTAAGGACAGTGATAATCTGAGACATTGGTCATCTGCCCTCTATGGACCAATGGCTCCAATGTGTTTGTTTTTGTAGTATTTCCTTTGTTCATACTGTTGGATTCTCTGATATGTTGTTTGGTGAACAGACAATTTTGTAGATTCCGCCAAGAAAACTGCTGTTGTGATATATAGCTGTACAAAAAAAATCATTTGGATAATATTTGGTTTTGCACTTGGTTTGAATGTAGTGATGTTATGGCTGGAAGCAAAAGGTCCAGTGGATTTGTATTTACTGGTCAGTATAGCCCAGAATCTCAAAAAGTTTCAGACTTCCTAAGCAACGCTGGAAGTTATGTAAAATGTTTTAGATCTAGTAATTTGTCAATGCCAACTAAAAACAACATTCTCGACAAATGTAACAACATTGAGAGATGATAAATAGCATTTGGGATGTCACAGAAGGTGAAATCGTCAGAAGAGGTCGCTTGGATAAATTGTTTTGTCAGACTTTGGTACATGCTTCTCATTTACAATTACATTTGAATAGGGAATTGGTCTTCTGTGGACTTTCTTCTCACAACAAGGCGGCCGTACCTCATGCCTTTCTTGTTGCATTTGTTGTCAAAATGTGCTCTACTGGAGAGAATGGCACTCATCGACTTAATGTGGAGTAATTGTGCTGATGGCGCTGTCATTACGATCCTTAACCAAGCCTAAAAAGCATTCACTGCAGAGTTGAGCAATCTTATAGCTCTCAAATATGACTCAACAGCAGCACACCAGTTAATTATAGTGCCTCTAATTGTCCTGTAATATTGTAATAAAAAAAAGAGATAATTACGTTTGCAGTCATTCTGATGTTCTCGTAGTGTAAGACAAATGGTGCTGTAATGTGTTTGAAATGTCACGTTTTAGTTTTTTGCTCTGTGAATGTGTTGCCAATTGAGCCATTTATCAGAAAGTATTGTTAATATGTGCTGTTTGGTCCAACATGTAGCGACACCTCCTACAAAGAGCTATTTTTCAATGAAATGCAAATCATCATTTTAAAATGGCTTTGCATTATAGTTAGAGCACAGAGAATTTGCTTGTGTATTTTTTTTGGAAATCCTAATTCGTCCAACATGATCTCATCTGTGCAGGTTTAGAATTGCGTTTTTATAGTGACTCATGTCGGGAGATGAATCCTCATTTGGGCGGGGATAGCACTCCCTCGCTAAATAACAATTTTTCTTTCTGGTTGCTCTTTGCCTGCTGGCTACAATGAATCCCGAACCTTATTTTTCTCTGCTCCTCAGCTGATAACTTAATGTAGCTGCTTCTGGCAATGAAGCAAAGCCCTTTATCTATATTAACTGCTGTGTTACAATACATCACAGGCAGATCCAGTTTTCCCGCTCTGTGTCATCCATAGAAACATGAAGCAATGATGAGAAACCCTGTGCACTGAAAGTGCAGTGGCTCCAAGAAGTCTGCCTCTCTTGAGTGGATTCTCGATTTATTTCCTTTGTACGCTTGTTTGAGAGTGACAGGTTACACATGCAACAAGCCACCTAACAAGAGTGGCACCACACACACAGGTAAATGATAGGTGACAATGTTGAACACTTGTTAGACGCCCAGGAGGAAAAGTCTAGAGACACACTTGCACCTTGTATACTCTGCTCACGGTTAGTAACTCGAATAATGTTGCTTGAATGTGATTGACGGCTTGTTGTATGCTTGGTAGGCAACATGTCAACAAACATCAGCTTTGTGCAAGTTGGATTTGTTTTATGGACTTTAATATGGTGTTACTGTGGATGCTCTATTTGTGAATATTCCACACAATTTCAATGGGATTTTTGTATAAACATATTTTAACTCATTGCCTGCCATTGACGTAATTGTCTGAGGCCGGTGATTTCTGTCAAACTTCTCTCTCTTCGACTTGGGATTGCATGAGAACAAAACTAGCAAGAAACAAACATTTTTTTGCTCATGAAAGTAGACAGTCCAGTCTTTCAGAATCTGGTTCCATATTTCACATAGTCACAGCACACAATATTCTGTGGGTCTTGAAAAACAGTGAAATCATCAAAAACGGCTGGCAGTCAATGAGTTAATAATGACGAACATGTTCTATGATTTGTCAATATGGCACTGAATAATAATGGCATAAATTGTATATTAGGAGTGCTGAGATCATCCATAGTGTTAATTAAGTAAGCGTAGAAAAGGCTGATTTGATGATGATATTACATTTCACTTAGCTGTCAATCAATAATTATTATTAGGGTCTTACATTTCACTTGATCAAACCTGACCTCTGTCTGAGAGAATGAGGAGAAGGACAATGCAGAATAAAGGAAGTATTTTTCATGAATCCAAATGCAGCTGAAGTGTGACCATTGCAACCCTGTGAGACCTCTTGCCTTTCCCCTTTCAGTTCACCACAAGTCTTACCATTAAACAGTGTATGTATTTTGCAAACTCTGAGCGTCTTTCCATTGTCTGATTTGAAAGGTTAACTCCGACAGTTCCCTCGCTCTCCGGTGTAAAGCGTCAGTATAGCAGACAGCCAAGCATGTCCACGCCCCAGCCATCCGTCCTGAGTGTGGAGACAGCACACCTCCAGCTCCTGTCTCCTGTCTGTTTCACCTGCGGGGAAGTGCCAGATGTCTGCAAGACACACCAGGAACAAGGGTAGAATTAAACCCGAAAAGACATTCACCACTGCAGTCATGGAGCGGCAGGTAAGACAATCAGCAGGAGAAGGCAGTGACAGTGGATCAAAGCAGTTACCAGGAGAGTGGTGTCCCCAGAGATTCACAGGGAAACTAGCGAACTGGGAGAGACAGAGGTGGGCTCAATTGTCGAAACAGCCAACCCTGTGTAATTCGAAAGGCCCAACTTTGGCTTCGAACAGCCCAACTTTAAATTAAAGAAAGAAATACACTCAATTGTAAACCTTAATCAGTTTACAGTCACGGATAAAGATTATTTCTGTCATTTGTTAACTAAAATGACAGGAATGATTTCACATAATACATCAAAAATTTTGAAGACCAAAAGGGAATCAGAATTATTTTTGTTGCCATTGTAAGTAACAATAGAAATTCTTTCATTGAATGTCTTTAATTGAGTGTGTTTACAAAAGTTCTCTCCGCCTCCTCCACTTTAATCAATTGATAAAAGATGCATGTGAATCTGTGCGCGCCAATTGAGGTGTGAAGACCCAGTCTGTTCTGAGGTGGTGGTGCAGGCAGAGACGCATTTGAGCCCAAACTTATGTTATTATGTATTTGGTACTTAAAGTGATTGTCTGCAGTTTGTCAGAAAGAGAGAGAGAGAGGTACTTGATTTTAAAGAAACGACGTAAGCTCCCTCCCCCTTCCTTTCTGATTGGTCTACACCTACGTTTCTGTAACACTTTGAAATGTTAATCAGAGAACACAATAATGTATAATATACATATACATTATTAATGCACATGCACGTAGGTTTTCAGAATTATTAGTTAACGTTTTCATGAAAAAAATAGTGTTTTAATGCACAAAAAAAGCGATCGCGGCAAACCAGGAAGTGCTATTATCATGAATTGAACATTATAGAACACATCTGCAGAGGATCTGATTATGGATATAGGTTCAGTATATAAATGATTATGGATATAGGTTCAGTATATAAATGATTATGGATATAGGTTCAGTATATAAATGATTATGGATATAGGTTCAGTATATGATTATGGATATACTGTAGGTTCACTATATAAATAAGTCACTCAGCGCGGATGTTAAGAATTCTTTGTTCAGTTTTCATGTAGTTCCAGAGCCTAATGAAGGCTCCGCGAAAACAAACAACTGAGCATGCGCGCAGCTGCGAGCATCAGCGCTGATGATTGACAGCCCTTGGCATGACTCGATTGGTTAACGTGGACGGCACTGTGGATTCTGAGCTATAGCTAAGAGAAGGGAAGGCGGGACTTAATATTCAAATTTATAAAATTACTTATTTTATCAACATTTAAGGCCAGGAGGTCAATTTAATACAATTCTTAAAATGTGTAATTCGTTTAGAGTTACATACTATCACTTTAATATTGTTGTTATGGATGGCTACAAAGTTATTGTGCTTTTAAGAGCGTTGCAGAAATGCAATGATGTGTGCTGCAGCAGCTGAGCGTGTGTGAAAATCACATGCCCATAGTAAACATTGTGTAGTGGGTTTACATTTGCAGAGCGGTTGTTTATATTCCATGTATGATATTTTTACTTACAATTACAAGTACACATTTTGAGCAATAAACCGGTTGAAAATCCCATTGAGTGCCTTTTTTTAACAAACTCCATTTTCTTACGCTTTGTAAACACACTCGATTATTATTGGTTTTAGATGTAATTGTTTTCCGGCAACAGCCAACCACTGTCTATTCCAATAGCTTTGTTGCATATGTTTAAATTGAGTTATTTCTATTCATATAACCGCAACATGTTGAATTGTCCTTTGGTAAGATCTTTTGCATGTAACCGTGCCAAATAGTTGTGGAAAGGAAACTCTGGTGATTCAGTTTTGTACTTCCCCCAAAACATCTGCTTCTGCTGTTACTGCAAATACCATTGGTTTGGTTTACAGGCTTCTTTTATTCTCTCACTCAAACCATCACCAGATTCGAAATCAACAAAACTATAACTATAAACTATAGAGATGAGCAATTAATCCAGTTAGTCATTTCTAATAATAATCTATCAGTCTTTTTACTGTCACAAATAGATCAACAGCCAGTAGTAAGCAGGAGCAATAGACATTTTGAACTTAATCTAGTACAAAACTAAAATACATGTTGTTTGTATACAGTATGAAGCAAGTCGTTAGTTGGTGTTTTCAGCTTTGTGTGCAGCTGTCGGTGCTGTGGGCCGAGTTCTTGTGACAGCGTCGATGCTTGTACTGTCGCCAGTTACCGGGGGCGGAAAAGTGGTTCTTTTGAATGCGCTCTCATCTGGACTATCCATCACCTCACCATCCAACGCTGCATATTCTCATAGTCTCATATTATAGAAGAAGTATTTCTAAACATTTTAAATTCAACTGAGACTCCCAAGAATGTGCTCTGGAGGCCAAGACGGCAGTAATCACTATGCACAAGAATGTCACAAAGGTTTTGAGGAATGAAGTGGACATCTTTTTATCCACTTCTTGAACTACCAGCTTTAACAGGAGCATTATGAGCGCAAATGAAAACGTCCTTTGGCCCATATGCATACAAACAGCTGGGACATCGCCCTTGGCTTTCCCCCACTCTCCTCGAACGCATCCCAGATCGACAGATGTTCATGCTTCCTCCAGTGAGTCTTGGAGAAAGGATAGAAATAGTGATCAATGTATTCTTTCCGGGCAAACGTGTGCTGAATATTGCTGCTTAAGATGGCTTTGAGATTTCTTTCTTTCTACATTTTGAGGTGGTGTTGAAATGTTTCAGCAGCTTCGTCACTGATCACTTGTTTGCTCTAATTATAAAGACGTGACTTTGGCTTTCTCGTGTTGCATCCTTCAAAAGCTGGAAGCAATTATAGAGTTCTCCCGGCGCACAGGGCTACAGGCGCTCACCACACACTTTCAAGCAGTTGGGTGTTTTTTAGCAAAGAGACTGTTTTGGTTTGTGGTCTGCGGTGAAGGAGTAAACACATGACACAAAAACGCGTTGGGGACAGCATAGAAATAACAAAAGCAGTGGGAAATCGACTATAGCTGAGTAAGAATGGTTTCTCTGAATCTTGAGAACAAATGCTTGTATCTGTCTAAACCAATTCGCAGAAGCTGATGTATTGTAGACTATTTTAGAATTTCTAAGACTACGCCTCAACGCTATAGGGGATGTTTTATTTTCCTCGGAGACTCGCTGAACAACTTTCTAGTGAGATAAAATGAATTGTTCTTAGGACCATTGCTGATAGTACTTACCCATATTTGAAGTTATATCACTACAATATTCGGCTTTATCAGATTATAAGCAATAACTGATGGGAGGAAACTGCATTTTGGCTTCTTCAGCAAAACAAATGGCGTATTTTCACAGTTTTTCCCTGCTATCCCAGGCAGAACTTTTATCTTGATACCGTCTATATAGTATTCAGCCATCAGCATTTTTTTTGGGGGGGGGGTTGTAAGATATACGTCACTTATCAACATTATAAGAAGTAAAAGCTTTTTGTATCTCACTCTGCGTGTTGTGATTCTGTCTAATATCAGAATCACATTGTAAGTTGAATTACAGAAGTTGTTGGACTTTTCACCAAAATACTGTTTAAATATGCAGTTTCAAAGTTCAAAAACAATTATGTGTAGTACATTTTTTTGTGCACATACTGCAAATAATTTATTATTGTACTGTTTTTGATATTGCTATATCTTTATCCTATTAACCCATGGGGGTCCATGTGATTTCCAGCCCTAATCAAAACGTCTGTCAGCTTCCTGTTCATAGGTCCTCTTTTCAACCATTAAAACTTTTCAGCCATTAAAACTTAAATCTGATCATTGCCATGGAAACAGTGCTACATTTTCACTATTTTGATCTCTTTATGAACTACTGGTATCTGCTTTCTATTACATAGCTCACTCATGACTATTGCATAACTAATCATTCTGTAAAAACGCAGAGGGACGTATAGGCTATACCTTTTTGGTGTGGCTGTGTTTGTTGTGTTTCATTGTTTCACCTTGTATCCGCCCAAACCACAGGCTGCCTTTCCAAACTCTGGTTTAGGATAGAGTTGAGCATGATAGATTCAAAAATATCAAGATAATTCATCATGAGGACTACAAGGTACCTAGTCCCTACAGTGCCACAGTTTTTTTAAAGAAGACAATAGACAGTCTCTTTTGGTTAGTGCAATTTTGACTTTTAGGAGCAAATTATTACATCTCAAAATGCCCATTAGGTGAAGTATTGTGCACATTATTTTTCCACTGCTGACAATTGATTGTTTGGCCTAAGCATGAACCCACTTCCAACACAGCAGCCCCGGGATCGCTCACTGCAGCAGAATCAATTCCAGGTCAATGGCTACAACAGTCCTATATGTTATGTTAGTCATAGATTAAACTAAATGCAAGTAGATGTTTACAAATGCATTTGCCAAAGAAGAGTTTCCTATGGTATACTGTTAGTTACAGCTTTTAATTGCAGGGAAAATGCAAGTTGTTTAAAAGCTGAGATAGCAGTCTAAGTCGTTTGCCATCATTGAGCTTGTTTATTCTGGTGATGTTCGATTGTCGGTTCTTAAGTTATGGACAGTGTGCCTTGAGGAAGGGAGTAATTAAAATCTTGAACCCTTGCCATTATTAGACTAGACTAAGACTATGCATTTGTTATGTTTGCACGTCTATTGCCAAAAGGAGAGCTGGCAGTTTCCAATGCTATTCTCGTTAGGAAACAATTATTAGCCTTTTAGATCAATGTTGTGCCACAAAAGACAATGCCAAAACACATTCAGTCAGGCGTGGCCGCACAACTCTGCTCCAATTATGGGCTAACGGGTAAACAACGAGATAGAGCCATCCCCTATGCATGATCTAATTGGGGTGGTATATTGCGTGATTTATTCCCATGTAAATGCATATCGGACGCAGCCATGCATCAAGACCCTGGAGGCTGACCCCATCTGCTCACGGCCTGCTTTGCTGTTTTTCCATCATAATGCATTCCCCAAGGTGCAAGACGCCACCCCCCATAGTATTGCCATTTGTAAAGTCTTTGTCTCATTGCTTAGTATTGGAGAGAGAGGGAGGAGGCTGTGCTGTGTCAGGGGTACTAATAGTATATCTATGGACTGACCCAGTGCAAGAAGCTGTTCCTGGTTGGGTTTTTCTGCAGTATACTGTCAGCATGAGCTCAGATTAGTTTGGGACTGCCACAGATACTGATACAGAGATGGAGGGATGGGGGAGGATGCTTTCCTGTGTGGTTGCAACATGAATCCAGCTGTAAAACTAGATTGAGTTTGTCACTTGGAGTTGCACCTTTCACCTGCGTTGGAAGCCATTACTGACCTCAACAGCATGTAAGTCTCGCTTCTTTGATTGGAGTTGTCATATATTGCTTCACTGAACTAAAGTGACTTTTCTCGAGTTTTGTGTATGATATTGGGTGTACTTCTTCAGGAAGGCATAACAAACTGAAGGTGGGTGGTGGCAAAAATAAATGGGTTGATTTGTAATCAATTTGTAATAAATTGTTCTCAAGCCTTGTTAAAAGTCAACCAATAAGAGTTGTGGATACGGATGTCAGTTGAGTAAAACATCTATAAAGTAGAAATATTATAGGGCCAATTTAAAAACAAAAACAAAATGTATGTATATAAATTAACAGGACTAGACAGCAGTTCTTTTTCGCATGCAAGTTTTCAAGTGAAGTCTTAAAATCTAAATTTATTTGTAAAGCTAAATTTGAATAACACATAATTCAAAGGGCTATACAAGAACAGTTATAAAACTTGCTTAAAACACACAACAAACACATCGACAACCACAAAGAATACACACAATAAAACCCAATATAGGACACCTCCTATTATAAATACATGTATTGAATCAGTCTTATGCACAGCTAAACAGAACTGCTTTCAATCTGAAGATTCTGAAGATTAATTTATTATGTCCCGTAGGAAATTTGTCTTGGACTCACAAATTGCTAATATTCTTATTCTTGTTTAGCTGCATGAATCTGAATGTACAGCGTTAAAGTCGATTCTCTGAGCCACAGGAAGCCAGTGTGATTGTGCTTCCTGGTTCTACTCAGGGATCAAGCTTCAGCATTTTGAAACCGTTTTAAACCTTGTTTAGAGAGTCCAGTGAGCAGGCTGTGAAGAGGCCGTGAGGGAGGGTTGATGTGGTGTGTGGTCGGGAGTGGGGGATAAGGTGGGATGGGGATGTGATTTTTGATCCTAGCTGTCGGTGTTTTGCTGCTATTCCAATAACACTTTGGACGACAAAGAAGAATCAGACTTTATTTTGTGGCCAGAACAAACCAACATACACTTGTACCTGACTGGCTTCGGTCGCTCTTCTTGTATGCCACACTTTTCATTATTTCATTCTCATTCATTCATTTTCTCAGCGCTGACACCGTTTACTCCGAGGCGTGCTCCCGTGTCCGCTGCGCGTCCGCACACATGCACACACACGTTACCCACTTAACTGCTGCACATTGTAGAGAGACACATCTCACACTTGTACGCATTGACTCTTACTGATTGCAAAGAACGCAATCCATTCTGGAGCTGGTTGGCCACAGTAGCCGAGTGTAAACAGGAAGCAAAACAAAAACTGAAGTTAGTATTAGCACCACCAGCTGGACCGAGCGTTGTACTACAGCGCATTTTGGCTGGCACGGTTGAAAAAATAAACCCTTCAGACCGCGGGCCATCTTCACACCCCTGTGGCGAAGATCCAGGCCACTTGGCCTAGTTTGTTTGTGAAAACCTATATGACCATGCCCTAACCTACTACAGACAAAGCATGTATTGCCGCTTCAAGTTCAGTTCACATTGCTTTAAATACTGTCAATGTTTTTTTAACATAGAAAGAGCTGCCAACGTTATCAATTTCACTTGGCTTTCATTTGATTTCATTTGGCCCAATATTGTTTTCTGACCTGATTGTTGTGTTTCAAGGATATGATTCTAAGTTGAGGCCAATGCAATAATTTGAAGGCCAAAAGCCGACTAACTGCTACAAAATAAAAATCGGACTCAATATATCAGTAAAAGTAGCTGGTTGTAGAGCCTTGCTTTAACCTGCTACCTGCTATAAAGAATGGGCATAGGTTGCCGTTACTATTTGATTGTCGTATTTGATTGTCGTATTTGATTATCGTATTTGGACACAGTGTAATTAGTGATTAGTGATACATGACCTAATTTCTTCTATGTTTATCGCCATATGCGCAAAATGGTGCACCATCCTCTTTGTTTTATTTAAACAAGTATAATAATGGTGGCGCTGGAAGGTGAAACATGGCCTTGTCTCATGCTGACAGGTAACAAATGACTGCTGTCCCTTTGACAAATTCTCAGTCTCACTGTTCCTGATTAAAGTTTATTTAGCATCAGATTGCGCAGCCAATTCTTATCTGCTCGCTCAAGAGGGATTTTCTGGCCCCGTCTTTATTCCAGTTATAATGGCTAAGACTGTCAGCCAATAGCACAAAGACTGCCACTAGCAGGAAATGGCCTTATTAAAGATGAGAGATGCTGATTTACTATGAACAGAGTTATCTGTACTTTTCAAGTTCTGTGAGCTCTGTGTTTAAGTGATAAGCCATACACAATGCACATGAAGTATTCCTTTAGCAATTACACAATAAACATCTATGGAATATGTGATTTTTATTTTATTTTATTGTACTTTAGCATGTTTAATTGTGGTTTGGAGTTATTATTTATTAGTTGGATTATTAAGTTTCATACCATAATTTTAATTCGTTTTTTTCTATTGTCACCTCTGAAATGCTTAACAAAGCCGAAAGGCCTCCAGCAAGTAATATCTGAGAGAGTAGACTGTCATTTTATTAAAGGAGCTACACCCGTTTCTGCAAGGTTTGAATGTTTAGCACCGCCCCTCAACTCGCTCACAGGTCTCTCATGTCCCCTACGCTCTCATCCCACAAAGCCATCTGGGGTGGTCAGCCCCACCCTGGACCCGCTGTAGTTCGCCTACAGGCCCAACATCGGAGTAGAGGACGCCGTCATCTACTTCCTGCAGCGGACGCTCTCCCACCTGGAGCCTGCCGGGAGCGCTGTGAGGGTCATGTTTTTCGACTTCTCCAGCGCTTTCAATACCATCAGGCCGGCACTGCTGCAGGGGAAGATGGAGGACGCGGGAGTGGACAGTAGCCTCACTGCATGGACCATCGACTATCTCTCAGACCGACCACAGTACGTGCGGCTGCGCAGCTGTGAGTCTGAGGTGGTCGTCTGCAGCACTGGGACCCCTCAGGGCACTGTTCTCTCACCGTTTCTCTTCACCATCTTCACCTCAGACTTCACACACGACACACACAGCTGTCACCTGCAGAAGTTCTCCGACGACTCCGCCATCGTGGGCTGTGTGTCTGAGGGGAACGAACTGGAATATCGGTCGGTTATCAAGGACTTTGTCGACTGGTGTGAGCGCAACCACTTGTGCTTGAACACCAGTAAGACCAAGGAGATGATCATCGACTTCAGGAGAAAACCACTTTCCCACACGCTGCTGAACATCCAGGGGGAGGACATTGAGCTGGTGGACAGCTTCAAGTACCTGGGTGTTCACATTAACAATAAACTGGACTGGTCCCATAATACAAACGCCCTGCACAAGAAGGGCCAAAGTCGCCTCTTCCTTCTGAGGAGGCTGAGGTCCTTCGGAGTGAGCAGGCCTCTGCTCAGGACTTTTTATGACTCTGTGGTAGCTTCTGCCATTTACTACGCTGCCGTGTGCTGGGCCCCGGGCAGCACAGAGCGGGACAGAAACAGACTGAACAAGCTGGTCAGGAGGGCCAGCTCCACTCTGGGCTGCTCCCTGGACTCTGTGGAGGAGGTGAGGGACAGGAGGGTGCTAGCCAAAGCCACCTCCATCATGAACAACACCTCCCACCCACTGCACAGGACTGTAGAGGAGCTGAGGAGCTCCTTCAGTGGAAGACTGAGGCACCCTCAGTGTAGGAAGGAGCGCTACCGCAGGGCCTTTATCCCCACCGCTGTCAGACTGTACAATAAGTCACTTTAAATGATCACTGTGTGAAAACCTGCACTACTATTGACACTGTTTCCAATTGACACTTGTCACTTTTGTTGTACATAATTATTGTCACTTTATTGTACATATATCCTGCATGTAACATGTTTGCACATTTCCTCCCTTTGCACAATCTGAGTGTCTATATCCATGCCAAATGTGACATGTAAATTTCTCCTCTGTGAGATAAATAAAGCAATCTTATCTTATCTTATCTTATCTAGTTTTATTTGCGATCTGATACATATGCAAACATTAGCATGTAGCAAAGCAACGCCCCGCTAACAAAATATATAACTGAAAGATTACCTCTAGTTTCGCGTCCGAATGTAGTCCGAGCGTCCGAGGTGGTCCCGCAGGTCTCTCCCATAGACTGTGAGTCACTCCAGAGGATACGATGTAAGCTAGTTATGTTCACCCGGGCTTGATTTCTTCTTTGATCATTTTTTCACTTTAGTTCCCTCTTCTCTTTCTCACAGTTGCATCGTTCGGGCTGTTTTGCTGTGTCTGCAGTTACAGCCAGAGCAGGTATATATCACTTTCTGCCTCCATTCTGCTCTTGTTTACCAGGGCTGTAGAAGCTAGGACGCAGCCTCGTTCTGTGAGTGGAGGAGAGCGGGCGTCACGCTAAGTCTCTACTCATCACTTTTTACGGCCTGAATTCATTCACAAGCTGAATCAATGAGCTCAAGTTTTCAATTAAATTACGGATTATTATACAACTTGTATGTAGTAATAAGCATTTTTATGAACTCATAAAAAAAAAAAATTGGGTATAGCTTCTTTAATGTGTGCTCTTGTAAATCTGTTTTGAAATATTTTTTGAAGCCCAAAAGGCAGATCCCAAATGCCCAAAACAGGAGCAGTTTACTTACCTTCAGTTTAGGAATCTGGAACATGAATAATTCACTTTGTGATTCTGTTGTCCATTGTGAGTCTGACCATGATTCCATTCTGGGCAGACCTTAGAAAAGTTATGCATTTTCAAGTCGAGGAAGGCTCGAAAATGGATGAATAAAAAGATGAATAAAAATACATGTAGCTTATTTACATTTATGAATTTGAAAGAGACATTGACATTGACCTCCTTGGCTCAGCTGAATTATGTTTCTATGCACATACTCAACCTTTATTTAAAACTAAATGGTTTACGCGTTCATTGAGATCAGCAATCAATTGTCTATTGATAGTAGAACATTTATTGAAATCCATCTCTGAATATATGGTTCAAAGTCATGGATAAAGAGTTACAATTAGTGCAAACACATAAATCCTTGTGCGCCCTTTCTGCCACGCTTAATTCCACATAAAGCCAATGAGATGAGCAAATAGTTTCATTTTAATAAAAATACTTTGTATTTTTACCCAGCACGCAAATATCATCATCCAGAAGTACAGTCTCGAGGCAACAAAATATTAACCTTGCCTGCAAGCTGAATTCTCGCGGTATTTTTGAGTTCACAAACACTCGAGAATACATCTTGCCCCGCTCCCGCCAACCCTTTTCGAGTAGAACATCTAGGTGTTCAAGCCAATCACGCGCCAGTCTGGGGGTTTCAGGGCGGGATATCCGGGTTTGACGAAAGCAAGAAGTGCCGGGCCGAAGCAAAACAAACATGGCTATGCAGGAGGACGGATGCGCAGCTGAGGCTATCGAGTCAGTTTTAGCAGAATCTCTTTCTTTCTTTTTTGAAAGATGAACAATGAGAGGCGCTTTGTGCATTTCTGGACTGCAAAGATGTTTGTGCATTTTTACTTACGGGTTTTGGCAAACCTTGGTAGGCGGGCACACAGCGTCACTTCGCCCAATCAGCTTGAAGTATTCTGCTGCTTATCCCTCCTTTCCCCGAAAGGATTCTCCTGCAGAAGTCCCAGATTGATATTGTGTAGAACGCATTAGAGTTCTACACAATCATCAATCTGGCTCTTGCCAGGTTAACAAAATATACCATAAAGATTAAAAAATTTCACTTAACTCAACATTTTTCTTGCTTATGGAATGTGTTTGAAATGCAGAGTCTGTGTTGCATTGTGTGGCGTGAGTGGTTTCAGAGACATCTTTGGCCTGGGGCTGTGGCGCTAACACTTTGTTCCTTATTACTGGTGTTATTGGACCGGTGTCATGCTTGTGAGGCGTGGTGTGGGAATCGTGTCAACTGCAATAAGATGGTGTCTGTCAGTTTTGGAGAGGAAGTTGTTTGCATGTAAAGTGCCTCTACCTTGCACGATTGAGACAGCCAATAGAAGTCAGCTTTGCCTAATTTGTCTAGGTATTCACTGTTGAGAAATGTAGTCGCGCTGAGAATTAGTCCTCTTCAGCATTGTACCGCTAACAGTCTTTACAAAACGCTACAGACCTTTTTACGGATTGGCACGAGATGTTTTGAAGGAAGTGGAAAGTGACAGACAGCAGCGGGCCTGACTGAGAAACAAACAAGCTGTGAAGGAGCAGAGCTGAGCGGAGAGGGCTTTGCCAGTGAAAAGATTAGAGTGGCATTTGGCTGCGACGCCAAGATGCATCATTGCCCCTGCCACGCCGCCATGGAAACCGGAGCTTGGGTGC
This sequence comes from Knipowitschia caucasica, assembly GCA_964034765.1. NCBI lineage: Eukaryota > Metazoa > Chordata > Actinopteri > Gobiiformes > Gobiidae > Knipowitschia > Knipowitschia caucasica. Next base: position 21,288,898 of record OZ035837.1, on the reverse strand, counting down.
TTTCCTCCCCAGTGGCCCTGCTGAGCGTCCAGACTGCACCAAACAGCCATTTAAAGATGTCGTCATTATTCAAATTGACCTCCAGCCTTGGACAATCACTCTCTGCAGCAGAAATGTATTTATAATCCGCTTTTCATAAGTTTATACATAAAAATAAAAACAATTTGATTTGAAAAGGCATTTCGTATTGATTGAAAATGAGGTTAAATACCACATGAGAGCTTGACAAACTCTCTATTCTTGTAAAACGTGTTTAATTAGACAAAGATTTGAATCCATTCTGGCATACTTTTGACATAAGGCATTCTAAGGCTTATAATAGTTGGCTAATAGTGTACAAACAAACATGCTTCTTTGTTGATAACACACAAAAAAGTTTTAGTGCGCTTTATTTATTTTTACTTTGATTTTTATGCAGTAGGCCTTTGCCAAAAATATTCATATTTGGTCCTTGGTTGTGATAAAGAAGTTGTCATAATTCTCCCGCTAATGGCATTTTTTTTTTCAATATTGAATTTAGCTAAGATTAGCAAAATGTTGTTGTGTTTTAAATCTTCAATCCTGTTCTGATGAGGATTACATACATTTTACATACAATCTTTGAATTTGCTTTATACCGTCAATGTGTAAAGTTTGAAAACGTCAATTACAAAGTTGGTTACTCAGGTCAATTATATGTTCCTGTTTGTCACAGCCTGCACTTGTTCCCTGGTGACCAATCAGCAGCATCTTTCTTGGTTGTGAAGACAGCAGCAGATTGAGAGGCTGAGTGTGGGGGTGTCATGAGGGCTCTGTTTACCTCCCATGCTCTTTCTCTCCCTCTCATGGGACTAAGTTAATGATCCCAGCCAAAATCATACAAGGAGCCTGAGAAGTCGGTGTGCGGCTGAACCATTTGGAGCAGTTTTGGGCTCGCTTTAGAAAAGGATTAGAGGAAGCAGAGGGGCTGTGAGGGGGGAGTTTTCAGAGATAGTGGCAGAGAGGCAGTCGAAATAGTGAGAAGCTAAAGAGGAGGTTTGTGAGAAAAGCATCGTTGTATTTTTTTTCCATAAATCGTTCACCCTTTTGGCTTCTGCTGGTGCCTTCATCTGCCACCAGAAGCATGGACTGCCTGCTGCAAACTGTGAGGTAAGCTGTAACTGTGGCATTGGGTGACAGTCAGAAGTGTGTGGAAAGTTTAGGAAAGTCAATTTTAAATGGCATATGTGCACAGCAAGTACTGTATTAGTGGAACTGATTTCTCAGCAATTTTATATTTTTGTTAGGATTATTATTTGATGTGAATTGCCGTGGCACGATAATTACTATATTGAGTTCAATAACTGAAAGATAAAACAATAACTTAATAATAATAATAATAATAATAACTTAATTCTACTGTTTATTTTATTTGGCCATGCTTTAATGAAACATTTATGAAAATAATTGATTCTTCTATATTGCAATGATTTTGGTAATACATGATCCAAAGTTGTGACTTTAATGACCCTCTTTGACACACTCACGGCTCTGAAATAGAATTTGGATATCTTGTCTATCTTATATGTATCTCTCAAGTGTAGATATTGGAAGTTGATGAGTTCTGGGACCTCTCTCCTTTATCCCAACATGTTTGCAGCCAGTCTTTGGGGAAAAACTTCTGAAGTAAGAATGAGAATAAGTTGTTACTTGTTAGAGAAGTGTACCTGTTGTCTCTGTTTGCAAAGTAAGATGAATCTTCACACAAAGCACTTACGTTGGATGAAGACAATATTAGGTTCCTAGACCAAGTGAGGGGCAATTTGTCCTCTTTATTTTATCCTATTGCAGCAGAACCTGCCAGGAGAGGAGCAGTGGGCGCCACAGTGAAGTGCCAGGGGAACATCTCTAGATCTTAATCTGGAAAACCTGGCATTGTGTTGTATGTGGTGCATGCTTTAGTTTACAGGGAAAACTGGAGTACCCAGTTACTCCCAAAGGCCGCACCTTTGAAATTACACGAATAAACAACTGCTGTGAGGAGAGTGCTATCCAATTCAATTCAATGCACACTGAAATTTCCCCACTCTGTGAGGTTTAAAGGTAATCTCAAACTTTATTTTTGTATAGCCCTAAATCAAAAGAGCAGTCGTCCCGGAAGACTTTACAAAGTAGTAGATTTGCCAACAACAGATCAGAGAATCAATAAAATAGTGTACATGAAATGCAATAAATCAAACATATCAGTGGCACATAGGGAGCAGAATGACTAATGTTCATAAATGTCCATACATGTCCCTAAATGTTTCGGATCATCAATTTCCTTAGACCCTCCTGCATCGGCAAGGAACGACCGAAAAAGAATTAAACCAGAGGGTGAATACTACTGTATATGGTAACCAGTGTTGGGCACGTTACTTTGAAAAAGTAATTAGTTATAGTTACTAGTTACTTCTCCCAAAAAGTAACTGAGTTACTAACGGAGTTACTCCACTATAAAAGTAACTAGTTACCAGTAAAAGTAACTATTGCGTTACTTTTTCGTTTTGTTCTGGAACATAATGTGCACCCGACGTGCGCATTTTTACCTTTAACAGTGCCAATATTTCCATCTAGAAAAGGCTGTTTTGCTGCTGAAGTCCTGTTCACTCTTCATCTCTCACTGTGCTGTAAAGCCCGCCACTGTGAATGTGGAAACACCGGTGACGAGCGGTGAGGCTGGTGAAGCACTGACTTCAGTCCAATCAGATGAACATATACATCATATAAATCAAGTGGACAATTTGTTTGGCTACAGCAAAATATGTTTTATGCCCGCATTGTTTGTTCATACAAAACGCAAAACTATGAGTTATGGGTCTTACCTTATAAATGACCTGCACAGACCACTTCAGTTCAGACCAGTTCAGTGTTTAAATCCAGTGAATGGTTTGAGCGTAGATATGTAATCCTCCGTTTGGAAATGAGTCCAATGAGTTTTAAAAAGTAAAACAAAACGTGTGTGTCCTCCGTAAACTCCTCTGTTTTGCTGCAGCCGGCTGCATCCAATTTCTAAAATCAACCGTCTTACACTTCACCTCTCTTTCTTATCATTCCTATAGTAATTGAAAAATTACCCTATGTGCATTTTAGATTATGTAAAAATGTGTTATATGTATGTTAGCCAAACCTGTTGGTTTAGCAGATAAACCAGGAAGAGAAAGGAGCTTATCGATGGAATTGTATGCAGCCGACTTCTGCGCTCACATGCGCTCCTCTGTGGCTGACCTCACGGTGATACAAGCCGTGGTTGAGCGCGATTAAGACCCATATTTGTTTCAAAAAACAATTTATGAGCCATCCTCTCAACTGTAGACATGTAGATTGTAAAGGAAATATGTTTTACATCAGCCAATAATTGCTGAGAGGTTTTCTCATCCTCCCTTCTCTCATGACAACACGTTCATTGTGCGTCTTGAGTAACGCGCAGTAACGGGATGTCGGAAATGATAACGGCGTTATAGTTACTGTCAAAGTAATTAGTTAGATTACTCGTTACTGAAAAAAGTAACGGCGTTAGTAACGCCGTTACTAGTAACGCCGTTATTCCCATCACTGATGGTAACGGCACCTGGGGGAGGCCCATAATTGACAGAGGGATCTGCTCCCACGGAAAAACAGCCTGTAGATCCAGGACTGAGGCTATAGATCCAGGACTGAGGCTGTAGATCCAGGACTGAGGCTGTAGATCCACTGTGCCAGAAGGACCCATGTGCTCAGGGGAGTCTCGCGGTACTGCAGACTGAACAAGACCAAATTCACGTCTACCCAGAATTTTTCCCCATAGAACTCAATGTAAACTAAAACAACTCGACCTCAGCTGACAGGATTTTGGTGTCCCTTGTTGTTGTGAACTTTTTTCTTCTTAAATCCTTCTTTTTTTCTTTAGATCCAAACTCTGCTTGATTGTCTCCCGCTCTAGCTCTGCTCTGATCAGCAGCACTTGATTGGCCAGAACGCGCCTTGACCGTGTGCACATTCATGAAAGCCACACGCGTGTATTTGGCGCAAGACATTATAGAATCACGTCCACTTTGCAGAACTTGGAGGACCAGACGATGCCCAAATATTGGTGAGTTTCACCAATCTTTCGGTGCCCGTGGTGGCACATGAATGCGCCACTGAGCCATCGATTTGATTAGGGCGCTATCTTGGATCACCAAGGCTGGAGCTGTACCAGTAACGACTCGTTATGAAGAACTTCTCATGGTCAGAATTATCACAGAAATAGCATTTGGATATAAACTGAATATACTGTAGATTATTGGCAAGACATGCTTTTGCCACCGGGCGGCACGGTGGCTGAGTGGATAGCACTCTCGCCTCTCAGCAAGAAGGTCCTGGGTTCGAATCCCGGCCGGACCAGGGCCTTTCTGAGTGGAGTTTGCATGTTCTCTCCGTGTCTGCGTAGGTTTCCTCTGGGTACTCCGGTTTCCCCTACCACTAAAAACATGCACAATAGGTCTGGCATGCGCCGCCTGTACTGGCGACCCCGCTCCCATCTCTGTGTGGAGTGAGTGGACAAATGCCCAAAAATAATAACAATTGTAAACCGCTTTGTGACTCTGGTCTGTGAAAGGCGGTATATAAATAAAGATTACTTACTTACTTACTTACTTACTTACTTTTATTCTATTGGTTGAATTCACATGATGAGATGTGGGGCAGCAAAACTTCACATGTTTTGCTGTTTACACACATCTAATTCTTCAGTTTTAATTTCCTCAGGGAATGTTGCACATCTTTTTTGAGTGACTGTCTGCAGTGTTTTTAAAGGTCAGGAAAGTTGTGGACTTTATAGAAGACCTTATAATAGCGTGCAGTCAATAGCTGGAACAGAATTATCTCTGTGAATCCACTCAGATTGCACAATTGACTATGTCTTATTGTTGCTTAAGTTACTAAGTGTTTAGAATGTCTATGCAGCACTTTTTTAACGATTATCATTACATCCTGACAACGCCCAAATCAAAGTCGTTTCCATTGCTCTTCCAATACTTTAATTGGAGGCCTCAGGCTAAAGTGAATGAGTGTGGCAAGAGTTTAAAGTAAATTCAGATCAATAACTTTACTTTATGCTGCAGCCTGGCCACATGAGAACAACATCCTTTTAACACAAAATATAGACCTGGTGTGTCTGATAAAGTGATGTTGGATAATAACAAAATAAATTGATCAAACATGCGCCTCCTGTACTGGCGACCCTGCTCTCTGTGAGGAGTGGGAGACAAATGCCCAAAAATAACAAATGTAAACCGCTTTGTGACTCTGGTCTGTGAAAGGCGGTATATACAGTAAATAAAGATTACTTACTTACTTACATCATGGGCACAGCACTGCTTTCTTAGAGTTTGGATGGCAGTTGTCCGCACATGTTTGTGTTGGGAAGAGTTTGGAAGATGCCAAAAGCTGGAGCGCAGATGCCAAAAGAAACTTGAGACAACTTTCAACACTTTCTAAGTCAACAGTGCACACAATGCATTCCTCGTCTCTTGTTATGTTAGGAAATATTGCCACAGGAAAACAAAGATGTCAAAATGGTCTGAATCTAAATTCATCTGATATGGGAAACTAAGCAAGTTTGGCGCAGGTCAGGACTTGGATGGGAGTCGGCTGAGAATAGAATAGCATGTTCTGCAGTTGGGCAACACTAATCACCGACCTTTATTCCTTTAGTGTCTACGATTGGAGAAGTTACCACTGAGTATGGTACGAGAAATACATTTGAGAAAAGAGAATAGAAAAGATTTAAACTATTGCATATCTGAGAGGAAAGGCATGTGATAAAACTGTACAGATGATTTGCATTTGCTGAGTAATCTGATAAAAACCTTTCTGTGGAAAATCGGATTTATGCTTGTGCTAGTGGACAAATAGCCATGAGAATATATTTGCCAACAGACAGAAATTACATGTTGTTAACAAATCAAACCACACCATGCTGCCTTAACCTGATTAAAAAAACATGTTATCATTTGCATACTTGCAAGAAAGAGCCCTGGGCGTCATTATTTGGTGCTTTGGGCTGAGAGCTGTGTGGCTGAGTGAGATCCTCTCTTTTTAACTTTTCTGATCTAAAGATGTGACTAGTAATAGTACCAAACTGTTTTGAGTAAGATAGATTCTATGCTGTATTTCCCTTAGTTGTGGTTTGAAAGGCAGGCAACTCAGCTTTTAATAGCAATGTGTGTGTAAGCATTGTTATTATTGTTATTTTACCTTGCGCTGTTTGATTTCCAAGTTCAATTCGCAGCGGGTACGTGTAGAGGCAGTGACACGGAAAAATTGCCACACAAGCTCTCTTAAAATCATTACTTTAGCACATGCTTTAGCTCATTAGTCAGCTGTATCAAATGAGGTACAGTCACATTTCGCATAGTGGCTGATGAAAGCGATACTGTTTTATTCATATCATGTTTCTGCCTTTTTGAGTATTTGGTATTTCAAAATGACAAAAATCTATTGTTTGTACTTATGGCAAAACTCCCATGTGCTCATAGCCTCGAGTGGTTCACTGAAACAGCTTTCGTCCTGCCTCTACAGCTCTGATTGGCTAGTGCAACAACTTGCAGCCCACACTGCCTGGGATAGGTACAGTGGTGAGAGAGACGAGTTGAGAAGGGGCGGAAAGTTTCGATCATCCTTTTGAGTTCAATGCCGACTTTGACAACAGGGTTAGAGGGTCATAGACACTGGAAACCCTATAGCTGCCCAGGGAGCTGAGGTACTTTTGTCGGATCACCTTTGTAGATCAACGCAAAACTGAAAAGCTCCGTCTGTGTATGGATGTCACCATGTTCCAGGTAAGTCATAGGTGAATACTTTGTTGGTTAAATGGTTTATGTTTTTTGCAGTTCTATTTCTCAGTCGTGTGTGTTTTTTTTCTCCTCCCTGACCAAAGACAGTGAGTCAGAGTGCGTTTCTAAGCCTGCGGGCCAGGGCTGTTTTGAAGCACAGAGGTTGTTTTACCTTGTGTACTCATATATTCCTGCATAATACTAGAGAGATAGGGTGAAGGCAATGGGAAATTGTTATAATTGTGATGTTTGGGAAAAGGTGTAGGAGTTCATTTTAGGAGTTCTATTCTTGATTAATCTTTTTTTTGTGATATTTTCTCCGTATACTTTCCATTGGATTTCTTTCACTTGCAATGTGTATTTACAGTGTCTATATTGCAGCATGATATTTATAACTTATGGAACCTTGACCAAAACAGCAACAAACTATTCATTCTCTGATAAGATAACAGATAGTGGACCACAGGTATCTTTTGTCTTGAAGGCAGCTGATGTGAGAGTTTATTATTTAACACGACCATAAACTGTCTGGGCCCCACTGCCTTTCCCATACAACTTGTAACTCATTCACTTGTAATGCTTAACATCAAATGCCGACTGGCTTTGATCAACTGCAACAGCTGAACCGCTTTATTATTATGTTATTTAGGCAAGGCAAGTTTATTTGTATAGCACAATTTATACACAAGGCAATTCAAAGTGCTGAACAAAACAAAATAGCATTAAAATCATAAATAATCACAGTACATTAAAAAGAAAGATAAAAATATAAAAGCCCTCAGTTGTATGCACAGCTAAACAGAACTGTCTTTAACCTGGTTTTAAACATTGTCAGAGAGGAGGCCTGTCTCACATCTTCAGGAAGATTGTTCCAGATTTTAGCATTATGAATCTGAAAAGCAGCCTCCCCATGTTTAGTTCTGACTCTGGGCACTAACAGGAGTCCAGTCCCTGTGCTCCTCAGAGTCCGGGCTGGTTCATATGGGACGAACATGTCACTAATATATTTTGGTGCGAGGCCATGGAGAGACTTGTAAACAAGCAGAGCTGTTTTAAAGAAACATTTACTCTCCTGCTTGTTCTTTATTTTCTCAGTATTATGTTGATATTATTTCTGATGTTTATTCTGCTCATATTCTCATATTCTCCGCTGCTAATGTATAATATAGACATCTGTAAATACTCCGAACCAAGTGCAATTATAGCCCAGAGTTTCTTATTTAATTTTATTTTATTTTATCTTAAATTTATTGTCTATTATCTTAGATAATAGACTTTGATGTGTGCAATCTGAGTGCTCATATTTCCTTTCTCTGCTGTAATGTGCAACGATGACACTGAAATTTCTCCACTGTGAGACTAATAAAGGTTTATCTTATCTTATCTTATTGCAACTTTTTTAGATATTTGTTCTTTTCAGGATTTCAGAATTCGCATGTGATGTTGTTTCCTCCCACATACTAACTAAATCTAGTCTATTCCAACATATATTTTTGCTTTTTAAATTATGTTTTTTTCTTCTTAATTTTTTACATGTTGGCGAAATCAATACACCAGTTTGTGTTTATTGTTTAAAGTCTGCAATACCATTTATTACCACATGATGTCTCTCTTTCAATGCCCTTGATCCAGGTCCAGGCAGCTAAGTGGCTACTTCTTGCTGGGCATCAAATTAGCTAATCATATCAACAGGGGATGCACGTGTAGCTCACATTTGGGCTTTCTGATGTTTCTAGCATATTTTCACAGCAGCTTTATTGACGTGGCTGAGGAGTTGAAAGTGACTGAGTTCTTGTGGTCATGGGAAGGATGCAGTGTTTTCCCTCAAAAGCCACATGCCCAGTGTGCCAAGAGGAAATTAGTTTGTAGGAGCCGTCAATTGGACAATGATGACCTTTAGCCTGTTGTTCAGTGGGCTGGATAAATCACAATAAATAAACATTCGGCTACTTGGAATACATTTTGATATACAGTACATGTAGTTTAAAAGGAACACTGTATGTTTGCGGGTGTAAGCTTCATAACCTACTTGTGTTAGGAAAATTATAACTTTTTTTGCAAAGAATAAAAAGATAGAATGCTTAAAGCTTAAAGCGTACCCAACATTTTTAGTTTCACACATTGTGTTTGTCCCAATGGAAAGAGTCTGAATACGTTATCTTGGGATAAGAATATGTTATTTTTCACAAACTGAGCTGATTGGCAGAGTTAGGGATTATTCTCTCTTCACACAAAAAATGTGATCTAAACATGGCTAGTTACATGGGCAAAGGAAGCTTATTAGAAAGTAATTTTTTAAGGTTTAAATTTAAAGTTAGGTACACCAGCCTACGTCAAGTGATCATAATTTAGGCATAGACTTATTATTGTTTTCATTTTCCTATATTTCTTTGCATTAAAAGTACTGCTCAAATGCAAGACATGCATCACAACTTACTTAATATGCAACATGTAAGTTACAGCATCCCCTAAAGCTGCACTGTGCATATTAACTGTAAATTTATGCTTACTGCTTTTTAATCATCTGATATAGAACTAAATAATTGCTTTACTCTGCCAGTCTGTCTCTCTTCATTTTCTGCTATACGCCTCATAGTACAGTGTAATAAAATGGCCTTTAATTGTCGCTGGCCCGTGCCAGGCCCTGCTCTGCTAACATAGCTGATGGCTGCATCTGTGGATCAGGTAGATTTGTCAGTGTAATCAGCTGGCCAGTGCTGCTCCAGCTGTAAATCTTATTACTCCAGACTGTGCCACTGCTGAGCTGGCTTCTTGAGGAGGCTGCACCCGGCCACCCATCGGTCACAGAGGAGCAGAAGACAGGATTAAGGATAAATATGTTAGGTGTCCGCCCTGGGGAAAAAGACAAAGAGCAATATCAGGGTCTGTGGTGCGGCTGGATTCATGCTTTAGAGCCATCATTAAGGGTGATAAAAGGCCAGAACTGAAAGGATTAGAAAGTGCTTTAGCGCGAAATAGACTATATGCGACTGTAATTGTTTAATCTCACTTTGACCTACTATTCCACAGTCAAATTGAACTTCCTAGGCCGACTGTTAATGTCACTTCCACAGCTTTCTTTTGTACTTTGTTCAGGGATACATTACTGTGAGAGACTGCTTTTTTTGCATAAGTTAAAATATGCTTAATTACTTAAATCATTACTGCTCAGTTTTGCAACTTGATGTGGTCAAATTTGAACACTGTTTTAAGTTTAAAGGCCTTTTGGTTATAATCTCTTATCAATTCTTATTTTGAAATGATACATACAATTAAACGTCTAATTTTCATTTTTTCGTCTAATGCATTTTGTCTCTTCCAACAGAAAAAGTCCCAGTAAAGTAACATCAAACCACAACATTCTGTCGTCATCTTATTTGAAACCTGTGAGTCACTATTGGATCTTTGGGCTAAGAGCTGATAGACTGAGTGAGAGGGGTTCTCTCTTTTTCACTCTTTCTATCTAAAAAGCTGATCTATTTGTGACAGAGGCCATACATATGAAAACTAGTCATTGAACCAAACTGTTTTGAAGAACCAGTTAGATTGGATTACTATTACTCAAACGTGTGGCAGCTTTTAGTTGGGTTTATGTTATGGTAGTATATGAATTTATTGTGACGTTATTGGATGTAATTGCATGATTGATGGAAATTCCAGTGAACAGTCGTAGTTGTGCTCAGGCTTGTCATAATTACATCTAGTGCGTGATCATTTCCTTAACATTGATTACTATGAAGCGATGGAAGAACCAGTTAAAACTTGTGCCTATTTAACTTATGTACAAGAAGTATGACTAACTAACTACACTAGTTATAAGTTAAATGTATTTATACAGCACATTTAAAAACAACCACTACATCAAATATGAATAATAATAATAATATGCATATTTGATACAAAATAGTAACGGTTATTAGCCGCATTATCAGGTCTACTCTGCTCTCTACTATTTTTTTTAAAGTATATCCATATATACAGTTGCCATGTCTATTAAATCTCTTCTTTTTGAGCATGCAAATTTATCCCTGTCTGTTTATATTTTGGACAGATTGAAAACAGCTATGCAGACACAGAAACACATGCTAATTAGTCTATTTTAATTTCCTCTCTAATTATGCGTTACATCTCTCCTTCCCCCTTTTGAACGCCTCATTTTTTGACACCAAGGGATTGCCATTCACATCCCACGTGCACCTCCCAGGCAGTGCACGCTCACACCCACCACTTTGTCTGAACTTTTAGCGCTTCTTTAATATTTACAGTCTGCCTTTGCTTGCTCTCAGCCGGGAGAATAAGCCCTCGCGGGACCTTCCTCTCCTTTTTTTTTGAATGACAGCAGAATTCAAAGCCAGCCCAGCGGGGGTTATGTCTGCAAATACACAGGCTGAGCTCCGTAAGCAGATGGAACCTTGGTGATTCCCTGCGCGAGAATTGAAGCTAGCCGGGACATCATTGTACATAGCATTCCCTGTCAACTCTCTGTCTCATTTCATTTGCAGGCACGTCCCTCATTCGAGCTGTACGGCTCAGCGCGCTACATGAGGTTGATGGGAGTGTTTCAAATCACTCAGGGTTTGGATCAGTCTTTGTGAACGGCACTCAAGTGTCCTTTACCCGTCGCTTTGAAACTCTAGTGGCGAGAAAAGCTCATTGTGAAAAGAGGAATGGTCATACAAGGAGAGGTGAAAGTGATCTAGGTGCGTGGTGAATGGGCAGGGCTGAGGACACAACCTGTCTGTATGGGCATTGGCTGCCACTCTATGCATTCTTGTAGCTCTGTTATGCTCGCCCATCTCTCAAACACATGCCTGCTCTGTTGCTCTTGTTTTGTGTCGTTCTCCTCGAGCACTGGCCAGCGCTCCGGCTGTAGGTGGAGCTGGCTTTCCTGGAATTGTCGGGCAACTTTTCCTGTTGTGCTTACTACCTCTCTGCATGGTCCAATCTTTTCTGTCTACTGACAGCTCTCCCTGCAGGATTACAAGCTTGGGAGCACTTATACTGTCTGGATGTCCTTCTCTATAGGTTCTAGGGTGCATGCATGTGTTATAATGGGTATTTTTTTATGATTTGGGACAGAAGTTTGAGAGCAGCAGAGATGTGGCGGCAGTGCAAAGAAGGGCGAAATCCATCGGTGGGTAAATCTTGTATGAATGGTCTGAGTAATGCACTTCGGGCTTTTGCAGCTCTTTGCCACAATATTATTTACAGAGCTTAGTGACTTCATTGTGTTTCATAACGTTGACGATGACATCAGAGGACTAGACCATGTATTGTATTTGCCTTACAAAGTTACTTATGTGCAAGACTTGTAGGACACTGAATAAGATAACAAAATACTTAAGTAGGACTTTTAATACTTTGTTGTATATTTGGTTCTTGTTTAGAAAAAAGTTATGAGCAGATTGGATTTGAATTGATTTGAGCAGATTTTATTTTTAATTTATACATACAAAGTTACTTAGGTAGGTACTTGTAGGACACTGAATACAATAGGAATATATTTAGCATGACTTTTCAAAGCTTTGTTGTATATTTGGTTGTTTTTTAGCAAAAAGCAGATGAGCAGATTTGGTTAAATTTCTTTTGAAAGCTTGAACAATGGGATAAGAAACAAATGATAAACATTTGGGAGTGGTATAGATACTCATGTGGATTCAGGCCTTTAAAAAAATAAATGGAACAGCACCTCTGGGAAGGGATTTGCAGTCTACGACTTTACTCTTAGTAAAGGAATATAATAATGTGTCAATCGTTGAAATGACAGCAAATAAGTCATCGTCGCTGTTGATTTTTACAGACGATACAAGACCGTCTACAGAATTTAAATTGAACAGATACAGTATATGGTGGCAACATTAAAGTCACCATGAATGTGATGTAATTAATTTGTTCATTGTGCATTTTGAGGCTAATTCAACGTGGTTTGGTCATGTTTTTATTAGTTTGGTTCTGAATAACCCTGTTGTGGTGGCACCAGGCAGCAGTGCTGCTACCCGGAAGGGTCTAGAGGTTTGAATGTAGATGAATGAGTGTTGAATGAGTGTGTGAACCTCTTCATACAGTAAACGGTCCTCCTAGAAGGAAAAATTGCTGTTCAGTTGTTTAGTTGTTTTAGCCAAGCAATTGGACATGTAGTTTTGATTTGTCATTAATGAGTAGTTTCCAGGTTATTTTGGAATGATACCCAATTACACCCATGTTTGACAAGTCATGTCCGTTGTCAGTAAGCATTACATAACTCAGCTCTGAACCCACGCACACCTTTGAATCAGTGACATGGAATGAAACTGCCACAGGTGCATCACAGCCGGTCGCCACAATACCCCGAGTCCTGTGCAGTGACACAGCTAAATATCCCGCAAGTTTCCCAATAAGAGTTGAAAAGAACTGACCAAAGTAGCTCAGAGATAATTGCTGTAACCCCACGACTTCAAAAAGGGGGGTTGCAGACTGCACTGATAATGAGTGCTGGCTTCTTCACACATAATGAGCGGTAGGTAGAGGGTTCACATGGAGCAGAGTGTCCGCTCGCAGCTGTGGGTGTCCGAATGGCTGGGAACAAAGGCTCAGTGTTTGTGATAGTGTAGCTCCCCAGCCATCAGCAAGCAGGCCAATATGCTTCTGCTTGGCTGAGCTGTCCATCCTGCCGCAGAATACAGTATGCACAGGAAAAACATGGTGAGACGCTGCTTAAATATCAATAGTGTAACTTCAGTCTAAGGCGTATGTTGGTCTGTGCATAATTCTCAGACATTATTTTGTATCTTGTCTGGTTTCTTTTTGTATTCTGTAGTCTCATTATCATAATCATATTTTGATTATATGCATAGTTTGCCACATTATAAATGCAGTTACAAAAAGGTATAGACGAGTTGATTGTATTATTTTAGAAAGTAACGCTAGGGTACCTAACTTTTTTCTTCGATAATCCGTGTTGTTTGTCTCCAACAGAAAGATGAAAAAACATATTTTTTAGAGAACATGGTATCTTTTGTACCTAAAGATTAGAGATTTTGTTTTATTTTGTGCTCTTCATTTCTACTGTTCTGTAACTTCTGATGCAACACTGAAATGTCCCCGATGTGGGACGAATAAAAGATCTCTTAATCTTAATCTTAATACTTGTAAGAAAGAGCCCTCTGAGTCACTATTTGACAGTTTGGGTTGGAAGTAAGGGTGGTCATCTGTTTCACTTTTATGTCTGAATAAGTGCATGTGAAAACTAATGATACATTTACCATACATTGAAAGTTAAGTACCCCAGCTTTAATATGAAATTGGGGGAATTAGGTATAAAAACTTCTGTAAAAATCAGTGGTATAAAACTGAAGCCCAAATGGTGACCTAATTCTTACTGATATAAATTGCACTGAATCAAATCGATTGCTAAGGCGTAAAAAGACAGTAAATGAAACTCAATTTAGCTCACTTTAGCTGTCACTAGAAATGTCGCCAGCACTACTTTTTACTTTTCTCCACTTAGTTCATTCCATCAAGTGTTAAAATTGCCCCTTCTGCTGGCTCTACAAAGTGAAACGTCTTGTGTGCTTGTTTTCCCAGATAGCTGTTCAGCTTCTGTGGATTTCGCTGTCATCCCTGCTGCGTTTTGCCTGAAGATGGAAACGCTGGAGTCGGAGCTGACCTGCCCAATTTGTCTGGAGCTCTTTGAGGACCCGCTGCTGCTGCCCTGCGCACACAGTCTTTGTTTCAACTGTGCCCACCGCATCCTGGTCTCCCACTGCACCCCCAGTGAGTCCATTCACTCCATCAGCGCCTTCCAGTGCCCCACCTGCCGCTATGTCATCACCCTCAGCCAGAAGGGTCTAGACGGACTCAAGCGCAACGTGACCCTCCAGAACATCATCGACCGCTACCAGAAGGCCTCGCAGAGTGGACCCAACTCACCCAGCGAGACGCGCCGGGACCGTCCCGCCGCCGACCCCTATGCCAAGATGGCCGACAGGGTGCAGTGTCAATTCTGTGAGCAGGAGCCTCCGCAGGACGCCGTGAAGACCTGCGTCACCTGTGAAGTGTCTTACTGTGAAGAGTGTCTCAAGGCCACGCACCCCAACAAGAAGCCGTTCACGGGCCACCGGCTGATCGAGCCCCTGCAGGACTCCCATGTGCGCTCGCTCATGTGTGTGGAGCACGAGGAGGAGAAAGTCAACATGTACTGCGTGACAGACGAGCAGCTGATCTGCGCACTCTGCAAGCTGGTGGGACGCCACAGGGACCACCACGTCGCCGCCCTCAGTGACAGATATGACAAACTCAAGGTATGGCATGTCCACAAGAACGCGTTTTTACAAGGTTCAGATTCAGATTAAAGCTACTTTATTTACCCCACCAGGGGCAATTCGTTTGAGCCGCACAGGGCATTAAAAAAACATAAGAAACACAACACGGGCAATGCCCGACAGTAACATAAGAAATATGATATGAAAGTTGTTTTTTCTGAGACACGTCACCGTTTTTTAAATTTTCCAGTAAACATCTGTTCAAAATATGTTAGCTAGTATATTTTTTCTTTGGGCTTATTGATCACACATGACCAAAGATTGAAAATGTTTATCACTTTTTTCACCTTCCCTTTTAAAAGTGATGTATCTAACTTCAATTGTATTTCATTTTTAAAGTAATGCCTTTTTGACTGTACAGTATGATCTTGTGCTATCATGTAAATTAAATATTTTTCAACTTTAAAGTTTTTCCTGGAGGAGAATATTTTGCAGGGATTTGAATTAATTCTGTCCAATCAGGAGGCTGTAAAGGTAAAAATGGGCAGGTCTAACTAGCTTTTAAGCTTTAAATTTTTGTTTTCTTTTTTTCATATTTATATTAACTACCATTGTCTTACCAAGGTCCTCGACAAGACACTCAAAATGTATTCTCCTGTACTGGTTGCCATAAGGAAAATCAATGAATAAATAATAGTAAAAATACAGAACAGAAAGGAATAGTCCAAGACAATTCATGAAGTGGGACAGAATTGTTAAAAGAGCTTTAATCAAACAGGGACAAAAAGCTGACGCTGGCCCCGCATGGGTTTTCATCAGAGCAAGTCTAATTTCCTGATCTACAAGCAGATTAAAAAAACAAAAAATAATAATAATAATGCCTTTTATAATAAATACTGAAAATCCTGTTAAACTTGATGTCTTGATTGCACGCTGATTATCATCAACCACATTATTTAATGTTGTATGATTTAAGACAGTATTAATAAGTGAAAGACAGGCATACGTGTCTCATTGAAATGAAGCCTAAATTGAAGGTTGCTGTTAACAAGAAAAGCACTGAACAAAAGCATGAATGTTGTATGATAATTGGTACAGGCGTACATTATGTTATCTGCAAGTGAAGAATATTAATTAAGAGTTCAGAGGCGGTGACCCTCTTGGCCGGCCTTAGATGACTCCCTGTGTGCAGTGGGATCTGCTGTCGCTCAAAGCAGATGGGTGGTATCAATAAGAAATGATGTGATTAGCTCAAGTATAACAAGGTAGCTCTGGAATTTTGATTCCTATTTTAAATGGATGAGCTTCTGTCATTTACTCTGATTTGGTATTAAAGCAGCAGTGTTTCTCAATCCAATACCATGCATTATTCAGTTTTTCTCTTCTTCAAATAATGAGAATCATAGCTAGCCTCAGTCCTTCCTGTTAAAACAGTTAAAACATTGTGTTAGTGTTGAAGTTGGTTTGATGCGTAGTGCATTTTGATCTGAAGGAGGGTGTTTGTTACTAGCACTTTACTAACACAACCTTTGAGTGACTTTTTAGGGAACGTTTATGAATGTATATTTTGTCCCTGTTTTATGAACTAATTAATACGTAAAATGTCTACATCATGATTTATAGTCTAATATTAACTTTGACACTATACAGATGAAGTATTCACATAAATGTTAGATCTAGTTTTTTATTACAATATTTTTGCATGACTGTCCAAAAAAATTATTGTTGTAAAATGCAGAAACGTGTCGTTTTAGTGTGTTGGATCCATAACATTGAATTTACAAAAAAAAAATCATGGTACACTGTATGCAAATGCTTCTGTTCTGTGTTTGCATGTTATTGGCAATCACTTTCCTTATGGCTACCTTAAGGCTACCCTTGGACTTGGGTGTGCATGGAACATACGCATGATTATTCATAACATCCTTTTGTCTCATCTGAATAGTCATTTGTCATGCATGCCTTATGGAGGCTTATATAAACTGTATCACAAAAGCCACTTAGGTCTTCTTGTCCATGTCCTATAACGCTTGGTCAACCTGGCTCAAACTTACACGCTTCCTCAAAAGGTGCAATAGGTAAGAAGGGAGCTTCTTAACACTCTTTCCTCTGTTCAATGATGCTGTCGCTGTGCAGAAAACCCCCGGACTCTTTCTCTTTGAGGGGCGTGGTGATTCTTACCAGGATGCAGACCAGGTGACCATTTCTCTAATTCTTCACTTAGAGATTGTGGTTGGTCATTTCTATGACCCCCATTATGCCCTTTGCACAGCAGACTTGGTGAAAGTAACTATAGCCTGCACTATTGTATAGGCCCTGGAACAGTAAGCTGAGCCATACTATTGTCGCTGTTATTAATATGGTGCATTGTGTTGTGAGCCTTTGAGATGCTTGTTATCTGATTCACTATGTAATGAATGTGTTAACACTATTCTCTCTCTTCATAAATTAATCTGTCAGAGCTGTGTTTACATTACTGGCCACACAAATAGAGCTAAGATGAATGGAATCCATTTTACCTCATTAGAAATTGTTACGGCTATTATTGCTTTTCCCACTTGATCTGGCATACAGTCTACATCAGCTTACATTTCAATAATAGGAATCTCCTTTCGTGTATTATGCTTCTACTGTAGAAGATGTTAAATGGGAATAAATAAATTCAGAAAACTCATTGAAAGTGCAATTGTTCTTTTATGGACACAGATGGTGTGACTTTGAGTGTCTCATTGTTGATTTAATATAGTTGCAGCCACTGGAAAGTGTTATTTGGCATCGTTCAAACTGGGAAGTTCTTGGGGAAGCTATGATGACAACATCTTAGTTTTACTTTAATGATGCAAACATTCAAATGTTCAGAGAAGATTTATACTTTTGCTTATATTAGCCATTATATAATGGTATTGTCTATAATCCATTACTTTTTAATGCTTGTATGACATAATCACATACACTCACAGGAAACTAATGGAGATCCTACAAATGTTCTGGTATTTAAATGAACAATGTGGATCAGGGTGAGCAGAGAGTGAATATTTTTTTCAATTGTAGGCCCGGTTTAATTCTATGGGAGATTCACTAATTAATGACTAATTCTTAATTACCGATCACCTCATTGGAGTGGTGTAATGGAACGAGTTTCTGAAACTATTGTGGGGAATACATCCCTTAATTATATTGATGGAACGGACATTGAACTTAGTGCCAGTTTCAGTTTAGTAATGAAAGTCGTTACCATAAACTAGATCTATACATCCGGTAGTTAAACTTGCAACATTTTTGGTAATCTGTCCTAGCTGAGATATACAACTGCTGACACAATTTGACCAAAACATATTGAGTTACATTTCATTATTGCAGTTGACAACGCTTATCTTATCTCACTTCCCCAATCTTTTTCCTTTTTATTATTAAAGTCAACTTTTCTTTTAAAGTTTCCAACAACTTTTGGGTATAGTTTCTGCTAGTATTTGTTGTTGAAATGCTGCTTGTGAGCATCAAGCTAAGTGTACTGTAACAATACAGTGTCAGTGTCACATACGTGGGTGGAAGTCGTGACAGGATGACGTGTAACCTTTGACAATTGATAAAATTCCAAACGCCGACACAGGATAAAATTCCAGGTCCCAACAGTGACCCGTGCGGACCGGCTGAGGAAGGAAGAGAGAGTGGCCAAAGCAAAGGTGTGGGGCCACACACTTTTTCATATCAAAGGAAGCTGCTTGTCTGCCCTCATCAGGTCAAAGCTCTTTTAGGAAAACACCACTATTAGTGGGCTAAAAATGTTCTTTGTTCAGTTGTATTAATTCTTGAGGCTTTTGTATGTTAGGGGAATTCTGCTGTTTTGTCCAAGGCTTTCAGCGCCCCATTCAGTTGATAAATAAGTCATGTGAGCTGTGAAATTCAAAGTGCATTATGAAATCACAATGTCAGTTCTATTACTATTCCATATTTGAGTTGTCCCATATGAATACATGTTGCCAGAAAGTGCATGTGTCTGATGTAATTAAAAACATACAGTTTTAACAAAGAAAACAGTTTTTTGTATGTATTCAATTTCAACCTTTTCAATGCCATTGCACTTTAGGCTGGTTCAGCCAGAGCCTGGAGATGGAACAGCAGGGTGCGGACCACCACCAGGAAAATTACTTAATGCGCCTTTACATTCCTAATACCAATTGCTTCACATTTTCCCATTTCAACTCATTCCAATTATTTCTGCCTATTTGTCATGAGATATAGTTATTACTAATTAAATCTAGGTTAAAAATTGACATCTGATTAGAAGTGTAATTCATGTGTACCAGGGGACATAGTCATCCTGCTGCCCAATTACAGCAGCAGATTAAGTTTGAAACAGAAGCCTTTGATCTGACTCAGTGATTAGCACAGTTGGGCTTTAGTTGTCCAAATCAGTGGCAGATGCTCCGATAAGCTCCGCGGCCTGAGCCTCAACAATCATGGGATCTTTGGCACACGGTGAGCACTGAGGGTCCCTTCACTCATCAGACACAAAATGCAATCAGTCGTATCCACTAGTCCTGCTGCGTGTGGATGCCTTTCTGATTGTTGCAGCATTGTAAAGTAATGTTCTCATAAACTTAACTTGCCTCTACGATTTACTGTGGCTGTTAGCGTTTTGATGAGGAGACAGTATGTAATGAAATATTCCTTTTCAATTTTGTTTTCGCAGCAAGCTCTGGATTCCAATCTGAGCAATCTAATCAAGAGGACCAGCGAATTGGAAACGCTGATGGGCAAACTTATCCAAACCTGCCAGCATGTAGAGGTGAGGAGGGTTCTCTGCCTTCTGCTGAAGTGCTCGCAATTTTATGGACAATGAACCATAGAATTGATATGACTACACGTTTGTTTTTTGTTATCAATATATATTCAATCTATGTATGCAAACATTACAATGAAATGTTATATTAGAGGCCACAACAAGAGACAACAAAGTCAATTTAGAAATAACATAACTTTGTATATGATATAATTGTTAAATATTCTGCATAACTGTTTCCATATTTTTGGCATAATTTGACATTTTCAGTATGTTCGAGACAACATTTAAAGGGTCATTACCATTACAATCATGCTATTTTTGCCAGAATCTTCTTGCCTGTGACACAAAAAGATAGCGCCACACATTTGTTGGAGACACCACTGCAGGTTGAGTTACATGTGTCTCCAACAAATGTGTGGTGCTATTTTTTTCTTTGAGAATTGTATTATTAACAAATGTGTTAAAAAAGAGCCAAAAAGGCCAATACCAGCTTAATTTTACCTTATAAACTGGCAACCTAAATCTGCTCAAAAACTGTAAAGATAAATATTGTAGACATCATAGATATTGTGTTTTAATTATTTATTAAGTCTTGTTCATAAAAGATCAAATATCTAGATGTTGGCCAATTACCGAGGGACACATAAAAAAGCTGTACATGTAATTTCAAGTCAAGATGTAACTTATGCAAACCAATTGTACAATGAACTTGTTAAAGAGAAAGCATGCTGTGGCAAAGGCTACACTGTCATTGTTATGTTTTACAATATCCATCCTGGCCATAATAAAAATGTTTTAATTCATAGATTTCTCCCCAATTTCCAAGACTGGTTGTTCAGTTCACATCAGGACTAAAGATAAAACATATTTTTTATTGATCCCAAATGATTGGGATGAAAATATCCCCGTACTTTCCTAAACAAACTTAAGGGGCAGAAGTAATAAATAAGACTGCTTCCACTATCCCCAGAAGTGGGCATACATAAAACATACCGATAAAAATGCAAATGCAGTTATTACTGTCTTATCGCACAGGCCTCACGTGTACTGACAATATTATATAGCACAGATACTGACTCAAACATAATGTTATGACTATAAACGTATCGGTGTTGAATCACAGTGTGGCTTTTGCTTTATATACATTTTATGAAGTCAGAAGATGATTGCTTTACCATAATTATGAGAAATGGATCGATAGGGGCCAGATTGCGGCACTCATCCTGGCCAGTCAGAAAAGACATGAGTTATCAGCTCTATAGTGCAGTTACCCTGCCACACCAGGCTTTATTACATATTGATTAATTGCGTTGTCACTAATGCAACGTACTCTAAAATTATGAAGGTCCTGTCCACGGTGCAGCAAAATATATGGCGCTGGCAAGTAGATCATGAGATTACTGCCCGAGCCGTATATCTTTCCTCTGATTATGTTTCCCTTATGTCTGATATTTATATGTGCTCTAGGTAAATGCAACAAGGCAGGAGAACAAGCTGCTGGAGGAGTGTGACCTGCTGATTAACATCGTACAACAAAGAAGACAAATTATAGCCAGCAAGATTAAGGAGGGCAAGGTATTGTTTATAACCACTTGTGTCTTATGATTAAGGATCTGCTGCTTTTCACTGCTACGTTCTGTTGCTTATAGTTCAAGTGCAATATTCAAATTCTCTACTGTGGGAGACAAGTTGTGAATGAGAATTATCTTGCTCTTGGTCATAATAATAAAATGATAGTTATTCCTTTGCTAACCCTGTTGGTGCGTCTTGTCTGATAGCATAACCTTGGCTGCTTTGTTAAAGTTAGAGTTTAGACACACCCTAAAATTATTCTTTGCCTTTTGTTTGAGTCATGAATGGCAATAGTACATTAACTGAAACGTGAATGTTTTAGGGATGGGGGATATCTTTCAAAATCATTCTGTATTTTATGATCTATTTGTAAACTATTTAAACAGTGCAAAATTGTATGAAGAATTCAAATGTCAAAATTGTAGAAATGTCCCACTGTGGGGAAATGTCAGTGTCATTGTTACACAAACAAAATACAGGATAATAATATATTATACAGAAGAAGATAATACAAAATAGATCGATAATACATTCTTGTCTCTCTCAATCCACAAACAAGCTGGAAAAAACTCGAGTGGGTGCCTTGAACATTCGGCAGTTGCAGCCGCGGACATTTTGGTACTTTTTTGTGTCATTGACTTATCTTTAACACATTTGTACGGTTTAGTGTGGAGTGAGCAGACCGTAGCTGTTAATTTAGGCCCATATTGAGAAAGGTGGAGCTGTGTACTGCCCAAAAAAAGAAGTACACTCATAAAGAAAGTATATCCAGCCATTCCTTCTCTTCTGCTGGTTCACTTGCCGGGTCATAGAGGGAGCAGTCTTCCCTCTCCACACACTTTTCTCCAGCTCATACGGGGGAATCCTGAAGCGATCCCAGGCAAGGTGAGAGACAAAGTGCCTGCAGTGTGTCCTGGGTCCTCCTGGGGCCTCCTCTCAGTGAGACATGAAGCTCGTAGGAGAGGCGAATTTTGGTGTGTAGATGCAATTTGTTTACAGAAAGCAGATTACAACAACTACGCACTATAGATGAAAACTTGTTCCTACTCTGACTCGCAGTAAATTATCATAAGGCGCTATTCATGTTTAAAAATAAACAGAATACTGGATACCAAATGATCAATTTATCACAAATAGGAGTTATTATCCCTGATTTGTCATGTTTTGTCTATAAACTCAAGGTTCATGCAATCAGTTAAGGCAGTTGTATCTAATTCTTCTCTCCACTTCATTTACAACACAACTGACACTAATTTAGTTTTACACACTTTCACCAACATTTCAAAAACAGTGACACACTTACTGCTGTATAATTATAGACTTGTGCAAGCTGTGTTAGCTCATCGCATCTTAGCTCACAAAAATGATGCTCTCTGATCTTGTGCTTTTCCAAATCTAGTTTGTGCCAACATCCCCTTAGGTTTGAATATATTATTACTTTCTCAGAGATATGCCACACGCCGCTCGTACTAAAGGCTTCAGACTTTACTGGGTCGCTTTTATCTTCTACTGCCACTAAATCATTACTAATATTTCTGAAGTTTTCCTGGCACTTTATCTGCAGTATACATTTATGTGCCAGCTCGAGCTCATGAATCATTTCACATCTTCTATATGTCGTTAGAGAGGCAATGTGCTGTTCAGTGTGTGCAATGGAAGACTTGCAATCATTAACACTTGCTTTGGGAGAGAATGATTTATTTTCTTGTACATTTTCACCTTTTTAACACAGGCAAGATGAAATACTTGTTATCAGTATAATCAGATATAGATATGCTGTTAGAAAAAAGAAGGATTAAACAGATAAATACGCACTGAATGATAGTAATTACAAGACTTTTGGGGTTTGGTCGCTCTTGCATTCACATTTAGATGCATTGATGATTAGAAAATTCAGACTACAGTGGAACAACATTTTTATCAACTATATATCAATAAACAATGTATAAACAAATGTCAATTGGGGGTTCAATATTTATCGTCTATAGATTTTTTTAGCAATAGTGGCAGGAATGTTGTAACATGGTCAGGTTTGAGCCCTATATGGTTTAATAAGTTTCTTTTATGGCTAAACATTGACTCATTTAACTGATGTGAGCTTCTAGACCAGAGTTCAATTGTGGAACCACCAAACCTGTGCCTTGATCCACTTGTCATTTAAGTTAGTTCACTTTTTTTTTAAGCAGTCCAGTGTGGCAAAAGAACTGTTGCACTTGCTTCCGATAAGTGTGAATGCTCTTCAAATCAAAGAGAAAAAAAGGATTTTTATTCCCCCACAAAGCCTTCTGGCCAGAACAATCCTTTCGGTCTTGGGCTGCTGTGGTTTAGTTTACAAATATGCATCAAGAAACACTGCAGCATAAGCTCAATGTCATTTCTCAGCCATTCGATTTGTTCCCCATTTATCACGACTCAAGCTTCACTCCCTGGTGAAGAGGCCTTTTCTTCATGTCCGCCGACAAACTCATTGGTTAATACTTGTATATAAATCCTTAATTGGCAAGCTGCCGTTACAGCTGAGTTCATTTTTAAACATACACAGGCCCAGCAGCATTCTTCGTTCCAACAGCGCCATCAGTCTCGTTGTCCTTGAAACACACACAACATTCAGTACAGTCGCTCCTCTTTTCAGTTTTCTAAAGCACTGAACAACCACTGGAACCATCTGCAAAATACTTTAAAACTGAGATCACCTGTTCCTCTGAGCACTTGGCTATTATCTGTGGCATATACACATTTTAGTTATGTTAAGTATAATATAAGCTGTTTGTAATATTTTATGTATGAGTTTCTACTGTGTGTTCTTTCCAGTGTTGGTTCACATGCCAGTTCGTCATTGTGAATTAACTAACGACCTACCTGGTTAGATATTGAGCAAATTAAATTAATAGATGTGTCCTCAATTGCAAGTAAGCAAAGACTAAATCAGGACGAGACAGTGAGCAAACCAACTGTGTGTTCTGCCTCATACTGGGATGGAGCTATGATAAAAGTGTATCTGAATCAATGCTCTAAAACTGAAGCTGGACCATGTTTTGTTTTATGGTCTTCTTCGTCCGGTCCAAAGAACAATACATTCAGAAACTTGCACTTCCTTAATGAACTGGGATGATATACTGGACAGTCCATTTTCTAACTACAATTGTATTCTTGTGATGAAAGTTACCACCTAAGTTCAATGTTTAAACCGGCATCGTATCTGAAAACAAAATGTAACAGACTCTCGAACATTATATCTCTATAATTGTCCACTCAGAACCTGTTGAGGGTCCCCCACACTTGTTGAAAAACCCAGGGAGACAGATCCTTCCAGGCTGTTGCTCTTCTCCTTTAGAATGAGCTTCCACAGTCTCTGCGCATGTTTGTGCTCTGTCAATAATATGAAGTCGCAATTTTAGACTTACTTGTTTAGGCAGGCTTTCTCGCCTCACCGTACGTATGCCTATCTGAAGTGCGTTTAGGATTTTTCTGTATATTCTTCTTTTTTACTGACTTCTATGTGTACTATTTTTTTTGTATCTTTTTATTGTGAAGTGCTTTCTGATCCTGGTCTGTGATAGGCGCTATATAAATACAATTTACTTTCTTACTCACACTAGAAAGAGACGCTTGCACAGGACTTTAGCATCAGCCTTCATAGCTGCTTGATTTTGCAACGCCACTTTGTTTGTGATTCCAGTCTTTGCGCATTAGAAAACTGGCCCAGCAGATCAGCAGCTGTAAGCAGTGCATCGAAAGGTCCTCGTCCCTCATCGCTCAGGCCGACCAGAGCCTGAAGGAGTCGGACCACGCTCGCTTCCTGCAGACGGCCAAAAGCATCTGTGAGAGGTGAGAAAACAGACGCCGCGTGACACCACTCCACACAACACAGACCCCGCCAGATGGACGAGCCGACGCTAAATGCTGTGTTCTGATTTGGGTGTTGCAGGGTCTCCATGGCAACAGCCTCCTCCCAAATCCTCCTGCCAGAAGTGAACTTGAACGACAACTTTGATACTTTTGCTTTGGACTTCACCAGAGAGAAGAAGATGTTGGAAGATTTGGATTACCTCACAGGTGATTTATTGTTTGTATTAATTATTTCATTTAGATTATAAGGATATTTAAAGGAAACCTGCAACAATGGGGGGTTGTTGAGATTGGATTTTGGTATTTACTTCAAGCCAGATCAAACTCTGATTTTTCCATTGAATTACTGTTCTTGTTATTGAGTTGAGTTGAGTGTTTATTTATTTTGAGTTCATGTACATCAAATCAACCATTTACAGATACATTATTGTATGGAATTTAAGTGTTTTTGGAGGAGTTAACATCAGATAACTTTTCCCCAGCCCCTTTCTAGTCGACTAATCAGTCACCTGGTCTCTACGTCTTTAGTTGACCAAAAATGTCTTCACAATTTTATTCAATAAAAGGTCTTGGCTCCTTTTGAGTAGCAGCAACATGCACTCACTATAACAAGTAAATTCTCAATGATAAAGTAGCTTCAAATCCCTGGTTGTTTCATTCTGCCTGTATCTGAGAAATTAGAAAGCCACAATATCTGGGTTTATTGAAAAAACAGCCTCTCTAACAGACGTTTTAGATTTTTTTGATATTCCTGAAATATCAAAAAAATATATTAATCGATACACCTGAAATCACATCAAGAACCACGACGATAGTATTTTTAGTTACAATTCTAGGGTGGAAAATTCATACTTTCCTTAGCCCACATATGATTTTGGAGTCACCCTTATTGACCTCATGTGTTTGTTTATATGTACAGTACATTTGGTGGCACGTCTCATCAATCTTCAAATTAAAAGGAAAAACATGTTGTGTCGCGTCCAGAATAAGAAAAATGTTACTTACATTTCCCTACAAGTGCCAATTATATTGCCAACAAACAAACCCCTTTTGGCAGGTAGTAAAAGGCAGGGCGAGCAGAATATTTGAACTGGCAGTTTAATAGCTATGAAACCGTGCGCCAACTGTGATTATGTTGTAGTGAATGGGAGTGCAGTGCATTTGTGATGGCTCCTTGTTTTGTCGCTCTCTGGATGCTGGTTATTTCATTGTACTCTTGTATGCAGACAGGATTCAACAATGATTACTAACACAGGACAACATTTGCTTCTGTGTTCTCTTCGCAGCTCCAAATCCACCCCAAATCCGTGAGGAATTATGCACAGCCTCCTATGACACCATCACAGTTCACTGGACTTCAGATGATGAATTTGCTGTTGTTTTGTACGAACTTCAATACACTATTTTCACCAACCAATCAAACGTTGTCAGTAAGTGCAAATCTTTTTTTTGTTTTGTAAAGAATTGATACAAGGAATGAAATGTGAAGATTTTTTCTATTGTTTTGTGACAAGGATTTGAGTGCTCTTTCAGGGCTTTTGCATTTAATGACTTTGGATTATCTAAAAGAGGATAACAGAAGATTCAATTCATGTGCTGAATATTGTTTTAAGTAGAAACAGCTTGATGGAGGAAATTTTTTCGAAAAAGGCCACAGCTTGTTCAGTCGAGCAATTCATTTCCATCTGCTTCGTTCTTCAAGCACACTTCAATGAGTGCCGCAAAGCCGCTATAGATTGAAACAGGGCGTACAATTAGACGGGATTGGGTCTCTTCATCTGAATACTGAACAAGGTCCTCGCGGTTTAATTATGTTTTTGACTTGTTCCAGGGTGTGATTTCAGTCTTTCTGTAACTGCAGGTCTCTGTAACTCGGCCGATAGCTGGATGATAGTGCCAAACATCAAACAGAACCACTACACTGTGCATGGCCTTCAGTGTGGCACCAAGTACATCTTCATAGTGAAGGCCATCAACCAGGCCGGGAACCGCAACAGTGAGCCGGTCAAACTAAAGACCAACAGTAAGTCTCATAGTGTTATGGAGGGACTCCCAAACTATTTATTCATTAATATTACATTTATAAATAAATGAACCTGGATTATTCTTTTCTTGATTTCTTTGACCAAATAAAAATGACTGCTAAACTCAGTCTGATTGTAGAATTAATAAATGTGCTCATATATAGCCATCCATGCAAATTTTGTATTTGTTATTTTATTTTTGTGAAGCTAAAATGTAATTTACAGTATTTACATATCATGTTAGAAACATACATATACACATAAACATACATTTAAGCATTTCCTTTGCTCCCACCTTCATTTGCATTTGGGTCAAACAAAACAAGGAAAGAATAATACTATAGTTATACAAAATCTTTAATTTTAATTAATTTAATTAATCAATTAAATAGATGCAAACTTATAATGTAATAATATTTTTTCTCCGCTATTCTCCTTCTCTGGATTTGTTCTATTGATCTGAACGTCGCCTCATACAATTGCTCAGTGTGATTATGTTATAAATGAGGGATTACTTAAAAAAAAAAAAAGGATTAGGCAATTATTAGTATCATTTATTGGCTGATGTTGTCTTTATATTTTTTAATACTAACAGCTAACACACTTTCTTTTAAAAGGGACTGCAGATGATAGAAAGTCACAGTTTGTCTAATATCTGGTGTTGTACATCTTTGTCTTTTTTGAGCTTTTATCTTTGTGCATTGTCCCATTAAAAAAAGACAAAGCTAAAAATAAAAAGACAATTGAAATTGAAATTTGGTGGAGCAAAATTTCCTGAATTATGTTTTTAATGCTTATATTCTCACATGATTTCTATAGGTGCAAATATTCAAACTGAATTATGGAAAGTGTGCATTAGCAGAGCTGAAGTTGGCTAAATTACATTATGAACATCTGTTTATGTTCTTTGCTCTGGGCTACAATGCCCATATTGGCAGAGCTCAAATTGAGTTGGTGGCTGAGTGGGAGCAGTAACGTGATTAAATGATGATTAAAAAAAAATTCTTGGCCGATTATCAATTTCTCTCAACATCGACAAACCTATAAAGAAAATCGATAAACCTATAAAGAAAAAGGTCATTCCCTAGTCATAAAGTGGACTGACCCTGATCATATATTTCTCTAGGTCAACCTTTCAAATTGGACCCAAGAACAGCCCATCGGAAGCTGAGAATTTCCCATGATAATCTGACAGTGGAAAGAGATGAAATATCTTCCAAGAAGAGCCATGGTCAGGACCGCTTCTCCAGCCACAGCAGCTACGGAGTCACTGGGAACGTTTACATCGACAGCGGCCGCCATTACTGGGAGGCTTTAATCGGAGGAAGCACATGGTGAGCCCTGTTTCCCACATTTTATAATTTATTACATAAGCATTATCCATAATATTTGCCTCCTTTTATAGGTTTGCTGTAGGCATTGCCAACAAGTCCGCTCCTAAACATGAGTGGGTGGGGAAGAACTGCTCCTCCTGGGTTCTGTCTCGCTGTAACAACTCGTGGATGGTGCGTCACAACTGTAAGGAGATGGCCGTGGAGCCGTCCCCACACCTGCGACGACTGGGGGTTCTGTTGGACTATGACTCCGGCTGTCTCTCGTTCTACGACGCTGTGGCCTCTCAGCACTTACACACATATGACATCGCCTTCGCTCAGCCCGTGTGCCCTGTCTTCAATGTGTGGAACAGGTGTCTGACCGTTCTCTCTGGCCTACCCATTCCGGATTATTTGGACGGAATAGACTACAACAACTGAAATGTCTT
This sequence comes from Knipowitschia caucasica, assembly GCA_964034765.1. Lineage (NCBI taxonomy): Eukaryota > Metazoa > Chordata > Actinopteri > Gobiiformes > Gobiidae > Knipowitschia > Knipowitschia caucasica. The sequence goes on along the minus strand of OZ035837.1, from coordinate 21,259,871 downwards.
CTTTTGTGCACTGAAAGACAACAGATCATGTACTGCACTAGTGACTATGAAAAAGAAAACAATGTGTTGAAATAATCAGGGTTGTTATCTCAATAATTGATTTTCTATTATTTTTTAACATGTTTTTAACTGTATTATATTGCACCTTTATGTACTTTTGCCATAGTTCTAAATATGAATGCTTGTTAAAAAGAATGTATTAAAGGCTATTTTGAAACGTGTATAATATTTTAAAGCCCTGGCACTTTACAGTAACACACTCTATATAGTGAATATAATGGGAAAAAATACACAAAATGAAGAACAAAATGCTACATTTTGTTAACAAAATAGGATATTTGCTAATTTTGTTCCTAATCTGACTTTCTTTACGCAACACAGCATTTCTAATCTTGACAATAAAATTCCTTGTGCATCGTGTATGTGTTTTGGTCTTTTTAAACATTATATTTTGTTGTTTTGACAGTGTGCCTCTGGGGAGCCCATGGTCTAACACCCAGATATAACCTATAGCCTCTGACATGATTCACATTGACATCTCTTTTTGTACTCAACTAACCCGGCCTGAATTCTTCAGCGTCTCCTTTCAACCCAAGAAGAGCGAGAAAAAAGCATGAACTCTGAGTGACCTGTTATCAGACTCCCTGCAGACACCTACCAATACTGTATCTGCTGCCTTTGGATCCACAGATGTCAGACCGCTTGTGAAACAAAATAGACAATGTTTTAGAAAGAGTTGGGAATGAAAACACAAAGTCATGCACATCATTCTTTTAATGGACTATTATGTCTTGACTGGGTGCAGTCAAAAGTGTTAGTTAATACAATATTTCAATTAATTTGATAGAAGATTCAGTAAAATATTCAATTTAGGCTGTTCATTTAGAGTGCCCTTTACGTTTCGTGATTTACTTTGAAAAGGCCAAGTTAGTTATACAGACTAATACAGTTCTTCTAGGAATAACCATAGACTGTATGGAATGACTGACTTCATAGTCTCTGAATAGAGATCATGAATCTACGGAAGCTTGTTAGGTACGGAAGCTTGTTAGGTTCACTTGTGAGTGTGTTTTTTTCCCCGCTGGTATCATGTTATTTCATGATACTTTCATGAAATAACATGATAAATATCTTGTTATTTCATGATACACAACTATCATGTTCTTTCATGATACCAATTTATCATGTTATTTCATGATACCAGTTTATCATGAAATAACATGATACTGTAGATACAGAAGAAGCTGTCAGCTTCTGATAAATTGGTGTCATGAAATAACATGATGGTTGTGTATCATGAAATAACATGATAGTTGTGTATCATGAAATAACATGATAGTTGTGTATCATGAAATAACATGATAAATTGGTATCATGAAATCCCATGATAGTTGTGTATCATGAAATAACATGATAAATTGGTATAATGAAATAACATGATAGTTGTGTTTCATGAAATAACATATTATCATGTTATTTCATGAAAGTATCATGAAATAACATGATACCAGCGGGGAAAAACCATGGATGTATTATGGAAAAAACACACTCACAAGTGAACCTAACAAGTTTCCGTAGTAATGAACGACTGCGTTGATCTAACCTTGCCTGCAAGCTGAGTCTCGCGGTATTTGTGAGTTCACAAACACTCGAGAATACATCTTGTACCGCTCCCGCTTACACTTTTCGAGTCGAACCACTGGGTGTGCGAGCCAATCACGCGCCAGTCTGGGGGTTTAGGGCGGGATATCCGGGTTTGACGAAAGCAAGAAGTGCCGGGCCGAAGCAAAACAAACATGACTACGCAGGAGGACGGACGCGTAGCTGAGGCTATCAAGTCAGTTTTAGCAGAATCTCCAATTTCTTTTTTGAAAGATGAACAGCGAGAGGCGCTTTGTGCATTACTGGACGGCAACCTTGGTAGGCGGGCACACAGCGTCACTTCGCCCAATCAGCTTGAAGTATTCTGCTGCTTAGCCCTCCTTTCCCCGAAAGGATTCTCCTGCAGAAATCCCAGATTGATATCGTGGAGAACGCGTTAGAGTTCTACACAATCATCAATCTGGCTCTTGCCAGGTTAGCGTTGATCGACTGTAAGAAGATCTCAAACGAACATAATGAATGACTGGATCGCCCCGCCCCTGCAGTTCCGTCACCAGACTCCGCCCACAATCCCGGAACAGGAAGTGTCTGAGCCGTGCTGACGTTGGTGTTGTCCACAGTGATGATGGCGTCCATAGAGCATTCCCTCCTGGATCTGACAGATAAAGAAACCCGGGAGAAGCTGTGTTTGTGGGACCGACGTACAGACGCCATGGCTCCTCTGACAGAGACCCAGACAGATTCTGTTTTAGAGCTGCGGACTGCTGCAGAGGAGCTGCCTGTTCCCTCTGAGGTGAGATGCTAAGGCTAGTTAGCTGTACTGCTAACTTACTATGGTCTTTAACTCTGTGCTGATTTCATAAAGATAATAATACTTCTGCCTGTCCAAGTGAGTGTGTCTGACAGTGAATAATGTCGTCGCTGTGTTTCATGTACTGCTGTGGGTTCCTGGGAAGTGTCATTCCGTCTTCTCCAGTGTCCAAACAAATGAGCTGTCAGATGTGTTGTGTGTTTTGTAGTTGCCCATTGAGGACTTGTGCAGTTTGTCATCACGGTCATTACAGTCCTTTAGTGCCACAGTGCCCGCTTCTACAGAGGACGTGTTGCTGAGGGGCTTTCAGATGCTGGACATGGAGAATGACAGGATAGAAACAGCACAGCAGGTGACTACCTCACACATTATAACTTCACTTTGCACATATGCGCAGTGATGTACATCTTCATGTTTTACAGTTTTTTGCCTGGTTCGCCAAGTTACAAGCCAGCATGGACCAAGATGAGAGCGCAAAATACAGGTAGATCTATTTAGTACACAATAGTAACACTTCAATTATTATGAATGAAGTATTATGAATAACAACAGGCTATCAATATAATTGTAACCCCAGGAAAACAAGGGATGATCTTTACTGCTACCAGGAGCAGTGTGATGCTATTCTTAAAGACGTCAGTGCAGCATTAGACCAGTTGGGATCTCTTCAGAAACAGTATCTGTTTGTGTCAAACAAGACCGGCACACTGCATGAAGCTTGTGAACAACTTCTCAAAGAGCAGGTAATGAGGATGGATATGAAGTAATTTTGAAACTGGAGATTTTTAACTGAAAATAATATGTTTTCTGTCCAGTCTGAGCTTGTTGACCTGGCTGAGAGCATTCAACAGAAGCTGTCATATTTTAATGAGTTAGAAAACATTAACACGGTAAGTGTCAGAGTGTGCATTGCCTTGTGAATCGGAACTGATGACACAATTCGATACAGGGCAATAAATCCCAATACTGAACTGTAAGGCTAGATTATTCTTGAATATCACTTTGAAAAGATTAAGAAATCCTATATTTTCCCACAGTGGAGAAATCCAGAACTTCATATATTAGTCTGGTGCACTCTGGGGTACTTTTGCACATTTATTTACATGATGTGGTTTTACTGCAAATTAATCTGATTAGGAATGAGGAGTACACAACTAAAGATAATTGAATATTTAGTAAGTCTATACTTAAAATAAATACAATAACATCTATATTTAGCAGAATAAAGAAGCAAACTATAGAATACTGTATAATCTAGTACAAAGAAATATATATTTGTATGTATAGATCTGTAGATGAATCTGTTATACACCCAAGTGCAAGAATATTTAAATCATTTGTAAACAAAAAAAACAAAACTGGATTAATACATTCACAGTGATGATGATACTGTTGTAAATGGTAACAGCATGAGGCTCCGGGGAAAAAAAAAACCTTTGTAAAGTGACAGTGGGCACATGTGGTCAATAACAAATACGTTCAGTTGTGTCATACTCCTGCTCACTAGAAAACGTGCAGGACAAAAATAATCTGAATGCATGTTTTTCTATTTTATAATCACAAATCATGGACATTTTATGTCATATATCGCCCGAACAGTATTTATATCTTTGTTGGTTTAGCAGTGACCTACTCCCTATTGTTAATACTGAATAAACGCAGAGTTATCAGTCAACATAAACCCATAAATTAAATGAGAACACTAAAAATGACTTTGTTGCCTTTTATGTCAATCACAATAATAAATGATAATTAGAACCGATGAAGTTGCATTGTCTTCGTTTCCTTTTCAGAAATTGAACTCTCCAACACTGTCTGTAAATAGTGAAGGCTTTATACCAATGTTGTCCAAACTTGATGACTGCATTGAATATGTTTCCTCCCATGTAAGTAGTCATTTTTCTTTGTAATTGTCTAAATATTTTCTGAAATAATTTTTTATCCCATTTGCTTTTCACAGCCTAATTTTAAGGATTACCCAATTTATATGGCTAAGTTTAAACAATGTCTTTCGAAAGCTATGCATTTTATGAAGATCCATATTGTAAACACTATGCAGAATCTTACGAGTCAGCTAACAAAAAGGGTAATTAACATTGTTACAATAAATATTGTATATATAATTATATATTTGTTGATTTGCCATTTAACTTGCCTTTTCTGTCATAAAGGATCCAATGGGGTTGGCAAATGCGGACAATGCTTTTACACTTTATTATGTTAAGTTTCGAGCAGCTGCACCCAAAGTTAGAGTGAGTTCATTCCTCGACCTTATGGCCCCATAATCTGTGTGTATAATTAGTTCAATTAACTGTGTATTTTTCTCTTCAGACATTAATTGAACAGATTGAAAAGCGGGCAGAAAGGATTCCAGAGTAAGTCCAGCAGTATTTATACATTTTCATCATTGTGCATAGTTTTTTAAAAAGTTCTTATTTTTCTGTGAGCAGATATCAGAACCTGCTTGATGAGATTCACCAGTGTTACCTCGACCAGAGAGATCAGCTGCTAAGCCCCAGTATTACATCCACCATTACAGACCTGACCAACCAAAACACCAAAGATCACTGCGCTCTGGTAAGAGACCGACCGTCTAAGCTGCCCTTTGCACACTGTCATGTGGCATTTCAGAAGACTTACACTGGCTGGACCCATCTTTTTTTCTTTTCTGTGTTTTTGGCAAGAGTGTTCCAGCTTCTGCACATGATTGATGATTATTATAGTCACCCCAATGTTACTGTCCATTATTGTAGCTCTCAGCGGTGACTTTAATCAACACACATTTTAAGCAGCTTTACGCAGAGAAAAAATCTGAAATATTTATAATGACAATATTCTGCTGGTAATTGAAATATGTATGTGAAAATTGTGCTGGTTTGAAATAATCAAATCTAAACATATTTTGGCTGAAACAATTTTTTTTTTTAAAGAAGGCAATTTCACTTGAGAAATTGACACAGAATTTGACCATATTTATGGCCAAAACGTCCACAAATATATCAAAGCACAACATGTTTAAGACGGGAGCTTTGAGACAGAAGGGGTGGAGTTACATGCTTGTGCCAGAAATTCTTGCTAATCGTGTGGATGTAATTAAAAACTACTCAACGTCTGTTTTTGTCGAGGGAGCACTGTTTTAGTATGATCAAAGGCTCAAAATGTTGATACAACATGTCTCCCAGAATCAACCACAGCGTGTGTTGGCTTCTTCATGTGTTATTTGTGTAACAGCAGTTCCTAAACTTTATACTTAGTCCAAAATACATGCTAAATACATTACCCTTCCCCTAATTTTGTTTCTGAAACGCTCTATTTATTTAGTATACTTTTAACGGATTAACTACACTGATTTTTGCCCTTTATGTTAATACACAAAATGCTGTTAATTAGTAAAAACATATACAAAGATGTTTTTTTGTCTTATATAGTATTCATATTTTACTTTTTGACACATCACAGAGGGTAATATTTAGGCTTGGCACCTTACCAGACGGCCTATTTGACACTGTTTTGGCATTTAAAGCATTGCACTAATTGGCTTGATGGGGATGTGATAATTAAAGGTCAAAATTTCACACACTGAATGGCGTCCTCACTGGCACACCACCTGTCCAAGCTTTTTGAATAAAACTTGAAAGGTTATGCATCTTGTTAATGATTGTCCTAATTGGTGTCTGCATCATTTATAGCCAAAGTGTACTTGTGTGTTTTGAAGTGCTGCCAAGCCCCGTCTACAGTTCTTCTCGTGTTTGTACAGGTCCGGAGCGGATGTGCGTTCATGGTGCATGTGTGTCAAGATGAACACCAACTGTTCTACGAGTTTTTCTCCAAACCTACATCCAAACTGGAGTAAGTGACGCCCAGCTTTATCCTTGGGATTATTCCTCCTCCATTAATGGCATCTGAATGTACATTTTTGTATTCGCAATAGGTGAATTGCAAGTGCTGCAAACAAAAAGGGACTAAAGATACACAAAAAACTCAGTTGAATTCAGGAAAATGTCACTTGTTTTGAGTATATTTTGATTTGTGGATGGAATTAAGCATTATTTTCTCATTCCAAGACATCTTTTACAGTGGACCAACAATTATTTAGTCAGCCACCAGATGTGCAAGTCCTCCCACTTAAAAAGTTGAGATGCCTGTAGTTTTCATCATGGGTTTGCCTCAACTAAGAGAGACAAAATAAGAAAGAAAATTCCATAGAATCTCATTTGACTTTATTTGCAAATTATGATGGAATATGGACTCAGCACTGTTTTTCCTCTAAGCAGGACCTGTTGAGTTACTAAACTATAAGCCCATTATTGCGATATTTTTACCTAACTTTGAAAAAAAAAAAACAGGCAAATGCTAATGGTCCTGTCTCACTCGAGAGCATGGCGCCGTGGCAAGAGCTCTGGTGTGTGTCGTCTGGTGCACACCGGGGTAGTCTTGCACAGTTTTTCCAATGTGGTTTTACTGCAAATGGCAAATAAATGAATCTGAATCTGAATCTGAGCAGGACAAGTCAGACTCTACATTGAAGATGTTGGTCCAAAATAAATGGGCCAACATTAATGTATATATTGAAAACAATTTTTTAAATTGTTTTTATTCTTAAATTTTTCGATCAATTTGAGAATCGCAGGATTAGATGAAGGAGTGTGACAATATATTGATTTTTTGATATATCGCATTACTTTCTCCCGCGATCGATTATCGATATGCATTTGCCAAGTATCGATAAAAATAAAAATAAATTGTATCAATACTTAATATATGGCTACATTACACATCTCCATTCCAGTTATCATGAAATATAGTGTATTTTTTCACTTAACATTTTTCTATTTTATGTATGCCATATTTTGGCATATGGTATATTGCTGACCAATATATCGATAATTGTGATATAATCGTTATCGTGATATAATCGTTATCGTGAGCTTTGTATTGCGTATTGTATCGTATCGTGAGGTACCCTTAGGTTCCCACCCCTAATTAGATGTGACATCTCGCTTAAGATATATTTTCTAACATCTTAATAAATGTTTTCTGAAATGTAGGGGAATTGTGTATTGGAATCAGAATCAGAATGATTTTTGTTTCCATTGCAGGAAGTCACAAACTAGGAATTTGCTTTGGCAAATGGTATTCTGCATTTGCTTCATACGTATGCTTTTTCTAATGGAACTGTCTGGAAGTTGTTATTTTTACTTTTTTAAACATACAGGATATACAAATTTGCAATTGCAATAAAACCCATCCAGATTTTGTGCTAAAATTGTGCCTCCCAAGCCGCCACTACCATTATGTTTACTTAAGGCGTTTATTGTCCTTGTGTGAGCACCATTGTCTGCTGTAAACAATGAGCAAACCAACAGCCCTTTACTTGTATATTTTGTCAGCGATTCACTTTCCTTTGCTGATTAGAAAGCATTGACAAAAAAACAAGATGTTCGGATAAGTGGAAAAATGCCTACGTCTTCTGTTTTCCCACAGCGAATTGTTGGAGAAGTTGTGTCTGTCTTTATACGACGTCCTCCGGCCACTGATTATCCACATCATCCACTTGGAAACGCTGTCGGAGCTCTGCAGCATCCTCAAGAACGAGATGCTGGAAGATCATGTTCAGAACAATGGTTTGCTCAAATGTTTTATTATTTCTACTGTTTATTTTTTTTGTAGTTAATCCTTTAGGCATCAGTTATAAAACCATTTCCTCGCTCTCAAAACATTTGGTTCTATCACTAGTTTTCACATGTTTGGCCTGTATTGATAGATGGATTTAGATTTTGAGATGTGGTGAAACAGATTTCCCCACTGTGGGACAAAACTTATCTTATCTTAGCTTCCATCTGTCATATAGTGACTAACAGGGCTCCTTCTCACAAGTACGCAAAATGTAATTTGTTTTGTAATAAGATGAAGACATAATTCTTTCTGTTCGCCACAAATTACATTCATTTTGATGAGGAAAATAAAAATAAAAGCAAAAGTCACTGATTGAAGGCCCCAGCCCAGGTCTTCTAGCTACCTCACATCAATCCCAAGTAAAATACAGTGAAGTAGGTTTGCCATTTGAGCTAGTACTGACAAAGTGAAAGTATGTGTGTTTGGAACATCTCTTAGCAGCATAAAGTCTGACACTTTCTGTTCACCACCAGGTCAGTTCATTCCGTCACCGGCGGAGACTTTTTTTTCCTTTTTTTTTTCTTACAGCCGCACCGTCTCCCAAATCAATTTTTCGGTCTTTTTAGTTTTCAGACCCCACAGGCCTTGTATCAAATAGATGTATTTAGAGCCAACAATTGTGAGTCTTGTCCACGTTTCACCTGTAAACTGACCTCTGCCTCTCCTTGCACAGCGGCGCAGTTGGGAGCCTTTGATGCTGTTGTGAAGCAGATGCTGGAGGATGTTCAGGAAAGGCTGGTGTATAGAACGCATATTTACATCCAGACGGACATCACCGGATACAACCCAGCCCCAGGGGATCTGGCCTATCCGGAGAAACTAGAAATGATGGAGGTATGACCAGAAACTGTGATTATCCAATTGAATGAAAGGAGGAATCGTAATTACCTCCAGACAGGGCCCTTTCTGTTTGGAGTTTGCATGTTCTCCCCATGTCTGTGAAAGAGTGAATGGATGCTGGTGGTTGAAGGCTTCAGTGCACTATATATACTACTTACTAAATTGATATTTTTGCATTATTACACACTACAATAAAATGTTAATGGAAGCAAGAAGGTCCTGGGTTTGTGTCCTTGGTCAGATGAGGCCTTTCTGTGTGGATTTTGCGTGTTTTCCCTGTGTCTCGCATGTTCACCAGGTGCTCTGGTTCCCCCACTCGTAAGGACTAGTTTGTGATGTTTGGAAGGTCAGGTGTGCCAGGCAGCTGCGTGGCCGGAGCCCTTCTGTCATCAGCAGCTGGAGTGATTGGCATTGAGTGCATGAAAAATGTATAGTGCTTTGTTTTGACTCGTGATATATCAATGAATATTACTTAAAAATATACATAATTTTCATGTATAGATCCATGAAAAAAATAGTCACTAAAATATCCTTTAATTTTTTTGTGTTCCAAAAATGGATAAGAAATGTAAAAGTTTTGGCATAGCAGAGGGACATTCTTATTATAAAGTGTTGAAAGCAATGTTGACACTGCCCACTGATCTTGGAAGCTAATCTGCTGTGGGTCTGTAAGTTTCATGCTGTTCATATAGTGTTGTTGTGTCCATAGGCAAGACACTTCTTCAGCTCAGGGTATACCTTATTGTGCCCTTCTTGTGTCTACTTCACGTTGGTTGGTTTGAATAAACATTTAAAAAAAATGTTGGGTTCACTCACATGTGTTTGTATTGTGGTCATGCCTGCATGTGAAAGCCAGATCCCGTTAGACCTCTGAAGCTAAGCAGTGCAGGGCCTGATTAGGACTGTGATGGGAGACCTCTGGGAACACCAGGTGCCACAGTGGGGCAACCGCAATTGTAAAGTGGCAAACTGATGTTGTGTCCTCTGGCAAGACACTTTAACCACATTGCCTAGAATGAGTCTGGTGTGTGTGTGTGTGTGAATGGTTGGTGGTGGTCGGAGGGGCTGATGGCACATACTGGTTGCCTCGCTCCTGTCAGTGTGCCCCAGGGCAACTGTAGCTACAGTAGTTTATCACCACTGTGTTTGGAGTAAATGTATAATGACATGTGAAGCATCTTTGAGTGTCCAAAAAAGTGCTATAAAAAAGCCTTGTATAATTATTATAATATTATTTATCACCCGTACAATAATATGATTATCTGGAAAAGCCTGCTTGTTACAGTCTCTGAGAAATGCATTTCTTGTGTTACTAATGGAAGGTACGGTCTGCTTGCTGCAGTTGATCGCATTTCTTCTCTTTCTTTCCCCGGTCTTTGTACTGTGGGTGAAAGTTAGATACCTAATAGAACACAAAGTTTTAGTGCTGCTTGTAAATGTCAGAAACGCACAAACTTAAATTACATTCCTTTAAAGTTTCAATATCTGCAAGTGCCAAGGTTTTACCCCTTTTGAAACGCTTGTATTGTTTCATGTTGACTGCTTTGATTATCCGAATGTGCAAGGTCTCAAAAATGCCTGCACTCTTACAAGAAACGGTGCCTTTGAGACTGCTGTATCTAAATGAGTTTTTTAACATCAATCCCTTTTGATGTACTCTTGTCTCTGTGTTTTGTCTTCACAGAGAATTGCTCAGAGCTTAAAGGAGGAACAGATGAAGCACATGTCACAGGAAGCGTCCTTTTCTGACGTGCAGCTGGAGGAAGGGGGCAGCAGAAGGAGCAGTAGTGCTGGTCAGTGTCTCCTCAATTGAACCCAGCTGTAATTGGCTTAATAACACCTTTGCTTTTGTGCAGGGAGTGTGGAAGCATCTCGCCCACAGACATCCATTTCTCCTGCTGATCTGCACGGCATGTGGTACCCCACTGTCAGAAGAACACTAGTTTGTCTGTCCAAGCTCTACAGGTGTATGGATGTGAGTCTGACCACACAGTGATGCTAACAAGGGCATTTGTGTTTACATTTATGTTCATTATTTCATTGTTTTTCTATCATCTCCAGTGAACTATTCAGAATCATATGCATTTGTTACAGTATCATACAGTTTGTCTACAGTTCTAGTTGGTGGATGGTTTCTATAGTAAGACACTTAGAGGTGTAATACAGGATACTGGGCATGAGTATAACAGTATACATTTTATGTACTGATGTTTTAATAGTATGTTTTCTCCTCTAATCAGAGATCACCTTTTTAATATTATATACAAACATATAAAGTGTAAACTCTAACATTCCGGGGAATATCTGCCAATTAAGATAAAAGCTACATCAGGCTCAAACTTCATCGGGCGGCACAGTGGATAGCACTCTTGCATCTCAGCAAGAAGGTCCTGGGTTCGAATCCTGGTCAGAACAGGGCCTTTCTCAGGGGAGTTTGCATGTTCTCCCCGTGTCTGCGTAGGTTTCCTCCAGGTACTCCGGTTTCCCCTACCACTAAAAATATGTACAATAGTTCTGGCATGCGCCTCCTGTACTGGCGACCCCGCTCCCATCTCTGTGTGTTTTGTAATTGTAAACCGCTTTGTGACTCTGGTCTGTGAAAGACGGTTTATAGATTACTTACTTACTTACTTAGGATATTACCTGAACTCATGACATCAAAGTTCAGGCCGATGCCCGATCAAACAAAAAGTAATGCATCCCCAATGTGAGGTACTTTCTCACTGGGAGTACTTGGAATGGTTTCAGATTTTAAATGATTGTGCCAAACCATGGTTCACTTGGAGCAAAAAAGTCTTTATTTGTGAATGTAAAACTATCAAAAAGTGAATGTTTTTTGTTTTTGTGAACCAGCCAAGTGTGAACGCACCCTGAATGTAACATCTTTAAAATCAAACTTAGTGGCAATAATTGACAATGCTGCCTTTGGGATGTTCTTAAGAGATTCAAGAGCTTTTAGAGTTGTATTAAATTTTTTTTTTTTTTTCTCATTTTCAGCGCACTGTCTTCCAAGGTTTATCTCAAGAAGCCTTATCCGCCTGCATCCAATCTCTGCTCAAAGCTTCAGAAATCATCCTCAAAAACAAGGTGCACACTATATTTATCTATATGGCTGCATTTATTTTCAGAAATGATAGGAATCTTATTTTTGATTGAAAATACTATCGCTTTCATCCGTTTCTCTTTCTGCCGGTACAAAAACTTTAACCAATGCTGATGGAATGTCATTTGAACTGTAATTTGATAGACATTTCATACGCTTTAGAGAGCACTCAACAGACCAGGCTTTATTGATTTATTTTTTTACCTTCAAAATGGCAGTCAATATCCGTGGCAATTGGCCCACCTCATTCTAACACTTCAAATTAACGTTGTAAAATAAATCTCTGTGGATATGTCCCTGCCTCCCCCCGCTGATGTCTTTCTCCATTGTTTTAGCCGAGCAATAAATAGTTTAAGCTGCCGCCTCTTTTTGTCACACTAACACCTCCCTCAGCCGCAATGATAAAACAGCGGTTATTAATTAGTGATATTCCCTTATCGTCTCTAAGCCAGTGCTTTTTATGTATTCAGAAGCTTGGATTGTCAGCAGATGCCCTTTTGTTTTGGCAGCCTGCAGTGTGGATTTAACTGCTTTTTTTTCCCGTAGACACAAATAGACGGGCAACTTTTCCTGATCAAGCACCTGCTGATAATGCGTGAACAGATTGCCCCATTTCACACCGATTTTGCCATCAAGGAAATCTCACTGGACCTGAAGAAAACACGAGGTAAGATAATTAAAGGTGCAGGGGAACATTGATGTTCAGCTTCATAAAGCCGGTCATTACATTCTCATGCCCATTAAGCAACTTGTGCCCATCACATGCACCGGTGGCAACAATTAATGTGGAAATGACAGTGTAATGCAACATCATTATGTACATTAACCGATGGCTGACGGGGCAGAGCAGCTCCGCTTCCAGCACTGAGAGTCAAGGTCATGCAACAGTTGTGGCACTAGAGGGCACTCTGGTGCTGCTCCAGCCCACGTGTAACCTCTGTGTTCTTTGTTTCAGATGCTGCCTTCAAAATCCTCAACCCCAGGGCTGTTCCCAAACTCTTCCGCTTTAACAGTCACAATGCCATCCTGGAGTTCCTACTGGAGGTGGGTGTTTCTGCTCCTTTTTATGAACCACGCCATGCGTTTTATGGACTGTCATTGCTCCCTTTATGGGCAAACGTCATTTAGTTGTGCAAAATCCTGTGCTCTGTGGCCTCCAGGGAACACCGGAGATAAAGGAGCACTACATCGACTCAAAGAAGGATGTGGACCGGCACTTGAAGTTCAGCTGTGAGCAGTTCATCCAGCAGCAGACTCAGATCTTTGTGGGGAGCCTCGAGGAGTTTCTCACCAAGGTAACGCTGCACCAAGGAAAAAAAATGGCACAGCAGAAATCTGTCTGACCTTTTTTTATGCCCATCACTTTTGAAATATCTGTGGAATCATAGCTTGAAATGCTCTTTTTATTAAATAGCCCTCATATGTCAAAAGGCATTAATAAACCATGCTCTTTTTGAATACTTCTTTAGCTGATAACAGTAGTTCAGCCGAGATATTTGAATTTCAAAATTAATTTTACAAAATCTTGTTATTGTTTTAATTTTAATATCCCGCCCTCCACCGTTTTACCAATCAGAAAGTCCGTGATCCAAGCGCCAGAACTCACCACGAGGAGCTAATCTCACTGGTAAAGTAACATGTGGCCGCAGAACTAAAAAAGGTCCCATTATATATAATTATTAAAACGAGGATTTTTATCGGGCCTTTCTGAAAAAGGTGTTGGTTTTAGATTTGTTGTTGACAAAACTCTTCTATATTCAGGTATTATGGTCCCAGCTGGATTTGTCTGCAAATTTGGCAACCTGAGTCAGGGAGAGTGGGAGAGTTTGCAGTACCACTTGTGGCCATATTTTTACATATCGCCCCTTTAACATGTTTGCACATTCTTTTTGCCCACCCTGAGTGATTCTATGCATGCCAAATGAAGATTTCTCTATTGTGACATCAATAAAGTTTATCTAATCATGTATTTTTAATGGTTTGTGCGCATGTCTGAAGATGAACTGTGTATAAATAAATATATGTTTGTGTGTTTGACTTCTTCCAGGTTGCTGCTCTTAAAACAACAGCGATACAAGGTGGTCCCACGTATAACCTGGCTCAGCAACCTTGGGCCCAGCCAGGTAAGATTTGTCTCAGGAAATGCCATCGGCTTCCTGCTACAATTCATCAAAACTTCTATAGCACATGCTAGAGGGCATGTCAATGTGTATTTTTTTCCTCAGCAGTGTTTTTTCTCTTTTCAGCAAAGATCAACGATGTAGTGATGGCTACCTACCGGGTGATGAAGAGCAAGCTGCCAAGCACTTTGCAGAGCATGTCCTTGTACTTGGCCAATAGAGACACCGAATTCATTCTTTTCAAGCCTGTCAGGGTATGTGCACACACAAAAAGGCAATGCACCAATCTGCAAGTGATTGTTTGAAAAAGTAAAATCATTTTGTACAAGCTGCAGCGTTCAATCAAACAGAGAAGGTCAAAGCAAATGTAATAGCACTTGCATTATTTAAATTCAGACTATGATGAATTTTGCATGGCAGGAGTAATGATTTAAGTTGCATACGGTATTAGGTCAAATCCATTCTATCCATTCCAAGGCAAAACTCCTGACAAAAATAACACCCTTTGCATAATAAGTCTGTGTAGGACCCTGTTGGAATCGTGAAATTATTTTTTTTCCCTCCCTGACCCTTTTTTCTTGTGAGCCGGTCCCGCTGCTTGTGCCTTTAGCCACAAACTATTAGCATAATTGAACTCTAATAGATGGATATTTGTGCCGCCTGTGTAACGTTCATCAAGGTGCCAGGTGAACCTGAAATGAGGGGGAGAAACCAAATTCAGCGGTTGACATGGAAACAGGACAGCGAGGGGACGGAGGCCAGATGGAAATGCGGTGTTAATTTCTCTCCAGCGCTGTAATATGATTGCTTCTTTCCCGCAGAATAACATCCAGCAGGTATTTCAGAGGCTGCACACCTTGCTTCAGGAGGAATACAGAGGAGAAGACCTTCAAATCATCGCGTGTCCATCGATGGAGCAGGTACATCCCCAAAAGGCACCCAACACGGTTTAATAAGATCCCTGCCACAGCCTTGCCTCGCGCTAACAGCAACTCGAGTAGACATTGCTGCCAGATAACGCACAGCAGCTTAAGCCACGGCATCCAGGACTCAATTTCTCCTCTCCCCGACTCTCTTTCAGATTAACCTTCTGCTGTCTGCGAATAAGTAATATCCAAGTTTGGTGGAGAAATGCAACGGTGCCACTGTGATGTCGCAAACGCCGGCTTTGACCAGGAGCCATGTCTGAGCTGACCAGAGAACTGAGGGGAAAGGTGGAAAGAAGGAGGCAGACACTGGCTTCTCTCCAGGGATTATGAGCGTCTCGTGGATGGGTATTATTTGGGTAATACTGAAATACTGAAATTCAAGCGATGTTCAGGACTAGAGTGTAGTCGGGTGGTGGGATAATGCGTTGTTCTCAAAGCTAGCTGGACACTGTTAAGGCCTTTTACATGAACTAGGTGAAGGAAGTTGTACTCTTTAAGATTTCCTCGATGAAATTGGGAAACAGGAAGGAAAACTATGTTGCAAACTGTTTTATCCATTTATTTTAAAATGCAACAGTCTAGTAATATTAACAAGAACTCTATTAGGAGTTCTACTCCTGGCTCTCAGGTCCCTCTAGTGCCCCCTGTGGTTAAGGCCTCACAATGTTTGAGTTTCTAAAATCTACTTATCTACTTTTTTTTTTCATGATTTGTACAAAAAATAATTCTTTTATAAATGTGTTTTATTTTCATTAAAATACGTATTTGTTGGCATAAGCAGCTTTGCACTGTGCACATGTTTCCTCAATAACAAAGGAAGCAGGACTTTTGTCAGTAGCATTAGTTTTACATTCTATTCTATGTGAAATGATTTGTACAGCTCCACTATTTATGAACTTTCTGATTAAAAGAAGATTAATGATGCTCAGTGGCTTTCTGTCTACCAGCCATGCCAGTACATTTACATTGACAGAATACTAAAGAGCCATTTCACACAAATGAGGAGGCTCCATTCAAGGACACTATCGGCTTTAGGGGGTCTTCTTGGCAGACAGAGCGGTCTCATTGGCAGCCTCTGTCTTTCCATCTGTGAGATGAAGCTTTGCTGAGGCTTGACCTTCCCTGGATTGACAGTCTTTTGATAGGTGATGAGGGGCTGCATGTTCTGGAGCAGGGCATTGATCTCTGCACTCTTCTCCTGCAAATACCTGTGAAGCATGTCAGGCCCTGGCAGCACGAGACCTTTGCTTCCATTCAACTGTGACAGCATTGCAGCAAGGAAATAAAAATTAAAACCACATTCAATTATTTGGCCAAAAAACTCTGTCAATTTCTTGCATCATGTTACAAATGAATATTCAGTACGAGCTTGAGTCAGATACTTTACATTTGACTTCATAATAAGGTGAATAAGGAGTGGTGTGACGTGAAAGTGGGGTAAATGCTCCCCTGGGATTGGAGGTTGGCTTTGGGGTTTAATGTCAGGCAGTGGGGTTACCTGCTTATCCAGCCCGCACATTTCCCAGAGGCGCTGCAGTATAGAGGTTCCTGTTTAAGATGCGGGATTCAGCCTAATTATGGCGAGACGCTCATGAACAATAAGCATTAGAGAGGAGCGCTATTGCCTCATCCACAGAGGTCATCATATCTGTCTGCTCTCCTGCAGAAAAGTAGGCCGTCTATAAGGGCAACTTGTTTTGAATAAGCTGAATATTTTCTGCTAAAGAAAACTAATGCATTCCCCGAAATGTGAAGGTCAAAATGAGCAAGCTTGTTTTGGTTGACCATCAGTGCAAGTGGGAACAGCTTACAAAGCAGCTAACGGCAGATAAGTGTTTAAACAAAGATTACATGATTGTCATATAAGTAAGACTGTATTAATCCACCTCTAAATCATTCTTAACATTAAGCAATACACATAAGCACTACTTCTTTAGGTGTACAATAGCAGTGGTTCCCTAAGTGGGGGTCGGAGGACACTTCCAGAATGATTTCTTAAACCAAATTATATCTATAGCTTTGTTGATACAAACATGTTTTAAGTGAGTTCAAATGGTACACAAAATTACTTGAACGTTTAAATATCTTAAATATTCCAATGAATTTAGCACATGTTAGCGCAAATCAAAACATTATTAATCTCTCAGTGTTGGTCACGGGTGTTTCTTGCCTATTTTAACGCGTCTGAACAGAACCCCTGCACTAAACCTATGTCTGTTCATCTTTATGTATGGCACCTTACAGACCATCACCTGCCACAAAAGCTCTCAAAAGTTCAGCCCTTTTCGCTCTCAAGTATAGCCGAAAATGTGAAGGAGCTTCAGTGGTATTGAATTTAATTTAAAAACCATTTAGCGTTTTAAACCAGTATTGGACAAGAGTGATCCTGACCTTTGGTCTTTCTGCTTTACTGCTTTTCTATCTGTCATGGATTCTTCTGCGCTCTGACCTTCACCAACTTTCTGGATAACTCCACGCCTTTTTAACAGATGCAATTTCAACATAAAAAAGAATGAAATGATTGTAGCAAAGTTGCATTTATTTACTTGATGTGAACATACTGCAATTACAAAAAACAAACCAGGTGCACTGCATTTTGTGAAAATGCAAATTTTCCATAGGAGGCTTGTAGGACAAACATGTTCCCTTATGTTCATTTACTATTTCACTTTGAATCATCACTTTTAATGCAATATGCTATGTCTGTTTGCACGGAATCACAGTTATTCATTAAACCTGATCAACCATTAAAATAAAAGACGGATGTAAAATCAGCCATTAACATTCAGCCTTTGATATTGGCCATTTATAATTCTGTGAAAATATGCTGGAAGACTTCTATCATTACCTACATGACAAAGATTCACCGTCAAATCTGAATCAGAATCAACACCTATTCAATAATGATCAGACTATTAAATATATATTAATAAAAACACTCCAACCAGTATCCATAATTAATCACTGGCCTGTGCTACATGGGAATAGCCCAGAGTCTGTGTCCTTGTACATACATACATACAGTGCCTTGCGAAAGTATTCGGCCCCCTTGAACCTTTCAACATTTTGCCACATTTCAGTCTTCAAACATAAAGATATAAATTTTTAATTTTTTGTCATGAATCAACAACCAGTGGGACACAATCGTGAAGTGGAACAAAATTTATTGGATAATTTAAACTTTTTTAACAAATAAAAAACTGAAAAGTGGGGCGTGCAATATTATTTGGCCCCTTTACTTTCAGTGCAGCAAACTCACTCCAGAAGTTCAGTGAGGATCTTTGAATGATCCAATGTTGTCCTAAATGACTGATGATGATAAATAGAATGCACCTGTGTGTAATCAAGTCTCCGTATAAATGCACCTGCTCTTTGATAGTCTCAGGGTTCTGTTTAAAGCGCAGAGAGAACCATGAAGACAAAGGAACACACCAGGCAGGTCCGAGATACTGTTGTGGAGAAGTTTAAAGCTGGATTTGGATAAAAAAAGATTTCCCAACCTTTAAACACCTCAAGGAGCACTGTGCAAGCAATTATATTGAAATGGAAGGAGTATCAGACCACTGCAAATCTACCAAGACCCGGCCGTCCCTTCAAACTTTCATCTCAAACAAGGAAAAGACTGATCAGAGATGCAGCCAAGAGGCCCATGATCACTCTGGATGAACTGCAGGATAACTACAGCTGAGGTGGGAGAGTCTGTCCATAGGACAACAATCAGTCGTGCACTGCACAAATCTGGCCTCTATGGAAGAGTGGCAAGAAGAAAGCCATTTCTCAAAGATATCCAATAAAAGTCTCTTAAAGTTTGCTACAAGCCACCTGGGAGACACACCAAACATGTGGAAGAAGGTGCTCTGGTCAGATGAAACCAAAATCAAACTTTTTGGCCACAATGCAAAACGATTTGTTTGGCGTATAAGCAACACAGCTCATCACCCTGAACACACCATCCCCACCTCAGCTGTAGTTATCTGCAGTTCATCCAGAGTGATAATGGGCCTCTTGACTGCATCTCTGATCAGTCTTCTCCTTGTTTGAGATGAACGTTTGGAGGGACGGCCGGGTCATGGTAGATTTGCAGTGGTCTGATA
Source organism: Knipowitschia caucasica (assembly GCA_964034765.1). Classification (NCBI taxonomy): domain Eukaryota; kingdom Metazoa; phylum Chordata; class Actinopteri; order Gobiiformes; family Gobiidae; genus Knipowitschia; species Knipowitschia caucasica. The sequence continues at coordinate 21,240,696 of OZ035837.1, read as the reverse complement.
CTCCTTCCATTTCAATATAATTGCCTGCACAGTGCTCCTTGAGATGTTTAAAGCTTGGGAAATCTTTTTGTATCCAAATCCGGCTTTAAACTTCTCCACAACAGTATCTGGGACCTGCCTGGTGTGTTCCTTTGTCTTCATGGTTCTCTCTGCGCTTTAAACAGAACCCTGAGACTATCAAAGAGCAGGTGCATTTATACGGAGACTTGATTACACACAGGTGCATTCTATTTATCATCATCAGTCATTTAGGACAACATTGGATCATTCAAAGATCCTCACTGAACTTCTGGAGTGAGTTTGCTGCACTGAAAGTAAAGGGGCCGAATAATATTGCACGCCCCACTTTTCAGTTTTTTATTTGTTAAAAAAGTTTAAATTATCCAATAAATTTCGTTCCACTTCACGATTGTGTCCCACTTGTTGTTGATTCATGACAAAAAATTCAAATTTTATATCTTTATGTTTGAAGCCTGAAATATGGCAAAATGTTGAAAGGTTCAAGGGGGCCGAATACTTTCGCAAGGCACTGTACATACATACACGTATCAGTAGTAAGTGTCATGATTATTTCAGTGAGCCCATGTTCCATACTACATGTCTTCTTTAGCCGTGTGTTTCATGTGATCATATTAAGTGTAAAGTCAACTTGCTGGCTCTTCCAGCTCTTCTAGGTCAAATCTGCCAGTTTGATCAATGGTCACTTGGGGTTTGGAAGCCTGCTGGCAGATCCTATACTAATCTTCCACACCGTCTCCTTCTGAAGTGCTCTTGAGCGTGTGTCATCTGAAAACATTATTGATGAGAATGTGCCTTTTTAAAAGACATACTGTACTCTGCGTTTGCTGTTGTGTACAAATAGCCATCACATTTTGCAGTTAATGAGGTATTTAAAAAACATCTGGTATGCTGGTACACCAGGCGCAATCAGTGACAGTGCGAGATGTGAATCTCAGACTAATTGCATGTTCACTTTGAAGAATCCTCTATTTATAGTTTTAGCAGCGACAAAAGGAGGTATTTCAAGCATTCTGTTTTTTAACCAAGGCTTGTCCATACTAGTTGGAGTGGAGCCTCTAAAGCCCAGTTTCCACTAGCCCTACTTGGTTCTTCTCTACTCGGCTCAACTGCGATTGGGAGCATTTCCAGCAGCCCTTTTTGACCGGCTACCTGTTTAGTACCTGCTTTGCCCTGGTATTAACCAGACCAAGCTGGTTCTAAAATTTTCCGACAGAGTGCTGCTAGAATTTCCCTGGATACTGGTTTGTTGTGGCATCTGATTGGTCAGTCCTTATTTGGTCATTCCTCCAGGGAAACTCTAAACCATGGATTTTTAAGTCCAAAATTGTGAGTGTGAAAAATGGTTACTGAAATAGAGGAGTTTACTCATTGTAAGTAAATAGGAACCAGATCGACAAGATTCGTTCATGAGCACTTTCCTTTTAGACTTCTTTGTGCAAATGGGTTAGCGTTTTCCATACTAACCTACTAACTCAATGCGTAACGGAAAAGAACCAAGTCGAGGAGAGCCGAGTGGGGCTGGTGGAAACAGGGCTTCAGTTTGCATGAGAGATTTCTCCGACACTTCATTATCTGGGGACGTCTTCATCTCTATGTTTTTAGGAAAGCTCTGTTGAGTGAAAAACAAAGAGCGTTCATAACTTATTAAATTCTTTGAGGTTAAGTTGTGCTTTATGAATAAATCAGAACTGAAACTCCGTGTCTCTGGATACCATGTCATACCATCCTTAAGAGAAAACTGGGGATAAAGCGTGACAAGGACAGAGAGACAACCAAAAACTTTGTTCACAAATCTTTAAGAAGAGCAGAAAACCTATTGAGTTCTTAAGTCTGTAAGGAAAACATGAAAGGGGCTGAGTGAGAATACCTTTCACCTGTCAATGTCCTACAGTGAAGCTTTTACCGAGTCAAGGACATGCTATTGCGCTGTCTGCCTTTATACTTTTATGTGGAAACCAAAACTCCACGTATTTACCCACCTCAGCACACACACATATGCTAGTGTCACCTACAACTTCTTAGGAAAGGCTTTTGATGTCTTTCGTTTTTAATATTTATAGGTTGAAAATGCAAAAATAATGAAAGATTATCTCCAACAAGCTCCAGCATTTACCAGTCAAGGTCAAGAGATTTGCATAATTTCCTTTTTTCTTTTCTTTTTTAAGCAAATCTCACCTTCGGAAAAGTCTTTCATGTCGTCTGGCCACGGTCTAAGTGCCCCGATTTTGGCGGCCGCTCTTCCTTCAGACATGTCCTTTGTTGCAGATTCAAAGAGATGACGAAATGAGATTAACAGATACAGATATGTAGTGTACATGTGATGGAGATAGACAATACAATTATTTTATTTCAGGCAGAGTGATAACAATCGGTCTGTCACAACAAATCTCTTCCCACTATCATGCATCGCAGAATGCCACTTATTGTTTATGGAAATGGCTCTCAGAAAGGTTTTGTTTTGACTGAAATGCATTACTTTTAGACTGTTTTGTTATGGTGCAGGAGCGTTCTTTCATAACCTATAGGAATAAAACTCCTAACTCGTAAAGTTTTCAAACCTGAGTTCAGTTTGGAGAAGCATAGACACTTGTGGAAAGTGGAAAAGTAGTACTCAACTGTTGTGGCATTTCTCTACAGACCGAGAGCTGTAATATAATCATAGTGTGAGTTATTCATTAGTAAATGTGCACAATAATATATACAAATAAAAAAGGAACCACACCACCCAGCTCTGGAGCCATCTGCCCTGATCGAGGAAATGTCTAGACATTAAATAAACAAGTATAAACAAACACATATCTACGAGAGATATTAAACAAATGAAGTCATTATGGATATGTGTCGCTCAAGGATTTTCTCTATGCTTTTCGTACAACTCTGATATATACACCAGTCTGTTATGACCCAGAGCATGCTGTCATTTGACACAGATATTGCAGACATGTTTTCCATCTATCAGCTGACCTTGCTGCCAACAGATACAGTAATATGTTATGTATTTGAACTAAGACATGAAGATTAGTCACATTGGAAGTCACATTGGAAAAAAATACAAAACACAAGCAAAACTCTTGGTGCCTAGTGATATTCTAACCATAACGTAACTTTGTGTTATTATTTCTAGAGCAAATGGTGTTGAATGCATCTTTTAGGAGGTGAATTAATTTAGATTTTTGCTCCAAACTCAGGCGATAGCAGATCGACAGAGTATTTCTGTGGTAGTTAGTTGTAAAGTTGCACTGATCTCGCTACGTTGGCTTCAAAGTCCAACTCTGTGCGTTTGAAAATTGGGAACAGCATTTTAAAAATATAAGTGCTCTCTTGGCATCTCGCTCTGCTCTGAGGGAACTGAACACAGAGTCATGATCAACGACAATGCACTCTCCCCGTACATCTACAGGGTGCTTGAAAGTCTTTACAAGTATGTAATTTTGAAACACTGTTTTCCAAACCTTGAAATGTCTTGAATTTTGTGTGAAAGTCTCAATAAAGTATGGGGAAAAATGTATGGTAGAATTTTACAGAATGCTCAAGGGCATTGTGAAATGAGAAATAGGAAGGTACAGTAGGCTAAAAATCTATAATTGGTCACGTACTGTATTAGCCTAATGGAATGATGTCCAATCAACGCTTGCTTAGCCTAGTCTGGCACATTTTTGTGATGTCACTGCTGAGGTCTATTGTCACATAGCCTTGTGGTCAACAGAAATGAGTCGTTGCGAGTTATCAAATTTATGGTCTTTTTGGTTTCAAGGTCTTGGGGAACAAAAATAAAAATCAGTTATAAAAAAGTTTGGAATTTTAATTTGGAAAGAGAGAAAGCACCCTGGTCTAACTTTCAGGATTTACACAATGGAGGCAGTGGTGACTGTACATGAAGATGACTTACTGTACATTATAGTGTGGGTCAAGGAGATACAGAATAAGAAAAACTAAAATAGCTCCAATTCTCAATGTTTTGGTTCATCTTCAGCCAAATACACTTATATCAAATGAGAGACCTGACCAGGACATTGGCACATGCATAACACAATCCCACAAACGTTTTATTTGTTATTGTGAAGTGAACTTGTGGTCATTTTTCTGTGGGTGCAACAAACTGTCCACTCTTAAAACAAACCAAAGAGATTTGAAAAACTGTATTCTAAAATAAATATATTTTAAATTACATCTAAATCTTCAATGTGTCCCCGACAATATGTTCCTAAACAAAAATGTAAACAAACAATGTTGGCAAGATTTATGTCTAAGATTTTCAAGCAGATTGACCAATCAGAGATCAAGTTGGATTTCCAGTTCCTTTTTATTTTAAACAACAGCATTAAACAAAAACAAAAAAATAGCACCACCATTAATTGAATGAAAACAGGTACATACATAAGAAGTCATACGTAATACAGAGTGTGTACAGTTTCTATCTAAGCCCCAGTAGGTGGATTGCATCTGTAATCAGTACTTTGGAGGATCCATGGATGTGTCACAGGCAGGAAGATTCTTGCAACAGAATTCACTGTATTAACCCAGTAACGTCCAAGGTACATTCTAAAGCCTGAAACAGCACCGTAGAATATTCCGAGTTCAATCAACCTCAATACCATTATTTTTAGACTCCCTGTAAATGTGGGGTGTTTTCCTGAAGACATGTTTGTGGAAATATGAGGCCACATCACCCGCCCCTGCAGCCTTAAAAACCACAACAAAAGATGAAGATACAGTGAATTCCGATGGATTGCGAGTGGTCAGATACAAACATGTTTTGCTTCTGCTGTACCATAGCAACCACCGCAGAACAATACGTCTCCAAAGACCCCCATTAAAACTAGTACGAGACTGACAGGATACTGCAATTAGCCTCAAAATCCACCTTTGTTTTCTTATCTCCGACTACGCCTTGTGTCTCTGCTTGTCCCCCTGGATTATAAATCTCATTAAGTCAATTTTTTCATATCGTGCTTTTCTTTCAGCAACAAATTGTCTTCAATGGTTTGATGGTTGTAGCAGGCTGTGAGCAGTGTGTTAAATTTGCAATGATAGTGCTAATTGATTTGTGTACGGGCCGTGTGCTTTGGTAGACGCTAAATTGCATTAATTGCGAATAAAGGGTGAGACAACACTGAATGTTCTGGGCGGCTTTAGCTAATGGTTTGTTTACATGGTTGAAAATAGCCTCTATTAACAGCACCAGGCTCAGGAATAAATAAAGAAGATGCAGCTTGATTTTATGCAAAACTGATGCAGATAAATTATAATGGCCAATTAGTAACAATACTAAGCTTGTGTTTTGCTAAACCTTTGAAAGTAATCAAGTTTGGCTTTATATTTGGGCGCATGCATGTATTATTGGTAGGGATGTTTTAAAAAAGAAATTATTCTGATTTTATTTAGATTTCATTTTACGAGAGGGTCCCATGAACATATAACAGACACAATGGGCGACACGGTGGGTGGCTGAGTGGATAGCACGAATCCCGCTTGTGTTTCTGAGTGGAGTTTGCATGTTCTCGCCGTGTATTTGTAGGTTTCCTCCGGGTGCTCCGGTTTCCCCTTTCACTAAAAACATGTTAAGGGGGTTTTGATGCGTCAGTGTGTTTGGCGTCCCGCTTCCATCATCACCGTGTGGAGAGAATGGAATGATATCTAAACTCTGAACATTGTGAAGCACTTGGGTGACCTTGGTCTGTACTGTAAAATCGCCCTATATACATAAGCATTACTTACAACACATACAGATCCCACTCCACACCCATACAACAATACGACATTCACAAACACATACTTAAAGCTATATAGGAGGATTTTCTACTTCTGGGCGGATCAGACTGTTGGTCCTCCCAATTGTCAATCATTCTGGTGATATGTGCTCGTCCAATAAGACCAGAGTTTAGTTCAAAAAGTGGAAAGAGCGTTTTCTTTCCTAAAATTTTGGAAAATCCTCCTTTAATTTCTGTATACAATAAGCAGGTACAGTCCATACATACATCAGCAGGTATAGGATATTATAATTTCAAATGTACATTCAGATATTACAAAATCAGTAGCTCCCTCGAGATATGGCACATTTCCAACATTGTCTCATTATGAACATGAAATAAATGAAAAAACCTCAAAAAACGTTTTACAAGCCATCTATGAATTATCAAGACTTTACTATTACAGAATTGTATCGTACTTTCTAACAAAATGTACAGTATAGGCGATTGTTGTTAGAACACACTCACCAGATCTAAACTTTTCCTTTCTTTCATTTCACCAGAGACTAACATTCAGAATCTCTTTCAGGACCAAACGAGACCTCTTCAGGGCCTGCTTCGGTGCTGCTCCCAATCTCATCACAATCGCAATCAGCTCATATTGTTTTTATATGTGTTTGTTTATTAGATTTCATAGCGTTTATTGCTGCAGTCCCCTTTCTTAGTATTTGTGCTCTTGCTTAGCGGCGTGGCTGGCTCTGGCTGCACTTTCACATTGTGCTGATTTGCAGGGTGCTGTGTCACAGGTCTGTTTCTTCGCAGGCACAAAGTAAATCTCAGAGCTCTTCATCCAGACATATTTCTCCAGGGCTGGCCATTTAAGTGTCTCTGGACAAATGGGATACAATAGAAAAAGCCGTCTCACTTAGCAATACGTCTCGGAGAGAGGAGGACACTCCAGGTGCTAACTGTGGATTTACTGCAAATGATTAGAGAGTGCTTGGACTTGATGGTTCCATTTTAAATAAGATCTCTGTTGTCTGTTGGTCTTGCAGCAAGGTTGAGTCACAAATCAACCTCTCGCTCCGAAAAAGATCAAGTATTGGACTTTGAAGGACTCTTCACGGACATTATTTTTGAAATAGTGTAGAGGTGCCCGAGCTGTTTTATTCAATGGCCCAAAACACACATATTTACATAAGCAGGCAAAAGGCTAAACCTGCATATTTGATCAACAATTCTCTATATATGCAAAACATTTCAAGTTACATTTGATAACATAGAACTATAGATTACTAACAATGATTGTAAACAGTACAATGCATCTAGAAGGTTTTTTTAGGCTATACTTTTATACCAAAGTCCCCATTGTTTTCTGTACAAAGCTAGTTTGAAACTTGTCTATGGCATTTGTGGTTATTATTTTTTTATTTTTGTCACATCATGGCGGTATTTTGACCAAATTTACTATTACCATTTAACAGCAGTTTAAATAATATTTTTAGTTTAGTTTAGATTACAGCAAAACTGGACCAATCGTATAAAATTGATAATTTTATAATGTAACATAGACTTATTACAACTTGGGTTGAGTATTTAGAATGACTTCAATTAAGTGGTTGTTTTTTGAGGCTACTTGGTTTAAAATGTTGTAGAAAATGCCATAATATCTTTTGCAGTAGTAGCAGTTCAGGTCAAGACTAGTTTAGACCTGTTTTTATTGATTTGGAAAGGACCACCTGCAGGTCCTGGTTTGGACTGAGTCTGACTGTGTTAAATACTGTATTGTGCCCAGAACTTTGTGCTGTACTCTTGATAGACCTTAGAACTAGGGCACATTATATCCACTGAGGTTTGACGGTGCACAAAGGTGACGTTTAGGTGCTGAAGCGTGGGGCAGGTGTGCACTGAGCCGCCACCTCCGGGCTAAGGTCAGAGAGGTCCAACTGAACGAGCGAACAGAGCTGCGAGAGAATCCACGCCCCTGTGCCAGAGCAACAATCTTCAGTGACCGCATTCAAATTGTTGCAGGGCTGTTGAAGTCGATATCACAAAAATCTAGTTAATATGTAGTAAGTACAATAATAGACAATTGTTTTATTTCGGGGCATCAATGAATAAATCACAACTGATAACATGTGTATGACGTCACGCTATGCATTTATTGGCTCATTAATTCATTCAGACAATCTTTTCAGACCTTATTATTTAACTAAATATAAGTTAAATTCCCTTCAATAGAATCTGAAGGTGTAAATCCTTTTACAAATCGGTGACCTCATGTCTGGAGTTAAATCAGCACAAGTATCATTTTCAGACAAAGATGGTTTATAGATTGAATGCAGTATATGCAATACAGGTTAGATATGAAATACACAGATTGTCAAGAATAACATATAAAGATACAAATGTTGCTAACTAAAACATACATGGTTAAAATAATAGTAGGCAAGAGTAAGTTTTGTTCAGAGTGTTTAAGGCTTGGCATGGACTTTTGTCCTTCTAAATAGACGAATTCCTGGAAAGCAAGAGCTCTCTAGGTTGTGTCATGATGAGAGAAGCCAACATCTGTTCACAGGACCAGTTTGTGGGTTGCTCCATGGTTCAGTGTGCTGGCCCTCGTCCAGTGTGGGGATGTCCAGGCCCTGGTCCGGTGGTCGTCCCTTTCTCAGGCCTATAGCAGTGGAGAGGCCATTCTGAGCCACTGGTTTAAACTGAATCAGAAGTGTAGACCGACAGTGGCGACAGTGGCTCAGTTGGTAGAGCATTGGCCTTAAAGCCTGACGGTCGTGGGTTCGAGCCCACCACAAAACCTACTTCACAACTCCCACTGATGACTGCTGTCGTTGTGTCCCTGGGCAAGACACTTAACCCCACTTTGCCTGAAGCCCCTGCTTAATAATCAAGGCTCCTGTGGACTCACCACCTGCAGGAGGATCAGTGAGGGGCTGGTGCTATATGTACTGGATGCAGCTCTGACTGACACCCCCCGACCCAGAAATGGATTAAGGGTAAGAAAATGGATGGATGGATGGATGGATGGAGAAGTGTAGACCGCAGGTCTTTACTCAGGCAACCTTCTTTCAGAGAAAGAGTTTCAAAATGGAGTTGTGTGGTTTTTGTCTCTTCTTGGGCTGCCCCAAGACTTTTTTCATTTGTTAAACCACTACAAATACAAATGTGAAGTCAACGTAAAAGATACATCCTTTAATTGTATTCTTTTTTTAATAAAAAAATACTGAAAAGTAGGGCTTCCGAAAGTAATCAGCCTTCTTTTTCACTAATTTCAATTTCCATTACATTTTTTTGCCCTAAATCACAAAACAGTCAAATTCACCAACACAGACCAGAGCATCAAACAGTTCAATTACAAGAAATGTAATGAAAGAAAACACATACAGTAGAACCATTGGTCCATAAATGTTGAAAAAACAGAAAAAACTGTATAAACCCAGTGGGAGAGAAGTGAAAAACCTCGGGGAGGCCCACAGCGAGGGAGGGATCCGCTCCCCCCGTCAATATCCTTTAGAAGTTTTCTGATAATTAATGAATGGTCACACTGTCCGTGTGATGACAGCTCTTAGGGCCACGGGACGATGAGCTCCGAGAGAAACAAGGCTTGTCAGTCCAAACACACTCAACAGTGATGTGCTTCTGACTCGCACACCGCTGTAAACAGGCTTAAAGGAGCAATATGTAAAAATCTGGCCAAAAGTGGTACTGCAGTCACAGTCAATATTTTGTAGTCCTCTCCCACTCTCCCTGACTCAGGTTGCCAGATTCACACCAAATCTAGCAGCAAACACAGGGAATTATTTTATCAGTTGTTTGTCCGCCTCCATTCACATTGCCATGACAGCCGTGCTAATGCTGAATGAATGTTTTGATTAATGTTTTTATTATTATTATTATTTGGACATTTGAGATAAAAAACAAAAACAAAATAAAAGCAATGTAATTATACATAGTTTATGCAAAATAAATAAGCAATTGATGTCCAAAATAGGAGTGGGAAGAATGGATGTTGGAACGTATTTCTTCAGTGTATCAACATCAGGGTTTGCTCAAGAGGATATCACCTTTCAATTCTATTTATTCCCTATTTTTTAGACAAACATGTAAAAGTCCCACATCAAAAAGAGACTAACATTATTTGAATTGGGGTACATGTGGTCTTAAATGATTATTTTTACAATTAAGCTATAATCTGCAAAAAAAACGTCTTGACCTTCGTCTTTTACCGTTTTTAGAGCAATCTGTCATAGAATGTGATAACATGCAATAAATACAAAAAGACATAGCCCGGGATCGAACCCGGGTTCCTGCATCGTAAGCGCACAGTTTAGACCACTAGGCCACCGGTCCACACGAACAGAGACACTGTGAAGAACGGACTCAAACTAGAAAATTCTGCATCACACGTGAACTTTTATCAGCTGTCTCAATTGTTCAAAGGCATCCCGATATAAATCCTCGTTTTAGTCTTTCTTTTGTCATTAATGATTTGAGAGTCATAACAAGACCTTTTTTAGTTCTGCGCCACATGTTATTTTACCTCTGAGATTAGTGAGCCGCACGGAGTTCTGGCAACCCGATCACGGACTTACATGACACTTCCTGATTGGCGAAACGGCGGAGGGTAGGACATCAAAATCAAAACAATAACAACTTTTACGGGTCGTAAAACTAATTTTGATAATCAAATATCTCGGCTGAACTACTGTTATCAGTTAAAGATGAATTCGAAAAGAGTTTGATTTAATAACGCCTTTTGAAATATTCGGGTCATTCAATGATGACTTGACATGCAAATATTACATATTGCTCCTTTAACACTCCCTACGCTCACTGACTTTACAGGACATTTACTGCTGTTGAGTTTACTATACACCTGCAATGGGCTCTTTGTGACCATACTGCTGCTCCTGTCAGTGCACTGCTTCCACTTCAGGTGGTCTTCTGCATCTGTGATATGGCACAATGTGGATATGCATATTCTTTCAAGCCACTACATAGAAGTATTTTGTGGATCCTGGGCTGTGATGTGGATCGGACTGTTAGACTGGTCTAACCTGCGGCTGCAAGTAGTAAGGTGCACTCGCAGTGAAGAGGTGGGCTTGTATGAAAGGAGAAGGGAAAAGTGATTGATTAAATACAAGGTCTGGAAGAAGACAGCACTGAAGAGAATAGCAGCCAACTTGGCCAGACAAAAAAGGCTCATCAACAAAAGAGAATGAGTTGGAGCAGATATAACAGGCTTGGCTCCTTTAGAGAGAGCATTTAGGCCACACACAAGGCCACACCAACTTTTTTCTTAAACCATGGACATAGATTTTTCTCTTTGCATACCTCTTCTAAACAGACCTGTCAGCCTAATGCACCAACATGAAGAGGAGTTGGCTGAAATAACAACCAAACAATAAACTCTGAAGTAATCAATTTGTCAGCAAACATGTTTACCAAATTGATAGTGATTGAACGATTCAAAAATATCTATTGTATGAGGAAACTTGAATATGAATTTAGTCAATCCGAATATGTACAAGAATCACTGAACACAGTAAAACCTTGACAGATGATTTATTCTGCAATATTTTGGACAACAGAATAACTGGAGGACTTGCTTGACCTGCAAAATGGCTAAAATAATGTTCAGGGCATTTGGAAACTAAATAGGGATGCTCACTGTACCGACGGACAAAGAGGAATGAAAAAAAGTACCTGGATTTAGAACCACTTGTTTGTGGAGCTACTCTTTGGAACGGATTAGCTCTGTACTGGAGAATTTGGAATCGCATCATTGTCATTATAATCCTTACAAATCCACCCAAAGTAAGCAAAGACAAAAAAAGCATATTCTAACTGTAAATGTATTCATTCTCACTATCTTTCCATAATGGCTTGTATCAGTGAAATGCCTTTGACGCAGAGCTCAGCGTCCTTGTCCTTTGACAGAACCGAAGTGAAACCGTCTCTACAGACCATATAATAATGGCAGCTTTCCCAGAAGGATAACTCGCACTATTAAGGATCATTAACATTGTACAAACCTTTTTTTCCCCTTCCACACAAAGGGTGCATGGCTCCTCTCATTAAGTGCTCTGACCCAGACTTTGATCCGCTCGAGAGAAACCAAACATTACGTGCTCCAGCTGGACATGACAGCAATTCACATTTCCGATGCGTTTTTTTTGGCCGTTCGATGTCATATCCACTTGAAAGGAGACTTATTATGCTGAATCGACTTTTTTTTCCCTTTTTCTTTTAGCCGTGTTACAACATTGTTCTCCCATCAAAAACAGACCTGGCGTTGTATTTAAGTTCCATCCACGCTGATATTAGGAACTTATGGCACAAACATGTAACAAGATTTGACAAGATCAACTTTAAAGGTGCATTTCTTTTAAATATTGTGGGAAAACGTCCCTAAACCCTAAAAGTAGTCAAGTTATCATGTGTTTTCAAAGAGTAATGGACCGATAAAATAAACCAATAGGATCCGTTCGTCCTCAAAGAACCAATGGGATGCATTTACCCCCTTCATCCTCTTCCTGTTTCTCACGAGTGTGTGCACATGAGTTATCGGATTATTTTCTAAAACCTAAATTGACTGAACAGATGCCAATTTCACATTTTCCACCCACTCTCCCTGTTGTGAAAAAGAAATGCTGGATGTTTGGTTTGGTGGAGAGGCGAGGGGAGGGGGGAGTGGCTTCGAATTGCTTACTGCACCTTTAAGGGGAATTTGCCGTGGGATACTGTGCTACACAGATCTGCATGAAAGAAAACAAAAAGGACCATTAGAGGACATGAAGAAAAAGTCAGTAGTGTTTTGTCTCTGTTTGGTTCAATTTTGCCTTAAATAAAGTAAATAAAAAAAAAAAAAACTTGTCCAAAAACTTGTAACAGTATGATGTCATTGTACCACTATGACATCACGCTTAGAGCAGTTTTCTGCCCTTTAAAACAAACGCATTGGCCATGAAGTTGTTTTGGTGAAATCGCATTCTTTTGGTTGTGTTTGCAGCCGGTTATTTTCAAACCTGAGAAAAGTACTGAAAGTTACAAGCAGATTTATTTTTTTAACCTTTCATATTTCTTTTACCACATATTTTCTACTTAATAAACATAAGTAACAATGTAAATAATTAAATAGATTAGCACTTTAATAGCCAATAACAATGCATGATATTTCTTCTTTAATTGGTCAATGCCATATGCACAGTAACACTTGAATCTCATTGACTGCCAGCCGTTTTTGAGGATTTCACTAACTTTCAAGACCCACATAATATTTTATACTATGACAATATGAAATATAAAACCAGATTCTGAAAGATTGAACCGTCTACTTTTATCAGCAAAAATATTTTTGGCTCTAGCTAGTTTTGTTCTCCTGTAATCCCCAGTCGAATAGAGGGAAGTTTTACAGAAATCACCAGTCAAATACATCAATGGCAGTCAATAAGTGTATTTATTTTTCTCTTGTGTATTTATATATATATACTACTACTCTACATGATGATGATATTTGGGCTGATAATTGTTCACTCACATTTCTCTCTTTAAAAACGCTAAAGCCGTGATGGAAAAAAAAAAAAAAAAAGTCTCTCGCTGTTTTAGATGAGATGTCAATCCTTGTTCCTGAGTGTAGACGGGCGTGACAGACGAGTGCGGACAAACGGGACCGTGTATATTCCGTCCATATCAAAACAAATATGGCTGCTTACAAGAAAAAATATAATCAAATATGTCAATTAACTGAAGAACATGACGGAACCAATGGAAAAATGACATGACCCCTAAAAACCTAAAAACGTGTATAACATATAAATAGATTCTTGCTTGTAGACTAAAGAATTCTACAGTGTGCCAAAGGACCGAAGCTGCCCAAGTACACATGTAATAGAGCCCACTTTAATACGTACTCCCATTGCCTCCTGTGTAGCAAATAGTAACAGTAAATGCGGGTAATTTTTCACCAGCCTTTTTCCGGAAGACTGGGACAAATAAGCTATTACTCGCCTCTCTCCAGCTCCTTCTTTTTCCACTCCCTGTTCCCTCTCACTGGCTGTGTGAGTTTCTCTGAGTCTCCTCCCGTGCCTAAAGTATGCTCTGCTCCATTCTATAATAAGATCTTTCATTGTTTCACCACACAAACAATAACTAAACTAAAAATACAAGCAATGCAAGCAATGAATGTGGCTGTAGTTATTCTATAAAAACCTATTGTCACTGTTCATTCTTGTTTTTGTTTTTTTACATAGAGTGGGTGCGTTTTTGTTGTCCGCGCGGGAAGGGGCTCGCCACGCCATCTCAATTCTTATTTCATTTCCCCGCAGTTCGCAGCTGACAAAGCCCCGAGCAGTGGCCACTCGGAGCAAGATGCACATCCTGTTTAGATTCAACCTCTGGAACCTACATCGGAGTGAAAAATAGATTCACAATCACCTCTCCACCTCTGATATTATGGCCAGCACATGAGGCTATTACTGAGAGAAAATGAAAAAGGCCATCACTATCATTTCCAGGCGCTATGACCAATATGAAGCCACTGGACTAAATCGACAGCACCTTTTCAGTATGAGGAGTTTGTTCAGGCGGTGATGAGTGGACTGCACCTACACGAGAGTCACGAATATATATGATCTTTACCCTCTATTTAGAAGCTTATTTCCAACATTGTGTTTTGTTACTCTGTTTTCGGAGATAACAGTAAAGTGTTACAGTTTCTCGCGATAACGACTTTTGTGTGCGGCCTGTAATGGGAAAAAGGGATTAGACTTTGTTTCATTGTGTAATAAGGGGGAAAAAAAAACTTACCTAGTTTAAAAAGGTCCATGAAAATGTCTCCTTGAAGTAGAAGTTTGTGTCTTTAACATCACATAATGGAAAGGATGCAGAAGTTGCAGTTTTTAAGACGATTAAAGGGGTGGGAATTGTGCCAAATGTTCTAACACGATTATCTTGAAGCTTAGATAGGAGTTCACACTTCAATGTGTTTGGATAAATCTAACAATTCCCTTCTTTATTCAGGATCTACAGAGCAAAAAGTGATAAAAACAAAGACAACAAATGCTCAAATTTGACTACATTTATCTTCATTTGTGCACATTCTGAGTGCTTTAAAACAATGGAACAAGCAAAATGACCTTGTTTTAAAACGATTCAAGAAATGTCTCTCTTTGTCCCATCAAATCTTGTTAAAGACCAGTCAGAATCGACTCACATTAAGATAAAAAAAACACTTGATTCACACATTTATTACTTCATATTTTATATTACTTTGCTGTGTAGGTCCCTATTTAAAAAAAAAAAAGATGGAAAGAAATACTGACAGACAGACACCTAAGGCCACAAGACAGTTATACCAGTGTTTCCTTGAAGGGGACTGATACCACACGTGACAAGACCAGGGGTTCATCAGCGCAACCACCAAACTGTCCAAAAAAAGGAAAGTAAAAGAAAAGTCCAGATAAAGATTTAGTGAATTAAACAGATATAAAGACCACTACAGACAGTATCAAGTTCACCCGTATATTTTTCCTGAGTCTTGTCTTTATCTGTCTGTCTATTTTTTTATCTGTGTTTTTTTGGGTTTTTTTTGCACATGGACTGTTCAAACCACTCCCCTGTGGCAGAAGACTTACGGTCCACAAGGATCAGAACCTCCTGCCATAATAACGGTCGCGTCCCCTCAGACTCATGACCACTTCATAACTCATCACTGACCCTTTACGATCGTCACCTTATACAACTGTTACTTTAACTGCAGTCTTAAATATCTATTGTGTGTATTTAGTGTGCGCTTGTATAGAGTTGTCATTTCTATGAATATTGTTGCTTTTATTTGCATGATTATCTATGTATAACTTGTTTGCACCATGTTCCAAGAAGTCTGATTCTGCTTCTGACATTTTACCCAGAGGAAGAAGGCTCAGCGAATCTCATTGTTTCAAACACTGACAAAACATGCTATTTATACAATGCCTTTCATGACACCCAAAGCACTTTGCATTGCGTTGTTCATTCGCTCAGTGGTAAGCTACTTCTGAAGCCATAGCTGCCCTGGGGTGACAGAAGCAAAGTTGCCCATCTGTGCCATCGGCCCCTCTGACAGATCACAAATACCATATTTGTAATAAGCAATGTGGGTGAACAAGGACAAATTGTGTAAACAGAGATGAAGAAAAGAATCCCATCTTGCATGAACATGTTCTTCTGTTTATTCAGTTAACCCTTTAGGCACCAAAGTAGCTGAATGTACTGTGGCACCTTTCACAGACTAAAGTCACAAAGCTGTACAATTGTTGTGGGCATTTGTCTTCTCACTCCGCACAGAGATGGGTTTGGGGTTGCTATGTAGGAGGGGCATGCCATATATTGTGTTTAATGATAGGGGAGCACCTGGAAGAAACCCTGTGTAATTTTAACAGTTGCTCCATTTGAAAAAAACATGTTAACTAATAAGAAATGTGACCTTTTTAAGAATATTTACCTCCACCATGTTTTTGTAGTTGTTTTCATAAGCTTAGAATTCAACATCTTGAAATACAGTGGTGGATAAGGGACAAAAATAATTCAAGAATCGTGTTTTCGTTTCTTCTGCTACTGATATTGTTGCTTTCACCATGCCCTTACAAGTTTAAAGAAGTTATATAAAAGAACCATGGAGGACCACAGTTATATAAAAGAACCATGGAGGACCACAGTTATGTAAAAGAACAACCAAACAACAATCTTAAAAAAATATTATGCAAAAGTCCAACGTCATACAGCAAACTGTAATTGCAAACTACACACAGCGTACCTTTAAAGTAAAACATTATGCAAAAGTAAAAGTAACCTTCTTTGCAGCAAAGAACCACTGCCCAGATTATTAGATATTCAGCAACCTGGCTTCCCACAAACATTTACCTGAATTTGGTTTGAACTTGTTTCGATTTAAGGTATTTATTTCAGCATCCCTCTATAACTGATAATGTTATAGGGCTTCACCTTTTGTCTGTTTCACATCACATTTCGGGAACAAAAAAAACAAAAAACTATGGCCGTCCATAGTGTGTATATCTGTTATCGTCACGCCAACGGATTCAGATGTTCATTGGAGCTGTTTGAATGCCGTTGAAAACCATTGTATAGGACAAATACATGCGGAGAATTTTCCTTTTAAATG
Organism: Knipowitschia caucasica; assembly: GCA_964034765.1. Classification (NCBI taxonomy): domain Eukaryota; kingdom Metazoa; phylum Chordata; class Actinopteri; order Gobiiformes; family Gobiidae; genus Knipowitschia; species Knipowitschia caucasica. Next base: position 21,223,809 of record OZ035837.1, on the reverse strand, counting down.
TCATGACCTGTAAAAGTGTTGGTATTGAAATAATTTGCCCTCTCTCTCTTGGCACAACGTTCTGGAGCAGGTTACCTTTCAAACATGAGCGACAGTGTCCGTGTTCAGCACTTGTGCCTCTGTGTTTCGATTTTCTCTTGAACTGCACAAAAAAGAGAAATAATTAGGAATTTGACAGATGTCTGAGTCTGAAGAGGCAGGAGAGGGCAGGAACAGGTGACCCCCTCTGCGCCCGGAGTGATGACAGAGCTTGCCCTGACGGCTGAATGAAAGGCTCTGCTCCACCCACCTGCAATCTGTCTGCTCACACAAGTCATGTATCTCCAGCCCTGTGCCGACATGAACCCACTGAGATCACCAACATGCCGTCGTCAAACCGTACCGGCCTGCACATTTAACAAAGATATAAATCTACTGTTGCATCACTGTCTCTTGGAAAAGTGTTTCATCAATATGTTGTTCAGAATGTTGCATAAAGCATTTGAAGTCGAGGTGACGGAGAGAGCATGCAAAAAGGGTTTGTTATAAATGTATCATTCGTTTAAACTTGCAATTGAGAATACATTGGTTGGTAATTTCAATATTTCTTTTTTGTCAATTATTGGGCATGAACGTCAGGATTGATATCTCAAATATTCAGAGTTTGGTTGGTGTCCTTGCTCTAAATTATGAGCTTTTTAATCTTAATACTTTAGGAAAGAGTAAAAACTACATGTACAGTATGCAAACCAAAAGGTGCTACTGCAATACGTGACAATAATAATACATCACAAAACTATTTCTTTGTGATGTTCCTTTAAAGATAGTTTGTTTGCCATTTGCAATCAACACCACATTGGAATGTGTCCCCTGCATTTAACCCATCCTTCAATGAAAGGAAATTCATTTCCATTTAGTCTTGGAGCATAATTGTTGGATTGCCAACAACCGATTAGAGAATTAAACAATTAGATCCATTTTCCACAAATGTTAAGGAATGTTAAATGAATGTCCTGTATCCTCATTGTCCATACCCTCCTGCACCGGCGACGAACAGCTCAAAAAACCCAGTGGGAGAAAAAGGGAAGGACCTCAGCAAGAGAGGGATCCGCTCCCACAGAGACAGGCTGTAGATCCAGGACTGGAGAGGCTCCCTGGCGAAAAGAGGGGGCAGGGGGATCACTCTAACTCCCTGGCCTGACTTGGAGATCAGAGCTATGGTGCAAATTTTAGTTCGTTTTTTGGGTTGGTGGGAGAATCAAGAGCACTTGGAGGAAGCCCACGCAGGGAAACACTCCACACTGAGACCCGGGTCACACGGGAACCCTAAACCCTGATTTTAGTGCTATCACGCCGCATTACACTTATACAGTATTATTCTTTTAACTTCAGTAATGTCACCCACATTTTCTACATTTACCGTTTTGCAAAAAAGCTTTGTAAATGTGTGTTTATCACATCACATGTACATAATGTCAAAACGATGGTAAACAGCCTGTGTCTGCTGCAGGTGTCTGCTGCATGTGTCTGCTGCATGTGTCTGCTGCAGGTGTCTGCTGCATGTGTCTGCTGCATGTGTCTGCTGCATGTGTCTGCTGCATGTGTCTGCTGCATGTGTCTGCTGCATGTGTCTGCTGCAGGTGTCTGCTGCATGTGTCTGCTGCAGGTGTCTGCTGCATGTGTCTGCTGCATGTGTCTGCTGCATGTGTCTGCTGCATGTGTCTGCTGCATGTGTCTGCTGCATGTGTCTGCTGCATGTGTCTGCTGCAGGTGTCTGCTGCATGTGTCTGCTGCAGGTGTCTGCTGCATGTGTCTGCTGCAGGTGTCTGCTGCAGGTGTCTGCTGCATGTGTCTGCTGCATGTGTCTGCTGCATGTGTCTGCTGCAGGTGTCTGCTGCATGTGTCTGCTGCATGTGTCTGCTGCATGTGTCTGCTGCATGTGTCTGCTGCAGGTGTCTGCTGCATGTGTCTGCTGCATGTGTCTGCTGCAGGTGTCTGCTGCATGTGTCTGCTGCATGTGTCTGCTGCATGTGTCTGCTGCATGTGTCTGCTGCAGGTGTCTGCTGCATGTGTCTGCTGCATGTGTCTGCTGCAGGTGTCTGCTGCATGTGTCTGCTGCATGTGTCTGCTGCAGGTGTCTGCTGCATGTGTCTGCTGCATGTGTCTGCTGCATGTGTCTGCTGCAGGTGACGCATGTCTCAGCGGTGACACTGATACAGAGTATATGAAATGAGCAGCAGCACATGTCAGACTTTGCTCTACCCACTCAGCCGTCTACTTTCTTTTATCTATGTTGTTCTTGGGAAAGTGGCAGCGCGTATATCCTGAAGGTCACTTGACATTAGAGAAGCACACATTTCCATGTTCAGAAAGTGCCGCAGAATGTGTGGATATGATATTAACAATGGGAATCTTGTGGCTGTCACGTTTCATGCTCCACCTCCAGGCGCTGCAGGTTGTCATAAAGCTGTCGAGGGAAGAAGTCACCTTCTTCAGGGCTCTCAGAGGCTCTATCTGCTGCTCGGATCTCACCGACTGGCTCATTTTAGAAAACACACAATATGTCATCCACCACAAGTCTCCAGAGGACATTCAGGGAATATTGCAAGCTTCTGAATCACTGTTGCTATTGTTCCTCTGCTGTTGCTCAGCAGGAGCTTTGCTTCTTCTTCACTTAAAAAGTGCTTTGTTTTAATTCTATTATGATTTTGAACAATGGTACAGAGTGAAAAGGTTATTCAAAATGATCAGAGCCATCACAAAAATAAGGGCGAAGCAGGCGATTGCCGGACATCTTTGCTAATAAGCCAGAATTGTATTATTATTTCATAATAATAAACAAATAATTTATTTTCATTGTAATCAGTTATTTATATTTTTTTCCCCCAAAAAACACACAAACACACAAAAGTGCAGTAAACAAAAGAAACAAAACCAATTATGATACAGATCTGATATATGCAAAAGTGACATGTCACATTTTTATTTGGAATAATTTTATTGATTACGGTATAGTTCATTTTCCAAAAATGAAATTCTTCTGAGATGTTTTGTTTTGGCATTTTACAAGCTGTCGGCCAATTACCGGCACCAAAACTATCCAGACTTGATATACTGTATCTCCCTTTGCCTGTAATGAGTCTATCGTGGCGAGAATGAAGGAGGCACTCGCTTCAACGCCAACATAAGAATGCAGTTAACAGCAGAAGTCAAGTACATCATTCAAACGTTAATACAGGGTTGGAACATATAGAATAATGACATCGGCCACTCGACTTCCTGTTCTCGTCCTTCACATCAAAAGGACAGAAATTATCTTGATAATTATTGCTTCCACAGTATCATATCTTAGTTTCATATTGTAAGATTAGAGAATCTTTATTCCTAATTCTTTCAGGAGTAAATATCCTTTTAACACTAGAACTCCCAGAGCAGTCAATTTGACAGCTTTTAGTTTTGCAAGTGTAATTCCCACAGAGTTAGTAATTAATTTTATGAAATTATCGTTACTTTTGAGCAGTTCTACCTTTTACTCATTTTCCACCAGAGAATACCAAGTGCCAGTTACCATAGCGACACACTGTGTACTGTCAGAAGTTATAGCATTTTTTGTGTGTGCTTTAACTTCAGTTATAATTACGAGTTTTAGAACTTATTAAAAGTGAGTCAAGGTAAAAAAAACTTGATTACTTTCTTTTATTAAATCTGGTGAAAAACAACATTCTGGGACATTGAAATGAAAACAATAACAAGATTTAGGGGCTGTGAAACTATACCTTGGTTAAACTACTCATCTGAGTTTCTCCTGTGCATGCACTGACAGACATTCACAATCGTCAGACCAGGTGATGCTTATGGCCCCCATGGTGTGTGTTGCTTCATGTACTTTTGGAAAACTGAAGTCAGAAAGGCCTCAGAGTGAGAGAAGGACAAACAGCTGTACCATCAGACCCATAAAATGATCTCACTCGGTGATAACAGACAATACCCCTCAACAGTTTGCTTTTGTTCAGGGTGATGCATCAAGGGAAGTAATTACAGTCACTACTGACAGATCGATGACTAATGCCCACAATAATTCGCCGCTCATATAAAAGACACATTTCTCTGCAGGCGACCAACATTTATGGCAGAGCTGTCTTTGTGTTAAACATCGAGCCTGCTTTGTACTTTATATACAGAGATATTCCACGCTGAATTCTGAAGGTAAACTCCAATCTGTTATATTACAATATCAGACTTACTTATGTTTGCTTTTTAAAAATGGTAATCCTTCAACCTCTCCGGCGGCAAGACTTAAAAACCTCAGCGCGCTAATTATTTCCACTCTTTCCTTTCAGTTCCAAATCCGTTCTGCGCCTGGGGTTGGGGGACCAAAATTGACAACAATGTGGACTGTGTTGCTGGGTCTTTGTTTGGGAAATATTCTGGTGGCGGGAGAAACCAGTGATCAGCATTCGCAAGCTTTCTCTGTAATTGAACACGCTGGGGCAACCGCGTCCCCTGATCTTTTAATACAAGAAAAACAGAAAAGCAACAGCTCAATCCATCCACCTCCAGCACCAGCGCCACCTCCCCCCATGTGCTTGGAGCCTGCCCGGATCAGAGACGCCTTCAAATATGTCAATACCGCGGTGTCCATTCTCGTGTTTGTGGTTGGAATCCTCGGGAACGTGGCCTTATTAAAAATCATATCTGCAAACAAGTCCATGAGGAGCGGACCCAACATTCTCATCGGCAGCCTGGCTCTGGGAGATCTCATCCACATCGTGATCGACATCCCGGTCAACACGTACAGGGTGAGTGGAACGAAGGAAACGCAAGATGAACTTTACACTAGGGAAAATATCAAATCGAAATATCTAACTATTTTCCCATGTTCAAGCACATTTGTAAGGACAATTGTACGTTTTTCAATTATTATACAGTATACAGTATGTAGTCCCTTTTTCTCAAACAAACACACATCCTCTTCAACCTATACATTTGACAACATAATAGTAAAGCCAGTAAAATTGGGTATATCTCATTTCATTTATCAAGAAACAAGATTTTGTTGTCAAAAGGATACGCTGAGAGTGCCATAATTTGCCTGTTTTTGTCTAGTTATTTTAAATGACAAAAAACGTACATTTGAGGATGGGGGAAAAAAACGACCTAAAATAAAAATGTAAGAAAATGATCCTAATAAATTAAGATTAAGATTAAGAGAGATCTTTTGTTCATCCCATTGTGAGAAAATGTCAGTGTTGAATCGCCATTTACCAATCAGTAGAAATGAGGAGCAGACAGCAAAAGATAAATGAACAATAACTCTATCTAAAATAAAATATAATCTTCAACTCTAGCATAATAAAGATGCAAAAATCTGACTTTCGCATAATAAAGAAACAAGTATAAAATCTCTGACTTTAGCAAAATAACAAAGCAAGTATAAAGGACAGTATATTCTAGTGCAAGAAATACATAGCTCCACGTACAGTATATATTTGTACGTGTTAGTCTCGTGAGGGTTTGGGCCAAAGTGACTAATGGAGTGGTTTCTGTATAATTAGGTGAAATCTGATGCTAAAGGAGCCAAACAGAGTTATCCAGTTCCAGTCTCTGATAAATAAAGCAATTGCGATGTGATTTTCAATATCCTGAATGCATAAAAAGTCTATTTGTTTCAGAGTAAAATAACAACTCCCATTAAAAAAAAGCGTACACAGAAATGACACCCTTCCCACATGTTTCAGAACGTGTTTTGTACGTATAGAGTTCTAACCAACAACCACTTATTCTTGTAAAAGTAACATGACATGACAGTAACGTGACATCACAAAATAGAATAACATAATATTGTTCTGTTTGTGCACAGCTTTACAAGCAGTGAACGTAAATGGTGTAAAAGATGAGAAAATAATCCTTCTGCCCAAGATCTATTGACAAATCCTCAAAATAAATAAACAGTGTGTAATGTGTTTACACCAAAAATTAAAGTGGATTTTTTCTTGATAATAAATACAATGTACAAGATGATAATATTCATGAGTTCACTAGAGAAGTAAGCAGATTTTTCAATCAGAGAGCAGGTTAGGTGAAATTGACCTGGATTTGGCTTTCATCTTTTCTTTTTTTCTTTTTTTACAAAATTCACAAACAACTTGTCAAGTCAAATGGGGGCCTCCTTCTGCTCTCTGATTGGATAATCTACAGTACTTGAACATTGTGAACATAAATATTCTCATTGTCTCTATATTTCAATGAAACCAATAACAAGACAATCACAATGTACTCAGATTAAGATAAAAACCACGTGATTAACGCAATTATTACCTTATGTTTTAAAACTGCAGTCTGCATATTTAAACAGTGGAACCACTCCAACTGCCCTTGTGTTTGTGTTTAATGATGCAGTGCTATACTTTTCAGTCTGAAGTGCACCTTAAACTGATTCTCGCAGTTGTTTTGGTCACAGCTGATAGCAGAGGACTGGCCCTTCGGATTGGTGCTGTGCAAACTCGTCCCCTTTGTGCAGAAAACCTCCGTCGGCATCACGGTGTTGAGCCTCTGCGCTCTAAGTGTTGACAGGTGAGGAGATAAGCCGCTCTCAACAACAGAAAGTGTCCAATCTCCCAGCACTATCTCCATCACAGCGGATAGATTTGTTTAGCATTAGTCCTTGAAATGTTCTTTTGCCAAACTATGTATCACTTCCACCGACAACAGTCCCCCTGGCAAAACCTGCTTTTCTATTGATTTTGCAGATACCGTGCCGTAGTATCCTGGAATCGAATCAAAGGCCTGGGGGTGTCTGCGTGGACAGCGGTGGAAATAGCCTTGATATGGGTTGTTTCCCTCACACTCGCTGTGCCTGAAGTGCTGGGGTTTGATATGATAACCATGGACTATAAAGGCAGACATTTGAGAATATGCCTCCTCCATCCCATGCAAAGCTCCCACTTCATGCAGGTAATGGGATTCTTCCCGGCAGACCAAAAACATTTCTTCTTATTTTGAGCGTTTGAGCTATCGAACCAACAATGGACTGTGTGAAGATAAAACACAAAATTTAGCTGGAACAAAACTGGCTTTTTCTGTTTAAAAAAAGAGTGTGGTGTATGTTTTGTTGAAGGAGGAACATCTGCTACTTGTGGCTGTGTAGTACAAACTCATGTATTAAATTAGATGTTTTTCCCAAACAATGACATCTCAAAGAACACGTACTCTCAAAACTTTATGACCTTCCTTTATTATTATAGAGATTATGGTTCTATGTGATGTTTGTTCATTCTATTTAGTGCATTCTTTACTGACAATTATATTTCATACAATTTAGATCAGTAGCATTCCGTTCAAATAACAGCATTCCACTCATGTATGTACATTTTTCACATTCATTTCAAGGATTTTCTTTAGACATTTATCAACAATCTGATTCAGCCCACGGCCATCTTCAAGTGTTAAGAAATACACGTATATTTATTTATTGATAAAATAGACCTGGTTTGCTACTTTAAAAGACAAATTTTTGAGCTTTTGACCGTGCTTCCCCTCGTCGTAAACAGACCTGGAGTTAGAACTTCTGGCACAAACATGTAACTACGCCCCTTCTGTCTAAGAGCTACTGTCTCAGTCATGTGATAGTGTGATGTCATACCGCTATGACATCACACTCTTAGCAGTTCTGAGCCCATCACAATAAGAATAGTTCCCCTAAATTATTCTTTATGAATTTCTCAGGTGAAATTATATTCTTTACAATTGCATGTCTGTGTTTGCAAGTTTAAAAAAAATAAAATAATTTGAACCCTTACCCCTGGTCACAAGTGGCTTGCATGTTTACCCTTTATGCTAATAATTCCAAATATTCTATCATTGTTTATTATTTAAATTCTAGATATTGTTTCACATTCTAAAACATGGAACAACAAAATATGCGTGTCATTATCATTTACAACCACCAAAAATACTGAATTTGCGTCTTTGATTCTACATTGGTCATGGTTAGTTCAAGTCCACTCCAAGTCCAATCTATTCCATTCCATTTTTTGCAGTGAAAAAAAGACACAATCAAATCCGATCAAATTGTAATTTGATCAGATATGGATTAAGGGGAAGAAAACTAAACGGAACGGAACTCAAATCAAATTGGTCTATATTTTTTGTTACAATGCAATACAATGCATACAGCCACACAATTCAAAGAAACCCCTCTGCATAACTATATATTTCCCTAGTTATTTGGAGCTCCTTTGAACAACACCAATCCCATGTCTTCCCACGACTTCAAATGTATTGTTGCACATACGAGAATGCGCCTTGTACTGACCCGGTCTCTTGTCGCGTCCCATCCACAGCTCTATAAATCAGGCAAGGACTGGTGGCTCTTCGGCTTCTACTTCTGCATGCCGCTGCTGTGGACGGCCATATTCTACACACTCATGGCGCGGAAAATGCTGCGGAAGAACTCGGAGGCCTTAAGCGACCACACCAAGCAGGTTATTTGTCACTGGTGTTATTTCCAAGCACCCATTTGTCACATCATTCATCTTTATAGCCCTGCCATCGCTCTAACTGTACGGTCCATATCTTTGCTTCTGCAGAGAAGGGACGTTGCAAAGACCGTCTTCTGCTTAGTGATTGTCTTTGCGCTCTGCTGGCTGCCTTTGTACCTCAGTAGAATCTTGAAAAAAACTATTTATGACCAGAAGGATCCTAATCGCTGCCAACTTCTGAGGTGAGGAAAACAACTTTTCTTCTTTCTCTCCATATTTTTTTGAAATAGATTTCTAACATTGGAATATTGTGACCAAATCAGGCCACAATCTTTATCTCATTATTTGCATACTTGTGAGAACAAACCCCTTGAGTCACTATTTAACGCTTTGGGTGGATTGCCAAAGTAGTCCTCTCTTTTTCCCTTCTCTGTCTGAAATATCTGATCTACAAGTGGGGGCGTGTCCCGGCTCAAAAGTGGCCAAAATGACGTGCGCTGACATGCTTGCAATACCACCCCGGGCCGATGGGGGTGGACTCGGAATAAGAATTAGCCAATGCTAACATATAGCATCTTCTTACCTCTCAAAAACGTCTTTACAGGATGGACCAAAAGTTGGCTCTTGGCCCAAAGCTCCGTTCCACATGTGTGTCAATGCTGAGGGGGGTGAATTTTTTTGGACCAGTCTAGTTTACTCACTGTGAATTTTTGAAGTCACTCGTTTAAATGAATGGGGCTCATGCCGACTGACGCATGCGCAGATGCGGCCATTTTGAATCACTCCATGAGAGCCCAATTTTTGGCCCATTAGTTAGAACGGCGGAGATTATATGGCGTTTATATATACAGTCTATGGATATGACAGAGGCCAAAAACACATCCACATGAAGATTAGGGAACTATAGTTATATTGATTTTATTACATAGTTATCCGGTCATCCGGCCTTTATGGATTATGTGTTTTTTTATCATTGCATTTCTTGTGTTTGAACCTTTTGATTCTCTGATCTGTGTTGTCTAAAGTTGTCCTGTTGTGAGTTAGGGCTATTCAAAAATATATTGAATTGCATTGAATTCAGTTTCAGTTTGCACTTCCTGTTTAAATGTTCTTTTCCCATTGCAGTGTTTTCCTCGTCCTGGATTATTTTGGCATCAATATGGCGTCACTCAACTCCTGCATCAACCCCATCGCTTTGTATCTTGTCAGTATAAGATTTAAAAGAAGTTTCAAGGTAAGGCATTTGGAAATATTTTTGAAGAATCCAGTGCCATTTGCAAAACATGTGAAACGCTTACAATTTTCTTTTTACAAAGTCGGATATATTTGAGCTTTCTTGAGCAAAACTCATTCAAATTCACTGCTGATAACAACATTTATACAAGATTAAAATAGGAATACACCCTTATTTAAACAACATTTCCAAACCTGGATATTATCTCTTTTCACACATGAATTCTGAAATTGCTCAGTTATACAACACATTCAACACATTTCCAAATTGCAACCATAAAACTATAGTTGGAACAGAATATTTGGAATTTATGAGGAATTCTTTTATGCGTTGAAGGCACGATGCATTCAGAATTTTGTGACGATGCAATAAAAGCCAGAGGGGTGCAAAGTTGTCATAAAAATCACTGAGGAATTTTACACTTATTTGCAATGTGTGTATAAATGTGAGTTGGTTTTGTGCCATAGCTATTTGGGAAGAGTTGACTACTTGTACTTTAGAGCAGTGGTTCCCAATCTGTGGTTTTGTGCACCAGCAGGGTACACAGAGTGTGAGTACACATTTATATTGAAGGGTTGTAATGGAGAGGACAACAGTGGCTCAGTTGGTAGAGCATTGGCCTGAAGGTCGTGGGTTCGAGCCCACCACAAGACCCACTTCAAAACTCCCACTTATAACTACTGTCGTTGTGTCCTTGGCCAAGACACTTAACCCCATTTGCCTGAAGCCCCTGTGGACTCACCACTTGCAGGAGGATCAGTGAGGGGCTGGTGCTAAGTGTACTGGGTACAGCTCTGACTGCAACCCTCCCCCGACCCAGTAACGGATTAAGGGGAAGACAATGGATGAATAATGGACAGAACAAATATTATAATCCAAGTCTCCTGCCTTTATGGGTGGTTTATTTGTAACTAATTTTTGGCATGTGATTGTTTTTTTGTATTCTATTTTTGATAGTACTTTTTTACTATTTGCATTACATCTGGACAAAATGAGCTGAACTGGGCCAAAACTTGTAATGGCTTGCCATATTTCACTATCATTCATTACTGTGTCCTGGGTTCAATGTTTAAAATAGAAAAAAATGATGTGATTGTTTTCTTGGTAAAATTACATTAAAAATGATGTATAACATGCCATATAAGTAGTTCCTCCTGAGTACCTCCTGTAATACTCCTGTAATACCCCTGGGTACCCCCGGTTGGGAAACAGAGCTTCAGAGCGTGACATCACTCTGCCTAGTCTCACCCCAATGGAACAAGATTACAACAGTATAACAACGACAACACTTAGACAAAACCGTATTAGGCTGCTCCAGTTTCCTGATGCTTTATCAAAATCAAAAACATTAAATGATACTAAAATCGCTTGGTCTGCTTTGAGACGGGATTTTAATGAGTTTTTTTTACCCAATTTGAGAGTGTGTATTTGTACCTCGTTTTGGACATGAGGTTTTGCCAGTGTCTGAACCACATCATTAAATCGCATTTTGATCATTGCATGTGTCATGTGGGACATATTGACTCATGTCTATAAAGTGGGCCGACAGAAGCAAACAATGTCTTTAGGGGATAAGTGGGAATGGTGCGGAAAAAAAAAAAACACACGGCTGATGCTTGGCAAGCTACCAGACAGTCTGTCAGAGAATCAGAGTGATGCCTTACAAGAAGCAAGAAAACATGGCTTCAAGGCAATTTTGAAAAGGGAAATAATTCAAACGCATTTTATTGTATTCTCAGATCAAAAAGTGCAAATCCAAAATACTTGTCATCTGGGAAAGCCGGCGCACTGCATTGCATTTAGATAAGAACTCCAAGGTTCCCTCTGTGACATTTAATTTTTCTCACGACATATACAATTGTGCTTGAAAGTGTGCACACCCAGGCAAGACTGCTACTATTATTATTATTATTATTATTATTGAGCCATACTTCGGAGATTATTGATATTAACACAAACAAGCTTTTTTCCCTCTTTGTCAGCGGTTGTGTGTTATTGTCAAGAAGAGCAATTTTCTTTTTTTTCAAGTTATAATGACAACAGAAACTACTCGACCAAGATTAGACGATTCATTCCCTCAGTTCTCATACACATGTTTTTTCCTCTTTAACATCGATAACAGCAGCTTGGAGTCTTTTGTGCTCTCTGATCGTAAAACATCTACACTCTGCTTGGCATACAAACTTCCAGTTCCTGTACATTCCTGGACCCATGTTTCGTAATCGCAAAGTATGACCAAAACAATGCAATCTCAAATTCAGATTCAGATTTATTTATCTATTTGCTTCGTCCAACCCCTTTTCAAACTGTGTTTTTTAATTCAAACGTCTGTATCTTGTTTGTTTTGTTCTGCTGTATGATAAATATATAATGATAATAAGTTTGAAATACTTACTTACTAGATTAATTTGCAGTTATACCACATTACAATACATGTGCAAAAGTCCCCAGTGTGCACCAGACAAATACATAATAATAGTGGGCATAAATGGGTTAAGTTAATAAGAATTAAATAAGCTAAAAAGTGGAGGAAACAATTGTCGATCTGCAAACTTTTAAACACAATTGTATATTCAACTTTTCGCTTGTATCCTTTGTTCTTAAAATGAACAAACACAAAACACATGAAAATGCAAATGTCAGAATTTAATGTTACGCAGTCAGCTCTGATCTCATCTATTCTCATAAATCACAAAGTCAGCGATTACTTCACTCCAATTAAATTATACTGCCACTTCTGCACTCAGCACATGTTGCGATGCGGCCCCTTCTCTGAGCAGTAAATATGTGTTGCTCAAACGCCTTTTGTGCGTGTGCGTCCCTCCAGGCGTGCCTGTGCAGTTGGCGTCTACCTCTTCAAGCTGTCACGCGTGACGAAGCGCAGTCTGTTTTGAAGTCCAGAATGCAGGATCAGGCCTCGGAGAATCCACATCAAAGCCTGGACTCCCACGACCACACCTGTAACTGAGAAAGCACCTCGCGGCAGATGGAGGCCTGCCACAACTGCAGACGTGTGTTCATATGAATGTGTAAATATATGAATGTGTAAATATATGAATGTGTAAATATATGAATGTGTAAATATATGAATGTGTAAATATATGAATGTGTAAATAGTTTATAGTGTGTGGAGATGTGGAGGGCTGTTACATGTAACTCAACTGGACAATAGACACAACAATGGTTATGTTTTAAGCAGTACATTAAAGGGGACATAGTGTATATATACATTGGACCATTTATAAGTACTCTTGGTGTTCTAAAAAGAAAAATCTGACTCTAGATTAAACATTTGGGGGAAAAAACACAAATATGGTGAAAATACAGTCTGCATGTAAAGACAAGATTGAGGAAACTGGGCTAACATGCTCTGATGTTTTAGCTCAACAAATATATGTCTCCTTTAATGAAACAGCTTCTACAGTATGTTAACTTTACATATTAAATAACCAAATACAACCAGTGTGTAAATCCAATCCAGTCTTGGTGGATTTTGCCAAATTCACATCCTCTAAGAGGAAGATTGTAGTTAAATGTGTTGTTCCAATGTCCATTTGAATAAACGATTTTGTAAACTATGGTGTTCTGAATAAAAATACATAATTTCATACCGAGTAAGTAAGTTTTCTGTTGATGAAACAATACTCTCCATTCTCACCTTTGTGACCACGCTCCATCTTTTGGAGATTTGCTTCCAGCCTTTAATTGTTATACAAGAAATGATCTATCTTGCACTTTCTGTTGTTTGAGGGGTTGTGGGGAAATCTAATGTGAGCAAATCAGTTTCAAGACGGAGCAAACTTACAGACTACTTGAACTGCGATGCAAGGTCATTCCAATCCAATCTGTTCTCACCGACAGGATTGAGAAAACTTAAGCAGAAATATTTTAACATTGTCTACATTTTTTATATGCCTGAGGGGACATCCCAATTTAGCAGGTCATTATGAAAGAATTGTTGAATAATAATGCAAGTTCCATGCGTAATGTCTTGCACCTATGACTCTCAAAGCTGTGTGAAGTTTGGGGCTGAGTTATATATAAAGCCCTTCATGTCTTTTGTCCTGCTGTCTGGGGATGCACATCTGCTTTGGCATGAGCAACCTGGAGTCACAGCATTCACACCCTCTGCCCTGGGGCTGACTCACTCCGATCCATTACATCAGACTTTCCTCAACATGCATCACCATTCTCAAATCACTGTTTTGGCCATGATGTTAACCTGGCACCCATCAGCAGACATCATGTCACAGCCAGTCTGCTGCCTAACTTTAATTTCCCCATAGAGTGGACATGGAAATGAGACACATTTGACCATTGGGGCATCAGCATAGTTGCTGAGTGGATTTGTTGAGTTATTAGTCTAATAATGTGTTTTTATCGTGCATGGCACACAGTGATTGTTGCTCTGCTGTTGAAACCTTGAGAATGGTATAAAACAGAAGCATAAGTAGATTGCGTCTCTCGCGCTGAATGACTGATTGATGGTGTCCTATTTTTAATGCATTGTTAAATTTGTAATGCACGGAGACACTTTATAAAAGACCTGAGAGGGGAGAAGAGGGAAAGCGGAGATGACAGAATGAGGTCAGGAGGAGAAGGCGAAGGGGAGGGGGTTGAGATGAGCACCTGATAGGTCTCCTGTCACAGGACAAGCAGAGCACAAATACAGCAGCTAATGCCGCATCAGTCGGCAAAACTGTCTCGACCTGTGTGCACCAGTGAACGCCTATTAAAAGTTTTCAAAGTAAAGGAAGTACACGAGTCACAAGTATTTGTGAGGAATCAGGGAAATGCTCCAATAAGACCTTGTGATGTTTGGGGAACGAGACAGGCGATAAAAGGTAAAGATATTGGATTTCTACACTCTCTTGAAGTGTACTGATTTCCACTTTTCCTGCTGTTATTAAAGTTATTTTTCTCTCTTTTATGTACCGTTAAACTTTATCACTTCTAAATATTAGCTACATAAATTCTCTTGCACTGTACAGTGCACTCTAATTGCTTCCAGTGTAAAAAAGGGCATTAGTTTCTCTCATAAACCATTCCACATTGTAATTAGGTGAAGCATTGAGGTGTAGCTTTTGCCACAGAGGAAAATGCCTTCGTTTATTGTGGATTCAAAATATTTGGCTTTATTTGTATGTGATACTATGCAAATGATTATAATTCCTTCTTTTGTCCTTTATCATCTTCTTCCTTTATCATTTGCCAAACTCATCAAAAGGCATGTGAACAAACAGTGAATCCCAATCTAAGTAAAGTTTCATTCTGCTATTATGGCATCAATTTATTTTTTTGTCAAACGTTCATTTGGCAGATGGTAAAACATCTGTTCGAAATAAGCCTAAAACAGATTATTGTCAAAGGCAAATGCAACATTAGATCAGACGTCAATTTACATTAGGGTTTGTTTTACTCATTCAAGTATTTTCATGTTTACTCCTTATTATTTTGTCCTTCAAAGTTAGAGTACAACTCTGTTTAACGACCAGCAGAGGTCGATCACTAATGTACTTGAATGTAACGTGGAAATCAGAGATGTGCGGTCAGATGAGGCAGGTGAAGCCCGGTCTCATCTAAGATCACGAAAAGGAAAATGAATAAAATGGAAACAATAATACTTGGTCACTATGTCAAGTGATTTGTGCAATTATTGTCTTATTTCAATGCAATTTTTGTCACATTCTTCTCATGTTTGACAGAGAGCGAGCCTCTCTTTGGAGACGTATAGCCTGTAGCGCACAGTGGGAGAAGCCCGAACTGTTTTCTCTGTTTATCGCGGTTTACAAAGTTCAAACATATTTCCTTAACCATCAACATGTCTACAGTCGAGAGCATAGACATACAAAGAGTAGACCCGCATCTACCGCTACTGCCTATTGGCGCCGCCATCTTGGACCAGTCGCCCGCTCCTCTCAGTGTTATCTGTTTAGCAGGCATAGTGACGTGTCAGCGCATTCAATCAATCATAACTCACTGAATACTTTACCGATTTTCACACTTTTTTTCTTTACTGTAGACGTCACACATGTAGTTATGATACAGGGTACATGGTTTGGCGTACAGTATATTATTATTCATAGTGTGTTTAACAGTAATATATTATTCTTATGATTATGTAATGTATGCATGTAAGATGATTTATGATAGGTATTTTTGCAAAACACAGAAAGTTAGGGACATTCAGGTGAAATGTATGGAACGTTATGCAACAAGTGACACTGAACAGTTAAACACTAATATATGACTGAACCATTTATAAACACAAATATATGATAGAAGCCTGTGTAAACACTACGGTAGAACCAAATATATATACACACCAATGTATTTTAGAACACCATATATACACTAATATATGACAGAGCCCTGTATATTCACTAAGCAGTTAGTGGCAGTAAAACTAATAAACTCAGCTTTTTTAATGAGTTGAAAAATTAAGAAACAATGTATGAATACATTTCCTATCTTCATATTTCCTATTATTCCAACTTACTTCTTCCTATTTTCCTCCTACAAATTATTTTAAACTTTTCTTCAACAAAACTTGTATTTTAATCGTGAACCAGAGCTGCTGAAATTGTGACTTAGCTTGTTTGCTATTCAAAGGTCAGATCTTATGTGTCTGATTTTGTTGGTGACATAAATACAGTTCGGTAATAATCTATTCACAAACTACTATCAACAATAATTCTCAAACTTACTTGTGAAAAGTATTCACTGTTTTGAATAGTCCGCCTATTTTGACAGCATAATCCGCACAGTGCTCAGGCATTGCGCTGCAGGATGACCGGTCCAAGATGGCGGCCACATTTCTCGTTCCCGAGCGGCCAATGAGGCGTCTACTCTTCATATGTCTATGGTCAAGAGGATGGGTTAAAAATTGTGTTTGTGAAACAAATATGTGTCTTTATCGTGCTCAACCACGGCTTGTAATGTCACCAAGTGAGGCCAGCCTCAGGGTAGGGGGCGCTTGTGAGCCCAGTTATCGGCTCCTTTCTTGTTCGTCCTCTGCTAAGGGCAGCTACAGGTTTGGCTAACATAAATATAACACATTTAAAGATGATTTAAAATACACTTACGGTAATTTTATGCTTCCAATGATGATAGGAATGAAAAGGAAGAGAGGTGAAGGGTAAGAAGGTTGATTTTAGAATTTGGATGCACCCGAGAGTCGGCTGCAGCGAAACACAAGGAGAGGAGACGGGAGACACCTGTTTGTTTTTACTTTTTAAAACTCCTTGGGCTTTTTTCCAAATGGAGGATTACATATCTACGCTAAAACTGGTCTGAACTGCTGGTCTGTGCAGTTCATTTATAAGGTAAGGCCCATAACACACTTTTAAATTTGCTTTTTACATACTTTAAATGAGCAAACAATTCAGACATGAAATACATTCTGCTGTAGCCCAACAAATTGTGAATAAGCCACTCTGTAGTTGATGTATATGATATATACAGTACTGTATGTACATCTGATTGGGGTGAAGTTAGTGCCACACCAATCACCAACCTCACAGCATGTCACGGAGGGAAATGTTGTATTGAGGTCCTATTTGTTGGAAAGGGGAAAATAACATTTGGTATGTATTGCTGTATTGTGTTGTATGTCTGTCTTATGTGTATTTTCAATGTAGCAGCCTGTGAGTCCAAGAAAAGATTTCCTCCGGGACATAATACCTTCATCTTGAGTCCTTGAATCTCTTTGACTGAAGCGCTCAGGACGGACGTATGGTGCGGCGTGAGGCACTGGCACACAAAATCTAAATAGTAATACAATGATACGTATTGGTATTGGGGTTGTGTCCTCTCCTGGCCAGAGATGAGTCCACACAGCCACAGTAGAGGTGCATTCACACTTCATCACCTTGGTTGGATTCACTTTAATTAGACCAGGTCTGGTTTATTGTGAGTGACAATGCTTTGCAGATTTGTTTCAAAAGATATGATCCAACTTGAGTGACTTGTGGACATGTGGTCTTGTTCGGAGGTATTAAATCCACAAATAAAGCGTTTTTGTCCCAGTTGAATCAGTTTGGTCCAGCTAAAGTGAACCAGCCCAGCAAGAAACTCCAGACTTTGTGACTAAATCATTTTGGACTGACTAACACAGGGAACAGAGAGATCCCCTCTGGAGGCAGAGAGCATGAAAGAGCCTCTAGGAGCTTCATGTGTGACAGGCAGGGACACTGACAACAAAGGTTTGGATTGTAATAATGGCTTTAATAAACCAGTGTCTTTAATTGTTTCTTGAGCTAAATAAACTGAATATTTTGGGGAAGTCTTACTCTCACTTAAAATGTTATTCTATGTTATGTTTATTCTCATTCCCCACTTGGACTATTGTTCCAATAAACACATGTAGTAGGAATTATCATCCATGAATGAAGCGTCGTTATTAAGCAGCCTTCTGTTTGTCATGTAGTTTGGATGAAAATAGCTCCAAACCTGATTTTATGTTTTCCTCTCATACATTTTCTAAATGGAGAGACAATCCCCTGTGCCCATGTGTGTACATACTTGATTAAGTAATTAGTGTATGTGAATTTCTGGACATGTTAAAGGGATTAATTTGCTAAAATCAACATCCAATCCTCGCATTTCAAAGACTGCTTTGAATGAAAGCTCTCAGTCCGATATGAGTCTCATTGTGCTGCCTATTTGTTGCTCCACCGGCTCTTGGCATGCACTATCAAGTGCATAAGGAAAATATGGTTACACATATCACAAAATGCCAGTGGGTGGCTGTGTAAGCATCAAATTGATTATCTCAGTCAGAAACATTTGATTAAGGCTGTCGCTAAAGACATTTCTGTTTGCTCATCTTATTTGAAAGTTGTGGAGTAAAGACAAACTGTGCATCCAACTGCAAATGTGTTTGTTTGCGATTAGCCTTGCCAGCGAATATAGTGAGGAAAGTGTGTGTGCTTCAAAACCACGTGCACACACACACACACACATGCACATCAACACGCACACATGCACAGACACATACACCCACACACATGTACATGCGCACACATACACACACCCATGAACAAAGACACACACAAACACTCACACACACACACATGCACATGAACACGCACACATGCACAGACACATACAGTATGTACGCCTACATACACACACACACACACGCACACACACACATGCATACACCCACACACATGTACATGCGCACACACACACACACACCCATGAACAAAGACACACACAAACACTCACACATATGCTGCTTTTAAAGATCCCCTCTCCTGCACCTCTGTGTTTGTTCTCACATAAGAGAAAGTGGGTCTCTGAGGCTTTGACTGTTGGATTCGCCTTCACTAGACCAGATATGAAAGTTCAAACTGCTCATTTACCTTGATGGCAATTTGTTTTGAACCAGAGGAACTTAGGAATAAAAATGTGCTGCAAAGTCGGTCTTGTGGGATTGGGACTTTTATAGACGGCCGTGTAGTGTGACCTACATTCATCCTAATTTTTCCCATTTGAGACATTTGTACAGTAAGGCTCTGTTAATTGATGTACATTTTTGTGGTCTCGGCACCCTCTCTGTTTCTACCTTCTCTTATTTAGTCAGTCGCATAGAAAAAGTGAAACCTTGATGCAAAATATTACTTGCAAATACTGTATTTCTTCTCAAGGACACATTTTGCTTTTCTTCGGTTGAATAAATCACCAACAGTGTGAGATTGATTTGAACAGGGGCACACTTCCTCACAGATTTCTGTTCACTTTGCAAATACACAAATCAAATCCATTTGTTGAATGTCAATGTATGTTGTTTCCACACATATATTCTCTCACACATTCTATGCCAGTATTTACATGGGTAGAGTCATTATGTAGTGAAATATACACGAGCAATAGAAGCTTTGTACAGTCTCACATATATACAAATATATTTATATGTGTTGTACATATTATCCTACACTTGCACTATTGTACTACTGGTTAGATAATAAACTGCTTTTTCGTGCATTGTTCTGACTTTGTAATGACAATAAAGTTAAATCTATTAGAATCTAATCTAAAAATAAGCTGTTTTTAGGCATTTTCTTTTTGTTTCTCAAGTTGATTATTCTTTTATCTTGTTTAAATTATATCTTGCACACTGCAAGACCTGAGCATCGAGCACAGACCTTGTCAATAATGGTGGTGCAGTGGATGAAAGAATTCCAAACCGTTAAAGTAAAGCTCAAATTCAGACATTGAAACATGCAGAGTTTGAATTGAGTCTATGGTCTCAGCGGCCCTCAAGGGGCATACCGTATTTCCTACGGTATCAGGTGCTTATGCTCTGGCGAATGTAGCTTTTATTATGTGTTATTGCAGGAGCACTGCAGCGATCCACTCCTCATGAAAAGAATCTTCCTCTAACTCTGCCGCTGCATTCAACGCAAGACGAGGCGTTATACTACAACTACAGCAACGTTTTAGAGCTAAACTTCATACTATATTTTTCGACACGGCCCTCAAGCAACGTGTCTGATACTTTACTTTATATGGATTTATTTAATGGTCAGTTTAGTGTGTCAGTGTAGCAACTGTAGGCATGAGTGAGGTAATGTAATCAGAGATCTGGCAGACAAACGTGATGATGATGTTACATGTTTAACTTTGTGCACGTTCAGCACTACATAATGCTGCGCCTAAGCGTTGTGTCAAAGCAGTGTGATGGAAAAGGCAAACAGAGTGATTGACTGGAGCCTGGAGGAGAATAGTACCCCACATGTTGTCCGATAAACTGCATAACAAGTATGTTTTATATGTTTAAATACAACTGAGAAGGTTAATGTGAAACAAACACACACACAGACAGTTGTTATTATTCTATGGTTCTATCCACAAATTATCCTATGATAAAAGTCAGACGTTATATTTTCCATCTACTTTTATAAATAAATCAAATAGTTACATTAACCCTTTTTATCGAAGATGTAGGATCACTTGTTTTTATGTTTTTTGAATGCCTAGTTTAAATTTTTTTTAAATTGTCCTTTTTCAAATGGTTAACATGCAGTTTGATGGTAAAAGTGTCTAAAATCAAGTGATAGAGATTCCCCATTGAGGTAGATTTCAGTTCCAAGCTTCAAGAAGATATAATGACTCAAAAAGGGATCCACCAAATGGTTGAGAAAACCATTAAAGGGTTAAAATGATGAGCTAAGACCAAAGATGTAACCATGTGTTTGTCTTGATCTTGTCTGGTCTCTAAAACAACAATATTGCCCCAAATAACGTGTTGCTATAGCACTGAAATGAATGGCAGACATTGTTCAAACAGCACAGTGGTAGCCGCGGCACAAGAGCCAGATGACAGTGACGGTGTCGTGCTGGGTCTGAGCAGAGGCCTCCTTTACAATCTGGAGACACACACACCCTCTCAGGGCTCCCCATCGTGCCGCCCCAACTCCCCAGACTGTGGATTTAATTAAATACTGTGAAATTAATTAATCAGTGGGGTGGCAGGTAAGAGGACTTCTCATTGGAGCCGCTCTCACATCCAAGACAAGCATTTCACATGCACTGACACTCGCTAATTTGGCGTATGTCCTATTATAGTTACAGAGATGCAACAAATTTGAAACTTAGCTTGGCATGAAGGGGAAGAAAAAAAGTCCGGGAAATTATCAAAATAGCAGCTCACTGAAAATCAAAGTGTAAACCTGTGTTTGATCTGCTCCATCAATTAATTAAAAATTCTAGTCCTGTATAATAATGTGTTGCAAATGAGATGGAAATGAGATAAAATATTCATTTAGTTATCAGGGGAATCTGCCTGAAGGGTTTTTTACTCTTTCGGTCTGGCTAAAAACGCTGTCCATATGGCAATTATGTACAGTAGTGTTGCAGGAGAATTGGTGTGATGCCTAGTGGCGGGAGCAGCGCCTGCTATGACAAACTGCAGCCTGGATGTGATCTGAGAGGAGCAGATAATGAGGCTGTTGTGAGCCTTAAGTATGGAGCCTGCCCCCGGGGTGACATATCGGAGCGCCGCTGATGCCTCCGTAGTTGCACGTGATACAAAGGATTAAAAACACATTGGCTTTTTACTTCATAAACTTTGTCATTACTTCCCACAACCCTTTGGACAACTTTGGCTTTCATGTCGGAAACCCCATGACATTGCTTTGTGAAGCCGCAGTGTGTTTCTATCACACTTTGCAGATGAGGAATCCTGATTTTGCTTTGAGGCTATCTATAGATCCTTTTAAAGTAACTCTCTACAGGGCAGCTACATTATGATAAAACCATATACAGTATGAGTCAAGAATAAGATTCATGACCTACCCTTATATCTGTCGTTTCCACTGAATTTGAATAAAGAAGTCACAAAAACACACAAATCTAGTTAGTAGTTATGTGTCGGACCAATCTTTTGGTTAAAACAGTTGATCTCATGATACATTTATTTTTCTTTAATTATTACCATTTTGTGGTAAGAGCACACACACCCAGACTCCCCTCTCCAAGCACACACCATGTGTTTACAGTATTATTATTTCACGAGATATGTGAATCCTGTGAAATAATTAACACTGTGTATGTATTTCTGTATGTTCCATTCCATTAGCACCAGGAGACACATCAGCCGAGTGACAGTTTGAGAGACAACAATGATATCTTTCAGAGATGAAGCCTATAGCTCCAGATCTCATGCAGAGGAACTGGCTGTGAACATATCAATGTTGCCTAATAAGACACATTTCTGGTTCAAATACAAAAGCTTGTGACATTTTTGCTGATTCCCAAGTGCCTTAATTCTGCTTCTATACGCTCTACTGCGCCCCTTAAAATTGGCAAATCTTGCGACCAGCTTGACAACACTGCACCAGCTCTCCACGCCACGTTGACAAACCCCCCAGACCGTAATGGGCAAGCAGCTGGAGTTCACTTAACAGCCATCAGCGTCAATAGAAAAATGCTTTTACCAAATCCCACAGAGGCTCGCTTTGGTTTGTGTTGTGGTCCAAATGGTTTATGCTCGCACTCAAATGGATGAAAATCGGGCAATGGAGAAAAACATCTTTTTATTTGGGTCTCAGATGAGAACCATAAATTATAAATGGATAATTGAAGAAGAATATTGAAGAAAATTGGCGTCTGCCCAAATCCCAATTAATTAGTTGTGAAGTTCAAGGTTGACCTCTCATACAGAATCTTATTACCATTTAGGCATTTACTCTGGTTAATTATTTATTTATTATGACAAAGTAATCCAAATACTTTCTTGAGACTCTAACCAAGCAGTGTAACTTATCACATGTTAGAAGTAAAAAGTGACTTACTTACTGTTTCAAAGTAACTTACCCAACACTGATCTCAAGTATACCTGTGTGCTCTGAAGCCTTCTCTTGCAATCAAGCTGCATTGATTTGGTCAATATTGATTTTAGGTTTTAACTTTAATGTACATTTAGCTCATTAGACTGTACAGAAGGGAAGGCAGCATGAGGCCATCAGGGTGAATTGGCCATGATGTGACTGTCAACACAAAGGTATGGACTGGAAAATAAGCCAAGCTGTGATGAAATAATGCAATATTTTCTGATACTACTCCGGCTAAGAAATGAACAGCACCCGTGGGGAACAGGGAGATTGATTACAGAGAGACCCAGCGTGCCTGTCAGAACACTCCTTCAACATTAATATACACAATTGGACACAACATAAACCTCACGTGTTACATTGAATATTCCTATCTCATGAAGAGCAGTGAGTAAGAAGACGTTAAAAGTCAAGCCCACTGTAGCAACACCAAATCATGATGACATACCACCCAAACATATACAAACTGTAATAATGTGAAATCTAAATGATCTGGCAACAAACAAGTACAATACAGCTACAGTATACGTTTGTGTAAGCTCTCAGTCGCACAGGGATTATTCAAAACAAAGGAAAGTTGCTAACTCATCATCTGTACTTCAGTTAGTTAGTTAGTTCTAACAGATTATGGGTGAGCAATACCTATGGTTTAAAATACAACTGTAACAACATAACCTTGTCCGTGCCATGTAAGCCCCAGCTATGTCATCACAACATGGCAATGACGTGTACTCACATATTTTGTCCCAAGCTGAACCGATCACCGGATGGTTAGCAGAGACAAGTTCAATTCAATTTAATTCAATACATTTTTGTGTAGCCCTAAATCACAACAGTAGCTATCTCTGAGGACCGTTGATTCGCCAACACAGATCAGAGAATAAAAGAGTTCAAACAGAGGGAATGCAATGATTAAAAACACAAGGAGGCATTGGTCATTAGGGGCATAAATGTTAATAGATGTTCATAAATGTCGTTGAATGTGGAATATCCTGGATAATTACCACTATGCTTAGACCCCCCTGCATCGGCAAGGAGTGAAATTTGTTGGGTTTTTATCATTGAGTCCACTCCGTATGTGGGTGGCAGTCCCAGCACTAACTAGATAGGCGTATACCTTGACAGCACATGCACAGTGACAGTGGGGTGTATCTTATCAAGAGTTTGTGTGTGTGTGTGTGTGTGTGTGTGTGTGAAAGTGATTAGCAGTCCTTAACATTGGAGCAAACTGATTTATCATGCACATGTCTGATAGAATTCAACCACTAAGACTGCACAGGTTATTTGCACCTGTCTTCATTAATGTGCCCTGCTGTGAGCCGTTTCAATGATGACTATATTTGTTACAGAGAAACTTAAGAGTTATAAATAATCTACAAATGCATGCTAATGTTATGCAAATAATTGATTCACCATTAGTCAAGCTTATGAATAATTAAACCTTGAATAACATTATGGTGATTATACAGTAAGGGGAATTCTTCTGAAATATTCCATATAAAGTTGACGGATTGGGCTATAAATATGGACGGCGAGTAGGCCAGCCTAATATGCTGTTATTATAGGACCTGGGCTGTGTCCTAAAGATAAGTGGCCTGCTTTAGTAAGTCAATCTTGACATCTGCCGCAGTGCGTTCGGCAACTGTCACACGTACACTGTGAGCTAAGGAAGAAGAAAAAAAAAAACAATGTGTGAGTTCCACTCTGTGTCCAATTTAGAGCGACATCTCTCCACAGGTCTGAGTTTGTGTGAGAAGAGGACACCATGCAACCCTATGCAATCTGCAGTGAGAGCCTGCAGTGAGCCCTGTAATTGAGTTACCAGGAGAATGGCTATAATGTTTCATTACAGAGACAGTGCCATTTACTGGATGCAGCCAAGCTCTACAGACAATATTTACAGGTTAGACCGAAATAAACAAGATAACGCCATTGTACAATACCACCAAGCTTCCTGCTAATGATCTTTTTAAGGTTGCATAATAAATAGGCACAGAAATGATGTGGATTGAAACTGAGAGCCAACACCACAGTAACTTGAGAGACCAGTAAATGGCAGCAGGAGTCACAGCACTAGCAGGCAGTGCTGCGAGTGGTCACTCATGCGTGGGATTAAAAAGCATTTAAGCCTTGTACCAGACCCCCCTCGTCCCGCCATGTTATTCCTGACCAATTCCGAAAAAAAAAGAAGACAGAAACGTGAGGTGCCTGGATTGTTACTAGCGCTGCAAAACAGAATGTTTCTTCTTTTTTCCGCTACACGCCAGCATTCATAAATGTACAGCAGTGCTTTCTTGCAGGAGAACGTAATGAGCTGAACCTAAAAGGTTTTCTGTGTTCTGGTTAAGGTGCAAAATGGACTGTCACTACTATTTATTTCGATCATGGTCTGGATTTAATCGAAAACATGGAATCAAATGTAGGACAGGGTTAGTGGAGTGGTTCACTTCACACCGCTATTCACACTTCTAATGCCTCCTGGGCAGCAACGCACAAATTTATGTCAAGCTATTGACATATTTATGGGGAGTGCTGGTGAGTGCGCAGCCTTGATTAGCACACCAAATAAATCAGAGCTCACTGAATGTATTGTGCCGAGGCCAAGAGGATATAGGTAAAGCTTTTGATTCAGTGGTCAGCTGGGCTCTCACACGGGTGCTTGTTTTGATGGGGCATGATGAAAGCACAGGTGGATGTGAGCTCTCTTCGCCCTGTGCTGCCGTGGACTGGGCCTGAGCCGCACTATTAGCACTGGAGTGGAGGTTAGCAGAGACGCTGCTGGACGCAGTGGGGCAGTGCTCACAAAGCCCTGTTTGTTCCCTGGCCTGCAAGGCTCCCAGGGTGAGCCTGGCCCAATGTGCACACAAATAAAAGGGCCCCACTGTCTGACTCACCGGAGCTGCCCTCCACATTACTGTTCTTAATCTCTGTGGGGCTACATTTCTCTTCTTAGGTGAGGAATGGTTAAAGAAAAGAAATAAAAAGGCCTCAGGATAATAAAATGCCTCTTGTTCAGAGCCATTATTTGTTTGAATGTCATTTTGAATTGTTGCTTGTGCTGTTGTGTTTTTCACTTTTCTTTGTACGTGTCCTTTAGTCTGTCTCGGATTTGGGGATCTCTGTTGTGCCTGGTTGCATCAATACAGTGCCAACTGCAGAAGCCACATACAGTATAATGTCACAGTCTGTTTTCCTGCTGTAGCACATGCCACACATATCATGCTAGGTAAAATGCAAATCAAATTCAAAAATAAATGTATGGGCTTCATTAATAATTCTCTGGTGTTCTTATGTTGCCGCTGTCAGCTGGTGACTTTTAGAGATGAAATAATGTGCAGGAGATACTTGGAGCCGCTGTCAGGTCACACAGTCGGTGTTGTGCTGCAATCTGCAGTCCAAGTATAACTCCATTATTGAGGGGACTTTAAAATGAGAGCTGTGTGACACACAGCAGGATGATTTAGTTTAATGACCATAGCAGTGACAGCACTGTGATGGAAATTGGACTCCCCCTGCAAATTTACATCACTTGAGGGTACTTGGGGCTCTTTTAGCGGCTGCACTCCAGAGCACGAGCCATCAGGAGGTCCTGGATATGTCATGCTTGTCACCTTCCTTTAAGTGCATCTGCAGACGTAGGAGAAGGATTAATATTATATAGCCTACGGAGGCACAGAGGCCGTCTTATCAGCACTGCAGATGTGATAAGCACCTCTACCACGACGAAAACCAGCGACCATCTCCGCGCACACAGACAAGCATCTCTTTGTGTTGTGTTTCCCTCTCACTGCTCTGGTTCAATGAGGCTTCGATGCCACATTCGCTGCAGTTTCACATCTGTTGTAATTTCATGTGCCCGCATCACCCTCTGTGAAATCGTCTTGATCACAACACGCTCTCTTTAATTATTTAGAAAGTTGGCACATGTCTTTAGTGATAGTAATCTGATTCCTTTTGATTTAGCTGCATTCAGGACTCCTTCATCACAAGCCTCTCGGATCAGTGGAAAAGCTGCCATTTCTATGGTGTTTTTGTTCCCTCTACAAACATCCTGGATTTTCCCTTATAGGAAAATGTTTATTTATTTAATAAAATGTCACTTTCAGTGAGATGTTTTCCATCACTGCCATGACACTCATCTCACATTAGTTCACATCAATGCAGATGTCAGTGCGCACAAATTGCATTGCCCTCAGACGGATTCGGAGCTGTGAATGGAAGTTATGGCAACCATCGCTGTCACCTCAGTTTGATCAGAAACGCACCCAGTGGAACCATGGAAACAACATGTGTCACAAAAACATCTACATCAAAGCCAGCATGTACTGTAATTAGATTTTATTGAAGCCATTTCAAGCAGAAAAGGTGGTGGCTCCCCTCCATACCTTTCACTGCACAGTGCAATAAGCCTCTTATTACATGGAGCAAATATAGTAGTGTACATCGCTCAGTAATAAATCCGCTGCAGCAAAAGGTGTTTGGCATTTATGTACTATAATCTGACTATGCAAGGAGTCCAGCACGTCTGGCTGCGAGTGGAAGGCTGTTATAACTCATTCAGCGCAATATGCACTTCATTTGAAAAGAACCTGCTTCACATTTGCAGGTTCCCCGTTTTCCCTTAATTTACAGAAGAAAAGTCAAAAGGAATACTTTAAAGTGTACAAATCCAATATTGTCTTAGCTCTTCTACATAACTTCACCAATACAAGAAAGCCAACAATTATTTTAGCACATTCACATCTATAAAAAAAAATGAGGATAGGTTAAACGTCTGGACCCAGACTTATCTTTGACCTGAAAAATGAAATATTCTCGTGTATAATGCACATCAGAGTTAGTGGTTCGGAAAAAAGATCTGAAGATACAGATACAATCACTTATGTTTATTGTCAGATGATTGTTTTACATCCATCCAATTATGTGCAAATGTTAAAAGCTGTGTAGTTTGTGGATGGTGTTTTATTCGACATCTGCATTTGCTGTGAATGCACTTCATGTGAAGCGTTATGAATATCTTGCACAATTGTCGGTCCATATAGCAGGATGATTCCCTACACACATGAAATGACATTTGATGATGGACCTCGTCCTACACAAGCCCAAGAATACGTGCCACCCACCAGCGGCAGGGCATGATGACCCGACAGCCCACCGTGCAGCCGCGGTGATGGTAGGGCCATGGCCAGTGTCCATAGAGCGGCTCGCACACCCTCTGACACTGGGTGTAGCCTCGTTGGCATTCAGCACAGCAGATGCCCCTGTGGTCCAGCATGGGGTCAAAGCTCATGGCACTGTCCTCACTCCCCCCGCTTGGAGTCTGTGGAGACACACACATGTAATACTGATGGACATCCACCCAAAGCATTGTTGTGGGAGATAAAGTGAGGAGCCTGCTGCTCCCGGATGTCTTTACATTATCATATGATTTATGAGTCACTCTGGCCTCAGGCATGTCACAGCGGACAAAGCAAAAACTCACTCCAACATCACACTTTTAATACATTCAACATATTATGATCTATGTTCTCATCTCATCCAAGACGTGGACGTCATACAAATGTTGATGTTTTATATAACTGCAAAGGAGTATCTCACAAACATAACAAAGCAGTGTGATCATTCGTTTTCCTCTAACTAAACAAAACATACTTTTTGGCATTTTCCTTAAATACTCAAGTATTTTATTAATTGCTGATTTATGGAAAAATGTGTTAGTTTTCTATTACTTTCAGCCAAAATAGTGCTGTTTTTGAACATCATAATATGGAATGAACTCCAGCCCTAGCACAGATGACTATAAAAGCAAAAAAGACATAAGGAAACATAAAATAGTTTTAGAGGTAGCAGATGCTCTCGTCCAAGCAGCACATGGGGAGGTCTTTTTATGAGGTTATCCATAGCTACCACACCATTCAGTCTCCACATCAGCCCAAATCAACAGTGAGCAAGACTTAATATTCACACTGTGTTTCCTAAGTACTCATTTAGTTTGAACTATCTTTACATATTTGCAATTCTAATACCTTACCAAAGCATTCTCATCCAAACTTGAGCCGATTTTCTCAGCAACAAAAACATATGGAGGCAGCTCGACTCTCGCTCACCAGTTCATCATGTTAAAATGGTGTCAGCTACTGCAGTGAGCGCCTAATACTCCTACTCACATAACCCCTATTGCAACAGCTGCATGTCCATGGAACATATGCAGTAGATGGAGTTTTACATTATTGATACACGTAGTTTGTCCCAACAGAAGAAGATTTGTGAAAGTAAAAGGTGATGAACAAATCAACATGCTAGATTTATTGTAAACATGGTCAAATTAAATGTCGTAATATCAAAAAAATAACATGATCAAATGATACAAAAGAAAATACATATAAAAAAGAAAATAAATGCTAAAGAAATATTTAAACAAGTAGTGGAGAGAGTTGTAGGGTGTTTGTGTTGAAAAAGTGATATTGTTTTTCTTTTTTTTCTTTTGTAAACTACTACTAATGAAACTTAAGCGCGAATTCAGAATGGAAGACCAAAGAGACGTCACTCCTGCACTGGACTCCTCCCTCCACACACCTGCCACACTGGACTCCTCCCTCCACACACCTGCCACACTGGACTCCTCCCTCCACACACCTGCCACACTGGACTCCTCCCTCACACACCTGCCACACTGGACTCCTCCCTCACACACCTGCCACACTGGACTCCTCCCTCACACTCCTGCCACACTGGACTCCTCCCTCCACACTCCTGCCACACTGGACTCCTCCCTCACACACCTGCCACACTGGACTCCTCCCTCACACTCCTGCCACACTGGACTCCTCCCTCCACACACCTGCCACACTGGACTCCTCCCTCACACACCTGCCACACTGGACTCCTCCCTCACACTCCTGCCACACTGGACTCCTCCCTCCACACTCCTGCCACACTGGACTCCTCCCTCCACACACCTGCCACACTGGACTCCTCCCTCACACACCTGCCACACTGGACTCCTCCCTCACACTCCTGCCACACTGGACTCCTCCCTCCACACTCCTGCCACACTGGACTCCTCCCTCCACACACCTGCCACACTGGACTCCTCCCTCCACACACCTGCCACACTGGACTCCTCCCTCACACTCCTGCACCTGAGCTCAACAGCAATCAGCCTCAGCTGCTCAAGAACACACCTGAGCTTATCACTTCATGGCTGCATTTAAACAGAGCCTCTCAGTTCACTGCAGCTCAAGCTGCTGTTCGAGCAGCAACCCACCTCCTCCCCATCACCGCCTCTTCAGTGGAGTATCATGTCTTCGGCTCAGCTTCTTTGCCCCCAGGGTCTAGGCCCCGGGGCGTTGCAAGCTCATAATTTCTATTAGACTCCCTTCCGCATATGCTATTAAATATAATAGAACTCATGCTAAGTCTGCTGGTGTTTATTCATGCATCTTGACAATACATTCTAATGCAATCTTCATCTCGAGTCTTTCCAGTTTGAACTATATATTTTGCGTTCTTGAATGAGAGGTCCCTGAGAGTTGATAGTTGACACTTTTGGCTGAGAGCTGGTTGATTGAGTCAGACAACTAAATCAACGGCTCAGTCAGGGTTTTTTTTCTTTCTGAAAAAGCTAATCTAAATATCAGGAAAACAAATCAAAAATGTTGTTAAAACCAAACTGTTATGAGACCTTAAACGTTATATGGAAGGCAAACATTTAAATGAGGATCTTTCACTTTGATATAAATTTAATATACATTTCTTTCCTCCTCTTTCAGCTCAGCACGACCTGATGGAAGGGGCTGGAAAGAGGTTAGGGCTTCTAAATTGACTAAAATCATTATTAAAGTGGGAAAATGGGAAAATACCATCACATTGCACCAATGAAACAGAACCAATTTAGGTATGTTTTTGATGAGGGAAAAAACTAAATTACTTAAAAACTTAATTACTTACTCTTATATAAACAACTCAAAGCACTGCCTTGTGCGCAGCATGGACTATTACAGCTGGATTGCATGTAGATAACTGTAAAGAACCTTGTGCATTCATAGACTAATGAATTGTGTAACTAAATATTTAAAAAGATTTTTCAAATGTCTGGATTCCTGTATACAAAAAAAATGAAATGCTGCATTTGTCACAAGATTCAGCCCAGCGTCTGTAGCTGTGTCCAAACCCTGCAGCTCTGACGTTTCTCAGAACAGGTGTAATGTCTCTGTTACATGTTCTAAAGGATCTCCACTTTCTCCCAGTTTGACTTTTGAATCCCTGCTTGTTTATAAAGCCCTCCACAGTCTGGCACCGACATATACAGTATTTTGGAACAGCTTTTGTTATTTGAAATCCTCTGCTGAAGGTGGTAGAAGCAGGTTTTTTCCCCCATTATGCTCCTTGTAATGAGAACGTTCCTCCTGATGACCCGGCAGAGCGTTCATGTTAGATTAACAAAAGACTCGCCTGTTAATGCTTTCTTTTCACTGACCTTGTACAAAACACAGATGAAATGGATAAGTAGAAATGTTTTAGAAAAGTCGTTCAGTTTTTTCACTGTGAGTAAGAGTGTTATAATACATGGGCTCTCACGTGGTACGGGTTTTCGGGGTTGAACGCTGACCCGGCAGACTGTGCTCCATTGTCTTCCTGCTCGGCTCCGGCTCTGGGGGCTCCCTCTTTGGGTCCCCTCCGCTCTGCAGCAGCTGGCTTGGACCTGCGAGTGTTAGTCTGTTGTCTGGCTCTCCCCGCCTCTCTCCGCCGCCGCTGCCGAACTCCATCTGTCAGAAGAGCCACAAGAGGCGCAGAGTACTGGGTCACTGTCCACGAGGGTCCCAAGCACGTCCTCCCAGCGCGGGCCTCTGCATATCCTACTGCGTCTCTGAGGCCTCCTGAATTATTCAATTAAGCAGCGGTAATACTAGCCAGCGCTGCTGCATATTTCACCATCATTCTTTTTTAATACGAGCATGATTTTTGACTCTGAATGTGATGTATGTTCAAGATGTTCATGTCAAGTTCAAATGGAGTTTTTACAGCGTACGAGCGTGTCACTACATTGCAAAGAAATGACATAGTAGTGCTTGACTGGTGTACTTTATTCATATATTGGCCACTGTTTTTTTTAACCTAAAGCCCTATGTCTTTTCATTTAATTGAATACATGTAACGTTTGCCGTAAAACTTTGTTAATGTATAAAATGTGTGTATTTCTGCAATTTTTATTTTTATTTTTTTTGTTTAGAGATAATCTTGGGAATTATAAGTTTACAATTTGCTTAATGCTCAAGTGTGTCCATTACTGGTTACTTCTTATTTTACACATAGAACCTACTGAAGATATAGTTATGCCTACTTATCTGTAAAATTGTTTATAAATGTAACTTTATATTTGTGGTAAGTGGACCTTCCACAAATAACACAATTTATCAAAGGCTTAAATAATACCCATGGTACTTATGATTCCCATTTATATATGATGAATATAGTCCTTGAATGTAAAAAAAAAAAAAAAAATACTCATGTCTTTTGATAATATTATGAATGTTTTTAGTACCTTAAGCAGTATATTTTAACACCAAATCTATCTTAAAATGAGTGCTTTGATTATTAATACAATAAGAAGGGAGCTCAGGCCAAATTTAAGTCAGCATGAGATTGAAGGTTTCAGATTTTCTTTTTGAGCAGCATAATTTGTCAAATCATTGCAGCTGTAAACCGGATTTATCCTTGGAAATAAGAATAAGATAGAGAGTGTAAAGAAGCAAGTCCTGCTTAATTATCCGACATGTTTCGGAGGTAGACTTCAGAGGTGACACGTGATGGTGTGACGTGAAGGATCAGCCAGCAGTGACAAATCTAGGTGTTAGGATGGACGCTAACCTGAAACTTGACCAGCAGATTTCAAAAGTCGTCAAAGTAAGCTTTTTTCAGCTAAGGCAACTTGCAAAAATAAAGCCTATTTTAACAAAAAGGCACTTTGAGACTGTTGTGCATGCTTTTGTGACAACCCGCTTAGACTACTGCAATGCACTTTACTGAGCCAACACGCACTTTCTCGGCTGCAGCTCGTCCAAAGTTCTGAAGCTCGACTTTTAACTGGAACTTGCAGATGTGGGCATGTTTCACCGGTTTTAAAATCTCTACACTGAATTCCGGTGGGTTTTAGAATTGATTTTAAAATTCTTGGCCCCCTCTTACCTCTGTGATCTTATTCTGCCCTATGCTCCCTCTCGTGCCCTGAAGTCGGCAGATCAGCTGATGCTGGTGGTCCCTAAGACACAGCGTTAGCTTCGTGGTGAGCGAGCCTTTTCTGTTGCAGGTCCACGTCTTTGGAATCAGTTATCCATTGAGATTAGACAGGCTCAGTCTCTACCTGTTTTTAAATCACTTCTAAAAATTCCTGTTTTTTCAGTTGCTTTTGATAATGTTTGATCTTAGGTCATTTTGTTTTATATATGTATTTTTAGTCTATGTGTTTGTTTTTTGTGTACAGCACTTTGGCTGACCTGTAAAGTTTTTAAAAGTGCTTTATAATTAAAGCTGCTAAGGTATATTATGGTATCTGCAGGACGAGCTTCTTTACGCTCTCTGTCTTTTTTAAATAACTTTCTGAGCCTGACTACATGTGTCTGAATCCTGTCCTCCTAATGGAAAAATCCGGTTTAAAGCTGGACATGGCAAACAAAATGAGGCTTGAGCTCTTCCCCATCTAATTGTGTTAATAATCAAAAACAATAATTTTAAGTGTGTCGAGTTACACTGCTTAAGGTAATACGAACTTCCGAAGTCGACAGCCTGCACTCACTAATTCAAGCATGGAGGTTGAATCATTTTCATTTCTTTCTAAAATTGATGTTGAATAGAATAGAACATCATGTTTCTAAGGGGCGGTGTTACGGGGGCCATTGCACATAATCTAGTGCAAAGGGAGTGGAGGAAATCTGTGCAGGGACTGGGAGAACATTCATCTCCACTCAGAGTTGGGCAGGGATTCAAACCCTTGACCTTCTTGCTGAGAAGTGCGGGGCGAAGGTTTGCCTGTCAATACATTTTGTCCAAAAAGGGAGGAGGGGAGAGAGGGTGGCATCATGACACTGGGGTTACAGCTTGTGCTTCCCAGATAGAAGGTTCAAGCCCGCCCCCACACCTTTCTGCGGAGAGTTTGCACGCTCTCCTTGTCCCAGGCTTTAGTTTCCCTCCGAGTGCTCCGGTTTCCCCTATACCAAGTAAGTAAGTAGTCTTTATTTATCACAAACCAGAATCACATAGCTCTTTACAATTGTTTTGAGCATTTGTTCTCTCACGTGATACCTTGGAGTTTTGTACATGTTTTCAGGGGGAACCGGAGCACCTGGAGGAATCCTGTGGAGACACGGGGAGAACATGCAAACTCCACACAGAAAAGCCTGGAGGTGGATTTGAACACCACTAATCCGTGATGTGTGTATATCAACAAGCGCTGTCCCTACAAAATAAACAACAAAATGGATCGTTGCATTCGAAAATTTTCTGCTTTTTAAGAACTGAAACCTCACTGACAATCCCTTTCAAAGTTTCTATGAATCGAAAGTGCCAAACTTCGATGCGGTACGGTTGACGAGAGGATGATCACCTTTCGGATCTGCTGGTTGGAGCCAGTAAATGGGCAGACCCTGGCATAGAGTGATAATCTTTGGACTCAGGAATGTGCTGTCCTTCAGTGGTTGATCCGCCGTCACCCATGTCATGATGTGCTCCTCGGAACTCACTGGCAGCATCTCATCTCTCTGTTGCAAAGAAAAACACAGCGCTCCTTGAAAAGAAGTTGAAACAAATCGCAAAATAGCAACATTGCGTGTGTGCATTTGTGAGTCTGTAAATACCGGGTCAGGCATCAGTCGCTCTCTGTTGTCACTTTCTATGTCTGGCAGGTCGTCTTTGATTTGGGATTTTATATAGCACTTGTCTCCACCAGAGAATCGGATCCCAGTTATTCCCTGTTCCAAATCACAGAGATGCCATGTTTACACTCAGGGCTGCGTGACTTTTCTGAGCACACACAAAGTCTCGTCAGCCGATGAAAAAAACCAAAAAAATGAAAGAGCGAAGAGAACAAGGGCAAACTCACTCACACTTTGAAAGTCGTGGATCTCCAAAGCTTCGGCCCGCTCTCCTGTTTTAAATCTCTCTAGGTTATTGTCAGAATCAATTTCAGCCGATGCCTCTCTCAGCTGGCTATTGATGTTCATACTGTAGTGCACATTGTAAACCTACGGGGGAGCAAAAGTGGAAACGATGCTTAGTTTGAACAAAAATAATGCTCAAGACACGCTTCCAAAGCAACTAACAATGATCTTGGGTTGTGTGAGAAATCCAACGTTCAGCAGTGATTCTAAACGTGCAAAACAGGGGATTTTCAAAACAAGCACCACCAGAAATGGAGATGAAACAGATTTGTGGAGCGCAAATATAAAGTTTGATTTGAGTGAATTTCACTGAACACTATAGGGCCGGCTATTTTAAATGTACACTTTGTCGACAATACATACATCAATACACACAATAAATAGATACAGGGCACTTCAGTACAATATCATTTAATAAACTTGCAAGTGATTTGATGCAAAAACAAAACATTATTGGTGCATTTATTTTCCTGCGCATACATGGGGAGAACATGCAAACTCCACACATAAAGGCCATAGAGCTGGATTGGAAGCCAGGCCCTTCTGACAATGATCATAGTTGCGTCGCACTGTATTCATCGCTGCTAAATACTTTACTGGAACTTGGTATTGAACCTGATACCTGTCATTTGCACCTTTTCCATTTGCTGGTAAATGTTCTGGTACAATGTGACTGTAACTATGTAGGTAACATGCACTTTATACATAACTGTGTTTTAATATGTACTGTATGTTGGTAACATGCACTTTATACATAACTGTGTTTTAATATGTATGCTTAATCTAGTGCAGCCATCTTTTTTAATGTAACTGTACATTGTCCTTAATTAATTCAACTCCAAACCAGGGGTCTCCAACCTTTTTCATTCGGAGAGCTACTTTTAATAGAAGAGGCAGAGAGCTACTGCTTTTTGCGATCTATTTAATACTTATGACAAAACATGGAACACAGATGTAAAAAATACCATAATACTGTAAAACCCTATATTTATACTTAGATACTTAAAAGTGAATCATTCAAGATCATGTGTCACATTCTAAATCCTTTGGGGAGCTACCTGAAAGGGGGTGGCAAGTAGCTGGTAGCTGCCGAGCTACAGGTTGGTGACCCCTGCTCTAAAATCTAAACTCTAATATAATTCATTAATAATAATAAAACACATGACAAACCTGTATTGCATCTATTGTACAGTATATATATATTGGCCCACCCTATACTGGAAAAGTAATATTAAAAGTGTTTTTTCTGAGCAAAACAAGAAGAATCAATGCTAATTATACATTAAGTATTGAAAAAAGTCATGCTGTTCTAATTAGGTTTAGAATAAGTAATTAAATTGGCAGATAATTCCAAAATAACGTCCATAATCCAAGTATTATTTTTTTTTTACCACAACCCTTTTTAAAGGTTAATTTGAACTGTATAGATTATATATGTTTAAAAGTATGTGATGTATTTACTGTATTGAATGGAATAATCGTGATCAGGAGTTTGTTTGTAATTCACGTCCCTACGACAAGCTGCAAATGTAAGCTCATTAGAACACAAATATAAACTCCCTCTTGTGAGTTGTCTGTAATGCAATTTGTATGGCCAAATTAAGCAGCACTTACACACCGCAACTTATGGTAATCCGCCATAATTATGATCATTAATCAGACTCGGCTGCAATTAACATGTACTGTATCTGCGTTTGCAATCAGTAACGGTGGAGCAGATAAGGCTTACGTTTGTGTCGGTGACCTTCCCGAAGAACAAAGCAGCCACAAACGCACACAACAATAAAACAGCGGCGAGGACCAGAGCCAGGCCACCAAACCTCAGGAGAGACGCAGAGGGCCGGCTGGAGCTGGACTGGAACACCTTCAAGTCACAGCAAATATATATTATGTACTGCAGAGAGAGCTCGGGAGCAAAGGCTGGTTCCTCTTTTGTTTTGTGAAGATAAATGCACATGAAAAACAGGGCAAACAAAAGGCTTGATTTTAGGCTTTTTGAGAATGCCAGATAATAAAAGAAAAACAACATCAGTGCGACGTGAGCGTTGAACACAGATGGTGTCCAAGGCTGCCACAGCATTTAGTTACAGACTTTTCTAACCACGATTTATTAAGTGGATTCACAATTGCTCATATATTTGAAAATGGAACTGGAATAAAGTTGCTACATCTAGGGTTTCTTTTGCAGTTACAATCAGAGCTGGGTATAATCAGTTACTGTAATCATGTTACTTGATGACTGAATCTTTCTACCTTGTACTTATATGTACCATTTCCTGAAATAAATGAATAAAAAAAAACAAAATGAACTACACATTGTACTCATATTAGAATACAGTAACTACCAACATACTCCTGAAATGTATTAGTTACGTGTAGAACTTTCTCACACAGGGTTAAACAAGAACATACAGCTTCAACACAGAGCATTTTGATTGTGGCAAAAACCCACAGACAATTATCCATTTTTCCAAAGTAATCCCAAACTCACCTACTTTCCCAGTATCCGAGTTTACTACGTATGTGGACTCAGTTACTTTTTAATCAGGATATACTGTATTATACACACTCTTTAGTATTGTGGGGTGAACTCCAATAGGTAATATTGACTTAAGTCAAAATCCACCAGTGACAAAGCTGCAAGTGAGAGGACTTTCACCTTGTGGTAATCGTCTTTTTGGTGAGAATCACTGAGAACCACTGTTTAAATTAACATCAAAGAGCTCTCTTGGCTGGACATACGACAGCAGTGTTTTTTTTAAATACTCTGTAACTACTGTCAAAGTAACTTACCCAACACCAGTAACTGTATAACTCGTCTAAGGCGTATCTTTGTGTATACATTTTTTCAGAAATGTTAGGTGAAACAGACGAGAAGAGATATTTTGTTTTTTTGTTGGAAAGCCAGTGAGCTTTAAGACAAGACAAGTTTATTTGTATATCATTGTTCATATGCAACATTAAAATCCCATGGAAAAATGATAAATAATCATAACTCATTAATAGACTGCAGATACAGTGTCCTAGTTGTAGCCACAACTGAACAGAAATGCCTCAGAGGTTTCAAAATACTGTTGTGGAATTTCTGTAAGCAAAACTTTGTTAATATTATCATTGTGTATTTTAGTTTTTAATGATACGTTTACACAGAACACACTAAATGTTTAGCTCCATTATTCCCACAACCCCATTAACTAAAATTGGAGATATTTCCAAAGTGCATCTGGCATTACCTCAAGGCACACTGTGTAGCACACTATGTTCCCCACTACATTCCCAGCAGCACTCTGGTGTAGACAAATATAATAGTACCAAATCTAGGGAAAATGCTAAATATTTTTGAGACTGACTTGTTTTGGCAAATGCAACTATTAGAAACTGTATATTCACCCAAAAACTTTTCTGAAAAACAGCAGACTCTTGTATAAACATAAAAATAATAATGAAGAGTATAAAGTGCAGCAAGATGACATGGCTTAAAGAAAGAACATACTAGAGGTTGGATGCAGTCCTCGCTGGCCGCTGGCGTCTTCATCTTGTCGGCGCGGTTCCTCCTCAGTCTGATGCTTCTGTCAGATCCAGGTTAAGCGCTCCGGCCTCAGGCACTAATGTGAGAATGACGTCCACTTGATGCAACGCATTCTTCATATAAATGTTACCTGTGGCGTTTATATGGGATGTAATAGGCGGCTGAAGCAAGACAGCCATCCTCTCCGTAAGTGCTTCAGAACTGCACGGCCTCAGACTTTCGGTTGTCAGGCCAACCAGACCGAGAAGAAGAAGTCCAATCAATCAAACACAGTGATTCTCAACTGGAACGTGTCGGGACCCACCATCGTTTTCCAAGTCGCGAATTTAGAATATAAACAATCTAAAAAAAACTGTATATTGTCACATGTCTTTGTTTTATAAGCATTTGATAGAACTACAAAGAAAAACTCCAAAATAACAGCAACAAACCTTTTAGTGAAGACATATAAATATATCTGTAAGTAAGTTAACCTCTTTTCACGTTTCAATAGCTTGTGTACTTTCAGTTTGTGTCTAATAGTCTGAAGATTTAGATTTTTTTTTATTATTTAATTTTTTTTTTTTTAATGAAACTGTTTTGCATTATGAGCACATTTCTTTTGTTGTTGTTTTTTATTAATTTTTTCAACAACGGAACAGGTCCAGGTTATACACAGACTCTCTTTATTAGTGCTGTGAACTCCAAGTTACTAATATCGATTAAAGTCACAGGGTCGAAGCAGTGAGTGAGCGGACTGTCACCTTGTGGTAAGCATTTTTTGTCGCCCAATACAACCCTTTGATTTGTCTTGTTAAGTCCAAGCTGAGAAAATAATACTTTTTAATGCTCTGACTTTGGTGCATGATATTTGTGGTCATTGTGGGGATGACAGGTATGGTGCTAAATAAAAGTTAATGATACATCTTTACTTTTATAGCAAAAACAGAGTTAACAACATGCTGCACAGTTAACATGAAAATAATTCAAGTCAATAAAAGCAACAGCATGTTGCAATGTGCTCTTTACGCTACTTCTCTTGTTAATTTTATAAATAATTGTATATTTACTTGCTGTTCCTATGAAGCATTTACAGAGTTAAGATGCGTTTACACCAGTACATGTTGTGTGCTTCTTGTGTGTTCTTGTGTGCACGGTGGCACAGTGGTTAGTGCTCTAGCTTATCAGAAACAATTTCCTGGGTTCGAACCTCAATCGGAACACGGCCTTTCTGAGTGGAGTTTGCACGTTCTCCCCTTGTCTGCGTAGGTTTCCTCCTACAACTAGAAAGCTCTGGTGGTTCTGACCAAGCTGAGCGTCAACACATGGAGCTGATATCCCGGGCGCTGTACGGCAATCTCTGCTCCTGACAGACGCCCTAGTGGCCAAATGATGGATCAAATTGGGTTTGGGTTTGGTGTTGGGTTATAAATTAGTCATTTAACTAAATTAAGTTCTGCAAATATATTTATGTTTTATGCCTTGGACTTGGTGCATGTGTGTTGATTTGTGTTTTTATGTTCATTACGTAACTGTAAAAGAAAAGGGAAAAAAGGTGATTGAATTACTGGCCAAAAATTGCTATCAAACATTACAAATCCTTCAAAGAAACTGGTTTGTTTACTGAAGAAAACACACATTTATTATTCACCACTATAAGGATATGAAGACTGAGGAGTTGGATACATAATTTATGGGTGAATTGGATGGTGAGTTGGTTGATTGCTTCTTTAGTGTGAGATGAGCGGAATCGTTGTGGCAGATATTTCAGCTTCAACATCTTCCTAACGCCATTGTGTGAAAACAAACACCAACCACTTTGTTTATTTGGGAGGAAAAAGGAATGGCAAAAAACCAACCTTCCATCCGTGTCTCCGCGTCTTTGAATGTCACCTTTCAAAAATAAATAAACAACACATGTGTTATTTAAAAGCAATTACACCCTGATGTTTGCGCGAGTGTTTTGACAGGGATCCAGTGTGTTCAGCTGTGCACTTGTGAATTTTACACAGTGCACGTGTATTATTTATGAAGCAGATTCCAGTGTCATGTTGACTTTTTCAGATGTTTTATCAAGTGACTTGTTTTGAAGAAGCCAACATTGTGCAGCTTGACATTTTACTGAAGTGTTATGTGCGGTTTTCTTTACATTTATCTTCTTCAGTTACTGTAAAATATCTCCAAGCTGTGCTGCGAACAGAAAGGGAACTCTCAACAGTATAAGCAACTGAGATAAAGTACATCGTTAGACTTACAGTAGTCACGGGTTTCAGAATAGGGGGAAATGTGGATGGTTGTGGATATGTATAATCTCATGAATAGTCTGCACAATTTAGTATGAAACAGCAAACATTGATTTCTTTATTTGCATCTTAATCTATCGTTTGTTATTTATGAGTTGAGCTTAGACCGTTTGATTTGATAATTGAGGCACGCTTTGTATTGACGCTTCAGGATCAATATAGTTGCAGAATGCTCATATATGAATGTGCTGTGGATGTAAATAAGTAAGTAAACAAGTAGCACTACGTCCGCCCACTAACTCCTAAAGACGTACTGCAAGTCACGCTGCTTCTATTGACGGAAGTGAGCGGGAGAGAAGTCTTTAGGAGTTAGTGCGCGGACCTAGTGCTCCGCGTATTATTTGGCCTCACAATATACAGTAGTACCCCTTTTTATCCGCTGAGAAAATCGACATGTTACATTTCTGTGTTACTATACTTTGTAGTGTAATACGTCACGTAACTGTATTTAAATAGGGAACACGTGGAAGAGTTTAGTAGCTTCTAACGGGAGCTGATTTGGAACTATACAGTCTGTGGAAGAGGCTGCGTTTGTGCTCCGTTTGCATGACAGAGCGCACGGACAAAGACCAGACAGGTACATATCAACATATCAGATGGTCTATTCCTTTAACTGCTATTGAACACATTCAGAGTGATTGTCGGAGGCCAACTGCAAACAACATTACAGATGCTAACAAAACTGAGCTAACTAGTGCACATCAGACAGGGTGCCAAACACACTACTGCACCTACAGTACACGACAGCACCATGTTGGAAGCGTACCAAAACAAGGAAGCCAAGACACATGCTTTTATCTGCCATGACTGAATGGAGACGCCAGATAGGTTTGGCTCCTCTTACTGAGCTACTGACAAAAGAGTATAGACAGACTGTATAAAGATGGACAATGCTAACCCGCTACCTCGATGAAGCCCAATAGGGAAGGGCTCAAGGGATGAAGTTTTGCTCCAACTCTGCTGTTTCGATGGCTGTGGGGTGCCCTTTGTACAGTAAATGGTCCCATTGGTTCTGAAATTGAATATAAATGCAAAAGAACCATCATGTGTTAGAATGGGCTTTTTAAAATGGTACCAAATGCTGACATCTTGAAAAAGGTAATAAAACATACATTTTCCTACAATTTTTTCAATTTCTTTCTTTCTTGCATTTATAAACTTTATCAACATTTATGGATATTGGTCATCTTCCACTTATCGATCATGTTTTTTTTTGTTAGATTTCTTGTGTTTGAAATGTTTCATTCTCTGATCCTTGTTAGCAAATTCAACAGTTTTGTAAAGCCCTACAAAAGTTACTGCTGTTGTGGTTTAGGGCTGATTGAATTGACATTACTTGTGTCAGTAGGTAAGTTTCGGAATCAAAATACATTTAAAGCCCACAAAAACAAAGTCAAGGAAAATCAGAAGTGGAAAAAACGATCTTGACCCGGTTTAAAAAGGAGACCACTGAGTTTAAAGAAAGTTAAACAATATTTAAAAAAAATTAAAGTTTGTTCAAATAAAAGCAGTAAAAATCAGTAAGAACC
The DNA here is from genome assembly GCA_964034765.1 of Knipowitschia caucasica. NCBI lineage: Eukaryota > Metazoa > Chordata > Actinopteri > Gobiiformes > Gobiidae > Knipowitschia > Knipowitschia caucasica. The sequence continues at coordinate 21,181,281 of OZ035837.1, read as the reverse complement.
TAAGCTAAAAATACAGGCTAAAAGAAGGCTAAAACAAAGGCTAAAAACAGGCCTTGCACTCGCTCCCCATGTTCTGGCCCCATTTCCGCTTTTCATACTCAAGGCTCAGGGGTCTTAATTGTCCAGTTACGTGGGGACATATGGTGCTTCGGTTGGTGCAAGTCATTAAAGAATATAAAAAACACACAGCATGCATAACAGGTCTGAAAACACATCAATGGTGTAGGTTTGGTTCCAATCTTGGTGGGGACATTCACTACGACCTGAGTCTACACCCATTGACACGGGGTCCGGAGTTTCTCCCCCAGAATTTGTTGTGTAATCACACACTATATTTGCAATAGTGTGTTGCCTTCTATACTAAACTCAGCTGTAGACTGAATGAGAAGCAGTTATGTATGTTAACAGAAGATTAATCATCACAATTCATAATTTGCTATTACTTGTGCTTTCTCTTACTTACTTTCCAACTGTTAAAAAAGCTCCTGATATCTTTTATCTTATTTGTGGAGGTGGCATTTTTTCTAAATTATATAAGAAGGTATAGACAATCAAAAACAGACATTCATATACATGAACTGCAGAATCATTTATATAACTTGGCCAATGTCAAAAGTTACATAGTATTTCTCAATACAATGAGTTAACAAGAGTTTGGCAATAAGTAACAGTGTGGATTTTTCTATATTTTCTTTTTTTTATTCCACTCTCAACCCAAAAAGGCAAGTAATGACTCACAGGGCTCTCAAGTATGCAAAATAAAAACTTAAATGACCTGTTGTGGTGTGTTTTTGCGCACAACCAGCATGCATCGTTAACGCAATGGAAAATTTAGGTATCCGAGCTTTAATTTCGGGAGCGCTGGTTGCGCTTTGGGAAGAGTCAGGGGAGAGACATGTCAGAGACACAGGGGAGAAACGGGGGAGATACGAGGGAGACCCGCACTTGCAACATGGTTCTGTCTGCATATGGTCCGAGCTCGGTACCATGTTAGAGCTGTGCTTTCACTGAGCGCCGCGGCTGTCATTACAAAGCGGCAGCAGCTGCACCAGGACGTGCACATTCGAGTGCATCGCTTGAATGTGCTTAGAGCAAATAAACAGCAAGTGCCCGCTGTCACACATTTCACAGAAATTACATTATCAGCAGATAAAGGTTGTAAATCGTGGATCCGTGGAATATTTTCATCCCTAGTTTATCCTGATTCACACAACACACCCACTTATACATTTTGGATAGTAAGAGCACAATAAGTATTTTTTCAGCCTTTCAACCAACCTGTTTCTTTATTGGAGCCAGTTCTGTTCTGTCTCTGTGCCGTGTGAGCTCCTCGGAACATTAAACAGTGCGCTGACAGATTAGAAATAACGTAAGTACTTTGAATGGTAATAGATCTACAGTACTTTCCTCTGATTACTCACGTGCTACAACGCTCAGGGAACGAAAAAAAACACTTGCTTCACGCTGGCTAACTTTTAAAAATTAAACAGTTGCTCAGTGCTTCAGTTTGGCGCTGAAGAAGACAGCCAATCACTGCAGAGAACGGAACGGGTCACGTGCTGCTGCTGCTGCTGTTGCTCTGGAGGCGAGGAGGAGGCGCGACGTGTGCACAAACGGAAGACATGTGTCCCGGACCGTCCGGGTCACGGGACATCATGTCATTTTGGTGGGGACTTTTTAGTCCTCACCAAATATTGGTGGGGACATGTCCCCATGGTCCCCACATAAAACATATTTTAAAAAAACCAAAAAAAAACCCCCCCTTTTTGATATTTTTTTTGCAAACATTTAATTTATTTATTCTACGCCCTTCTATAGAAACGCTCCCGATGCCAAGAGGTCTGGGGACCAGCTCCACGGAGAATGTCACGTTGACACAGTTCGACATCATGAGCATTTATTCAATTACAGCCATTATTCCGGCTCAGCAAACAAGCATTCATGCAGACCTTTAGGTTAGCCGGCTGAAGTCATATTCGCGTCCAAGACTGTAGATCAAGATTAATGCCATACTGTGAAATTGTTGCCATATTGTGAAACCTTCAAGTGTCATTGATTTGATCTTTACTGTTTTTAATGCACTATGGCTATTTATGATTTTAATCCCGAGTGTGATTGTAATGTTTTGAGGTTTTTAACTACTTTTATTTTGTATGTTTTTAATATATCTTGTGCTCTTATTGTGTTTTTTTAATGTTTATGTAGATTCTAATGTTTGATGATTTTTGAATGATGTGATATGGGCGCTTCGTGTTGCCTTGTGTAGGAAAGGCGCTCTACAAATAAAAGATTGATTGATTGCTTGATTGATTGATAATACCATAATATCTGCGGTTTGAAGTGTCTTTGAATGTCCATAATCATTATGATCATTATTAGTTCTCCATTCTCTTGTTACCCACGCGGGTACAGTGCTTTCTGTAATGGCGCAGAATGTTATCATTTTGGTATGGCTCAAAATAAAGTTTGTACAAATAAAATAGTAAGTCAAAACACCGATGCCATAATAGTATTAGAAATAGCGGCAAAAGAACACTGCAAGTACTAAGGTGGTGCAAAGCGTGAAAACACAACAAGAAGCTATTTATTTGATCTTATTCTCTGTCCAATAAATGCTCAAATCACAAACTGCCTGAGGTCAAAAACCTTCTTACAACAACATAATTTTTGCGCATACTGTCTATCATCCTTCAACAATAGCACATTTTTGGATTTGGCAACAGGGTGGTCTGGCCAAGGTCACTTACACTTATCATTACTTTTTATTAAAGCAAAAAAGGAGAACGAAAGAGAAAGCAAGAACTAAAAACAGATTCAAAATCACACCTACTGCAGCTGTTGTCCTGGAAACAGATTGAAGCACATTTTTGGGATAATTGCTTGGCTGCAGAGCAATCAGAAAGGTGAGGAGATCCTTTGACCGGAGTTAATAGCATTGTGTACCATGAAAAGAATGTGACATTGGCTTATGCCCGCTGTCAATTGTGGGGTTTGGGTGTGATCATCAAAATAAGGAAAAAACAGAGTAAGGATTAAAACATGGATTTTAATGAATCTATTCAGCCGGCTAAAATCAGGGGCATTGTGTTGGAGAATGGAGAGAATTAACAAGAAAGCCAGGACACCCACGTGTTTACTCATCGGGCAAAACCTTATCACCACGACGACTGGTCACATGTTGTGGTATAGTTAGACATGACGACATACTTCAGTTGTAATAAAAGATGAGTCGCAATAGGAAATCATTTGAATGGTGCTTTCCTTCCTTAGGGTGATCTTTCATGTGCAGATATATATGAGAAGAAAAAGCCAAAAATCTACTTATTTTAATGCCAAATACAAAAAAAGTATCACCACTCCTTGAGTAAAATACTCAAAAATGTACTACTATTAGCAAAATGTATTGAAGATTGTAGCTAGATGAACTTTTGTTTTTCAAAAGATTTTCTTCAGATCATGACCACATGTCTCAAGTAGACAAAAAAAAGAGGGGGGGGGTGGGTCGTTCACACAAATAAAGATGGCAGGTTCTAAAACTAAAATTCCACATATTGCACCCGTTTGGTCTTGTCAGTACGCTGTAACTCTAAGCCACTTGACCAAATGTTAATATCAAATAAACCACTAATAATTGACTTCTACTCTGACAATGTTACTGCTAAGGGGTAATGTGATTGCCTGTCTGTGTGTGTGTGTGTGTCTGTTTGTCTGTAGGCAGCATTTACACCAGGATTGTGGTGTGTAGCCCTCATTAACATTTCCACGTGTGTGTCTGTTAGTTGGAGAAGTTGGAGCTGAACTGAATCTGGATGCAGGATTGGCAGAAGTCTGTGCACTACAAATACGCTTCTCTAGTATTGTTTTGTTTTCTTAAAGCTGCGGTGCCTCGCTGTTTTCTTCACATCAATAATACATTTTATTTGGCCCCACAGAGAGAATGTTGTCAACGTTACAAGTTGCCTTCATCTTCAAATGTGAAAAGTCTACTTTGAGAGAACATGACGTATCTGTTGCTGCGGATCATAATCAATGTTTGGATTATTGTTGCACTCGTATGGACACTATAGTGGTCTCACACTTTGGGGGGAACAGCAAAAAGCTGCGCGGACACAGCCTTTCACACACAGCGATGCGTTGGCTATTTGTATAAAGGCGAGGTGGGATGGAGTGTCTTGTTCAAGGACACAATAACAATATGGACAGGCTGCAAAGGACAGAGCTGCCATTCTCTCTCTCTGAGCCATTGTCAACACTGTTTAATATGTATTTGAACGTTTTTTGCATCCCCACACTCTAGTCCAGGGCTGCCAAACCGGTTCCAGAAAGGGCCGGTGTGGCCTTAGATCCACCCTGAGCAGGAGCACACCAAACTCCATCCATTTCCTCAAATATTCAAGTTAAAACCATAGACTATAAATATTAACGGACATTGTGACGCCTATCTCCGCCGTTGAAACTTCAGTGTCATAACTTTATTAATATAACAAGTGCATTCAAAAGAAGACAGCGGCTAAACTGGGCTGGTCCGATGAAAAAAAAAACTCCCTTCAGTATTGACACACATCTGGAACGTAGTGTTAAGCCAAGAGCCGACTTTTGGACCAGGCTGACCAAGCCGTTTTCGAGAGGAAAAAAGTTGTTGTCAAAATACATCGGATAAATATGTTTCTGGGAACGCTACCACCAGCAAAGAGTCAGATTGCAAGCAGCGCATGTGCTCCTGGACCCCTTTGAACCGGGACCCGCCCCCACTGGTTAAAATTGGCTTCAAATGAGGAAATGGGTGAAGTTTGGTGTGCTCCTGCTCAGGTTGGAACGAAAACCTGCAGTCACACTGGCCCTTTGACGACCAAGATTAGATTGCATGGTATTACTATTTGGTAAACGCTTTTTTGAACACAACAATTCTAGCCAGAAGCATCCCCCTGCCAAAGTGACAGTCCTGCTCAATATCCACACATTCAGAAAAATCTGATTTAATTTGACCATTTATTTGTGCAACAATGTGACAAAAATCTTCCACAAACAAAGTTGATTGTTTTCACAGTAGAGATTTCCCCCCTTTCATTTTTTTTTCTCACGGCTCATTATTCCCTTGAATATATTAATAACACATGCTTTTTGAAAATTCGTAATAAAGTCTTTGTACATGATTATGAAAAATATATTATATACAAAATCTTGCATATTACACAGTAAACAGTCTGACATGAGCCAAGACACAGATGAAGGAGTACCAAAATAACACAGCAACATGGAGTTTGAAAGCTTTTTTTGTCTTTTTTTACATATATATACACTGCTGTCCAAAAAGGCAAGTCACCACACATTGTAATATTTGATTGAAAAAAAACGTTAGCTTTGATAGTAACATACATTCTCTGTGGCATTGGCTCAAACAGATTCTAAAACAATAAAAGATGTATTTTAATCCAGTGTTGCAGTGGTTTTTCATTAAGATGATGGGAGTTCAAATGTGAGTGTGTTTGTAAGGACAATGGCATTTAGCAATTTGAGAAATAGTTACTATGCTTCATTCCTGTTCATTTTGTCCCACTTCTTAATAATAATGATATTGATAATAATTATAATGCACTGTTTTTAACTCACACTTTTTTGGATATTCAAATACCCTACATGTGGCATTATTCATTACTCCATGATAAACTAATACTGTAGCCACTAATCATTCATGTACACACAAGACTCATACTTGGCAATGTGGAGGAATTGTCTCTCCTAACAACACAATGATAATGACCCACACGTGCAGGTCACGCAAATTGATGGCTATTATTCATTGATTATTTGTAACTAATCACATTTTTCAATATAATTTTTTTTCAACAATAAACTTTTTTCATATTGTTAACACTCTGGATCCAGACTGCAACACTTTGAGATTTGATTTTCTCATGTCCACGTTATAACCAACCAATCAATTAATCAATGGAATAATCAGTCATCAAAATAACTGTAAACTGCCCAAATTCATTGAAGGCAGACAGTTGTGAAGAACATATTCTTACTATTGAAATTACCAAGATTTCTTTGGATTCAAGTTGTCTGTACATTACTTTATATTGTAGCAAGTTTGAGACAGGAGCGTTTAAACAGAAGGGAGAAGTATTTGTGTTGAGCCAAAACAAATCTATGTATGTTTTGGTGAAGGAATAATGCTGGAACATTGTTACACTTCAAAGTGTCTCCTTTAAGGAGAGATAGTTTTCAATCATGTACCTGTGCCTTCGTATCAGCTGGGTTCATGATTTTATTTACTTATTTATCTGATTTTCAGGTGAGGGGTGGTTAAAGTAGATATTTACTTCCATGTGGCTACCTCATTTGTCAAAATCTGAATATTTGTGCTACTCATTGGTTTATTTACAGTCTGTTCTGTGTGTGTGTGTATACACTGTATTTCCTACTGTATGTTGCTGGAGTGAGGAGTGGGGCATGAGGGAGCAAGTCTCTCTTGCATGTCTTGTGTTTTAAACATTTTGTATTGTATGTGTGTATGTACTGTTATTTTTTGTTATGTTTCCATTTAGGACCCTCTTGAAGAAGAGTTGCTGAATATCAAGGGGCATTCATAACCCAAATCAAACAACCCCATTGAGAATCCTTGAGACGTGCTGGAGAAGGCTTTGTGCTTTGGTCACAGTCTCTCCTCCTCAAAACCAGCTCTTGTTGAAAAAACAAATGCAACACTAGATAGAAATAACTCTGTTTCCATTACAAAGGCTTTTTCAAATAATCCAACAGTGAAAGTGCGGCGCAATCAAAGCTAAGGACGTTCCAAACACTCGCTAAACCGCGCAGTGACTCTTTAGCGTTCGAGCAGCGTATTCACCCCACGACATTGACCGTCTCTATGAATTGTTGTACTCAGGAATGGAGATCTCATCAGTCTCTTGTATTCGGGCCGGTGTGGGTGGTCCAACCAGAATGTAATCGAACTCTTGGTGTTGCACTTGTTCGTAGACGCTCTGGAGGGCATTTGGCTTGGGTAAATGGGAAGGATAGTAGTTCTCCCGCCGCGCGTCCCTCGGCAGCGACGCCGTCTTGTTGAACGTGGACAGGTGCGGTGCGCAGGCCATGCTGGTGTTGGGACGTGAGGCGGACGGGCTCCAGCAGCGATCCGAATGGCCCAGCACTTTACATTCACTAGTGCAAGCCCAAAGACCTGCAGAAAATGGATGGCAAAGCTCAGTGGTCTGCGTTATCTATCATCCATAAAACATGTTTGCGCAACCTTTACATGGACGGTACAAATGCACTATCGTTACAAAGAGGAAGTGTTGGATAACAGTCTTAAATGTCATGTTTGAACGTTTCAATTAATCCTTACTTTCCCATTCAACGCCTCATGTTGTTACAAGAAAAGCTATCTGTTTCCATGTTCAGTTTGTTTAGTGTTTTAATTATTTACTTGCCCAATTCGAAAATGCAACACACATGCACAATGTTTTTCTGTCATTTCTTATTGAAAAGTGAATCTGCCTGGATGTCAGAACATGTTATGTGAGTTGTCTCCTAAATAAACTCACAACTGGGACAATTAAAGCCTGACATATACATTACAAGATGAATTCTGACAACTTGAAAACGGAAACAAGCTGCGATGCATAAATAAACTGGTGTATGGCATGTCGTAGCCATTACTTGATAATGAATTGTGTAAATTGTTTTCAACACTGGTAGAAAATGTTCATGGATTCTTATCGGAGTACCGGATATTGGGGTGAACATGGACTTGGCCTTCAGAGCAAGTCCAAATAGATGCCATTATTTTACACTGCTGAATCTTTATTGATACATTTGTGCATGGGTCTGACCCCACATGCACTCTCGCTCTATTACAGTCTGTATAATAGCTACAGGATTTCTCACATATTGAAATCCATGGCATATTGACTCACTGTTTGTGGGCGGAGACTCCTTCTTGTGCACGTCGGCGCTGATGTCGCTGTCGCTGTCATTAAAGTCGCTGTCCCCTTTGCCACTGTCCTTGCCGCTGATGTGGGGGTCCCGGGCAGAGATGGTGGTGAAAGAGTTGCCCTTCCAGATGGTGATTGGCCTCACAGTCTCTTTGCCATAACCCGGCAGCGTGGAGTAGCCCTGCTAGGACAGAGAACGATGTTAGCACTGAAGTAAACACTATTTGAGGGAATAATTCTGTTTAACTGTGCACACAACTGAGGGATTTTATCTTTACCCTTTTTTATGTACAGTGATTATTTCAATGCCCTCTGTGATTGTTTTGTTAAGCCCTTTGAGTTGGCTTTTGTATGAACTGTGCTATACATATAAACATGCAGAGAAGCTGTTCCGGAGCTACAATTTGGACTGCTCTATATTATTGCATCACCTACCAATTCCTTCCAATTCCTGACCATTTCCTTACAAGAGGTTTTCTCCAAGTTAGACAATTTCACACACGCTATGCATACTGCAATTGTATCCTTGGGCAAGACACTTCAGTGGATGTCTGTAATTCAAATCTAGCCTGAATACACCAGTTGGGGCACCACATTTCCAAATCACAAAACTGACCAATAACATTCTAACTCGTTCCATGCATGCCTTTTTCTATTTAATAACTTTTTAATTTGTTTGCACCGAGAGCCAAAGCAATTTTCTAGTTTGTGACCACTCACATGGCATTAAAATAATTCCGATTCTGAATTTGCTCACAACTATTTGTTCTGAACCCCAGCTTTAGTTATTTTACTAAATTGCATGTCAGAATACTTTGCATTCTAGGACCATGATAATATGTGTTCTTTATGTCAATAGTCCATTCTCCATTCTATAGCAAAGCCTCAACCAACGAGATGAAACTGTACCATCTCCTGCACCATTGTGGCACATTAGAGGTGTGGGAGCAATACTGTAGGATTTCTCTCTCTCTCTCTCTCTCTCTCTCTCTCTCTCTCTCTCTCTCTCTCTCTCTCTCTCTCTCTCTCTCTCTCTCTCTCTCTCTCTCTCTCTCTCTCTCTCTCTCTCTCTCTCTCTCTCTCTCTCTCTCTCTCTCTCTCTCTCTCTACTTCACTCTCTCTCCCCACATTATTCAGACTGGCAGACATTCATCCCTTCTTTCCCTTTCACTAACTGTATGATATGAATGGGTGCAAAGAGCCTATATAACTTACACATGTACCAAGGGGACAATGTGTCCAATTGTCCCTCTTTTCATCCTGCCTAAAAAAGTTTGACAAAGTTGGTTTGTGTGAATGACATTGTACCTTTAATTTCCCCTCCACCGTCCTGCTGTTGGGCTCAAAGATGCCCACAGCTTGCCTGGCATCCTCGCACCGAGCCTCTGTGGTGGTGGTGCCGCTCGCCAAAGGAGCTGTCTCTGGAAATGGATGGGCATCAAACACTTTGCCTTTGTGGTTGGCGATCAATGCATCAATATGGCCGCTTTCCACTTTCCTCTCCGTGTTTGGGGCGTCTTCCTTCTCCTCATTGCCGCTCTCCCTTGGCTCCTTTCTGCGCCGGCTGCAAATGGTCATAATGAGCACTATGGCCAAGAGGAGGAGAGAGCAACTTCCTGCCAGGACGATAATAATGGCCACAGACATGTCCCACTCAAAGTAATCCCTGCTGCTATTCTCAGACGCAGAGGAAGGCATGCTGGGTAGACTCCCCTCAATGAAACTCAAGTGGATGACCGCTGTGGAAGTTTGCGCCGGGAAACCATTGTCACTCACCCCAACAGTGACTTTGACGCTGTCTGTAAGATCGAACGCAAGTTGGCGACTCGCGTGCAATTTGCCCGTGTCCTTGTTAATGGAGAAGCCCAGGTGCCCCCCCTCTGTGATTTTATAGGACAGCTGCGCGTTTATGCCTTCATCAGCATCTGTGGCCTTAATGTGGGTTACCAAGTAGCCTGCAGGTGCGTCTTTGGGCAGAAAGATCTCGGCGGAGCCCTTGTAAAGCGGGGGCTCAATTATAGAAGGCTGGTTGTCATTTTGGTCCACTATTTTTAGCCGGATGACAGCCGTGCTCTGGAGCTGTGGAGACCCGCCATCTGTGGCCTTTACGTGAATGTCTACTGCTTCATAACATCATAATATGACCCATCTCAGTCGCGTAACATAGAGCCCGAGGGACGGCGGATGAGAGTAACGTAGAGATGCCCTGCGAGCCAAATCTCATTCTATTCCTCCCTACCAACCGAATGTAGAAGTATGCTCGCGCAAAGGGCTTTCCTGTCCCACGTTACGGACTCCACATATACACACACACCTACACGTCTCAAATATACGCTCATGCGCCTAAACCCCATAATACGTAAATAATCCGCAAGACCATCACGTCAAGGCCACAGCTGGCTTGTTACACCCACCGCACCCTCTCCCGGCCTGTCCACCGTCACACCCCCACTATTCCCCCCCCCCCCCCATTCCCCCCCCCTCCCCAACACACAATCTCCCCCTCAAACCCCATTTCCACCCCTCCCCTCTCACCAAACATCCCCCCTCTCCCCATCCTTACCAATTCCACCCCCCCCCCAACCTTCCCCCCTCATCCATCATCCTTCCACCCTCTCCCCTCATTACCCACACCCCACCCCTCTTTTTTTCCCCCATTTAACCCACCCAGAACCCCCCCCTTCCTTTCCCCAATCCCCCCTCTCTACTCCCCCAATCCCCCTTATCACAACCCTCTCCTCTACCCCTACCCCCCATAATTCTATCTATCCCCATTAAACCCTTCCTCCCCCCCCCCAACCCCCCCTCTTACCACCCCCAATCTAAACCCCAATCTTTTCTACACCCCCCCCCCCCTCCAATCCCCAACCCACTCCTACATTCCACTCCATCCTTTCAACCAAATTATTCCCATACATATTCCCCCCAACAACAACTACCCATTCCTTCCTAATCCCACAACACCCCCACAATTCCCCACTATACCAACATCCCCCCCCAAATCCTCCTTTCTCCATTCTCCCCATTCTCTCTTCCCATTTCTCCTTCCTCCCTCCCCCCCCCCCTCCCCCCCCCTTCTCTTCCCCTATTCCCTCTTCCACAACATCAATCACCTCCCCCCCCCCCCCCTTCACCTGCACCACTCTCGACTGTCCATTCACGTCTTAACCCCACCTTAAACTCCCCCGTCCCGCTCAGCCGCCCTCCCCCTCATAACCTGTCCCCCTACTTGTGCCCTTATTTGCCATCCCCCCCCCCCTCATACCCTGACTGTCCGTGTTTCGATGTGCGCGTGTCACATGTCACTACATGTCATATGTTCCCTGCTCTCTCTGTACTTGTCCCCCCCCTATACCCCTAACAGCAAACGTGTGCTCCTTGCGTTCCAACAATCTCCTGTTGCCTCTTACCTATGTTGTTATGATCTGTGTGTACATTTCCCAACCTTACACCACCCTCATAGTCTTATCCATACCCCCCGCCCACCTGCACCCCTATCCATCCGCTAGAATTTGTACCCCCTCCCACCCCAATTAATAAGTCTGCCTCGCTGTGTAATAACTCTGTGCCTGTACGTGTCATTCTCCACTCCTCCACACCATGCGTCCACACTCTGTCAATCCCATACCTATCTGTCCATATCTATACCACCAGAGAGACGTCACCCCCCGCCCTCTACCCCCAGAATGGCCAATCCGAGTAGAGATCGTCCCCACCTACTCCCCTAATGATCACTCCTAACCTATACATCTCGGCAGAGAACGTAGTCTGCCCCAGTTAGTACGCTAGAGAACTTGCCAGTCCCATGTGCCAACCCACTAGCAGCTACTCATAGACTACCTCCTCATCCACACACCCACCTTGTACTGTGCCTAGTGAAAACCCCCTAATTCTCTGTTACTAGCGCCCATCCCATGCCCTCTATGACAGTCGTTGGTGATCCACCGGATGTTCTACCCGTTAAACCTGCTCTGCCTGAACACCAGTCCCCTGACCTCCCTAGTCATAATATACGATCGCCATTCCCCTTCTCCCCTGTACCACATGCCCCCCCTAGCCCACCACCCTTGTTCCCCTATTTTTACCGCCTCCTTGTGTATTCAAAAATGACCCCCCCATCTGTCAAACCCTGATCCTGTGCCTATAGTAACTGTCACCCCTCGTGATCCACGCCCCCAGCCCCACCCCCTGCAATATCCACCCGCTCCAATTACTGTCTCATCCACCCAATCATTATTTTCTATACCCCCTAACTCTGTGTGTTTCTCTTCCCTATCTGATATTCCCCTGTAGTGTACTAGTACATACCGACACGTTCAACTGTCTTGCCCTCCCTGTCTTTCTCTCCTGTCCTCCACATCCTTCTAACTACAATCACTCCTAAACTGACACCCATTACTTACCGCATCCTCCTAGCTGTTATCCTCTCCTTATTATTGCTATAACTGTACTGTTTTTGTCCGCTCGTAGTGCGTTCTGTGATTCTACAATAATCCCCCATATAAGTCCTGATGCACACATCCCTCCAATAAACTCTCATGCGAGCTCGTCACCCTCCCCGCCTAGTACTTGAAGTACTCTCCACCCTCTCCACGAGTGTCACTTTTAAGTAACACTCTAGTGATTCAATTATCACTACATTAGATGAACGCCGACATGATCCATTCTACTCCCATGTCCTAACTTACTGATGTCGGTGCCGCCATGTTTCGCTCACTGACACCACCATCTACTCTTCGAATCTTACTGTGCTGTATATTCCGTAGCTCATCCCCTACAACATCCCCAATCCCAAACTACCCCACCTCCAGCCACTCTCTGCTACGTGTGTTTTAACCCTGTCCTCACGTTCCTGCTTATCTATTAAGCTTTTTAGGCCCCTCATCTCTACTTCTCCTGTGTATCACCTGAACAATGCAGAAGAATCTATAGAGAAACATCACGCCAAGTAATGTGACCGAGCTGTGCCTCACGCCACTACTCCCCACATATTGCAAAGTATGAACTCTCCCATGTGTGTCCTACACTTCCCCGAGTCACGCCACCAGACACCTCCAGTGTCCATACCCCAAAAATCCTCTACCACCAACCTGCAGATACCTTATCTCAACGTGATCAAACAGTGAGTGACGAATTATCCTCCTATGTACCTACTCACATCCCTGTCACACTAGTAGTTTTGCCCCCTACCACCCACGTTCTAATCCTGAACCTCCGTTATCCTCTAGATGTGACCATAGGTTTTAGATTGCTGCTGTGAGCCTAAAACCCCCAGCTCGACCACATCTCTGTTTATACCGATCCCGAGTTCTATCCCCATCCCCACCTACATATGTCCTGTCAAGATGAAATGACAGTCCTTCTTGACTGTGAGATATGACAGTGTACTACAAGTGACACTCGTGCGAGCTAACACATCACATCATAGTGACTCGCGGATGATATCGAGTGTCAATTGCTCAACCTCCTCTCGCACCCTAATATAGTTCTCTGCCTAGTCCTATACCAGCTGCTATTCAAAGTGTAAATAAAAAGTCCTCAAAGACCACAGACTACTTATCCAAATCTCAAAAAACTCTCGCCCCCGTGAATCATCTGAGTGTTATTACATGTGACACCCAACCCATATATCCCTACCCTTTGATAACATTCTATACTCTACAAACCATCTCACCTTCCCATCATGTCCATTTGTGTATCATTCCCCTCATCTCAGTGAGCACACCCCATACCAGCCTATAATGGATGAGACCCGCCATCCCCACCCCACCTGAGACCGCTCCACCCCCATTCTCACTCACCTAATGCTTCCCGTGATACAACAGCTTAACCTCGTGAATGTGCCTGTTTCCACACACAATATATAACAATCCTCATTAACTAGTTCCCTCCCGCCCCACCCCCCCTCCATTTCATCTACACTCGTTCTGAAATATGTAGATTTTGTGTGTAAAATATCCTATCTAGTGAGTCGAATGCCCCCTATCATCATGACCTCCCCTCCATAACTCCAATGGATCGCACAGTAGAATCTGTTCCGGTACTCCCCCTCCCATAACGACGTCACTGTAAGACCTTAATGATGTATCCCCATCTAAGCACATATCCCCCACTTGCTCAAGTGAACTACCCAAAGTCGCACCCTAATACATAAACACCACCCTCGCAGCTTCATTAACGGAATGCTGCCCTCCACTGTTACTTTCAGCTTGCACACTCATTGTCTTAATATCCCATACAAGATGTCTCTACCATACGGAGATATCCTTCCCTACCCCCATAATCCCCTCTGCTCTATTCGACACCCTCCAACTCTCACTGTGTCTGTGATCCGCCTTCGATCTCAGATGTGCATCCACCAGATCCTCCCTCACGCTCACACCCAATCCCACTGCCCTCACGGTGTTTAGCCGCCTATGTCTCAACACCTCTCATACCTCATCCATACACACGCAGAGATGCTCCTGATCGCGCCACGCTTGTCCGCCCCTAAACTCTCTCCGGCCTATAACGTGACCTCCTCTCACTATCCCCCCAATGCTACACTCTCCTCACAACCCTAGCGATAAAGAGAGATCACTTCCCCTCCCCTTCCTCCTACACACTCACACCACCGTCTCCAGCAACACGAACCCAGCTCCTTCCTCGGACACAGTGTTCGCGAAGGACGTCGCGAGAATCCCACGCTCGTCCTGCTACACTCTACCCCACTCCGCTGTAGTACCATACGCAAGGTGAGTCTGATACTTAGACACTAGCAGTCCCCAGAGGGAACGCGTCGCCCCGATTCTCCTAGCATGCAATCTCCTCGACACTCCTCACCGGCAGTATACCACTCCTGCTCCCAATGTTCCGTTGGCATAGGTCTCGCGCAGAGCGGACATGACAGACAGCTACACCACCCATCACACACCGCAGATCACGCTATGCAGGGCAGCGGTGCATGTGAAGCGCCCCACCAGCAGAACAAGCCCACAGGGTTCGTGTGTCTATATCTCACACTCTATAGTATAGATCAAAAGAGTGATGAGTCGCCCACACACCAGTTGCGCGTATGGCGACATAGTGCTCACCATACTATGTGAGTGTACGATACCTCCGCCTGACCTAGTCGAGCGCGGTACAACCCCCCCCCGCTTTATACCCCTCCTTATATCGCTACCCCATCAAAACTTTTTCAACTAAGACTTTGCACCCCATCAAACATATATTGCACCACGGCACATGAATACGCGTAAGTTTCCAATCGCGCCCGATCTCCTTTATGCTGTGAGTGCCGCTCGCTGTGTGTAAGTCCAGATCGCACCCTCTCAACACCGCTGCCCGCTTGACCTGGTAGTGTCCTCCCCGCCATCTCACTATTTCCTACAGCCAGAATTCGACGACTAGAATATAAGATTCAGTAGTGTGTGTGTGAGGTCGCTCCGGAGTCCATGAGTAGAATAGTCTTAAGTAATCCCTGAGCTCCGAATTTAGCTCGAGGTGGCGAAAGATAAGACATTTATGCTTGATGAGTGCAGCGATGAACGCAGGGAGTAGTTACCGATTCTGTCAGCGGGTGTGTCAGAGTTGCCTCGACTACCTTTTGTATCCAGGAGAGACCAGTTCTCACAAACTGTACCATCTTCTCATTCTTTAAAGGAGCTATACCCGTTTCTGCAAGGTTTGAGTGTTTAGCACCGCCCCCCAGCTCGCTCACAGGTCTCTCATTTCCCCTACGCTCTCATTCCGTGGAGCCATCTAGTTTTATTTGCAATCTATATGCAAACGTTAGCATGAGCGCAACTTCTTGTAAGCCGTACAACAATCACTGATGAAATGATACAAAAGCAACGCACTGCTAACAAATTGTATTATTGAAAGATTACCGCTAGTTCTGCGTCCGAATTTAGTCCTAGCATAGATAGTCCGAGGCGGTCCCGCAGCTCTCTCCCATAGACAAGTCTCTCCGGAGGATACGATGTAAGCTAGCTATGTCCACCCGGGCTTGATTTCTTCTTTGATCATTTTTTTGCTTTAGTTCCCTCTTCTCTTCCTCACTGTTGTGTCGTTCGGGCTGTTTTGCTGTGTCTGCAGTTACAGTAAGAGGAGTTATAGCCAATTCTGCTAACATGCTACTGTGTTTAGCAGCGCTGTAGAGGCTAGAGGACGCAGCCTCGTTCTGTGATTGGAGGAGAGCTATAGCGTCACACTAAGTCTCTACTCAGCACTTTTTTACGGCCTGAATTCATACACAAGCTGAATCAATGAGCTCAAGCTTTCAATTAAATTACGGATTATAATACAACTTGTATGTAGTAATAAGCATTTTTATGAACTCATTAAAAAAAAATCAGGTATAGCATCTTTAACAATAGAGAAAATAAATGTTTGGGATCATAGAACAAAGACACACAAGAAAACCAGTGGATCCAGTCTTTGTGTGTTGTTGTGTCCTTAGGCAAGACAATTGACCCCCATTACCTAGATGTGTCTGGTGCATGTGTGCGAATGGTTGGTGGTACTCGATAGTGGTTGCCTCGCTTCTGTCAGTGTGCCCCAGGGCAGCTGTGGCTTATAATGAAGTGAAAGAATAATAACATGTAAGGCATCTTTGAGTGTCCTGAAAAGCACTATGAAACCGTTTTCTTTTTTTATATTACTATATTAAAATGATGACATAAAAATAAAATACATCAAGAAGCAGAACAAGTCAAAAAGTTATGAAGATCAAAAATAAATATACAATGAGTAATTACACCAAGATCTTATTTTAGTTATTTTTCATTTATCTTGTGTTATGTGCCCCTCATTCCTACTTTTCTGTAACCGGTGATGCAACACTGACATTTCCCCACTGTGCGATGTATAAAGGATCTTAAAAATCTTTAAACTGTTTGAGTCATATTTACAGTATGTCTGTGTCTGTGTCTCCCTAAATACAATCACATACTTTTAGATTGCACAGAATAAAACATTAAACATTTGCGTGTGTAATATTTGGCAGAAGAACCCGGCTCATCGTTGTGACCTCACGCTTCATGTCGTGTCAACTCTCTAATAACTCCATTTATCCACAATCCGCAGCTTTCGCGTCAGGACAAATCCCCTGTGGCTTGTTAAAAACCAGCATTGAGGGCAAACTTTGGGCAGCAGCTCCTCAATGTTGACAGCCTTAAAAGCGCCCCGCGGACCCCGGTGAACACGCAAACCTGGCACCCGCTGTAATTACTGATAAACTGCGAGCTATAGCTAACGCCGGCAGATTTTTCCGGTTCCCTCGGGGGCTTCTAATCTGTTTTCAAACGCAAAGTCCCACAACGGGCGCTATTGGGACGCACAACAAGGATTGAACAATTTTGGCAAAGTTGTTTATTTAGTTTTTTGGACTAACAGCGTCTTCTGATTTGTGTTTTAAACAACATCTGTTATTCAACACTGTCTTTTATGAGATTGTTTTAATATTGTTTCCTGTTCATTACAATCGTCTATTTTTATACTTTTATCCTGACACTTTATAATCTCATACCTTCTGGACTTGCATTGATAATCTGCACTGTTAAATGTCTATTGGTGTATTTTTTAGACATGTATTAAGATTTTTTTTTGCATTAACAAAACTTTTACTAAAGCGAGATATTTTATATCTTTATGGGCGACAGTAGCTCAGTTGGTAGAGCAGGCCTGAAGGTCGTGGGTTCATTTCCCACCTCTACACCTTCTCCACCGACTCCCACTGATGACTGCTGTCGTTGTGTCCTTGGGCAAGACACTTAACCCCACTTTGCCCAAAAGCCCCCGCTGAAAGATCAAGGCTATGCTCACACTCAGAGAGCAGCCGTCCTCCTGTGGACTCACCACCTGCAGAGGGTCAGTGAGGGGCTGGTGCTATGAGACTTGGGTGGCATCTCTGACTGCCACCCCCCTGACCCAGAAATGGATTAAAGGGTAGAAAATGGATGGATGGATAGATATTTTATATATACGTCTTTATTATGCTAATGTTATAACAACATATTATTTAATTTTAGTACAGATTTATTCTTCATTTATCCTGTGTCGTGTCCTGCATTCCTACTGTTCTGTGACCGGTGATCTCTCAATCTTAAAGCTGCACTAACTAACTTTGGGATTTTGAAGCCGCGGACCCGCTGGCCTCGCTCTTTCTGCTCCCCTCCCCGCACCCACGAAGCTATCGCCCCCCACACACACACAGTGTTGAGACGGAGCTAGCCTCTCCCAATATGGATCAAATCATATATCGTACATTTGAGCGTGGATGGCGTGACCATAGAATGATAGAACCGGGAAGCGCGGAGGAACGAGACTTTCTCTTGGATGCTGTCTCGCTGTGTAAGCAGAAACCGGTGACGAAGACGAGGGAGCTTCAGGTTAGCTCCTCGGCTTGTTGTGCTAACTCAGCCGTCTATGCTAACGGACCTGTAGATTTCTCACGAATGTGGGGGCCAGTGGTGCGCTGTGATTGGTCACAATCTGCGACCCGAAACACATTCTCTTCCTTGTTTCATCAAAACTCGATCTAAAATATAATGTCACGCCAGCACAAATCTGCACTACTTTTTCTTCAAAAGGACGAATATCCCAATGCACTACATGGATATGGATAGCACTTTCGTAATGAATACAAAAATAAAATCAGTTAGTGCAGCTTTAATCTTTATATCTATCTGTCCATTCTAGCAAATTCCTAGTTTGTGACTTTGTTCCTTACAATGGCAACACAAAGAGAATTGGATTCTGTTTTAAAACTGACATGCAGCCAGCGAAAGTTCAATTTGGTAGACGTCAGCCAAAGGTAACCCCTCCAGGCCGGTTCTCATCCCCAGCCTATCGCACGGCAAACGCCCCCTTCCAATCACCGGTCCAGCCAGGCAAGCTGCTTAAAAGCGGAGGAACTCCCATTCTCGGCCTTCTCGAAGCCTGCATAGAACCGTTCTGGAGGAATCGCTTGTCTACTCACGCTTACTCGTTGCATGTGTCCCTGCTGTCCTCTGTCTTGCTGCGTGTGGTCTGCTCCTCTCCGCGTCGCTGCACCTGCTGCGGGTCTCGTGCTGTGGTCCGTGGGTCTTTGCCGCTCTCCTCCTTTGCGGGCTCTTTCTGCGGGTCCGCCGCTGCTCGTCTCGTCGCGGCCTGCTGCTGCATACGGCCGGTCTGGACCGGTGCGGTGGGAGCCGTGCGCATCCCTGCCTCCTCGTGCCGGTACGGCGTGGTCCCGTCGTGTTGTCCCTTGTCTTCTGGCGTCGTGGGTAAGTATGAGACCTGCGGACGGTTTATTCCCCTCGCATTGTACTACAGGCTCAGTTGGCCCCGTGCATTGGTGTGCCAGCTTCAGTTTAAAGCCCTCGCATTGTTCTGCAGGCTCTCTTAACCAAGCTCCGTTAAATCCTTCACTCTGACTGCAAGCTCCGTTATTCCTCACATTGGACTGCAAGATCTCAGTTTAATCCCTCACATTGGACTGCGTGCTCAGTTTAATCCCTCACTTTGGCCTGCAGGCTCTGTTTAAATCCCTCTCTTTGGACTGCAAGCCCCGTTTAAATCCCTCTGGACAGGAAAAGAAGAAAAATATGGTTCTGCTCATATCTGGAACGCTTATATATAAAAATAAATAAATCTAAATAAATATAAATATGAATAAATATAAATAAATAAATAAATATTCTGTTGGATCCCTCACACTGGACTATAGGCTTTCGGTTAAACTCCTCACTTGGACTGCGGGTTCAGTTAATCCCTCACTTGGACCGTAACAACTGTTAAATCCCTCACACTGGACTGCAGCTCTCGGTTTAATCCCTCACTCGGACTTCAAGCTCTCAGTTATAAATCCCTCTTTTAGGACTGCGGGCTATGTTGAATCCCTCACCTGGACTACAAGCTCTCAGTTAATCACTCACCTCGGACTACAGGTCGTTTAACTCCCTCGCACCGGAC
Source organism: Knipowitschia caucasica (assembly GCA_964034765.1). Taxonomy (NCBI): domain Eukaryota; kingdom Metazoa; phylum Chordata; class Actinopteri; order Gobiiformes; family Gobiidae; genus Knipowitschia; species Knipowitschia caucasica. The sequence continues at coordinate 21,161,407 of OZ035837.1, read as the reverse complement.
TGCAGGCTCTCCGTTAGACGCCTCACTTGGACTGCGGGCTCAGTTTTAATACCTCACTTTGGACTGCAAGCTCTATTTAAATCCCTCACATTAGACTGCAAGCTCTGTTTAGGTCCCTCGGCGTCTCGTGTCCCGCAACCTTTTCCCGGCTCTCCGTGAGCCCCAAGTCGGCACGCGGCTCGGGCGCGGGAGGTGTCCGTGGGCTACGTTATTGGCCCCTTCTCTCCGTCTCGCTCTAACCCAATGGGCATCGCCACCCGCAAGCACTCCAGGAAGAAGCGTCTCATACTCGTCCTCTCCTGTCCCCGCTCCGGGCCCGCCCGAGCATCCACAGCCCCTTCCCTCCAGCGCCCTTCTCCCTGCAGTCCGCTACCATGGACCACGCGATCAGGCTGATAAAGACTTTCGGCCCCGGCTCCTGGCTCTCCAAGGCCGTCATCCCGGACGCGTTCAAGCTGCTGCCATCCACCCCGACCACTGGCGCTGTTCAGGGGTCAAGTGGCGTCGGAGTTCTTCTTCGCAGTGCGCCTCACCTTTGTCTGCCGGAGTAGTCCCTCTCTGTTCAACAATCTCTCGGAGGCGCCGTGTTTGTTTCTGCTTAATTACGCGCGGCTCCCCTCTGTCTGCATTTCCCCGATAATTCCCTCGTAGTCAACCCACCCTCAGACTGCTCCGGGGGCTCTCTCCGCAAGCTCAGGCCCGCCTTCTCTGCCCTCGGATTCCTCCACTCCGGAAAGACCACAGGCCCCGCCAACGCTCTGGAGTTCTCGGCATCCGCCTCGACACACGCGCCATGGAGGCCTCCCTCCCGCTGGACGAGCTCGAACGCATCCGCGTTTCTCCCGGTCTGCTTGGCCTTCCCGTCACTTCGAGGGGTCCTTGCTCTCCCTCCTCGGGCATCTTCATTATGCCGTCCGTATCATTCCCCAAGGTCGTTCTTTTATTCCAGACTCCTCTCCCTCGCCGGCTCCGTCTCCTCCCTCAACGATGCTGTCTGCCCGGACGCGGGGCGCCGCTCCGACCTGGCGTTCCGGTCCCGTCTGCAGAGCCGCCGGGACGGTGTATCTCTTTTTTTTTACAGTGACATCATCCTGTCTCAGATGCCCCGCGGTTCTTCACGGACGCAGCCCCGTCCGTGGGTTTTGGGGGTTTTCCAGGACCAGTGGTTCGCCGGGCCCCGGCCCGACGCTTTCCCTCGAAGCATCTCCTCCGCGCTCCACGAGATATATCCCATGACCGTAGCCTGCGTGCTGCGGAACCATACGTGGCATAGGAAAGGATTTCCGTGACGTGCGACAACCTCGACGTCATTGAAATAATTAACAGAGGTTGTTCATCCTCTCCCCAAATCACACCCTCCTTAGACGCATCACATGGCTCTCAGTCCTGAACATTTTATCATCACTGCTCGTCACGTCCCTCGTCACCTAAACTGTCTTGCTGACTCTCTCTCTCGCTTTAAATTCCAGGAGTTCTGACGCCTCTGCCCTTCTGCCAATCCATCGCCATGCCAGATCCCCTGCACGGAATCCCTCGCCCTGGTCTAGTCCCTCCGTCTCTTCACCTTCTCTCCTCCGCTGCATCCTACATGAAAATGGGCTTCTTACGCATAAGCGAATTCACAAACTCTCACGCCACCTTTAAATGCATCCCGAGACATTGCCTCTCTGACCTGTCATATTATCCCGACTACTTCAACCTCCACCTCAAGCATCCAAACGCAAAGGCGCTTGCAATATAGTCATAGCCCGGTCTGACACTTCTCCCTGTCCCTACAGATCCATGATGCAGTACACTCGCCTCCGCTCTCGGAAAGGAGATCTCAACGGACCGTTATTTCTTACCCCCGATAACCTCCCTATGTCCTCCAACTGGTTCAGAGCCCAACTCAGGTCCGTACTGCTGCTTGTAACATGTCTCCCCATCTCTACACAGCCCACTCCTTTCGGATAGGCGCTGCCACGCGCGCCGCGTCCCTTGGGCTCCCCTATTCCGCCCTCCAGCAGCTGGGCCGCTGGTCATCATCGGCCCTCTCCTCATACATCAGGCCTGACACTTCGACCATTCTGGCAGCCCAGCGCCTTTGGCATCTCCATAAAACACTCGTTAAACTTCCTGGTGGCGGCAGCAGCTGAGGATCCGCAAGTTTGGTCACAGTAGATAGCGGTCACAGCATATAGTGATAGCGGTCACAGTATATAGCGATAGCGGTCACAGTATATAGCGATAGCGGTCACAGTATATAGCAAAAAATGGTTAGCGGTCACAGTATATAGCAAAAAATGGTTAGCGGTCACAGTATATAGCAAAAAATGGTTAGCGCGCGATGGTCGCGACTCGTCAGCATATAGCGATAGCGGTCACAGTATATAGCGATAGCGGTCACAGTATATAGCGATAGCGGTCACAGTATATAGCGATAGCGGTCACAGTATATAGCGATAGCGGTCACAGTATATAGCGATAGCGGTCACAGCATAGAGTAGTCTCGACGTCTGTCCCCTCCAAACCAGGCTGCAAAACTCCATCAACTCACAACCTTTTTGGGGATTGGCTCGCTCCTTCGCATGGAGGCCCTCCGATCCGAAGGCCGCACCGGGGCCTAGGGCGCCAAACCTCCTCCCAATAAAATACTCAAAGCTTCTTGTTTCTCGTCTCTCCAAATTGAAATGCAGCCAGCGAAAGTTCAATTTGGTAGACGTCAGCCAAAGGTAACCCCTCCAGGCCGGTTCTCATCCCCAGCCTATCGCACGGCAAACGCCCCCTTCCAATCACCGGTCCAGCCAGGCAAGCTGCTTAAAAGCGGAGGAACTCCCATTCTCTCGAAGCCTGCAACCACCGCCTCCCCTCCTCCTCCTCTTCACCCTGCCTTCATTCTGCCTTCAATCTGCTTCCCGCTGCAAATGCCGCCACCAGTGCCTAGGTCCCGGGGGATTGGCTCGCTCCTTCGCATGGAGGCCCTCCGATCCGAAGGCCGCACCGGGGCCTAGGGCGCCAAACCTCCTCCCAATAAAATACTCAAAGCTTCTTGTTTCTCGTCTCTCCAAATTGAACTGGATTTGTCCCAAGCTGTTGCACTCAAACACTTCCCCCCTGCCCATCTGTCCAAATGATCCGTTTCAAACTTGGTATGTTATGATAAAATGTTATAGCAAGAAAAGGTGTTAATAGCTATTTTCTGCCGTTTAATCCAAAATTGGTTTTGGGAATTTCACAAACATTTGAATTATTTATGTCCTCGTATATGCACCTTTGCTCTCCCCTGAATGCCAATGCCTTTCTTCGTCTATTTATTTTCAAATTTCTATTCTGAATCTGTGATATGTAAGGATCCACCTGCTTCACACGGTCATTATTCAAACAAAATAAAAAAAAGGCTTGGAATCTAATCTACTCATCTGCTACAAAACTCACCTCAATGAGGACTCAACAACAAGATTTGTCTCTTCTCTGTCTGTACACACTGGGGTACTCTTGCAAAGTTTTTTGTCCAATGTGGTTATAATGCAAATGGCAAATCAATTCTTGAATCTTGAATTGATTTAAAAGTTTCATAAACAATAAAACAGGATCAGTTGTTGTTTGCGGAGGACTTTTTTTTCTGTCGTGGATTGAGCAGTCCCAAACTTCTCTCTCCACACTTCTCTTCTCCAGCTCATCCAGGGGAATCCCGAGGCGTCCCCAGGTCAGCTGAGAGAGGACCAGAACGAGCCAAAATGCTAGTCTTTTGCTACTTTTTGGGTTAGCCCAACAATGAGAAGAGGTCATGACATGAAGTGAAAATGTTTCCAAAGCGGTCCGATAATTAAACCAACAAATATCACGGTTTATGTTTTCTGCACAATATTACAATAATAACAGTTTTATGATCACATCTTTACTTGTCTTACTTGATGACTTAGTAAGTAAAAGTTATTTATGGGGTGCCTTTCACAGAGATTGAATTACAAGGTGTTAAAATCCATGGGATGTTAAAGGTGCTGATTAGCAGAGCTTAAAGACCCGATACAGAGACCTGGTACCTACTTGTGCAGAAGGTAGCGGCCCACATCCTGGTGCCCGGAGTCTTGAGCCTAGGGTCTTGAGCTTGGAGCCTGGAGTCTGGTCATGAATCTGAAAGACTGGGTTGACCGAAGACATCACCTTTGTGCAAAGATCTGAGGACTGGAGGTTTCCAGTTTTTACTGTCGGTTCTAAAGTGTGTGAACAGGAAAAGAGGCTTCTGGACATGATGGGGCTGTGCAGGATGGTGCTGGACATTGCTGAATGCAGAAGACATCGGGGTGTGGAGGCGTGTCTACAACAGGCGTTTCTGGACAATAGGCTGTTTGGTGTGGTGTTTAATTTGCTAACCAAAGTTGATATTTCAAGTTAATACATTTCAGGTTAAAACATTCCAGGTTAATACATTTCAAATGAACGTTTAGTTTATACATTTTGATGCTACATTAATTTACATGAGTAAATTGGGTATTTGTGTCTTTTTCATTTCATGCACATGAATAATTAGGAATTATGTTTAGTTATTGAGCCATTTTTTATGTCTCAAACAGGGGGGAGATATGGTTTATAGGGGAGTAATTCTATACATATGAAATGATCTCTAAAAAACTTTTTTGAGTTATTTTCTGTGTGTGTTTCTTGCACTGCACAGGTAACCAGTGACAGGTGGGAAGGAGTGATGTGTCAGTATATTTGGACGACTCGGTTAGCATTTCTCCTGTAGGATCTGTTTAATCTGTAGACCAGGCATGGCAAACTCGGGCCCGTGGGCCAAATGCGGCCAGCGAGAGACCATTTTTAGTGGCTCCCGAAATGATTTTCATTTATCAGTATCACAGTATCATGCAACATTGGCATGTTATACTTCATTTTATAGATAATTTTCTCAGGAAAGTAACCATATAATTGCGTCTGAAAGGCTAACATGTAATAAGAAATTGAAATTGAAATTTGGACCAATTGTGATTGAATCCAACTGCTAGAAAACAAACTAGAAAACAATGTCCAAACGCATATTTAATAAAATTCATTTGTCAAAGTAAAAAAATTCACTTTTATACTTTTGGCCCTAAACAGATTGTATATTTTTAAAGTTGGCCCCAACCAGAATGAGTTTGACATCCCTGCTGTAGACCGTCAATTTGTGCTCTATTAAGGCCAAAGATTAGTGCATTACCATAATTGAGACGTGAAGTAATCAAGGCATGTGAAATCAATTCATTTTAGATCGTGACACTTTGGGTCTACACTTTGATGTTTGAAAGACGAAAAGAAGTCCGAGAAAAGTACTCAATGTGCTGCTGGTAAATTAGGGCCTGATTAAGAGAAATTCCAAGGTCTCTAAGAGAATGTTGGCCATAGACTGTGCAACAATGGACAATGCTCTATTTCACTGAAGCCCTATAAGGAAGAGCCCATGGACGAAGTTTTTCTAACCTGGCAAGAGCCAGATTGATGATTGTGTAGAACTCTAATGCGTTCTCCACAATATCAATCTGGGACTTCTGCAGGAGAATCCTTTCAGGGAAAGGAGGGATAAGCAGCAGAATACTTCAAGCTGATTGGGCGAAGTGACGCTGCGTGCCCGCCTACCAAAACCCGTAGGTAAAAATGCACAAACATCTTTGCCGTCCAGAAATGCACAAAGCGCCTCTCGCTGTTCATCTTTCAAAAAAGAAATTGGAGATTCTGCTAAAACTGACTTGATAGCCTCAGCTACGCGTCCGTCATCCTGCGTAGCCATGTTTGTTTTGCTTCGGCCCGGCACTTCTTGCTTTCGTCAAACCCGGATATCCCGCCCTAAACCCCCAGACTGGCGCGTGATTAGCTTGAACACCTAGATGTTCTACTCGAAAAGGGTTGGCGGGAGCGGGGCAAGATGTATTCTCGAGTGTTTGTGAACTCACAAATACCGCGAGAATTCAGCTTGCAGGCAAGGTTAAAGTTTCTGCTTCTTGCTCTAGCTATCGATTTACATTGACAAGTAAACTCCTCTAACCGTCACAGTTTTGGGCTTTCATTGTTCAGCACTCAGTATCCGGGGGGTTTTAATTTTGATATTGTTGGGTCAATAAGAATTGACCCATCAGAGGCTTTCATTCACCGTGGTAACTCCAGCTTGACTTAGCAACCCTCCTAGCAATGCGCTTGCCTCTGCTACGGCGCAAAGCTAATATCCTCGAAATAAATGCCCATGTAAGGAAATCGGCTCCAGATAGTTTATGTTCAAATTGGGGTCTTCTTCCTCTACGCTCTGTGCATTCTTGGAGATTGCGTGATCAGTGCCAGGGTTAACTATTGTTGTGCCTGTTTAGATTTTGATCTTTCTTGCCGCTCAACCCGATATCTCCAGTGGTACTGTGTGTGTGTGTGTGTACGTGTGTTTTCTCAGTGACGCACCTAACTTTCTGGCAGTCTGCTCCGTCGCACATGGCGTAGGCTCAGAAGTAATTAAAGTGAGGCGTGCAGAGCTTAAGTGTTCCTTCTGACGGTGACGGCAGAAAGACGGTCTGTTCGTGAGAGAAGTATAGCAGCGCCATAATTAGTCAAAGCGCAGATGCAGACAAAGCAGAGAGGGACAAATTACATGGTTTTAAACAATCATGGGAAATTTTGTGTTTGTGCCTAGAAAAACATCATAGTGAACTAAACTAAACAGCTGCTGAGATATGTGTACAAAGTATCATTGTGACTTTTTTAACACATTTTCTATGTTTTCGTCTCCAGCCTTCACTTCTACTTCTTTGTGGGCTCCTGCTGCACTAGGTTTCTCTTGTTGCTCTGGTGTGCATTTTCTATTTGTTTTGCTTTTTTGGCCAAATACTGCTATAATTGTTTGATTTTTTCTATCCTGATAATGGCAAATCAACAATTGTGAGCAGTCTATCAAGACGGCTTTGCAAAAAAATAGATTGATTTGATATAGCTATCTATTTAATTTTGATGATTGGTGGCTCCTCTGAACCTTGTCCCTGTGGCGCCACCTGCATGTGAAAGCCAGATAATATCAGACCTCTGAAGCTAAGCAAGACAAAACTGGTTAGTTCTGAGATGGGAGACCGCTGGGAACACCAGATGCCACTGTGGGGCGGCAATAATGTGGCAAACCGTTGTAGTGTTCTTAAGACACTTCACTCACATTGTCTCGTGTTGGTGGTGCTCTGTGGGGCTGATGGCACATACTGTTTGCCTCGCCTCTGTCAGTGTGCTGCGCGGTTACAATAATAGCAATAATAGTAGCCACCTAAATAATTTCATGTGATGTGTCTTTGAGTGTCCAAAAAAGCGCTATATAAAACTGATCAATCAAAAATGTCCAAAATTGACTTAAAATTTAAACAGAAGAGATTTTGTTTTCCTTTCCCTTATTTGGTTGTGGGCTGGCCTGTTTTCAGACCATCTTGCTGCTGTTTTTAAAGGTGCCAATAGTTGGTTTCATTATCTTGAATCAAATAGTTAAAATGTTCTGTCAGTTATTGTAGGTTTGTAGGTACTGATGAGTTTTTTAATAATATGTAAAATATGATTTGCATAATAGACTTATTTTTCCATCATCAAACCCAGATCTGGAGTTGTTTTACACATCAGGAACTTAGCACAAACAAGTGACCCTGCCCATTCTGTCTAAAAGCTCCTGTCTCAGTCCTTTATTAGTATGATGTCATTGTATACTACTATGACATCATACTCAGAGCACTTCTCCGCTTTTTAAAACCAAACGCTTGCTCATAAAGTATTTTTGGCAATTTCACAGTTTTTACAATCACATATGCTTTCGTTTGTAGGCAACAATTTGGAAATTTGGGTAATTTGTCGATAAGAAAAATATCGACATACATTCTACTGCGCCCTCTGGTGGTAGCATAGGGGATGACCAATGTTTGGCCTCTCATAGGGAGAAGTTAGCTCTGAAATACTTCCTGAACTGGTTTCACTGGTTGAATAGGCCCATCTTTCTGGCCTGGCTTTTGTTGTTATGAGCAGTTATGGTCCTATTGTCAATCTATGTTCAATTGACTTTTCCAATCTCTTTAATTTTGATACTTGTGGAGGGCTCACACTGCTATATGTTTGAATGTACAGTATTAAAAACTCACACAAAACACCATTGAATTGTTAAAATTTACTGTAATCTTTAATCTCTATGTACATCTCCAGCCCTGTACCTCCCCCAATAAAGGAAAAAAATTGAATACTTTTCATATATGTTGTGAGTTTTACAGCTTCTGTACAGGAGTTCTGTTTTCATGAGTCACATTTAGGGCAGAAACATCATTTACTTTGTTCCAAAAACCAAGAACGAGCATAAATGGATTTGACAGGGGACACAGCTCATGGGGGCATGTACAGAAGCAGCGGGACTCAACTATGTACAATACAAACCATTCATACAAATTAGGCTCTAGGATATAATTCAGTACAATACATTTGTATATATTCAGTGACAATGAGCAAGCCCCTTTCCCCATGGGACCACATAAGCCCAAAATGAAGCAACCATATTCTGTCCAGAGGCAACTATTCCCACACACAACGCCTCTCACACCCAGGTCTTTGATGCTCAGCCGTGCCTCTTCAGCTGCCTTGCAAGATCATTTTTTTATATAGTTTTTTTCTTCTTTTTTTCTCAGTGTATTTCCAAGTTTTGCAGGAAATCTCCAAAAGCATAGCTGTGGCAGACAATCCGTTTTGTCCAGGGGATAATGCACAGTCGAATGAAGGAGATATGGAGGAATTAAACACAACATACATCAAACTTAATAATACAATAAATAATGGCAAAGTGTAAGAAAAATATGTAACTCAAAGATGAATGTGTTCCCCCCCATTTGAATGATTTTAAATAAGATTCACAATAAGATCAGGGCATTTATTTGGTTAAAACTAAACTAAAATTTAATTCTGAGTTGCAGCCCTTGTTTGTCACCAACATCCTGTCAACAATACCAAATTGTTAATAGAAAATAATAATATTTAAATAAGCTTACTTTTCAATTACTTTAACCTATTTTTGTTGACTCAAATGATAGAAAAGGTGATGCAAAGTGAATCAAAAATCAACAACCATGTAAGACAGAAAAAAACCATTACAGTAGGTCCAGATCACAACATAATCTAAACCCTGGAATTGAACAATGGATGAAAGTTTTGTGCAAATCAGACTTTGTTTGTGCAAACAGGAGCAAAATTAATGTTGTCAAAAAGAGCCAAAAAAACCCTTACATTTTGCCGCTCCGCTGCTCAAACAGCGTTTCACGGATCAAAATTCCCTGAAGTCATTTTGAAGGTACATGTGTTGAGATGATGTGGAGCGATTTTGAGGCGAATCGGTTGAAACAGCCGAGGCTGGTTTGATGTTTGTGTGAGGTGTACATTTGCAATGAATGGGGAGCGTTTCTCGTCGCCACGGCAACAGGGTAAAAAATAAACCTTGGACCCAATTGACTTTTTGAATCAAGAGGGCAAAACAGATTTATGTGCAAAATTTCAAACATTTTGAAAAAAACTAAATTTGAAAATGCCCATCTAAAACTTTGAAATAGTCTGTAGGGGGCGCTAATGTGTCAATTTGAATTAATTCACTTTAAAACGACCTAGACCCTAGAGTTGAACAATGTATTAATGTTTTTTGCAAATCAGACTTTGTTTGTGCAAACGGGAGCAAATTTAATGTTGTCAAAAACGGCCAAAAAAGGTCACATTTTGCCGCTCCGCTGCTCAAACAATGTTTCACTGATCAAAAATCCCTGAGGTCATTTTGAAGGTACATGTGTTGAGATGATGTGGAGCGATTTTGAGGCGAATCGGTGAAACGGCCGAGGAGGAGTCGCTTTCCAACCGACATGTATGAATACTTTTGCTGTTCATTTTTCCATTTTGCAGTGAAATTTATGGGCTTCCTGTTTGTCAGAGGGCGGAGCCATAATAATATTTTTTTCTTGTCTTGACTTGCGGAACATGTGTACCGAATTTCATGACTCTACAACAAACTTGATCCTCAGAACTCCCATAGGGGTATTATTTTGGCTGTTGTAGGTGGCGCTGTTCTGGCATTTTTTGAGTCCCATAAAAATAAACACCAAAATATCAAATTTTTCGCCAGGTCTGATTTTTGGGCAAAATTTAACAACTTTTCATGCATGTTCAGGGGGTCAAATTAAGGCTCAAAGTGCAGAAGAAAAAAGAAAGAAAAAAGAAAGAAATAAAAAAGGAATTTTTTTTTCGACGTCTCGAGCAAAAACAATATAGGTTTCAATGGCACGTGATACATCATTTTAAAGTGTTCGAGTTTACGCACGCAACCGTCACGTTTTGGTGAGTGACGGGCGCTGACGCGTCCGTCACGCACCGCCACCATTTGTTTTCACCATTGTGAAAGCAATAGGCCCTTACCCCGTTCGGGGCTCGGGCCTAATAAATAAATAAATAAAAAAGGAATTTTTTTGTTAACGTCTCGAGCAAAAACAATATAGGTTTCAATGGCACGTGATACATCATTTTAAAGCTTTTGAGTTTACGCACGCAACCGTCACATTTTGGTGAGTGACGGGCGCTGACGCGTCCGTCACGCACCGCCACCATTTGTTTTCACCATTGTGAAAGCAATAGGCCCTTACCCCGTTCGGGGCTCGGGCCTAATTAGAAAGGCTGCTGCTGCATGGTGGGGGAAATCCATTGACTTTCTGAGAGCCTTTTAAATGTAGTCACCCATCTTTAGGTGCAACTCGTTATCAGCTCCTTCATTAGCTGGAATCTAGAAAGAGAGAGTCAGCAGCATCAGAACACCTATACAAGTCTCAATAAGTCTTTGTTTGTTACCATTTTGATGATCATTTTCAATATATTGTAATGTGGGGTTTTTGTGTTTAATGCCCGTCATATCTTAGTTTCAAATCTGGAGCAGTCTTCCAGATAACGTGAGACAGGCTAGTGCTATACAAATAAACTTGCCTTTCCCTAGAGCACATTGTAAGTTGAAATACAGAAGTAATTGGACTTTTGCATGATATTCTTGTCTTACGAGATTTACCTGTATAGAAGTCTTGTAAACATCTTTTTAATTAATACCATAAGTAGGATGTATTACATACTGAGCATATTTTGTAATTTGAAATATTATCTATTTTCTGCTATTGTTAAAAAAACACACAAATTACAGATGGAAAAACTAATAAGAAATGTCTGAAAACAACTCGAGAATTCACTCCTAATTATTCACCGAGAAAGACTGCTTTATCCAGGGTAATTTTCCTTAACTAAATTGCAACTGTTATGCATCCTTAATGAACACTATTTTGAAATGTTAGACGATAACAATTCGTGAAAAGTGCGAGTTCGATCATCAATTATCGCTGGAAAAATCTGTTTGTCTCTCCATGGAAATTCTTGGATTTTTATATAAAAAATTACAACTGTTACATATTTTTAACACATCTTGCACACAGGGCTGTATTTTAGAGTCATTTGTAAAAATCAGATTTAGCACTCTCCAGCCTCTCAAAATACATTTATATTCTTCCATTCACACACACCAGAGTCAAATGGGCCATAGTGGGCGAAGTGTCTTGCTTCAGGACACAACAACAAGCGTTTTTTTTTTTGTCAGTTAAAAGGCATTGGTGTGGTGTTCCAGGCTTTATAAATCCAAAATATTATATTCAAAACCCCTCATTTCCATAATAATAGCAGCGCTGTGTGAATTTGTGTTGTTTTTGTCAGAAACTTGTCAACTTTGCCACCTGTAATTACTCAACAGCACCTGGCACCTATGTTGTCGGGGGGGGGGGGGGGGGGGGGGGGGGGGGGGGGGGGCACACAATTGCACCTGCACCTAAGCATATATAGCAATAATTCCTGTGGGGTTGATGGTTCAAAGCCACATCTTGCCATCTCTTTTGTGTGCGAGTCACTAAGTACTGGCTGTGATAAGAAGTGAGATTAAGTTGTTTATTATTCTGGTTTAGCAGCCATTGCTACCTGCTCGGCGAGTGGGGAGCGCACCTGCATACTGATGGATACACAACGCATGATCGGCACTGCAGAGCTGCCTAAATACGCATACAAAACGTTCTGTGACGCGAGGATTCTCTAAAAGCGTGTTTCAATGATGCATGTGGAGAGGTTGGAGAGGACATATTTATACAGCGAAAATCTTCCAGTTCGCACGCTCTCTAAAGTGTCAGATTTAGTCAATAATAAGACTTGAAGGAGGTTGTGTTGGTTGCTCTAAATATTAATCGATAAAATGTGAAGTTGCTTTGACCGTTCACAGGGCATTTTTTTATTCAGGGAACCCAGTGCTTAATATTCCTGTCCACCCTGGCAACCGCAGCAGTGGAATGTATTTTGTACAAGGGAGCCGGAAAAGTGTGTAAATTCTAAATGGTCTGTAAATTCATCAGGGAGTGCAGGGCCGTCCCTACACCCAAAAAAAGAGGACTAAGCAGCAGCGTAGAGGCCCCAAGGTTACGAGACACTGAATCTCATGACCAGAATCAGAATCAGAATCATTTTTATTGCCAGGTAAGTCAGAGGAAGTCACAGACCAGGAAATAGCTTTGGCTTTCGGTGCGAACGAGTCAAAAGTAGAGAATAGAATAAGGCATAAAAAAATTCAACATACATTTCTAAAATATAAAAATCTGGATTATTAAAATGATTACTCCTTACAAGTACGCTTTGTGCACACAATAGACATTAAGAAGTGCAGTGAAGTGACGGCGAGAGAGAACATGTGCAACAGCTGAGGACTCACACTGAGAATGCCTTAAGTAACTACAATTAAGTCTCTAAAAAGCCCCTTAACGCAGAGTGAAACAAAGCGAACAGCGATACACACGGTCATGCCCCGGAATCTGCGCAATAAGCCCAAGATTCACGCTCAACACGCTTTGTTGTTCATCAGATTATTATTAAATGTTAACTGTGTTTTCAATGAAGCTAAAACCTGTTGTAAGAGACATAATACTACAGAGTGGGCCCTCCAAAAAAGGGTGTCTGGACATTCTGTTTAAGACACTAAATCAGCATATTTGTGGAGGAGGGAAATTTATACAGAAGAGCGCTAAGAGGAGCACCCTCAGAGCTCGCTGGGATTATTATTAATATTTTTATTTTATTTATTAATTTATTTCAGGAAATGGCACAAGTGAGAAAACGAGGTAATTAAATGCAATTAAGTAATATAAATAATATAAAGCAAAAAACAAAACAGACAAACACAATAAAAAAACAAACAAACAAAAAAAACAGTGTAAACAAAAAATGTATAAACAAAAATCTATGGTTTAACATGGCCATATATTTCTGCCTGAAAAGGAGTGGGAGGAAGAAAAAACTTATTTAATCCCACCCCTATATCCCCATTTCAGTGATTAAACGATCAACTTCACTGTTACAGTTCAAGCCAGTATCATACCAGAGTGGCGTTATCACGGGCAACAAGGACATTTACATTGTAACAACAGTTACCAATAATGGTAATAGAAAATATACCAACAATGGTAATAGAAAATATACCAACAATGGTAATGAACAAAAAAGAAAAAACAACAATAGCAAGATTCTATATACTGACAAGGTAATGGAATTGGAGTGAGACTGGGTGAGGACTGCGCATGTGTCATGGCAGGTGTGCGGGACAAACACGAATTGGTGGATCTAATCTGTTCCGTTTTGAAAGACGAGATAAGTGTGGTGGTTAAAGACTTTAAAACAATCACCAAAGAGATTTCCGCATGCACACGAAGGTTGGATGAAGTTGATGGAACTTTATCTTAAATGAACCAGCGCAGGACAAAGTTGGAGTCTGAATACGAGGCGAGATCCAGGACAAAACTGATTGTCTTAAAATTCACAGCCAAAAGCGTGTTGTGTTTGGACTGACGAAAGATTTTGAGAAAGGCAACCCGACTGATTTTATAAGTGGGTTGTTTAAAGAACTCTTTCAAGGTAAAGTACAGTCAGAACCAGAAGTCAGTGTAGCGCACCTGATCGGGCCAATGAGGAAAGACACAGAAAGAGCAAGGATTGTGCGCTTTCAGAAGAGGACAACGAGAGAGGAGATCTTGAAGGCTGCTAAAAAGGAGAAGGTGCTACTGTACAGATTGCCAAGATGGCCAAGAAACCAACCTGCTTTTGGGAGACACGGTCCAAACTGAGAGAGTGAGGCACGGGATCATTCATCCATAACACTGATCATAACATTCAAAGGTGATGCTAAAAAGTTCAATGAGAACACTGCAGCGGATATCTATTACAAAAGAGTAATCAAGCCTGGAATAGGGAAGAACGGATAAAATAAAGAAACATGATAAAGGAACTCTAGATACAGTACGATATGGAAAAACATGTGGCAACGACACTATCTATATCATTTCATATGTGACTATCAATTATTAGGCTGGCTTTTTTCTTTAGGTTTGAAATTAGTCAATTGGAAGAGTTAATTTGAACAGAAGACTGCTTGACTCGCTGTTGCGGTGTATCTAATGTTTTTTTCCTTTCATTACAATGCAGATGTGTGTGAATGTGTGTGTTTGTCGACGCTCTTTGAAGGCTCTGCGTGAAACCATATGTTGTAATTTTTCAGAAAACACATGCTTAAAATAATATTGATTTTGGATAATGTGGGTTCAAGATGGCTTATATAAATTTGTGCAACTTAAGAAATAAAGTGAATGACATGAAATAATTATTGCAGAATTATAATTTACAAGTTGTTAGTATTATCTGAAACACATTTAGCCTCTATGAATAGAAAGGGAAAGGTCATTGAGAGAGTGGACTCTTACAAGTACCTGGGTGTTCATCTGAACCACAAACTGGACTGGACTCATAACACAGACGCCCTCTTCAAGAAGGGCCAGAGCCGCCTCTACCTGCTGAGGCGGCTCGGGTCTTTTGGAGTGCAGGGGCCACTCCTGAAGACCTTCTATGACTTTGTGGTGGCATCAGCCATCTTGTACGGTGTGGTCTGCTGGAACAGCAGCATCACAGAGAGGGACAGGAAGAAGCTGAACAAGGTCATCAGGAAGTCCAGCTCAGTCCTGGGCTGTTCCCTGGACACAGTGCAGCAGGTGGGGGACAGGAGGGTCCTGAGCAAACTAACATCTATGCTGGACCATGACTGTCACCCCCTGCAGGACACTCTCTCTGCTCTGGAGAGCAGTTTAAGTGACAGACTTATTCACCCTCGATGTGTGAAGGAGAGGTTCCGCAGGTCTTTCCTTCCTGCTGCTGTCAGACTGTACAACAAACAATAAGGACTAATGAACACTGCCAACCTGTTTCCACGTGTCATTCTTGCATCGTTGCAATATCCTTATCTTTTACCAGAATGTGCAGTAGACAGCTGCCAATGTACAGATGTAAACATACTGCTGCTAATGTACAGATGCTAACATACTGCTGCTAATGTACAGATGCTAACATACTGCTGCTAATGTACAGATGTAAACATACTGCTGCTAATGTACAGATGTAAACATACTGCTGCTAATGTACAGATGTAAACATACTGCTGCTAATGTACAGATGTAAACATACTGCTGCTAATGTACAGATGCTAACATACTGCTGCTAATGTAAAGATGTAAACATACTGCTGCTAATGTACAGATGCTAACATACTGCTGCTAATGTACAGATGTCAACATACTGCTGCTAATGTACAGATGCTAACATACTGCTGCTAATGTACAGATGTCAACATACTGCTGCTAATGTACAGATGCTAACATACTGCTGCTAATGTACAGATGCTAACATACTGCTGCTCATGTACAGATCAATCAATCAATCAATCAACGTTTATTTATAGAGCGCCTTTCCTACACAAGGCAACGCAAAGCGCCTCACAACCCATATAACATCATGCATAAATCATCAAACATTAGAATTTAAGTAAACATAAAAAGACAGATTAAGAACACAAGATATATAAAATCACACAAGTAGTTAAAAACCGTAAAACATTAAAATCACACAAGGGATTACAATCATAAATAATCATAAATAATCATAGCGCATTAAAAAGATTAAAGATAAAAACAAATGTAAAATCATTCACTTGTATGCACAGCTAAAAAGAACTGTTTTCAGTTCAGTTTTAAAAACTGCCAGAGTAGACGCCTGTCTCACACTCTCGGGAAGACGGTTCCAGACTCTAGCTGCATGAATCTGAAACGCAGCCTCCCCATGTCTAGTTCCGACTCTTGGCACTAACAGAAGTCCAGTCCCTGTGCTCCTCAGAGCCCGAGTTGGTTCATATGGCACCAACATGTCGCGGATGTACCCTGGTGCGAGGCCATGGAGAGACTTGTACACAAGTAAAGCTACTTTAAAATCTATTCTCTGAGCCACAGGAAGCCAGTGCAGAGACCTGAGGACCGGACTAATGTGGTCGTACTTCCTGGTTCTAGTCAGGACTCGAGCTGCAGCATTTTGGATGTACTAACATACTGCTGCTAATGTACAGATGCTAACATACTGCTGCTAATGTACAGATGTAAACATACAGTACTGCTGCTAATGTACAGATGCAAACATACTGCTGCTAATGTACAGATGTCAACATATAACTACACTTTACTTGCACTAGAATACACATTAAATGGTTACATCTATTATTATTTTCAAAATAGAGATTTTATACTTATTATTGATGCTAGAGTTAGAGTTGTTTTATTTTTTATTAGTATAGCTATTGTTCACTTAACGTGTGCTGTGTGCTCCTCTTTTACTGTTCTATAACTTGTGATGCAACACCGAAATTTCCCCACTGTGGGACAAATAAAGGATCTCTTAATTTTAATCTTAATCTAGACGTATACAATATTTACAGATTAGACAGGAATTTACATGGTGGAGGAGTAGCCTGTTATGTTGTTAATCCTGTTGAAACAGCATTAACATATGTTCAAAGTCACATCCCAGTCAGAGATAGAAATGATCTCACGTTATAGGAGTGGAAGTAATGTGGGTACAACTTCAACTGCCTCATATGAAGCCTGTTCTTATTGCATGCTGTTACCGACCACCAAGTGCTGCTGAATTGTATCTTGAACAAATATGTGAAATGTTGGATAGGGCATGTGATAGCAGAAATGAAATATTCTTTAGAAGAGATTTAAAAATAGAATGAAAATCTCAAGGTTGTAATATGAAAAGTAAACTAGTTTCTCTAGCGAATACCTGTAATCTCTCACAGCTGGTCAGTGATGACACCAGGATACATGGAAAAGCTGATGGTACACATTCAGCAACATTCATTGATGTTTTTTTTGAGTCCATTCCAGTCGGTTGCAGTGACCATCATTTAAAAATAATAATAATGATATATTTGAAAGATTTTTTAAGCATTTTAGTGAAGATGAATTTGTTGCAGAAGTCAGAAGTATTGATTGTTCAGTTTTAGCACAAGAACAGGATCCATGTCGGCTGTGGAAGTATTTCACGCTTTAATCACAAAAGTCATAGATAAACATGCTCCCCTGAGAAGACAAGCAGCTAGAAATGTCTCCGCTCCATGGATCGATCAAGAACTAAAACAAATACACGGGCAAAAGGGATGAAGCCAAAGTTGAAGCAAATACAACAAAAGACACTGGAGAAGTTATTGCAAATATCAAAACTATGTAACTAAATTAAATAGACGTCAAACAATCATATCATCAAAGGAAGATTAAGGATGCTAATCAAGAAGAATTAGCATCCTTAGCAACAGAAGAATGCGGGAAACATTAAATGAAATATTAGGAAGAAATGCTTATAAAATCAACAAATACTTTTCTAGAATTAAACCGGACATATTTGACAATGATATTCAAGGATATTTCTAGTTTGAGCCGGTTCTTTAAAAGTAAAATTGAGAAATTGAGAAATACCATGGGGATTGGATAGGGGAACACCATTTCAAACAAATTAATTAGTATGTGTATAATGAATACTAAAGAATGTATTTTTGATTGTAAAAATTGGTCTGAGATAGAAATGTGATGCCTGTTACAGTACGCTTACTATTAATCTGAGTTTAAGAGAATTCATTTTTCCCATTGAATGGAAAAAAAGCAAAAATCATACCTCTAATAAAAAAATAATAAAGAACCGTATTTTTCAAACAATCGATTAAACACAAGCTGTCCACATGCAAATAAAGCGGGTCACTCCACAACTACTGCTCTCTCTCAGATTACTGATGACTGGCTACAGGAAATTGACAATAAAAACTTAATTGGGACATTATTATTAGACTATTATGGTCTAGAATGTTTTAGACCATAGTATTATGTTTAATAAATTATGCTGTTATGGATTTCAATCAACTGCCTTAAAATGGATTAAAAGTTACTTGAGCAATCGGGAGTATAACATTTATTTTAATGGTAGCTATTCTGAGGTTGACAGAATGAGTTGTGGTGTGCCCCAGGGAAGTTGCCTTTGACCCTTATTATTTTCAATTTCCACCAATGATTTCCCCTTGGTATTGAAACATGCAACAGTGGCTATAGATGCAGATGACACCACTTTATATGCATCTCCAACTACAGTAGGGCAGATTAAAAACATTCTTAATGAGGAATTATCTCAGGTAGTAAAGTGGGTTCAAGAGAATTGGATGGTATTAAATTCTGAAAAAAACAAAATGCATTATATTAGGCGCAAACATTGTGGAACAAGTAGAAGAGACAAAGGAATCATGGAACAGTCACATTAATTATATAGTTAAAACACTGTAGGAATTGTATACCACAGTGGCTGACCAAAAGACTTGTTTGGTCAAACACATGCAAAAACAGCCTACGCAAATAACACGTTGCTCAGAACAGAGCTGCCTGTATTGTATTAAGCTGCCCGTACAGAACACATGTCATGACAATGCACCACAGTTTAGCCTGGCTCACTCTTAAAAGCGGAACACTATATTATGTCTTAATGTTTATCAGGAATGTTATAGTGTCACACAATCCTGAAACAAGAATATTATTAATTGAGATTGTTTTCAAATTCTCATGATCATGCCACTCTGCAAAGTACCGATTTAAGGTGTGTGCTCCCTGCAGCAGAACAAATAATGCAGAAAACTGTTGTTTATCGAGCCATGGTGGCATGGAACATGTTGCCCTCCTTTCTGATCAAAGAAAGTGAGAAAAATAATTTTCAAAATAAATTAAAGCTTTTCACACATGAATACTAATGGAGATTTTAATAAACTAAACTAAGTGGCAGTAATGTGACGTGATAAAGGGACTTTATAAAGGGCAGAGGGTCAAGGTTATGAAATGTTCAAGAGTTCAAAAGCAGAGGGGAGGAAACTGTTCTTATGGCGGGAGGTTCTGGTCTGAATGGAGTCTGAAGCTTCCTGCCTGAGGCGAGAGGTTGGAACAGTCCAGGGTGAAAGGGGTCAGCAGTGAAACGGCTAGCCTGCCCTCGAGCTTAGGCGTCGAACAGGTCCTGAAGGTCCAATACGGCTTATTCTAAAAAAATTAAATAAAAAAGGACTTTGTTGTAAACATTTTCATCGCAGCACAATTTTTAAAAGTGTCACCATGTAATTAAAGAGAGACATTTAGCCTAATTTTCTGTGTAGGTAAAATGTTTAGCATTGTTTTCAAATAATAGTAGAATATGCATGGTGACACTAGCCTCAAGGGTAAAAACACTGCTGTTTTCCTGTAACTCCCTAGGCAATGACCAGAGGGGGGCTACAATTGCAAACGTATCTAAACATTGTATTGAACACAGTTTCACTTGAGAAATTGTTGAAATGAATGTATCAACAGTACTTCACTGCTCTGAATGTGTCATTGTGCTACAAATGCGTTTTTTAGAAGGCAAAAGTGTTGGCACATTGGTTTAAATGGCATAGATAGCCTTGTCTACATCTGTTGAAGGAGCAGTATGTAAAAATCTGGCCAAAAGTGGTACTGCACTCTCCCTGACTTAGGTTGCCAGATATGCAGATGAATCCTGCTGTGACCATAATATCTGAATAAAGAGTTTTGTCAACAACAAATCTATAAACAACACCTTTTTCACAAAGATAGAAATCCTGGTTTTATCCCTTAATTTGTCGTCAATGATTTGGGAACCATTTTTAGTCCTGCGGCCACATGTTACATTACCAGTGAGATTAGCTCGACCTAGTGAGATGGAGGGCAGGACATCGATATGAAAACAGTAACAAGATTTTAGGGCAGTAAAACTAACTTAGATATCCAAATATCTCGGCTGAACTACTGTTATCAGTTAAGAAAGTATTTGAAAAGAGCATGTTTTACAAATGTCTTTTTGACAGATTACAGCGATTGTATACAATAATACAATTACAATACAATGTATTCTTGTATAGCCCTAGGTCACAACAGAAGTCATCTCAGAGGACTTAACAAAACCATTGAAATCACCAACACAGGTCAGAGAATCAACAGTTAAAACACATGAAAAATATAAAGCACACACAGAAGAAAATGTCCATACATGTTGTAGAATGCTAAAGTGTCCTGATCATCACCAATCCTTTCTGTTGGACACTAACTGTCCAACAAGACCCTCCTGCATCGACAAGGAAAAACTCTTCAAAAACCCAGTGGGAAAAAGTGAGAAACCTTGGGGAGAACTAGGGAAACCCACAGGGAGGGAGACCCATTTGAGAAAGGGATCCGCTCCTCCGGACGGACAGACTAATGATCTAGGACCTGAGCTAGCTACAGAACGTGGACCAGTGGCCGCTGAACGTGGACAGGTCCGGTGCAGGACTGAAGCGCTCCCAGGCGGGTCGGGCGGGGCAGTCCGCAGGCGTAGATGGA
The DNA here is from genome assembly GCA_964034765.1 of Knipowitschia caucasica. Taxonomy (NCBI): domain Eukaryota; kingdom Metazoa; phylum Chordata; class Actinopteri; order Gobiiformes; family Gobiidae; genus Knipowitschia; species Knipowitschia caucasica. The sequence goes on along the minus strand of OZ035837.1, from coordinate 21,140,597 downwards.
GGAGGCCAGGCTCAGAGATCCCGTCATCGTACCGTGAAACAGACAATGGGACAACGGGTGAATAGCAATGAATAAACTACAGTCAAAATCCTAATAATGCTAAACAGATAAAGTAGGAAGTAGGAAGGAGGAGAGGATAGTCCTCAAGTTACCATACTTCTCCAGCAAACTGACTCCCTTTATGATGACATGACATGAAAATCTTACATATTGTTACTTTAATATTTAAAGTTTATGGACGGAAACAGAAGATTTTATGCCTGAAGTGCTCCAACAACAAACTGAAGGTGCTCTCTCTGGCTTATGAGAAATTCGAAAATTTACTAACTTGTCTTTGTTGAAGACTGACCCTCAGTGTAAATTTAGTTCAACATAACATTTGATTGAAAATGGTGTATTACATGTTTACACTGCAAGAGGTCAAATTTAAAATATGTTCCATGTAAATCTACGAAATGCAATCATTTATTTAATCTGCATATCCTAACCCACTCACATCATCAAACACTTTACATGTTTATTTTCCGTTCAAAACAGGAAATCAAAAGTGGTAATTGAGGTTATGCCGACCGGCCCTCTATTAGACTGACATAAAACATTTGCCTTTCTATTCTGAATACGTAGCAGTGATGAACTACGTCATGTGAAGGAAATTGAAAATACTTGTAATTATATTAAATACGACTGTTTTGATTACTGCATGATTGCTCGAATGTAACTATTGGAGCTCACACTTTTTAGAATAAGGAAGTCTGATCGGGCCCAGCGGATCCCGGTTCGAGAATCAGGAGACTGGAAACACATCAGAAGGTTCTCTAATTAACCACTTGTAAGTAAAAATACTTGTGTAGTCGTTTGTGTTTGTAATCACGAGTGTGTGTGTGTGTGTGTGTGTGTGTGTGTGTGTGTGTGTGTGTGTGTGTGTGTGTGTGTGATTGTGCCTGGAAACATGTATTAACAAATACTGTATATTTTCAAAAATCAGCATTGAATAAAGTTAAAAATATGGACATAACAACTCCAACACAATCACCAATCAAGAAAAGAGATAAAACATTTGGAAAGTAAATTTAGTTTTAAATCATTTGGGTGGATCTAATTTTTTCTTCTTTATTTAAATAAACATTATGGAAAAATCTTTTAATATTACTGTCCTCACAGTTTTTTTTTTCATGCGGGTTAAAGGCACACCGTGTAACTCTTGGCCACTAGGGGCGCTAGACCTGCAACTTTCACGTTTAGCGCCCCTAGTGGCCACAAGCAACTCAGCACTGTCGCAAAAGTCAACAGTCAGCCGGTGTCTTTTGAGTGTGTATTCAGACAGCATGCACTGGTGTGTGTGTTCAAACTGTAGAGACATGCCTACAGATATTGAGAGACTCTGCTGTGGTCAGCCTCCAGACCGCTGCATTAGTAATCTACCACACATGGACTTCTATATCCTGGATGAGGGAGTTCTGCGTCTAGCTCGTGCTGCGTGGAATGACATCTTTGCAGTCGATGACATCCAGGAACCAGGTGAAGAGCAGCGCTCATACAGACATGCAGCTTACAGCACGATCCCTTTCGCGTTTCCTCTTTTTAGCCTCCTCCGAAGGTTTAAAATTTTTCCTTGCCTCAGCCATGACCAGGAGTCGAGCAGGTGAAAAATGAGTAGCAAAAGCCTTAGCTCCATGAGTATATCAGCGCCTGTAGCCGTAAAGCAAGTCTTTCTTCCAAGTCACGTGACCTGGTGGCAGACGGTCCGTCTGCTCGAAACTTACATGGGCGGTATTTCAAGAGGGCAGCCCCGCTCGGAGCATTGCAAGTGTCAAGCGCTGTATATTGGCCCAAGTATTCATATAAAATAACTCATATGTGTCAACTCTTTAGGTCACAAAGTCCGCGGTGTGCCTTTAAACTTTCTCTAGATAACCCTTTTTGCAGTGTTGTATATACAGTACACTCAGTAAAACTTGATAATACTACATGAATAATCATATTCACTACGATTCTGCTTGAATCAACGTTAGTTCATGATGAGATTAATCATGTATCAGTTTTTAACATGATCATGAGGATTCATGATGTGTTCTCATCTGCTTGTTTCTTTAAAGAACATTTAAAACATGTTTCCCAGGAAAGGGTTTCAGCCCCCTAAAAATAATCCTTGGGTCCCAACCCACCAGTTGAGAACCACCGAGTTTCATCACAGAAACAGTTACTTACAATACAATACAATGTATTCTTGTATAGCCCTAGGTCACAACAGAAGTCATCTCAGAGGACTTAACAAAACCATTGAAATCACCAACACAGATCAGAGACTCAACAGTTAAAACACATGAAAAATATAAAGCACACACAGAAGAAAATGTCCATACATGTTGTAGAATGCTAAAGTGTCCTGATCATCACCAATCCTTTATGTTGGACACTAACTGTCCAACAAGACCCTCCTGCATCGACAAGGAAAAACTCTTAAAAAACCCAGTGGGAAAAAGTGAGAAACCTTGGGGATACCTATAGGAAACCCACAGGGAGGGAGACCCATTTGAGAAAGGGATCCGCTCCTCCGGACGGACAGGCTAATGATCCAGGACCTAAGCTAGCTACAGAACGTGGACCAGTGGCCGCTGAACGTGGACAGGTCCGGTGCAGGACTGAAGCACTCCCAGGCGGGTCGGGCGAGGCAGTCCACAGGTGTAGATGGAGGAGGCCAGGCTCAGAGATCCCATCATCGTACCATGAAACAGACAATACAATGGGTGAATAGCAATGAACAAACTACAGTCAAAATCCTAATAATGCTAAACAGATAAAGTAGGAAGGAGGAGAGGATAGTGCTCAAGTTACCATACTTCTCCCAGCAAACTGACTCCCTATGCAGCTTGACTGACAGTCTGAGGAGTTTAGCCTTCCCTGAGTCTTACCTTCCTAACCATATGCTAAACTAAAGAGGACTGTTCTAAACCTAGCCTTGAATAAAGAGATTCATGGATCGCACACCAGGTGTGCAAACCGATCCAGGCAAACCTAATTATATATTATATATCATATACATCATATATACCATACATACCATATATATCATATATAATACACAACATAACATACAGAATAATATATAACATAATATACAACATAACACAATACACAATATAATACATATATTGTATAATATAAAACATAATATATAACATAATACAGCATATATATATAATATATACACCATATATTATATATTACCTAATTATATGCTAAATTAAAGTAGAGCGCTTTAAGTCTGGCCTTGAATGTGGAGACCATATCTGCTTCCTTAACATAAATTCCACAGTAAAGTAGCTTGGTAGTTAAACGCTCTGCTGCCAACAGTGATTTTTGAGACCTTAGGAACCACCAGACGTCTGGCGTTTTGTGAGCGCAACGCTCGACTTGGTTGATACGACACTAACCTGTTTTGGAGATAGGAAAGAGCCAAGCCATTTATGGCTTTATATGTTAAGAGAAGGATTTTAAACTTTATTCTGTACTCCACAGGGAGCCAGTGGAGTGATTTTAACACCGGAGTTATGTGCTCCCTCCTTTTGGTACCTGTTAAGATCCTAGCTGCTGTATTCTGAACGAGCTGGAAGCTCTTCAAAGAGGTTTTAGGGCATGCTGCCAATAAAGCGTTACAGTAGTCAAGTCTTGAGGTGACAAAAGCGTGAATAAGTTTGAGACTTGAGGATCTGTATCCCATCATGGTTGATTGATAAATCCCCCTTCTATTCATATACTCTATAACATTCTGTTCTACTTACTGTATTTTTACCATACAATACTGTGTTTTTTACCTTTAAAAAAAAGGTAACATCTCACCAAAAACTCCAAGTTAAAACATGATCAAATCCTGCTTCTCATTGGAGGACGGTCTGATGAAGAGCAGTTTGAGATGGAGTTTGTTAAACGTGGCGCACATTACCGACACCAGATGGTAACAGCACATATTCTCTGTTCAAAACATGGCCAGGGTCATAAATGATGTTCTAATCCAATCGTTTGGTGTTGGAATAAAAGTGAAAGTAATATCTTGCTACACTAAAGCTTTGATGTGGTCAAAATCTTCTGATCAATACAGCTCCAGCATGCTGGAAATCAAATGCTCCACGTAAATGAGATGTTGCCTGTTCTGTTTGTGTGCCAAACGTGTGCTTACGTGTTTGACAGCTGTTTGTATGAACAAGAACAGCTCCAGTTTTAGACATAATGTCACACAACTTGACGTACACAATGGTCTCATAAAGCTGGGCTACTATTGATACTGACTCACAGCTATTTATTTCAAAGAGGCAATTTAAAAGAAATAGTATTTATTTTGTACAGAATTGTGACAAGACCAAACCTCTACATGCTGTCTTTATCTAAATGTGTTGTGTCTATTTCAAACTTGGAGAGAGAGCCTTGAGAGTCACTACATAAAGTGTGAGAGCTGAGAAACACGTTATACCTGCTTTACTTTTGCTTTGAAAGGGCTGTTTTAAAGCCTAAAGGCAAAAATAATAATAATTTACTTAAAGAACAAATAACATGCATTATTATTGCTTTAAAGTATGACAACAACCCAATACTTTGACATTTCAGGTTTTAGAACGTGAAGTAGAAAATATATACATAAACATGTGTAAAGGATAAACAAAGAAGCTCAGCATGTAATTCCCCTCTTCAACCTCCAGGAGGATGTCTTTTAGCAGTTTATTGATATTGTTTTCAGCAGAAAAAAATAATCTTGTTTTCTAGGTAAAAAATTGCACTCACAGTTATACACCCGATGTCAACTATGAGTTTTAAAAGGTAGAAAACAGCCAAGAGCCCGCTGTAACTGGATAATAACAGGTTTAGACATTTTCTTAAACTGTCTTTTATATTTGTTTTTACAGTGTGTTTTTAAATTGTTTTTAAATTGTTTTTAAATTGCTTTTAAATGTTGCCGATGTGAAGCACTTTGGGTTGTATTCTGTATGAACTGTGCTATAGAATAAACATTGATTGATTGATTAACATGCATTTAGACATGTCCTTATGAACATAAGCATCTCCAAACTAAGGCCAAATTAGACCCTTTCCTTGCTAACACAAAGTATCCATTGATGCCACCATTTCTGTCGAAATACAATATTTTCAATCTTGCTAAACCACAAATAAGTCTCAAAACAAAAGTATAAACTCAAAATACATTTGTTGTGTTTCTGCAATAAATCACATTCTTTAAAACTGTTTTCCGTGAGATCCATGTTAGATGTTCAATTTTCAGAGCAGAATGTATTTTCCCACTACTACCACTTTTCCTCATCTCTTATTCCATTGTACTTGTTTATCCTTTTTACTTTGTCTTTTCAATGTAATGTAAAAGCAAAACGTCCAATTATATTGTACATTCTTTATGTTTAAGGCTTAGAAGGTTCATGTTTTAGAATGTCAATCTAAATCCTAATTAGAAAGGATATGATGAAACAAGAAAAAGGTAAATTATGCTTTCTGCACATAACTCCCTAAATTACCATTAGAGAGAGGAGATTAATTTATTTCGCTTCTTTTCCAAATGTAAAAAAAATTACCTGCTGCATGTAATTGTTAAGGACGCTATTTCACTTGAAAAATTACCAAAACAAATTGATTGGCAAAACTGTGGCACTATAATGCAATAGAGATAACAAAGCATCATACGTCTGTTTTAAAAGGAAAAAAATAATCTCTGCCAGGCATTACATAACCAGCTGGGGTAGAGAACATAGTAACATTCTGCAGAATCCTTAACACTTGACCTTTAAAACACAAAGAATGACCACAGAGGAAAACAACAGTCCCAACAGTGTGTCCATGCAAAAACTGTGCACAGACTGTTACACTATTCTCCCATCCCCTTCATAACAACAAGACATTCAGACTCCGGAGAGGACGCCATCCTGCAGACAGCTTCCCTTTCCCTGGCGTGATTGCTCAGAGTAACATAATTTCAGACATAATTTCTCATCTGCCACGTGCGCCACTTCCAGCTCACTTCTGCAGGTGGGAAGAGCCGTGTTAGAAAACCATCAAAACCTGTTGCAACGCTTCAGCAGATGTACTTAGGAATGGTGATGCTCCTTGTAATTTCTACCAGACAGTCGCTACCTCCGCCATGTGTTCAATGTTTTGGTATCCAGTGCTTTTCTAGGAAGAGAAAAAAAACAAAACTGCCAAGGCGTCTGCAAAGATTTGAGACAGAAAAATTGTGATTATTATGTCCAATGTCTCCGGAATTTGAATGAGCATTCCCTTTTTCAGGTTGACTGGGTATTGGCAGTTATAGAAGGCTCAGATATAGCACAGGATGTACCAAGCACTATCAGTGAGGCAGAAAAAAGCAAAATTGTTCTTTTTAGATATTCCCATTTGGGCCTGTGAAATGATATTGTTAGGTAATATCTTATTGCTGCTGAATTTGAAAGCTCATTTAGAAGTTGTATCATTTTCCATGGCTGGCATGCGATTTGGGAAATGTTTAAGGGGGATCCATAGTACACGGCTTTTGGTATTTCCGCCCGCTCTGGAAGTCTCTGGTCTGTTGACGTCTGACACTAATATTGGTCTTCTGTATCGACAAAGGAGCGGCCGCCCTGACTGCCAAGAAGCAAAGGAGTAGCTCTGCACGTTCCAACAGCCTTGTTATCATGATACGTGTGGAATAAATTATATTTTGTTGGGGCAGCCAGATGTGGATTTGCATGTAAATGTGGAATCCTCAAGGGCCACCGCGCCAATTCACCGACATTTCTATTCTGACTGTTAGGTTCTGCTCTTGCGCGAGTATGGGGTTAAACGCTTGATGTTTTTGCATTCATTTTTTTTTAAAGGGAAATCTCCAGGGCTTGGCACACATTAATACAAACCCATGAAAAAAACGCAGAGAACTCCGAAAAATCTGACTTTGAAAAGTGTGAGAAGACTCAAGTGTCACTCTGGTGCTATAATGAATTCTAAACTGTATTAGGAGGAAGGGGCTAATAGTGTGAAACAATCTGCAGTGTTTTAAAAGTTTTGGAGGCAAAGTTGGGCCTGTCATGATATATTACTAGCAATGAATGATGACTAAAATCCATTCAAAATAAAGAAAGACCCTCCTTACCCACACCCCAAGTGGTCATAGAGAATTTCCCCATTTGTCCAGAGAAAACACAACATAATAAGCATTGATCCCAAATGTTACATCCATCATATGATGAGTTGTTTTCCTAATGGTTTGACCTGAACACACTTACAGTAGCTCCATCCTCCAGTCACACACATATGGCTCTGGTGAGGATTGATGGAAGAGTTTAATAGTCACTGTTGGAGACTGCAGTAACTCAGGCTATTCTCTAATAATACAGTACATGTCGAACTGCTGCTACTGCATTTCCCCATTATGGCCTTTTTCTTTAACGCTTTTAACTCAACATGAATGAAGGGATTAATTCATGATCATGATTCATGCATTAATTCATGATGCATTTGTGATTAAAATGTCCATTAGTTCCTCACAAGTTCATAACCTCATGATGAACTATAATTACTCATCAATATCAATTAACAATTAAACACATCATGAACAATCATTTGTCACACATCATTATTCATTAACAATAGCTGTAGCCATCTTTATGTAACCATGATCTCAACATGACTCATCATTACTTAAGTTGCCCTCAATAGAATAGGATTTAGACTAAGGTTAATGTTCATGATGTGTAAATGTATTTAATTATGAAAGAATAACTTAACTTGTGATATATCATGAGTTCCTTTTGTCTCGGTTTTTCTCAAGACTTTGATGAATTCTTGATGAGTTCTTGATAAGATCATGATAAGTTCATTTTCACTGGCAAACTAATGATGACCATCACTAATGATGATGATTCATTAATAGCCCTAAATCACAACAGTAGCTATCTCAGAGGACTTTACACAACCGTTGGATTACCCAACACAGATCAGAGAATCAAACATTTCAAACAGTGGGAATGCAATGATAAATACGGATCCGGGCTGTAGATCCAGGACTCCAGGGGACATTAATGAACACAGGTCATGAATCATTAGAATTAGCTCATGATGAACTCATGGACAAATTAACATAAACTCATGACGAACTTATGAGCTTATGTACAGCCGAAATGGTGGAGCTCGGCTCACCAAACTAAAATGACAACCTCGGTCACTATCCTGCTACAGCTGAATCCTCCTGATGCACATCTGCACCGCCTTCACTGGCTGCATTTAGTTTGTGCCTCACTGTCTCCACATTAAGCTGCTGATCGTACGGCAAACCGCCTCCTAATATTTCTGGTTGGTTCTAATCCATCAAACCACATCCACCAATACATTCAAAATGCAATAAATAAGTCTTCCGGGTCTAAATGCCTGTAGTCATGCATATACAATACTGTGTATTCATGCAAACTCAATAAACGTCATTCTGAAGCATCCTTTGTCTTGAGTCCTTCCAGATTGAACTATACTGATGGTGGTAGAAAAATATTTTCCTATAGATGGCACTTGATGTTAGAACTCTGATCCAAAGCATTAGCATAATGTGAAAAAATAACCTTTTCTGAAATTTGAAAACTGATCAATACAATGATTCCTTGCACTTTTCTAAATCAACGTCCGCAGATTATAAATACCATACCACACACTGCAGACAACCGATTAAGGAATCCATATTTGAATGTCAGTAGAAAGGAGTTTTACCTTGTGCATGTTGAATTTGTTTAAAGCGACCTTGTGTTTGTAAAGAAAAGTTTTGCTTTGCATTGAGCCCAATAACAATGTAGATATATTTAAATTCACCTCTGAAAAACCTTGATTACATAACTTAACATGATCCATAATCATGTCCATTTAAATTCGTAGAATAAGCAACATAATACTTGGACTTGCGTCGCCCTTGACCTCCTTGTTTCTGCTTTCAAACGCTCTCTCATAGTCTCTGTACTGGAAATAGAGAACGTTCTGGCAGATTTGAACAGAGGCAGCGTCTGTGCTGCTGCTCGTAATGAATTCCAAAGTGTATTAGGGGTGTGGAAGGAGCTAATCGCGAAACAGTCTGCAGTGAAAGCGCTTTTTAAAAAGGTTTATGCAAATCAGGCCCTAAAAAGTCTCAAATTAGCTGCTCATCAATCAGTCTGGAAAACAAGCTCTGATCCAAACGTTTTATAGGATTGCAGAGGGAACAGGTACTTCCAGATGTAGCCCAAATTCACATTCTATCCACATCAAGCGTTGTGGGCCAAAATCATGAATATAATTATGAGCAACAAGACAACAAACACTATATGGCACCGTGGGATGTGTTTGGAGGCTGACAAGAAATTAAAAAGGAAGCCGCAGTGGAGAGCAGGGCGAAGCACGGAGGGATCTTGCGAGGCCACGGCTATTACACCCATATCTGCGAACAATCAAAGCTTTAAACAGCATGTCAACATCTTACTCACATTGGGGGTTGCTGACATTTGAGTTTGGCACAATTGTGACTGGATAAGGTTAACTCTTGAATATGTAAGGGTTTCTTCTCTTTTTCAAGTCGTGTTTGGTACTTTTAGGGAGGGGCCGATGTGTTTTATGTTTGCTTCTTTCAGCTGGTATTCAATCCGCTTTTTGCCAATTCTGATAATTGAAGCAAATGAATAACAGTATTGTTTCCCTTTCTTTTATTTACTAAATAAGTATTTCCTGGTCTTTGATTGTGCAATTCAATTATATAATTGATATAGATACATGTTCTCTTTCTCTTGTACACAAAAAGCCACATGTGGAAATCTGCAAATATGTCCTTGTAATGTCGCTTTAGAAAAGGGCTGTTCAATCTTACTTTAAAGTAAATCAAGCTCTTCTGCCACCCTGGGAAAGCCATGTTCCAGCTTCTTCCCTCTAACAGAAGATATTGTTTGCTATAGATAGATAGATACGTTATTGATTCCCGTAGGAGAAATTCAGTAGCAGCAGAAACACATGCATCCATACAAACAAAACCAATGTATAGATATTTGTGCTATCCACTCCTGGGTTCGAATCCCGGTCGGAACAGGACCTTTCTGAGTGGAGTTTACATGCCCCTTGTTTGTGCAGGTTTTCTCCATGTTTTCCCGTTTCCCCAAGCACGAAAAACATGTACAATAGGTCTGGCATGCGCCTCCTGCTCGGCAACCTTGCTCCAAACAGAGACAAATGTCCACAATTGTAAAGTGCTTTGTGACTCTGGTCTGTGAAAGTCGCAATATGAATAAAGATTACTTACTTACTTATTATTCAAAAAGTAGTTAACGACAGTATTAAAAGCTAGGCTGTTATCAGTTAAAACAAAGCACTGTAATGATGCACATGTATTGAAAATGTTGTCATTGATTTATTTCACAGTTGTTTCTTGAACTTTTTATCTTTTTTTATTTTATATATTTGACTGGTGCACTCTGGGAGACTTTTATACACGTGTTCCGATGTGGTTTTACTGCAAATGGCGAATACAATGAATTCAAATCTCAATTTGAATCATAGAGCCGAGACTTCCAAAGGGCAGTAGCCTCTGTGGATCTTGCACCTATTTGAATCCAATTTTAAATTGTGTTATAAAGAGAAACCGATATTGCTCTGCCAAAACCAGGTCCAGCACCGTCCAGTCATCATCAACTATCATCTGTTGAAATCTACACCATTATACTATATTCAACTTGTGTTCAAAGAAAAAACAAAAATTCTTTTTAATTGCATTCAAATATTCTTTTCGATCCCTGAGAGTTTACGAATTAAGAGATCAGTGCATATTTCATTTTGCCAAGAGCAAAGAAAGAGATTAGGCGTTGATGCATCTCTTTCTCTTGAGTTCAATTATGGAACGGTGCTGATTTAGATATAAAAACATGCAGTTCTTTTGGCATTTTCAAAAAAAGCGTAGTACATCTCTTTTGATTGACAACTTTCTGTAAATGAAGCTTGTTATTGTTTTGCTTCTTTAAAATAGAGATAATAACTTCTCTCTTCATTCTTCTGGTTTTTATATAATCTCTGTTGAATTAAAAGGGTGCATTAGGCGGAGGTGATGATGACGCTTCTGTCTGAGCCTTATTCACTCAGTGTCAGACACAATGGTAGCACAATGGTTAGTGCTAGTGCAGGCATGTCCAAACTCAGGCCCGCGGGACAATTGCAGCCTTCTGTGTCATTTTATGTGTCCCTCTGCTGCTAACACAACGTCGCCATTGAGGCACTTTGACAATGTCATCAAACCAACTCCAGCTCCACCAATGCAGTCATGCAATACCTTGTTAAATCTCAGACCCACTGGAATCCATTTGTTGACTCTATTGTTATATACTGACATTCGTTTTATGATTTAGTCACAACATTCCAAATAAAATGCGGCTGTTGTGTGAATCATTAAAGACGTATTATAAGCCGTTTTAATTTCCAGAATCCCGTCTATCCAGCTCGAATCAAGTTTTTTAAATCCAGATTGTTGTGCCCAGGTCAAGTCTGATGAGCTAAAGTGGTTCTCTTACTAAAAGATTTGGACACCCTTGTACAAGTGCTTTCACAGAAACAAGGTCCTGGGTTTGATTCCGCCTGCAGACCTTTCTTTGTGTCGTTTGCATGTTCTCCCTGTGTCTGCGTAAGTTTCCCCTACCACTAAAAAAGTACAATAGGTATGAATGTAAGGAGGGTGTTATACAGATGGTTATGGTACGGGCCTTTTATGCTTCTGTCTTCATTGTGTGTGGAGAGAACTGAAATTACTGGAACAACAACAATTGTAAAGCGCGTTGTCTGACCTTGGTTGATGAATATGCGCTATATTAATAAACAATAATAATGTTTTTTTTTTTCTGTGAGCTAGAAGAGTCTCAGCAACACCTTGTCTCTATGCTTCCTCCTGCTCTGCTCCCCCTTTATCCTCCCCTTTGAGGCAGTAAAAATTGACAATCTCCTTTTATTGTGCTGCGGACGAGATTTAAAGTATTATATAGCCCCTTTAATCTTAACAAAATGTAAACAAATAACAGGTAAATGAAGTCCATTGCAGGGTAATGGGATAATGGGTAATTTTCCGCCAGCGCAGAAGACACATTTTGTTGGCCACTCTTGCTGCCTAACTTGTTTTTGACCATGGAGGTCTCTTGAGTCGTAAAAGTTTAAAATAGAAAGCTTGTGATGTGCTTCAGGGAGGTGCAGCTTCTTACTGTGTTTGAGACTTATGTGTTATTTCAGGATGTTTTTGGGAGAGAGATCTGATATCAGGTCACAGTGTGGCTCTATAAACAAGCGTTATAGGGGACACATCCAGAATCTGTAATAATTTTGCCTCTCTTCCTTTGATGCCATTGCTTCCCCTTATCTCCTTTGATCTCCATTATCGAGACACGCCTACACTTTTTACCTACTTTGTTCATATACTTTTATAAACCTGTGATGAGCCGATAATGTTCTATGGTGTTGAGTTGCCATTTTCTTTTTCATTTAAAATACATATCTGCTGCGGTACAATATAGCTATAATATATTCATGCAGATGCAAAAAATATCATTCTGACTCATGCTTTGTCTTGAGTATTTCCAGATCGAACTGTAATTATGGTGGAAGAATTAATATTTTCCTATAAATGGTACTTGACGTGAGAACTCTGATCTAAAGTGTTTGCACCAATGTAAAAAAATTAACCTTTTGTGAATTATTTTCTGAAAAACGGAATGCCATTTCAATGATTTGACATATGCAGTTCAGAAATACAAAAGCATGCACATCATCGGCTGTAACCTTGGACCTTGTGACCATGTTATCTACTTAATAATGAGCCACAGGGTGTCATGGATTAGCATGCAGCAGATAGAAGCATCTTGTGGAATAATAGTCTTTACTTTGAAATTGGGTTCCAACAACGTCAATGCATAATCTTGTACCATACAATAATGCTTCATCCATCCTCTTGTTTTACCGTGTGAAATAGTGCATAAACGATTAAATCCATGAAAAAATCAGAATCAGAATTAGTTTTATTGCCATTGTAAGTAACAGGAAGTCACAAATCTAGAAAATAGTTTTGGCTCTTGGTGCAAACAAGTTATAGAAGTAAGAATATATGCATACAAAATATCTTCATAACCTTTTTTTAAAAACGAAATAAGTACACTTGATGATTAAATGATTACAATTGTTATATAGATAAGCAAATATATGAATACATAGAATTTCAGAATGTCTTGTAGAAGTGCATACAATCAATATTCTGTCCTGGTTCTCCTCCAGGGCCATACTTGTACTTTGTAATTGTACCCAGTTCCATGTTCGCACATACAATTGGGAGTTTCTTGCGGGCATTCAACACATCTAGAAGAGGAACAGCTCATTCTTCATTTAAATTGGACTTCCATCATGGCACCATGGGGTGTGTGGTCGTAGTGAGGTGCCACCAGCGAGAGTGCAGCCTGAGCGTAAAGCCTGTGACTCATGCACTCACACCATGTGCCAAATGAATCCAGAACGTGCTCTTCAACAGCATATGCAGCACCAATCTGAAACCAGGACGTACCAGTCACGATTGCTTAAACATTTGGTCATCCAGTGTAAGAGTAAAAGAGACCATAAATAAACCAAACACTGAGCATGTGTTGTACAAAAATGCTGTATTCAGTTGCATGTGATATCCATTTTTATTTATGCATGCCTTAGATTTTATTCTGCTTGTTTGCACCGAGAGCCAAAGCAATTTCCTGTTACTCACATGGCAATTGATGTAGATTTCAGAAAGAAAAGGATTCTGATTTGTTTTGGTCTAAACTCTTGGAAATATCAAATCATATACACTTAAAGCTATGTACTTTCAGTTCTCCTGAAAATGTGAGACAGGCTTCAACTCTGACAGTGTTCAAATCCAGGTTAAAAACACTTGTGCATACAACTGAAGGATGGTATTCTCACTCTTGTGAATGTAGGGTGATTTTTTATGATTTAAACGTTTTGTATGATTGTTTATTTCTTGCTTTGTTAACTAAGCACTTTGTTAATTTAGCACTTTGTTAATTAAGCACTTTGAGTTACCTTGTGTACGAACTGTTTTTCTGCTTTTCTGGACACTCAAAGACGCTTTACGGAAAAACAAATCAGAAACAAAACAAAAAGCCAAGAATGAACAGTGAACAGGTGGCTTTTGAGCAGTGATTTGAAGGTCTGGAGTGAGTTCAAGTTCCTGATGTGTTGTTGGAGTGAGTAAATAAACTGACCTTACCTTAGCATCCTGGAGTACCTCACTGAGACACACATCGAGGGGCAAAGGGCCTCATTGCGGCACTAAACTGTTAAACGAGTGCATTAGGAGGACAACATACAGTATACAGCGACAATGCTCAGCCAACTTCCTGCACATTACGGTGGGTGAGGAGCAAAACCTGGACCAGGAAGTGCAGGAGGTCAGAGAGTCAAGTGATGTCACCCCAGCACTTGTGTTGAGTGACAGCCAATGAGCAGCATTAAACGTGGCAGATCCTCCCTGTGGGTCACACTACCACATCTCTACGAAATGAAGCTGAAGCGCAAATTCAGACTGAAAGACAGGCCACAGCTCTCACCCGTCCAGTGCCAGCCAAGACAAGGCAAGGCAAGGCAAGGCAAGGCAAGTTTATTTGTATAGTGCAATTCATACACAAGGCAACTCAAAGTGCTGAACATAACAAGAAAGCATTAAAATCATAAATAATCACAGAACATTAAAAAGAAAGATAAAAATATAAAATCCCTCAGTTGTATGCACAGTTAAACAGAACTGTCTTTAACCTGGTTTTAAACATTGTCAGAGAGGAGGCCTGTCTCACATCTTCAGGAAGATTGTTCCAGATTGTAGCAGCATGAATCTGAAAAGCAGCCTCCCCATGTTTAGTTCTGACTCTGGGCACTAACAGGAGTCCAGTCCCTGTGCTCCTCAGAGTCCGGGCTGGTTCATATGGGACTAACATGTCACTAATATATTTTGGTGCGAGGCCATGGAGAGACTTGTACACAAGCAGAGCTGTTTTAAAGTCTATTCTCTGAGCCACAGGAAGCCAGTGCAGAGACCTGAGGACTGGACTAATGTGGTCGTACTTCCTGGTTCTAGTCAGGACTCGAGCTGCAGCATTTTGAATGTACTGCAGCTGTTTTACAGCCTGTTTGGACAGACCTGTGAGCAGGCCATTGCAGTAGTCTAACCTACTGGAGACAAATGCATGGATAAGAATCTCCAAGTCTGCTTTAGACACTATGTTTTTGATCCTGGCAATGTTTTTTAGGTGGTAGAAAGCTGCTGATGTTACTGATTTGATGTGGCTGTTAAAATTTAAGTCTGAGTCCAGTATTACCCCTAGATTCCTGACCTTGTTTGAAGGTTTTAGGGAGAGAGACTGGAGGTGACAGATGACGCTCTGTGTTTCAATCACACAGCCCTTCCAGCCTCGAGCCTCTGCCAATCACACAGCTCTGCCAGCCTCTTGCCAACCCACTGACAGCAAAGCGGGCAGTTTAAAAGCAGCCACTTCCTAATAAACAGCGCTTCCTGAGGCTCTTAACACCCACCACATCCCCAGCACCTCCTCAAGCTCCTTGTTCCTGCTGTGGTTCCTGCTCTGGCTCCTGATCGTGTTCCTGCTCTGGGTCCTGCTCTGGCTCCTGCTCCACCTACGCCCCATTCACGCCATGCTTCTAGCCACCACCAGTGCTTGACCCCAGGGGATCTGAGATCATCTACAGCAGCAGATAATCTCCCCTCTGCAAGCGTCACTGCCGGGGTCAATGCGCCAAACAAATACATCTTTTTCATGCATTAATGTTCCTGTCTTGGTCTCTTCAGATTGAACTGGCCTTACAGATTTATTGAGTCCACATTCAGCACTGATAAATAACATGAAAAGCAAACATTTGTTTAATCTGGCTGAAATCTCCGTACCTCCACAGTCTATGATTCTCATTGTAAGTCTGCGCGCTTTGTCATAGTGTTTTACAGCTCGGCTCATTACTGCCCCCTTGATTAAATGGATCTTTAAATCGACCGCGTTATAACACTAAATCAGCATCCATTACTGTAAACTATTAGCGTTGGCCGCGGAGAATATTGCAACACAAAATGCATTTCAAATATTTCAGCAAACGTAAACTCCCCTGCACATTAGCCCGGACTGGGAGCATTAGTAATGTAATTATAAAAGGCCTTTGCTGGAGCCAGTATTGCAACAGTAGGTAGAAAGGCTCAGCTGGAAATGCATTGATTATTCATCTTGGTAATGACCCCGTGTCCGATCTTGTTAGTAGTTGTTTGCCATTGAATTGCGTAGCTGCTTTGAACATGTGCAAGCTATTTGTTGCAATAGCTATAAAACTTCCCGGCAAACTTGAACTTGTACAAAAAAGGGCAGCATTTGATCAACGCTAAATGGATTGGAAGGAAAGCCCCGGTGCACAATATCTCTGGAAGAAGTAAACATCTTCAAGGCTTATGAAAAATGTGAGTAATCAAGATTTGTTGTATTTGCACACTACCTTTCCCTGTCTTATGTTCATATTAGGGCTGTAAGTTATGTTGTAATGGGAGCGCAATTTACCAAGTTACAATTACAAACCTCAAAAAATTATTGTGTTTTATTATTTTGATTGCTGGCCCTGTAGTGTAGACAAGTTTTTAAAAATGCATTATAAACAGGTCAGAAAAATCAGATGTGAGCAGTAGCCAAGTGTTTGTATTTTGCCAAAGGAATACGAAATGTCTTCCTTAAATCAAGTGCTGTATTATTTTGTGTGTTTCTTTTATGTTAAAACATTAAAAGTGAAATCAAAATAATCTTATAGATGTTTTGCAATGAATTACGTTTTTTCTTCCATCCAACTGAAGCATCACTGTGGATAGCACTCTCGCCTCTCAGCGAGAAGGTTCTGGGATCGAATCCTGGTCGGAACAGGGTCTTTCTGAGTGGAGTTTGCATGTTCTCCCCGTGTCTGTGTAGGTTTTCTCTGGGTGCTCTGGTTTCCCCTACCACTAAAAGCATGTACAATAGGTCTGGCATGTGCCTCCTGTACTGGCGACTTCACGCCCATCTGTGTGGAGTGAGAGACAAATGCCCAAAAATAACAATTGTAAACCGCTTTGTGACTCCGGTCTGTGAAAGACGGTATATAAATAAAGATTATTTACTATCACAAACTGAATTTCAGTGAAGAAAATAAAAAACAGGCTGGGGGTTGTAATTTTTTTGTTTTGTTAGCGCCATTACTAAAAACGCTTTGGAAGGATTTCACGTGAATATTCCTCTAAATATCTGTGATGACTCAATGATCAGGTGATTACATTTGGGAGGTTATCCAGATCACCGTCTGGAGGTACAATTTGAAGATCCAAGAAGTAATATGTTTCAGCTTTATCTGTTTGCCACTGAGGCCACGCCCTCTTGGTCTTTGCCCTCTTCAGAATGAGCAGCCAGACGGTGTTTGAAAGATACTGCTTCCTCCCTGCTCTGCACAACCTGAGAGGGACTATAAGCTTTTCAAATCAAACTTATCAAGTCATTTTCAGTGCTCCATGGACAGACAAACAAATAGATCATTCTTTGGTCCATAAAGAGTCCACACATCCATTTGTAGATCGAATTCAATTTTGTTGAGCGAAAGTCAACTTAAGCTACTCTAGGGTAAGGAGAGAGGACCAGTTTTCTGACTTTTACAACAAAGATATTGCCCATGAATTTCTTTTGGTAATTTCTGATGTGAAAATACGTTCTTCATCCCATTTCTGAGTTCGCGGGTGTCAATTTTCAAATTTGAAGAAAAATTTAAAAAAAGAAATCCCATGCCCTATGGTAGCATAGGGATAGAACAGGTACTTGTAAATAACTTGTAGCAATTATTTCATATTCTAAAACATGCCATGGCAAAATAACAAGTACAAATTCTGCCAATGGAACAAACAGCTTCAGTCTTATCCCAAGCACTGTGCCATATGTTTCCCCTTCTAGTGAGAAATTGCTTGTTTTTGTCACAATCAAGGTAAAACAGGACATAATGCTTGTTTCATTGGAAAATCGTTTTAACAAAATTCACTCAAATCAAGAAAAAACACCACTTACTTCAAGCTAGTTTCTTCATCATTTTTTTGTGTGCAGTTTTTAGGCTGGAATTACAGATGTATAGCCTTGTGCCACAGAAGGATAAAATCAGACGTGGGTGAAAAATGGTGGTCCAACAGACTGAAACATTATTCATATCAAAGCGACAATGGAAAACGCAAGCGGAGGTCGAGGTTTATGGAGTAAAAGTACAGAGAAAAGGTGTAAGATAAGGCAGACTGGAGCGTGATGGTCACCCAGTTAAGTGCAGAGATGGGATTGGATTGCCAAAGGAAATTCAGACCTACAAGTGTCTTTATAGACGTTAGAATGATAGTTTTTTACTAAAATGTCAAGATAATCTGTGGTGTTGGCGTGGGTATGCGGTCTCCGAGAGCATGTTGTTGTTTATCTTGTGAGTGCATCTTCTAATCCTCATGTACTGTATCTTGTGCTGCAACTTTGACAATTTCCCCACTGTGTACAGTACACTTACAAACTTAAACAACAAAGCTAATACATGTTTTTTTCAGTGTAAAACTAAAGCAAGGACATCTTTCAAAGAAGCACCAAGTTTTCAAATTCATTCATTTTGTTCACCTTAGAGCAGGGGTGTCCAAACTTTTTAGTGATAGGGCCACTTTAGTTCTTCAGATTTGACCTGGAGCCGATACAGTAACTTGGATTTTTAAAAAACGGATTCGGGCTGGATTGACTGGATTCTGGAATTTAAATGGGTTATGATACGTCCTTATTGATTCAGACCACAGCTGCATTTTATTTGGAATGTTGTAACACTGGCGGCACGGTGGCTGAGTGGATAGCACTCTTGCCTCTCAGCAAGAAGGTCCTTTCTGGACCAGGGCCTTTCTGAGTGGAGTTTGCATGTTCTCCCTGTGTCTGCGTAGGTTTCCTCCGGGTACTCCGGTTTCCCCTACCACAAAAAATATGTACAATAGATCTGGCATGCGCCTCCTGTTTGGCGACCCCGCTCCCATCTCTGTTTGGAGTGAGAGGACAAATGCCCAAAAAAATAATAACAACTGTAAACCGCTTTGTGACCCTTGTCTGTGAAAGGCGGTATATAAATAAACATTACTTACTTACTTACTTACTAAAGTCAACGACTGGATTCCAGAGGGTCTGCGATTTACAACAAGATATAGCGTGAAGTCGGTTGGATGCCGCAGAGGGCCACATAACATGGCAGAGGGCTGCAGTTGGCCCGCGGGCCTGAGATTGGACTTGCCTGCCTTGGAGCAATATAACAAACATTTATTTTAAAGAGTGTTCCCATAAAATGTTGGGATACATTTTAACCTTCATTTTATTTCCTCTTTTTTTTGTACATTCGAGAGAGACACTTGCTTTAAACCTGCAATAGAATGAGTGTAGCACGGATGACAGATTCTCTTTCCAAATCCATATCTCCGTCTGACTTTTGGAATCCTAGTGTTTTTATTCCTGAAGTTATGGCCTGTTTGTATTTCACATAGAAGGTATTTTTCAAATGTATAATCTTTGTGAAAGTGTTCTTCAGCATCACAGGACGTCATGTCTCTGATTTAACTTTGTACGTGCTTGTCTTTTAGAGAGCGTTCCACGGATTGTTTTAGCCACTCGAGAAGGGCTTCTTTCTCTATCACCGTGATAAACGGTTATGGATGCAACCATTAAATCAACTCATTTCTAATCAATCTATTGTTCTCAAAATGCTTTTATCTGTCTGTTTGCATCACTGTAAGGTAAGGAATGTCCGCTTTACACAATATTTGTACAACAGCGACAGGTCTTAACAGGACTTCATTGTTTTTCTCCAGATTCTGGTAAAATTCTGTAAAAAGTCTGTTTTGATAACATACAAGACGCATACTACCCGTTTTTAGTGATGGAATAACGGAGGCTTGTGACGCATTAAGGATTTTCATGCAATTATATTTCAACTGTTTCGAAGCTTCAACACTGTATCAGTCTCACCACTAACACTGACATCTGGTGGACAAATCTTATCATTACTGCCTCTTAAACAACTAGACATTTTGACAAATGAAACACTTTTGTATCAAAAACAAAACGCTGCAAGTTAAACCATTTGAGTGGAATACAGTATTTACAAAATCATTTCTATACAATTTATATGTATATAGAATTATTGTGCTTCTTCTGTGTCCGGAACAGAGGGTCAGGATCATAACACTTTATATTTCACATTGATAGCACCAGTATCCCTATGTTTGCCTCGACACGTTTGTGCAAATATAAATCCATATTCCATTCATGTTCCCGTAATGTGATGAGGAAACCCATGTAATGTTCAAGTGCTTCAGAAAGACTTCTCTTTCACTCATGAATGGTGAGAAACCAGTTTTAACAATAAGTCTCAGGAACAGACAGGGGTGAGACAACAGAGGGAGGGGGAGACAGAGGTGAGACAGCAGAGGGAGGGGGAGACAGAGGTGAGACAGCAGAGGGTGGGGGAGACAGAGGTGAGACAGCAGAGGGTGGGGGAGACAGAGGTGAGACAGCAGGGGGAGGGGGAGACAGAGGTGAGACAGCAGGGGGAGGGGAGACAGAGATGAGACAGCAGGGGGAGGGGGAGACAGAGGTGAGACAGCAGGGGGAGGGGAGACAGAGATGAGACAGCAGGGGGAGGGGGAGACAGAGGTGAGACAGCAGAGGGAGGGGAGATAGGTGAGACAGCAGAGGAAGAAGGGAGCGGCTCAGAGAGCTGAGCACAAGCTTCGATACCAAGTGAATCAGCAGTGGCACAGAGCGATACTTGGATGCTCTGGTCACGTGATTGGCTGTTGTGACTGCAGCACACTGCTTCGAAGAACTTAGCTTCAAAAAGAGCGACACAAGTTTTTGTTTCATTTTTCCATCACTAATTATGGTTCTTACAACTTGCTGGTTGCTGGTGCAGCTGGGGACTGTTGGAAAGATGGCTTTTGACGCTGTCGATCATGAGATCCTCACAGAGACTGGAGGACTGTGAGTGTCTTATCTAGAAGACAGGAAGTACTACATGGAAACTGTCTCAGATCATATGGCCTTGACACAACATTAAGATAGACCTGAACAAAAATTGGCTCCTGAAAAAGGAAAGCTAGAACTTTTTATTAAACTATAAAAAATATGTTAGGACAATGATGCACTAATTACTTCAACTACATCTATAATCTAGAAAAAAATACTCTTTTTAAAAATAAAATCACTTGTATTGTTTTTGTCTTGACATATCCCTAATAGAGTCGTCCCAGGGGCACAATCGCACTGCAGCATTATGAAAAGCTTGGACATACATCTCTACAGAATCGGTCAGTTGAAGGCAAAACCATGCATTATCCCTATATGGACTGTGAACCTAATGCATACAGATATGGACTAATACACTGTGGCCGTTAATGCTAATTTTTGTGAATTTAATGGCTCCAAGTGGGTGCTTTCAGGGCTAGAAGTACGCAGCATGTGGACAAAATGTTAAGTAAGGAAACATCAGAATAGTGAAAAGCAAGGAATGTATGCGGCAACTTCTTAGAATTCAAGCAATGGAAATCGAATTCATTTTGAAGCATCCAGCCGTCACATTTCCCCAGTTAAAAAAGGCATTTAATCATACTTTATTAACTACAAGAAATAATTACAGGTTGGTTGACCACGATAATTATGTACTGCAGCTCTTGTATTTTTAAATGTTGTTTTTCCACGTTGACTAAAATTAAAAATATGGTATGCAAAAACTATTACTATTACTAAAAAATACAAAAATTGCAACCACAGTCTCTCCTCCGTTGTATTTCTTACATTGATTGTAAGATTGAATAGCTTGTTATTTCAAGCCTGACTATTGTTGGAATATTGTGAATAAAGATTTTAAAATAGTTATTTCCTAAAGTCTTGGTAACATTCAAATAACCTCTGTAAAAAAGGGTCGTAGAAAAATGATGTGGGATTAAAATGAGGTTCTGAGTCTACAAAGAGCCGCAGCATTGAGGATGAAGAGACACAGAATATTGTATTGTTTGCTGTCAATTACAGCCGCAATTCTTCAGGACTGAGGGATATTACGGAGTGCTCCATTTTCCTAACACAACTAACCTTTTGCCATTTCTTTTGTTTGTATTTTTGTGGTTTTAATGCCATGCAGTCTGTGAAATCCTATGAGGAAACAGTTGTTCGGATAATAAGACAGGCTTGATCTGGGTTTCTCATAAGTTATAATTTCTTGCGTTTTTCAGAAAGGTCACGACTTCAAACAATGAGGTACACACATTTTCAAACCGGGAGCAGTTTTATAAAGATTGTTAAGTTTCCAATAGCCATGTTTTTCCGTGTTTTATATATTTTGTGTGTGAATTTAATGGCTGGAAGTGGGTGCTTTCAGGGTTAGAAGTACGCAGCATGTGGACAAAATGTTAAGTAAGGCAACATTAGAATAGTGGCAAGGAACGTATTGACTTCATCAAGCATCAATCAAGCAATGTTTTTATTTATCATGTCTTTATTTGGAAATATGATTAATTTAGAAGCGTTTAGTCTCATATAGTCTTAGTAACCTTCAAATAACCTCTGTAAAAGTGGGTCATAGAAAACATATATCAGAAAGTTGTGTTTTCAAACAGTGAGGAACACACATTATCAAACCAGGAGCCGTTTTCTAAATATGCGTAAGTGTCAAAAGGCTATTGTATATGTTTTTCCTTTTTTTGATACATGATTGTGATGTGTTGATCCGCTCTTTACAAATGAGCCACTTTGATTTATCGAGAGGGTGTGGACAATTAGACCAAGAGCACTTTACCCCATTAGTGCCAGGGATCTTCTTATGCATATTGATATTGTTATGTTAAACAGTTGTTTATGCAGTGAGTGTCTCCTATAGTGGAAGGCTTTGTGGGCCCGCAGGGCACAATGCCGCATATGACACTCACATGTTCTCTCCGTCATTCAAGCTCAAATCTTTCCGTTCCTTTATGTTGCCAGTGTTACGACAGGGTTTGTATCAATTCAAGGTTGCACTGTTTTACATGAAAGCTCATAGCGACTGAACAAACTGCATTGGAGCTGTTTCAAGGGTTTTGTTCACTACGCTGTTTCTTGGCTACATGACTCACATTCATTGGAATCGTCTAAATATCTCTTCCTCTCTAATTAAAACTGAACTCACTTAAAATATCTGTGATATATACAATTATTTCTAATGAATTATGCAAACTTGTTCAGATAGGGCTTTGTTCAATACACACTTTTGTGGATCCTGTCACAATAGCAGTTAACAGCAAGAGATATGACGTATTTTCCAGAGTTATCTTCCCAGAAGCTCTGGGTCTGCTCATTCATTTCAATAGGAACACAAATTGATAATGACTCATCATGGACAAAATACGATATAAGTAATGATGAGCCATGATGAGTTGAATAAATAATGTGTAAATTGGTTTGGAGTAATCAATGAATAAAGAAGAAAGATTATAGTTCATCATGAGTTCTGGTTATTCATGAATTGTCATTCATCAATAATGATGAGTTCATGATAATCATTATTATGATTTTGTGTTCACTGATAAACTCATGATGATTTTCATTAATAACTGATACATTTTTGCAGACGTGTTACCAGGTTGGTTCTTTAGAAAAATCAATGTTACAGCAGTTCATCTACTAAATTATATGTATAATTTTGACACATTTCCAGGACATCCAGGACTCGGGCTGTAGAACCAGTACTGAGGCTGTGTGGTGCAGGACTGATGAGGCTCTCGGGAGGGGAGGGGGCTCATGGGTCCAGGCCGGGAGAGACAGTCCACAGGTGGAGGTCAAAGAGGGCAGGCTCAGGAATCCAATCAGACAATGGGACAGAGGATGAATAGCAATGAACAGATAGAGCTGAAATCATATTGATGACAGATAAAGTGAGAAAGTAGAGGATAGCGCTCAAGTTTCCATACATCTCCCCCTTTCTCTACTTCTATCATTCTGATTTAAAGAAAAAAAATTCAAATCCAGGTTAAAATCACGTGTGTTTAGCTGAGCATACAACTGAAGGATTGTATCATCCCAATTTCATTTACTGTGAGTTCGCATGATTTTGATGTTTATGTTCTTGTTTTTTAGGCACTTTGAGTTGCCTTGTGTATGAACTGTGGCAAGGCAAGGCAAGTTTATTTGTATAGCACAATTCATACACAAGGCAATTCAAAGTGCTGAACAGAACAA
This sequence comes from Knipowitschia caucasica, assembly GCA_964034765.1. Lineage (NCBI taxonomy): Eukaryota > Metazoa > Chordata > Actinopteri > Gobiiformes > Gobiidae > Knipowitschia > Knipowitschia caucasica. The sequence continues at coordinate 21,116,292 of OZ035837.1, read as the reverse complement.
GAAAGCATTAAAATCATAAATAATCACAGTACATTAAAAAAAAAAAAGATAAAAATACAAAATCCCTCAGTTGTATGCACAGCTAAACAGAACCGTCTTTAACCTGGTTTTAAACATTGTCAGAGAGGAGGCCTGTCTCACATCTTCAGGAAGACTGTTCCAGATTTTAACTGTGCTATACAATAAAACTTGCCATGCCTTGCTATTGTTGTACAGCCCCAGATCACAGCAACAGTCATATCTGTTGAGCTTTAGCAAATGATAAATCAAATCAAAATTAAAATAAAATACAAATGAATGGCTCAACTGTACAGCAGGTGGTTTTATTCATGAGTCTTTGCGTGAGCTTCAACCCAGATCAGGGGGTAAATGTTCAGGGGAAAGGAATCCTCCATCGGGATCGGCACACACAAACAAACACACACTGGACCACGCGATGGAAAGCTCAACAGCAAAACAAAGATTTTCTAAACCCTCCCAGGGGGGAGGGTTTTGCACTGGTCCATCCTACATATCCCACAGACGCTCCACAGTGGATTAGAATGCCACAAACACAGTAAACAGTGAGCATACAAAAGAGACAGGCCGTTTGTCCAAAAAGACGGAATAAAGAGCGCTGGAGGAGGAGATTGTATAGTCGAAATATTTGAGTGAAGTTTCTGGGAGCAGCGGCGGGATCCCTGCAAGCATTATGGATTTACTGCCAACACTGGAGCAGCAACAGGTCCAGAGTCTGTGTGTGGTGCAGGCTGGGATGCAAGAAGACTCCTGCTACAGCGCCTTGGATCATTTGACTTTAGAGATTATAACTGGAGTATCAAAAGCAATGTTCCCTAATCTTTCAAACTGGCCAAATCGCTCTTGACCCAGACGGCAGGTCGAAGAGATTCAGGTCAATGGACATGGAAGGTGCCTGAAACCGAACATAATTAGTGCAAGCAAATTTGTCCAGTAATGCAGTATGCAGATTTTGTGACACCATGACTTTGAACCCTTCTTAACGTTGGTTTTTGGAGCTATAATTACTAGATATTCTACAGTTATGACCCTTTCATTTTAGTTTAATTGACCAAGACACAACATTTTCTGGTTTTGGTGAGACAGGCGATCTCCATTGGTCATTGGTGGTGTGTCAGAGTAACCTTTGGGATTGAGCCAGCGCCATACCTAGGTAATTTGTCACAAAATACCCTCGGAAGAATGTTCTTAATGAGTTGTTCATACAGTAACGCTTTCTATGTTTTGATCCAATGTTAAGAGTCTTAGTTTTGAACAAATCAGACCACCTGTGTTGCCTTCATCTATCTTTTGTTATCATGCTATCTTTTGCCATCTTCTAAGAAAGAGCTTTGGACCGAGAGCTGATCGGTTGAACAAGAGTGGTCCTCAATGTTTAATTTTCAGTCTGAGCAAGTATGTGACAGAGATCAATAAATGAATGTGTGTGAAAACTAGTGAAAGAACCAATCTCTTTTTTTCAGAGCTATAGGGTATAAAAAGTTCAAGACTTTTTATCCACTTTTGACGTTTTTGTGCTTAGGTTCTTATTGAAAGACAACTACTGTTGAGATGTTGACCCTTGTGAACATGTTTCTGCAACAGAGCTGCGAGCCATTTTTGTTAATCTTTAGAACTTTATGAAGACTGTTCTGAATTTTCGGAAGATGGCTGCCAGCTTTGCAGCCGGAATATGGTAACTACAGTATGTCGTGGCTAGGGCTGGGAGAACTCATTGACGTAATCGATGCGCGTCAATTCGTCATACTCAAAACAAAGATGGCAGCGAGTAGTAGTAGTAGTACGTGAGTGCCGTTTTATGGGGAGTTCAGACCGCCAATGCTGGAATGCAGTTTCCACGCGCAGTAGACGCACATTCTCTAAAATACAGAGAATTGGGGTGTTCAGACCAGAAGTCACTGGACAATGACAACTCGGGCCGGAGGCATATGTTCACAAACACACACAAAAAGACAGACAGTATTCTTCAGGGGGAAAGGAAAGTGTCCAAGTCTAAGTTGTTATTTGTGAATGAGGATGATTTTTTTCAGTAAGCTATAGCAACGGTTATGTTCAACATAACCGTTGGATTCTAAATGTTTAATTTCATTATTTTTTGCAAGAAAAACACTCTCTCTTTAGCTTAAAGCCCTCAAGCTTACATTGGTTACTGCATTCTTTCAGTTGCTCTAAACAAGGATTTTGGATGAACTTTATATTTTATTTTATTGAATGCTAAACATCAAGTTTATCTGAAAGAAGAATAATAAGATTCACTTTTTTCAGTAAGCCAGATGTGTTTTCAAGGCTTCAAGGTTTTATGCTGAATTTTAAGAGCAATGAATATACTTTGTTTAGGAATTCATGTTTTTTCATTCAGATATGTAATAAATGTCAATTAATGGGGAGAAAATCGAATCAAAAAAATTAATCATTAGATTAATCGATGCATCGAAAAAATAATTGCTAGATTAATCGTTTAAAAAATAATTGTTTATCCCAGCCCTAGTCGTGGCACAATGGAAGTGGACCCCGAAGCGACTCGAGACAGAACTTACAGAGGATTTATTTCAGTCTGGATGGTGTGGGGTAGGCAGGCAGGGTCCGGATCAGAGCTGAAGAGAAAATGCAGATGAAAAAAACCCAAGAAAAAACAGGAAGGTATGTACTCTTAAAAATTAGATCTAAAATCCTGAAAGGCAAACTGTATGTACCATCAATACTGTAACAATCTGGCGTCTGAATGGCAGCTGACCACTGCTTAAGATGGAGGATTATTTCAGACATCGGCAGGTGAGCAGATCCAGAACTCTACCCATGCATAGTCGGGGGCGGAGGGTCAGCAGCAGATCTACAGCAGGGGCATGACACAGTCGCTTTGTTTTAACATGAAGCTAAGTAGTAGAAACTATAGACTAGTACATTTTACAAGGTATACCCGGCTTTAAAATGTGCTATATCCTAGTTGAAATTATTCACAAACAGTCACAAACACAATTCTTCCTCCAATGCAACAAAAAGATACACAGAGTTGGACAATTTATGTGTCAAAACCTCAAAGAGAAACCACTCATGCATTTGGTCCATTCACCTTCTCGAGGGCAATGGGCAGTTTCATCGCCAGGAGGCTCTTTGCTGATGGGACATTGGTCTTCAGTTACAATCGCTGGAGGACGGGTCAGTTGTATCTCCTTTGGTTGTGGTCAGTGCTGCAGCTACTCCAAGCAATAAATATCCTTCCACCTTAAGGCAATTCACACGCACAACATTTTTTCTTTTTTTCCACAGTTGCCACCACTAAACTAGATTCTAAAACAGCTTCATATAAATATTGTAGGAAACTATTGGGCTTGTGCTTTCCAGTCTATTGAGCATGTTTGCAGATGTGCTTTTAGATTAAAACTAGAAAGAGAAAATGTAGGTGAAAAATAGTGCCATGATTTTTTAGGTTTATTTTTTTTCATTATATTCTAGACCTGTGTTAATTCTATAGCTTCATGCACAGTCCATGAGTAATGTCTTTAACCGTTACGCCTTAAGATGCTTTTTTTTCTGTCAAAACAACAGCAAAGATAGTATAGTCACTTTAACCACAAACTAGAAGCATATTATCAGAAACACTAACACAACATGGATGACGATTGTGAAGCTAAATGATACATGATGACAAAATAAAACACACAAAAAATAGATTTAAATTGTAGTGAGCAAAAGTATTCAGCCCTCCTTGTCTTTTGCTAGGCTTTCATGTCTCTACCATATTTGTCATACTTTTTTTTGTAATCCCTCGCAAACCAGCCCGAGCAAGTTTGCGAGGGAGATAGTTTATTTGAAATGAATATATGGCCACAGTTTCCCAAATGGATTTAGGTCTGGACTATGGCCCTTCTAACACATGCATATTTTTTGTTTTAAACCTTTATGTTCAGATAAACTATCCTCATGGAAGATTCGCCTTCACCCCAGTTGCAAGTTCCAAGATTGTCTTGTGTTATGCTCCATCAATATTCCCATCAACTTAACCACTCTTCCCTGTCCCTGCTGCACAGTAACCATGGGCCTCTTGACCACATCTCTGATCAGTGCTTTCTGTTTGGCCTGGTAGTTTGAGCTGAATGACCGTGTCTTGCTTGTGCAATACTCTTTCCATTCCTCGATGATGGATTGTACTATGCTCAGTCAGCTCTTTGTATTAACCTAACCATGCTTTAAACTTTTCAGAGCATTCAGAAAAGACAGGGGCTGACAACTTTTGCAAGCCCAACTTTTCAGTTTTTATGTTTTTTAAAAATATGTATTACTTCCTCCATCCATCAATCCATTTTCTTCCCCTTAATCCCTTTCTGGGTCGGGTGGGGGGGGTTGCTGTCAGAGCTGCATCCAGTACACAGCGCACCAATTACTTCCTTATAACATGCTAATACACTATATTCATGTTTGTAGTTGCATTGTGACATAATGTGGAAAATGTCCTGGGGTATGAATCCTTTTAAAGGCACTTACAAAGATAGTAGGCATGAATTGTCTGAAATTATTTAACTCTTTTGGGATCTAGTTGAAAGAGGATGGATATTTAGTAGAGCTCAAACCACAGGCTTGTGACCACTGTGTTGGACTGACCAATTTCTTTTGAAGAAATATGAAAGCGATCCACCTTATTTTGGGACTTGCTGTCTCAAATTTGTCTTGTCGCAAACGAGTGCAGTGGCTGTCGAAGGTTGTGCACTGACTCCAGGCTCCGGTGTCCCACATACAGTGCACCAGAATTGCTGGTTACATTGCTCTTAGGACTGGCAGAGAAGCAGCAGGTTACACCTCCCTGGAGAAATGATTCAAGGTATTGGAGAGCTAGAGAGGCGAATAAAGCGAATGCAATTTCAAAGAGGGGGAATAATGGAGGTCATGGCGTTTGATGTTCTTATGCCTGTGCTATGAAAATAACTGGGCTGACGATGGAATCAATCGCACCTTCACTGGAACTGCATATTAATCAAGATGCGTTTGCTTGTTATTTTGCATTTTTAATAACACATCAGACAGAACAGTCAGGGCAGTTATCTAAGTGATGTTATCGGCGCTGTCGTTGTATATTGAACAAATTATAACTGTGTGCATCTTCTGGCATCTTTAGTTTAGTTTACCCAGTTTGTAAATTGAACAAATTATAACTCTGTGTCTTCTGGCCTCTTTAGTTTACTGCACACGACCATATTGGCGGCGAGCACTGGTTCACCGCAGTACTTTCCTGGGATCACTTAATGCTGCCCACTCTCAACTGGGAGCAGCTGCAGAAAATACTGTTCTGAAGAGGCTCTGACTCAGATCCGCAGAGAAAAAGGGAGACATAAATCTTTTTTTTCACCCAAATAATTTCTTCTGATTAGTTTCTGAAGGTTTAGTCATCCAGTTGGTGAGACATTTTCAGTGGTCAGGTAATGATACATGTGGAAATAGGCATGACGCTTTTGCACATGAAAGACGTCTAAAACAAATCACACTTAAGCTGCCTTTTCTTCTTCGACTCTATAGTTCAACAAACGCAACCTTCCTGAAGTGAAGGCTTCCTCACACTTAATCAACAAACCATTAGTTTCATGAATTACGTGACCTTCCATTCTGAGCCGTGTTGAAGTATCTCTATTTTTCTTTGACCCTGCTCTGACCCAGCTGCCGATACTGGTCTTTCCTCTTACAAGGTCAAATATTGTCCTTATTCTGGCTTTTTAGACGTTAAAACATGCACAACTACTCATGGAATAACATTGTGATAGTGTTGGGAGTAATTTTAGGTTCACAAAAATAACATTATACTATGAAACCAGTGACAAAGCTGCCATTTGAAAATAACACTTGGACCAAAGCCAATTGAGGTTTTAGAGCAGGATGTGTCAGTAACAAAGTAGCTCAAGTCAGTAATCTTTATTTATATAGCACCTTTCACAGACCAGAGTCACAAAGGACATTTGTCCCTCACTCCGCACAGAGGTTTGCAGGGTCACCATTCAGGAGGCACCTGACAGCCACATGTTTTTACTTGTAGTGGAAACTGGAGCACCCGGAGGAAACCTATGCAGAGACCTTGCCGTTCCGACCGGGATTCGAACCCATGACCTTCTTGCTGAGAAAGTGTGAGTGCTATCCACTCAGCCTTCACTATTTAAAATTGACTTTTAAACAGTGAAGTTTAAAAGACAATTGTATTACAAACACATTACATACAACTACACATGATGAAATAGATAAACAGCCAACTATATATACTTGTACTAAAAGACAATATATATAACCTGAATTGAAGCTTTATTTAATATTTTTAAAAAAAAATCCTATTGAAAAGTAAAAGATTTTTGAAAAACCCGTGCCCTAAGATCTACATTTTCATAATGGACAAAAACAATAAATGTGCCTTTTTCTAATATTTAGCTGCTACAAATCCATAATGCTGTATAGTGAATACAAAATCGATTTGTTTAATTTAATACTGAATACTGCAAGAAAAACGATGTGTCATCAAAAACACAGATGTACATGTGTTTTTGACGACAAGAGAAAGTATAGATTTGGTGGCGAACCTTGGCAGCCGCTCCACGCTCCTGGATGAAGACACGGCTCCTCTCGCCTGTCACTGGTCATAATGTTTTGCTGGATGGCTGTGTTCCATCATCTGCTCCTCCCTTTGTCTTTGTTGTGATGAGTGAACCCAAGGTCAGACTGGAGTTTATCCTCTGATATCACCTGCCATCCCAGACAAGAGCAACGCTTCGTCAAGGTGACATTACTTTGGTGTCGCTGCTCGCCGTGCCACTACATCTTTCATTTCCTGCGAGCTCAAATTTACAACTTATCCCTTTGACAGGACGGGTAAACATCTCTAATATGACCCAGTCTGTGATCTTGCTGCATAAACAAAAGGAAAAGAGAGCGTCTCAGCCTTCATGATCCTTGACAATCCCTCAGAAAAACAACAAACAAAACACTTTTTGGTTTCTATATATTCTCCACATTAGACGCAGCTTTTGAAAGCTTCTTAACCGTGGAAAACAGGCGCGTGAAAATCTAACTAAAAGCTGACGGGATGTGTGTTTGTGAGTAATGTGTACGGGGTGGTGGAAGGTAGCAGACAGAGCAAAGCATGCTCAGATAATTAGATGGAAAAGGGGATAATAGATAGTTACAATAGTGCTGTGATTTAGGAGAGCCCATGACATTTCCTTATTCTTTCTGCAGTGCCACTTTATCTTGGGCTGGGAGAACGTATTTAGTATGCACCGGATCAATCACTAGCCTCAAAAAGTCATTTAAATTAACTTCTTGGTCAGATATCTATCCGGCAGAGTGGCCAACAGAGGCGGTGGACTATCAGAAAATTAAAAGGGACATAGCATTTTTCCGAAATTAAATTGAAATGGAACAAAAATGAGCAAAGCATCGTCTATGCAAACATGGCGAGATGTCCCCTAACAGATTATTTGTCTTTGTTTCTCTAATTCAAATAGACTTTTCTCACATGCAGACTTCATTCTCTCACCAGTGAAGCGTTTGCTGACCTGCCGTCTGGTGACTGTGTCCTAGTATCCACTGATGTTGTCCAAGCCATGACAGCTGAATTCATTTTTCAACGGAACACCGGCCAACTTATTAATAGTTAATAAGAGCCAGGGGTGACGTCCTGCTACAAGTCTGAGGCTCCTTTTTTAAATGACTTGCAGTCCAAAGTGAATGTTTGATTCCACTAAATAAAAATAAGCCAATGGCCATGCAGTGCAAGTCTAATTGTAGATGAAGCATCAAATTAAAAAGCCAGTGAGTGCTGGAAGAGGCAGCTCCACACTCCTTGCCTTTTGAATTTATGTAAGATATTATGCCATTTTCAAGGAAGGTGTAATTTGTGCAGCAGTATTACCAAAGCAACACCATGTTATTAGTTTCGACAATTCTCAGTCATGTTAATGACGGGAAGGAAGGAAGACAGCGTGCCACCTAGTGGGACGTGAATAACCCATACATCTCAGTACCAATTAGTAACAGGCTGAACTGTAAAATGACAGGAAGCTAATTCTTTAATAGTGTAAAAACATGAAAGAGGAGGGAAGCCATCCACTGAAGAAAATAAACTGTCAGTCTGCACAGATACGGGAACATCAACTCGCTTTTTCCAATTACTTCAAGGTTAACTGTGAAGTGCTAATAACTTCAGGGAACCGCAGAAACAAAACATTGTTAGCTAATTACATAAGCAAGTCATTTAGACTGATTGATGCAACATATTATTCCGAGCACCCTTTCACATTGGCTGTCTCCCTCCCTGCCCCTTTTACAGCTATAGCAGGGCGCGGCATAAAGGCAGCAGCAGCAGCAACAGCAGCAGCAGCAGCACTGTCTCCTTTGGCAGCTGTCTCCTGTGACGATCTGCCGTTGACACAATGAAACAGGCTTTGGAGCTCTGCAGTAAACCACAATCAACCAGTGTACGAGGGCTGCAGATTCATCATAATCAGGGGATGTGTGTGTGTGTGTGTGTGCGTGTGTCAGGATAGAGCCGTGCACACTGCCATTACTGGTTAAAGCAGAGGTCAGACTGCAGTGGGCCTGGACTCTCTGTGCTTACTAAGTGCCACAGTGAAAATGAATGCTTATCGTCAGCCTGATGAGGTGATTGCCTTAGTTAGACGGTGACTTTAGTGCTAGATTTTTGTGTTTTGGCCTCTTGGGGGTGTTCAAAGCACCGTGTTCACTCATGCGTACACTGAATATTTTCCCTTTTCAAAGCGCTATAATAGAGTACATCCCAAAATCTTCTGGGATTTGAGCTTTTGTTGTACTTTATAGTAAATATGCTCATGAGGAATCTGGATTAGTTTCCCCCAGTGTTTTGCTGGATTTGTGAATGCAACAAGCCATACTAGTACAATGTGTTTGAATGCTGCTTTGGAGTTTAACATAAAGAAAAAAATGATGAAATGCGCTGGATGGGTGGTGAGGTGGAGGACCGGCTCTCTATAGACTGTGAAATTAGCCAAGCACTTTTGTTTATTCACCAGACAATTGCGTCCTACTGGTGCAACTCTTTTATGTGGCGGCAAACAAAGGCACCGCTCAATACCACCATTTTATGAAAATTCATATCATGTGTAAATGTCACAAGCAACATGAATTTAAACAGGCTGCATTCACACAGTGTGGGGCTGGCATTTTTTTTAAAGGATTTGATTGGAAATTATTATGTGTTTCAACAGTTTTATTTCGGATTTAGTGTAACAGAATCACTATGTCAAATGAATTTGGTTGAAATGGTTGCAAACTTTCCTTTTCCAACTATTTGACTTAATTCCATGTTTTTTTTTTCATCTTTGTGTGCTGTTCCTTGATGCTTCTTGAGATAGTTGTGTTTGAATAGAAGAACACTATGTATTGATGAATGAAAGTCCAAGCATGTATAAACAGACTTCTATAGAGATCATGTCTGTTTTTTGTCAAAGCAAACAGTAAAGAATATTTTTGTCAGTTCCATCCAACATGCCGGAACGACACTGTGCCCTTGAGCAGGTCTGAAATGAGACATTGGAAACAGGACAGTTTTAATTGAAAAACAAACACGATTTTGAAGCTTAAAGACGAGGGTATTGAGATTTATATTTGAGAAGGCACTATTTCTTGTAAGAACTTTCCTCAAACATAACCTAACCTAAACCATAGTTAGGATGGATCATTAGGTCCTGCTAATGTCCTGAACAGAGTCTAGTTCAGTCTAAGTCAGTCGACATTACCTGACATTTTGGTCCTGTTTTGGATCAATCCACACAAAGACTGTTGACATTTTGTTCAGACAACTATGTCTGAACATATATGTTTTTCTCTCCTTCTAATCTTCAAAGTGAGCCCATTTCCATCGATAACCACTAAGACAGTATGTAATGACCTCCAAAATGGTCTAAAAAAAAACATAGGAGGGGCTACCTCCTGATTAGTTAGCAACATACTTGTGTTCGCGTTGAGCCAAAATGCCAAGACATCGCAGGGAGTGCTTTCACTTTTAGACATTGTTAGTTGAAAAAAAAAAGTTTGTATTGCATAATATTATTACAATAGTAATAATAATATAGAAATAGAATTATAACATTTATGAAATATGGCTGTCATATGTGCACATTTCACAAAAAAGACATTGTGTGTTACATTTTATAACGGAAGAGAAGAAACTACTTGTTTTTTTATTTCTGCAATGTTAAAGTAAGGATGGGCCAATAGGCTGATGGGATAAAAGAGGTAGTGAATGATGATAATTGTATGTATATGTAGCACTCTCACAGAAACTTTACATCGCTTTGTTCATTCACTCCATACACATTGGCGATAAACTATCTCAGCAGCCACAGGTGACCTGGGGCAGACTGACAAGGTGACTGATGCTATTCATCCACCACCAATCATTCACACACACTATGCAATGTGGGTGGAATGTCTTGCCTAAGGGAACATTGACAGTTTGGCACTTTACAGCCTCACAGCTCCACTGTAAGTAAGTAAGTAAGTAAGTTTTTATTTATATACCGCCTTTTCACTGCAGATCTGAGTCTCAAAGCGGTTTACAATTGTTAATTTTGGGCATTTGTCTCTCACTCCACACAGAGATGGGAGCGGGGCCAGTACAGGAGGCACATGCCAGAACTATTGGACATATTTTTAGTGGTAGGGGAAACCGGAGTACCCGGAGGAAACCTACGCAGACACGGGGAGAACATGCAAACTCCACTCAGAAAGGCCTTGGTCCAACCGGGATTCGAACCCAGGACCTTCTTGCTGAGAGGCGAGAGTGCTATCCACTCAGCCACCGTGCCGCCCTGTGGTGTTCCCAGAGCTGCAAGGCCCTGCCCTGCTTAGCTCCTGAGATCTGCTGGGATCAGACTTTCACATGCAGGTGGTGCCACGAGCTCGATCACAGCTCATTGGTTTCTGGAAAAGTAGATCATACAGGTCTGGGCACCCCTGGCCTATATCCAATTAACATAAACAGCCTGAGTCCTGGCTACATGGGAGCGGATCCTTCTCCCAATGTGGGCCTCCCGACTTTCCCACTGAGTTTTTGATTTCTTCCTTGCCAATGCAGGAGGGTGATGATCCAACATTTATGGGCATTTCTGAAAAGTGATCATCCTCTGTGCTTGTTATTATTGTATTTCCTTTGATTGATTCTCTGATCTGTTGTTGAAGAATTGACGACTTTGTAACGTCCTCGTGATGACTGCTGTATGATTTAAGGCTGTACAAAAATACATTTAATTTGTTAAATTATTGTGGATAGTTTCAGGACTCAAAGTTTATAATGGAACTTCCTGATTTGGTGCTGCAGATATGGTCCTTAACCACAAAAAGGACCATAACTTGTCTAATTTACACAAAGGTTATGGAGCGATAAGTGTTATGTGACAAGGTCACAGCTTGATCATGAGCTGACACACGGTGAGTGGAGTAATTCCATATTGGAACTCATCCATTACTGTTTCATTTAAAAACAATTCTCCAATGTTTCCTCACAGATTTAGTCAAGATTCTGTCCCAACAAAAAATACTCCACTCTGGAACAAAAGTCATCAGTTTCACTGGCAATCCAACGTGCTTCACAACAAAAAGTATCATAATTACAAAAAACATCAACTATTGCCAATGTATGTTTCCTTGATACTACTTTGCCCTAAGATACACAGTAAACTCCTTGCCACTCCTCAAGAACCATTGAGGAGCTGACACTAAACTAATTAAAAAGTTATTCAAAATGATTTGAATTTTTTTTAAATATTGAATGTTCATAAATTGTGTAAAAACCCGGCATTAAACCTCCACCCTGCTCCATTACTGCTCTATTACACAACGTATTGGCTGATCACAGGTTGCAAAGTGACACAAGAGCCCATTAAAACCTGAAATTGGCTCATAATATCCTCAGAATGGTAATTTCAGATACATTTCCACTCAGTGACAGAACGCCATGGACTGAAATCTCTCTTTAAAAGTCGGTAAAAAAGAATCCCATCCTGAGCAAGGCAGCAGTAAGGCTACTACTTGCATTATGTATGTGTGCGCCATGCTGAGCGTTCCATAGCATCTTGTTTCCCCCTAGTGGTGTGTGAAGATCAAAAATAGAACAGGGGGGAAAGGCTAAACAATGATTTGGTGTTGCTATAGGCGACTCACTGTCCACTGATGAAGTAAGAAGTGGAATAAAGACGGCAAAGGTCTGTGCAGGTCTATCTTAGCTTTATGAATCATACGGCGTGGCTCTTTCGTCTGCCAAGAAGCCAAACATAAAAGGCCCTGAGTGATTTAGAAAGGGAGACGGGCTATAAATCGTTCCACCGCCGCTCGGAGATGTGAAGAGAGGGGCACCACACCTTTCGCTTTATTTTCTATCATTTTATATGGAGCTGTCATGGTTAAAGATAATATAGATGACTCTCTGGATTTTTATAAGGGCTGTTTTTATGTATTATTTAAATCAGAAGACAAAGGAATTCACACAGATGGAGGAGTTTAAATAGAATAACTAATGTTTCTGTGACAGTCTGTTGATATCACCCATGAGGACAGTATATCGTGTTCAACGTCTGCGTCATGTAAAAACCAAATATTACATGGATCTGACAAGCTGAGGCATTTAAGTGCAGAGGATAAGAAACAGCCAAGCTAATATTACACGTTTGGACATTTATTTTCATTCATTTTATATCAGCAGTTTGCTATTTTTTTTTTAAATATATATTAGTTGTTATTCACATCTCCTGGATTTGTAGCAAATATAATATTCACAAGGGAGAGAATGAATAACAAAAATATATAATGAGAGTTTTGTTTGGGGATTTTTAAAAGCTCTGAGCCAAGTATCAACATCGGAACAAAGAAAGGCTTGGTATATTTCACTTTGTCTGGAATGAGTCATATATTACTTTCACATTGTACCTTGAATTGATATTCCACCTGAATATAGAAATATCATAAATATGACTTGAGTGCCAAATAAAAGTTGAACATGGAGACAAGTAGATACATACATACCAGAAGATGCCGGTAAACCGTATGTAGAATGGGACATTAGCCCTGTGATTGAGGACAGTGGTTGAGGGCAGACTTATAAACATTGAATAATTATTCTACGGATGCTGGATAGGGATATTGTTTACGGACCAAGTCTTAATCAGCTAGGAGGTATGTAAAGGGCCTTGGACCAGACCAGGATCTCTCTCTCACTCTCCATTGGACCAGTGGGTCCTGCCGCTGCACCTCACCTTTTTAAAATATTATATTTATTTTTCTGGTTCTGTTGCATATTTAATTCGGTTATTGAGCCACACTCCTAGACACTACCACCTTGTGGCTCGTAACAAACATATTTTTTTTAAATGAGAAATTGAGATATGTCTCTCTGCCAATCCAAGAAAAATATGCGTTTGTCCTGGCTTGGCACGTGCACAAAGAGTGGCTGGAGTTCCTGGCATTACGTCAGATCATCCCTTCACTCACCACACAAACAGTTTCCATAATTTCACTTGCGTATAGATTGGCCACTAAAAAACACTTTAGCTAAATCAAAATGAAAAGAAATGTTCTATCACTCCCTGTCTCCAGCTGCTCTGAACATAATTAAAGAAGCAAAGCCAGAGGAACAAAAGTTGGGCTTTATACATGTTTAATCCAGTGCGGGCAGCTCAGTCCTTACCCAGGGCGCACCTCTGCTGCTCCAGCATATGGCACCATTTGGCGTCAATGGTGGGATCACAATATAAAGATTTAACTGTCTTGTGAATAAAATATGGGTGAGAGGGATGACTAGACGGCGGGCATGTCATTTCATCAGTGATGTGTTTTAAGACTCAGCTGGAGATGTAGAGTTTGCTTTCTGCACAGTATATTGTTGGAGCAGAATGAGATAAACAAACAAACCAGGGGCCTCACGCTGCAAGTAAGTTGCGCTAACAGAGCATGTTTAGACAGTAATTACACAGCGCTGACAAAGCCTAGCAATAACATCCCATAATTTAGCCACAATTGTTGGTTTCCGCAGATCTCGCGTCCTATAACTACACTTAAGTATCTGTCAGCGAAGTAGGGATTGAGTGCGTTTTGTTGTTATAAGTTATTGTAAACGATGCTAAGAAACATTTTAATGGTAAAAAAAAAAAGCCACGCTGCTGCTTCACCTTCAGAGACAAACTGTCAAGTGGAAAACAAATGGTGTTATTTTTCCCCTTCTCTAGCACCAGCCCTACAATTCAAAGCACCCCAAAAAAAAGTCAATATCCACGCGGGGCCAGCGCAGACAAAGATGAAGATGAGGTGCGAAGAGTACAAAACACTGCATTGTGGGATGGGCCCAGGAGCCACGAATGACATTGATTGTGAAAAGCGGTTTCTTTGTGCGATTGGGAACCATGTCTTGAAAAGTCGAGCTAACAGCATAATCACAGGCAAAAATCCAAAGCGTTAATATACTGTATCAAAGACGCAGCATGAGTCCAAGTGAAGGGCAAACCAAAGCGTTAATGTGTCACCTTTAGCAAGAGGCCGATACTGTCCCAGGTGACCCAGTACTGTAGTGGTAGTACTCGTTTTTTTTATTTCAAACATGTAGCTAAAAAAACCAAATTACAAGATGCTGAAAGGTCTATAAAAATAAAGCAGTATAATAATATGCACAAAAAAATCCATTAGATTTTTTTCTTCTTTTGGCTCCTTTTCATTAGCGTGACAAGACGACAATTATCTGAAATGTAATTGTAGTATGTGATGCATTTTTATGTCCACAATTCAAACAAATGAATACATAAAAATATATAATAAGATATATTAGGATGAGGATGTTTAAATAACTTTTGAGGGCCCATCTTGGTTGGAACGGTGTGGCTGAGTGAGCTGTGGAGCGATCGCATGTTTCTCTCTGTGTCTGGGTGGGTTTCCTCCAGGCGCTCCAGGTGTAGGTATACAGTAAGTAAAGGCCTGCAGTTACGGTAGACCCTCGACCAAGTCAAATCAACCCAGGGAACGTACATACTAACGCACATAGACACACACACACACAAGACACACACATGACCAGAGACAGTCCTAAAAAACACTCTCTGACCCTACACCTCTCTCCCACTACTTGCTCAGTGCTCAAGGCATCACTCCTCCATGTACTCATTCGCTCTGTTACTTCTGGGCAAATGTTTTGTTGTCCCAATTTTTGGGACAACGGATGCAAATTTGCAGAAACGCTACAATGAGGAGAGGTGTGTTATCATGGAAAAATAAAAACAGATAGATAGATAGATAGATAAATACATACTTTGTTGATCCTCGTAAGAGAAATTTGAATTAACCCAAACACAGCACTGAAAAAATAAGTATTTAATTAAAGCAAATACAAAATAAAAGTCCAGCATGAAAATTAAAAAACAAACTGGGGACAAAGGCAAGAACTTGTAGACGTGGAATTATAATATAATAATAATAATCTTTATTTGTATAGCACTTTGAAAAACAATGTTTACAAAGCGCTGCACAGTCAGCATGATAAACAATAAAAACAGTCAAAATACAAGGTCAAAATAATTATATACAGAAACACAAAGCAAACAGAGCAAAACACAAAAGAGACACAACAAAGACAAAGCAGACATTAAAATACAGCATGTGAAGTTTAAAACTAACAGTTAAAAGCTGTTTGATAAAAGTGGGTTTTAAGAAGTGATTTAAAAGAGGATACTGATGGTGCTAGCCTTTTCTCCTCGGGCAGGTCGTTCCAAAGCCGAGGAGCCCGGACAGAGAAGGCTCGGTCACCTTTCGTCCGGAGCCTCGACCTTGGAGCAGTCAACAGGGACCTGCCCGAGGATCTAAGGCTGCGGGGGAGCTCGTAGGGGGTTAAAAGTTCAGAAATATAACAATAAGAAATTGACAAGTACGGAACAGGAAGTGATGGAATACACAGTGGATTCTAATTATTCGAGTTTTGCCTTTAGACATTCATGTGCCAAGCCAAGGAAATCATGCATTTGCTTGTGAACTTTATCTGGCGAGTTTTGCCTTTTTATATTTAATGGAATACGAAGAAAGAATACGACCGTTGGTGTTTTGATGTGGCTGATCCTTTCCCTTTGCGACGCTTAAACATTGTAAAAAAAAACACTTCATGCTGAAATGTTGCTTACAAACCCGAGCCCTCGCTGTCACTCAACCCCCATGCAGCAGTGGAGATCTTTTAAACCAACACAGGAAAAGCTGTTCGCTCTAATCTTCACCGAGATGTTTTGTGTTCACCAGTGAGGCTCGGTCAGTTCGCTCCTAAGACTTGTTTTGAGTGGCCAATTTATATTTTTGCAAACCGAACAAACCTGACAGACTGATGAGTATAGTGCCTTTTGACAAGTGTGTTCAGGTTTTTAAGTTTGTGAATGTTTAGCCAATGGTACAAGACATTTTTTTCTGTGTCTATTTATTACAGATGGTCACGGTGAGGGCGTTATCAAAACATAAGAATACAGTGTACAAAAAACACACTCAATTGGATGGGATTATCAAACAGGTCTGAGAAGTTTTGTTCCCGTCTCCTTGCACTATAAGTCTCCAGACCTTCAGATGCTTTCAATTGCGTCTCGTAACTTTCCCTTATCAGTCAAACTTTGTAACTGTAAATGTAAATGTCTATCATACACACAATATAAACAAACACTCGGCCAATTATTCTTATAAGTACCTTTTTTTTAATATGTTGTGTTTTTGCTTTACTTTACAAAACGCATTAACAATCCTGAATATAATGAGTGAGTCGCCTATACAGTATGTGTCCATTTACATACATTTCTAATAAAAACTTGATTTTTTTCCCCCTGTGCGGAATAGACTGGTTTTAATGGACTGGATTGATGCGCATGGGAGGAAATTGGAGTAGATGGAGTTTTTTTCTTCTTTTTTTCATGGTAATGCAACAAAACATCACAATAATCCAGCAAACACAACAGTAATACATTCCATGAAAAGAAGAACAGGAGTACGGTGAAGGAAAAAAATATATATACCCTTTCCCCATTCTTATATTTGTAATTGGAGTTCTAGGACAAGGTTGTTTTTTTTTGTATTAACAGAGACAATCCAAAGCTACTCATGGTCATGGGTTTTCTCAAATGAGGCAGACCTAGATAGAGATTGAGACAGAATGACTTCAATTTAATAGTATATGCAGAGGAAATTTGGAAAACTACTTCTACAATTCAACTAATAGGACAGACGCACGTAAAGAGAGAAACATCAAGCCTTTATTTGTTATGATGTCTATAATTGGCTAACAACTAAATCCCAAAGTAAACAGTAGGTATGGTGTTCTTTGGATAGAGTGCCTGACGTGTCCTCCTGATTAAGCCTGTAAAGGTCCACGCCCATCTGACGTTTGCTAGAGAGGATTTGGATGATCCTGAAGAGGATTGGGAGAATGTCCTATGGTCAGGTGAATACAAAATATGGAGGAAAAAGAATGCTGAGTTGCGTCCAAAGAACACCATACCTACTGTGAAGCATGGGGGTGGAAACATAATTCTTTGGGGCTGTTTTTCTGCAAAGGGGGCCATGTATGGTGGAACTTTGAATGAAAACCTCCCACCATCTGCACGGGCATTGAAGATGAACTGTGGTGAATGTTGAGATCAGCATCGAGGAAAGTTGTGTGAAAACCCTGTGAAAACGAATGGGACTTGTGTTCTGTTCTTGAATAAATATTTATTTCGCACTAACATTTTCAAATAACATTGTGATTTTCTGGATTTTTTTTTCTTAATGTGTCTGTCATAGTTGAGGTATGCCTATGATGAAAAACACACTCTTCTCCCATTTTCTATAAGTGAGAAGACTTGCAAAATTGGTGGCTGACTAAATACCTTTGCCCCACCACAAAAGCGTGGAGCTCCGGTACTTTAGTCCTGATCGAGCAGAGCATCAACATTGGGTCCCCTGGCGCTGCACAGGTTCAGGAATGTAACTGTATGTAACTTTTGTCCAAGGCTCCCTTGAAAAAGAGGTTCTTAATCATATTGGGACTTTCCTGTTTAAATAAAGGTGAAAATAATGTATAAAAAAGCTTGCCCTCGTGGTGTTGCAGGCTGGGTCAAATGCTAGCACACATTTCCATAAGGGGACAAAAAGGAATTACCTTACCTTTAGGGCTGTCAAACGTAAAAAAAATTACTAAACTAAATAAACTAAAAAAATCTAACTATATAAAAAAATTATTTTGTTGATTAATCGCATAGTATTGGTGAGTTAACTCACGATTAATCGCATTCTTAACATTCTATTTCAAATCCACTCCAATTGAAGTTAAATGAGATTATCAAATATATTGTCATTCAAACCAAATGTACTTCGATCTGTTTGATTTGTTCACAACCTTTTACTTTTGGCAAAACCAACATGAACGGTAAAATTTACGCACCCCAGCTTTAATTTAGCAAGTTTAGTGGCGTTTCAGGGGGTGACACGGAGGAGACACGGACACTCCCTGAGGCTCCATAGTTCAGCTTCAGCGGTGTATTTGCAGTAAGGGCAGGCTCCTTTTGTGGCACCGGCACCTGCCACAGCTGATTACTGGCATGTACACAACAAATGGCGTTTAAAACGGCATGTGGGGAATAAATGGCGTGTAAAGCGGCATGTGGACAACAACTGATCAGCTGTGGCAGGTGCCGGTGCCACAAAAGGAGCCTGCCCTTTCTCTGTATTTGCGTGCACAGGTTACGCACAGGTTCTGTGTGTGTATGGTCTTATATGAGTGGTATATATGAGTATATTAGTGGCTCACAGCCGCTAAGAAGTTAACGCGATAATTTTGACAGCCCTATTATTGGTATTTTTCATGTGCCATTTATGTAATTGTGTGTTTCAGTTGTGTAATGTTTGTTTATCTGGTGACTCTGAGTGATAAACAAAGAAAAAAACATAAAATACTTCTACAGTCTATTTGAACAAAACCCCAGACACCAACTATCTACTAAAGAAAATATATACAGGCTCCGAGTTTGCCCTTTCTCTGTGCAACGATTGTTCACACTTACAATTAGAGTAGGTCAGAGGCCAAAACCACAGGACCTCACCTTCACCAAGAGTCAAACCATTTTGATTCGATTTTTCCCTGAGTTTTACAGAAAATAGGCAAGGAGGTTAAGGCACTCAAGCTTCACATTTAGTCAAATATCTCTCTCCTATTATTTCCCATCCTGTCTTCGCTCTTCTGTCAAATAACGCTGTAAAAACCTCACTATATCTTGAGAGTAAAACTTACGAGTCGCTGTACTGTTGCACATTCGTCACCCATAACTCCAGCTGTAACGGCTTCAAATGATGCGTTCTGATAGGACTCATTTGCTTGTGGTACTCCTGATAAATGCAGCTTTTTGCGGGGGGGAAACTCTCACTTTCCATTTTACCTTGCAGTCGAGAGAGAGATGATTTTTTAATGCAGTTCATTTGGATACGCATGAACTCTGGCAAAGATTTTTCAAACTGCAATCTTTTTTCCCTATTTTTTTTTACATAGCAAACTTTGCCCTGGGGTAATCTCTCTGGTCACTGCGTTCATATGTGACCTACAAGAAGAACCAAGCTCCGCAGAAGGGATGCCATATTTTGTATTGATTGATAAATGCGTTTTCCTCTCGTGCACCATCGGCTATCTGTCAGACCGGTGCACATCACGACAGGGCACCGTGCTTATAAGCCTGTTTTATTAATGCACAGAGTTTTGTTTTGCCTCCTGTTAATAACCGCGCTCAAAATTCACTTATCGGAACGAGCTAATCACGTCTTATTCACTTGGAGCGCTTCCCAGTCAAGTGTGTTTCAAAGTTTCTCTATAATGTTATGAAAAAGGTGTCGGTTTCGCTTCGTCCTGGCTTTTTCTAACAGCTGTGAAAGAGTAAAAAGCACATATTTATGCCCATGCAAATGAGTGGCGCTTTCAGCCATTTTCCCCCTGCAGATGAACAGAAGAAATGACTCACTCGGCTATTAGTTTTCACGGATAGCTCTTCCTTTGGCAGCAGTTTGTGAAGAACTATTTATTTTTCCCTACGCAGACCGGCCTTCAGATGGTCATTATGTAATTTGTCACAATTCCTGTTCCTCTTGTCTCTTTTGCCTATTGCATGATGGACTCATTTGAGCTAACCTTAATAACAAGCAGCGGGACGGTGTAATGAGGCTACGGTCGGTATGAAAAGACCTTTTTCTCCGAGGCCATGCGATTACTCGAAGCAGAAAGTGAAATGTTGATGAGAAGCGATGTCGAAGCAGGCCCGTACATTTGAAGTTGTTGATTAAAATCCTCAGAGTCTCCCGGTGGACATGCTCCCCTGATTGAGGCATGTATTAATTGATTATACCGTGCATAATTTAGAGATGGAATTTCTAAGATTTGCTCTGCATGGACTTCCTGTGCTCTTCAACATGATTTGAAAGACAGTTATTATCAAGCTGGAGAACAAGTACCATTCATTGGTGCGACACAATCTCTTTGTCATATGCTGTACATATGGTGAAAATAATTATCCAATTGTAAATGAGAGGTTCATTAAGTTTAAGCTGACTGACCTAACTTTAGTGTTTCAGAAAAGAAAAATGCAGTTGGTTCCAACACAAACATTTTCATGACTTTTTGTTTTTTTACTTGGAGCACAACATGTTGTTTTCATCTTATTTGTAAGCATAACTTTTGAATATTTGTAAGAAATAGCCCTATGAGTCACTATTTGAGGCTTTGGGCTAAGAACTGATCAGCCAAGACTGATCCTCTGTTTTTCAATTATCTGTATGAAAAACCTGATCTTAACCCTTTAATGTCATTCCTTGAAGAAACTTTGATTAGTAGGAGCACTAATAACACAAATAATTATTTTTTTGTTTTGAGTATTTTTTTAATTCTTGGCCTTTATGAAAATGTTTGGGTTGCAGTTTGATGGTAAAAATGCCTGTGCTCCGGTTTCCCCTCACTGCAAACAGATGGAGATGGATCCCTGGCCGCTGCACTGCGACAACCGCTGCACTTGACAGAGGCCCCGAGTGGTATTACAGGATGGGTCAAATGCAGAGGACTGATTTCTAAAACCTGGTTGCGAGTTTTAGCTCCAACTTGAGCAGGAGCACACCAGACTCCACCCATCGCCTCAAATCTTCAGGTTAAACTAGACTTACATGAGAAAATGGGTCATGAAAGGGTCTTTGAGGACCGGTTTGTCACTCCTAATGTCACAAATTTACTTCCGGGTATTTTAAAGTTAGGTACACCAGACAAATATTTTTGAGTTCAGATTGCGTCAGTGCTTCTATTCTTCAGTCCTGTTGCCATAGAAGCTGTTTAAGTTCACGTCTGTCAAGTTTTATATTCCTGAGAGGATTAATTCACTCTTCAAAGCCCATGTTACACAAAAAGAGCTGCTACTTTTTTGTTCTCTTTGACTTTATTTCTATTCTTTCTTTGTTGTTTTTGGCTGTAATCACCTTCACCCTTTCCTCCAGCCTAAAACATCCTCCAGCAAAGACCAAGCCAAACATCAAACATATGGAGATGGGTCCCCAGCCGTCACTGCTGCTGACACTTTGTCTCAGAGGCGATGAGCGATGGGTCAAATGCAGTGAATATATTTCCCTACAGAGACAATAAAGCTCCTTCTAATCTAAACTATTGGCTGAGATGTCTGATCTCTGCAGCAGTCGTCAGTGCTCACTTTGCATCGAAGGGGTTTTATCATTTGAAACGTTACAATCTTTGAAAAATGTGTTTAGAGCTTGTGAGATTGAAACACTAGAGCCGTATTGATGGGAATCTAAACAGCCGCCGGTGAAACAGTGACTTTATGGTGTTATTTTTAACAGTTAGAACATAAGCAGCAAACAATCGATCTGATACCGATATGAACTGTTCCTGTGTTTTAATGCATCAAAACTCCACTATTGCGATAAATAAATTCAAAGTCAGAATGAGCTGTGGTACCTCCCTTTAAACCACAAAAAAATAACTCTTCATTAAAATCTAACTAGTTTGCGACTTTCAAGGCAGTTTGGTTTGGCATTATGTTCTATCACATTCAGATCTGAATTATCAGAAGTGAAAAAGAGAGGACTTTTGTTTATCCAATTAGCTCTCAGCCCAAAGTGTCAAATAGTGACTCAGTAAGTTATTTCTTACAAATAGCAAACAATAACTAATAAGACTCTTTATGGTCAAACACACACATTGTTATGTTCATGAAACACAAAAGTCAGGAACAACCAGCTTTCACAGCCGCCAAGAGGGCAGACTGACGTAAACTGGATGCCTTTCTGTGCATTCGGCCTTCATGGATGGACTATATCCCACAGTGGGGCGGCTGTGGAGCAAAATATATTGTGTTCTTAGACCTCACACTTCGCACACATCAGGTCTTACCTGGAGGATAGGAAGTACTTTGTGGAGATTGGAGACTGCGTCTCAGATCGTGTGGCCCTGACCTGTGGAGTACCACAGGGATCGATCCTGGGACCTCTCCTATTTAATCTCTATATGCTGCCGTTAGGTCAGTTAATACAAAGAAACAAAGTGTCCTACCACAATTACGCTGACGACACTCAGATCTATGTCTCACTGACTGCAGGAGAACATGGACCACTGGATTTGCTCCTTCACTGTATCCAACAGATCAGTGACTGGATGCAAAATAATTTCCTCCAGCTAAATGCAGACAAAACCGAAATCATTGTCTTTGGTCCCCAGAAACAAAGAGAGGGCGTCATTTGTCAACTTAAGTCTCTCTCCCTACTTCCTTCAGACAAGGTCAGAAATTTGGGGGTAATACTGGACTCAGACCTAAATTTCAATAGCCACATAAAATCAATAACATCAACAGCTTTTTACCATCTGAAGAACATTGCCAAAGTTAGAAATATAGTGTCCAGGGCAGACTTGGAGATTCTTGTCCATGCATTTGTCTCCAGCAGGCTAGACTACTGCAATGGCCTGCTTACAGGTCTGTCCAAACAGACCTGTAAGCAGCTGCAGTACATCCAAAATGCAGCAGCTAGAGTCCTGACAGGAACCAGGAAGTATGACCATATTAGTCCGGTCCTCAGGTCTCTGCACTGGCTTCCTGTGGCTCAGAGAATAGATTTTAAAACAGCTCTGCTTGTGTACAAGTCTCTCCATGGCCTTGCACCAGAATACATTAGTGACATGTTGGTGTCATATGAACCGGCTCGGACTCTGAGGAGCACAGGGACTGGCCTCCTGCTGGTGCCCAGAGTGAGAACCAAACATGGGGAGGCTGCGTTTCAGATCCATGCAGCTAAGATCTGGAACAATCTCCCTGAAAATGTGAGGGAGGCGTCTACTCTGTCAATGTTCAAATCCAGGTTAAAGACTGTTCTGTTTGCCTGTGCATACAACTGAAGGATTTTATCTCCATTTCTAATGCACTGTTGTCATTTATTTATTTATTTTTTTAAATTTCTTGTGTAATTTTGAAAGTTTTAATGGTTTTATTCTTTTGTGTGATTTTAATGTTTTAATTGTGTTTTAATCTTTTGTGTGATTTTAATGTTTTAATTGTGTTTTAATCTTTTGTGTGATTTTAATGTTTTAATTGTGATTCTGGTGTTTGTTTTATGTGATGATTTGTGATGTGGACTGTGAAGCGCTTTGTGTTGCCCTGTGTATGAAAGGCGCTCAAATAAACTTTGATTGATTGATTGATCACATAAAGTGATGAAAAGCAAGTTAAAAAGTGCTCACATTTGGCAAAATGTATCTTAATTGGAACACATTTTGACTACCTTAAAACAAGATTTGCCAATGGGACAGAGCAGAATTCTCTTGTTTTAACAAGGCAAAAGAAATGTCTCCATTGGAATTAAAAAAATGAAGCAACAGTCCTTGAAATAAGATTGAATGGCTTTTTCCCATTTGCAAATCTTGTTTTAAGGCAGTCAGAATGTCTTCAAATTAAGATAAAAAGCACTCGATTCAAGCAACATTTACTTGATATTTTATATATTTTTTTGCAGTGTAGGTTGTTATCCTCCTATAGTCTTAAAATATGTCTTTGTCTCCTACTTTCAAAAAGCACACCTTTTCTGCGATGGAACATAATAAAAAACCTTCTCTAAATGGAAAAAAGCCTGTTCCTGCTTCTTTTTGCCAAATTGTATGTTTTTAAGCCCATTAGTGTCTTTCCAATAGGTTATGGCGTCGGCCTACATGCGGGTCTAAATTTAATATTACAGTCATTTGTCGAAATTCCCCGTGAATCGAATCATTCCTCTCCAACGCGCGAGGAAGAGTCAGATGAAGATGCTCTATTTCACACTGTGTAAATTTACCGCCATTGTACTTACTGCTAAATGAGCTGCATTCACAGACACGCTCAAAAACCTTTACTCAAATGACAGATGCGTCGACGAGGGGAAAGCCTAATGCCTGTTTTGTATCAAGATGTAAATTATTTAGAAGAAGCGAAAGCAGGTGTGACAAGACCCAGCGTGATTTTGTTGGAATAATGGTTTATGCTTTATTTTTCTTCCAGGTACAAGAGTGCTCAATCCTCTCTCATTTGCATGCATGGGGCTGAAGACACAGAACCTGGCAGTCTTCAAAGGCCGTCTCCCAGGTAAAAAGAGCAAAAAGCAGGATTTTCACATCATCATTGACGCTTCATCAGCTAGATTCACACGGGGCAAGAGTTGGACGTGTTTACAAATGCGAGCCAGCGTCGCTAATAGCTGCGAGGAAATGTTGCTTGAATTCAAAGCCAATCTTTTGGAATTTCTCACTTAGCTCACCTTGATATGGGTGATTCTGAGCAGTCTTGTGAGGTAACGGTGATAGGGAATCAGAGAGAAGCAGAGATGAGTTGAAAGAGCTAGGGAGCCTATTTATTTGTTTATTTATTATGTTCTTTTCGATATTACTTTGTGTTTGGCTCAATAAGAAAGAGTTTTGTAAAAGTAAAAATATGTGAACAAACTCGACCACATCATGCTACTTTTAGCTTTCATGACCAATACTATACTTTTAAATGTTTGTAACCATTATAGTCTGGCCCAGGGGTTCCTCTCAATCAATCAATCAATCTTTATTTATAGAGTGCTTTTCCTACACAAAGCGCCTCACAGTCCACACAAATCATACACAAAAGTCACAAATCATCAAATCATCTCTCAAGTGGGAGCATCTTTTAATCTTCTTAGATACAGATTAAAAGATGCTTTATTCGTCCCACAGTGGGGAAATTTCAGTGTTGCATCACCAGTTTCAGAAGGAACGAGGAGCACACAGCAAAATATAAGTATAACTCTAGTAAATTAAAATAGAATCTCCAACTTCATCATAATAAAGACATAATCTAATTTCCATAGAATGTATTTTAGTCAAGTGTTTGAAAAGAGGTCCCTGAATGAAAGGTTTGCAAACACATGGTTAAGATCACCTGAATGAAATGTGACTTTTACAGTTGAGTTCATGTATTGTAAAACTATTTCTAATAAGATTTAAATAAGTGATTTTATGAGAAAAACATTGAGATTATAATTCTTGATTTGAGTTATTGTTGTGTATTATTCACTTCCACACTGACAACTTCAAGTTAGTTGCATTGTGCCATCTGTCAAATCTGAACTTTATGTCAATGTGGGACTACAAGACATGTACTGCATTAATTACAATGTATTGTGAAAACAGTCACAACTAAAACAGGAAGAATATGTCAATGCAAGTCAAAATCTTCAAAATGAATAATACATTTATTGAAAACAATGCAACTTCTGTTATACAACTCAATTAAATAGTATGAACAAATAAACAGTATATACAATCAGCTGTACAACTTTACAAAAATGCCTATTCATAAATAAATCCAGTACTAAATTACAATTTTTGATCATTAAAATGTTTACTTTGCCATTTAATGTTTTAGAATGTCAAATATCATAAAAAGAACATAGTAAACAAGTATCAAAGGTAAACATGGGCCTGCCATATCCCTGTGGTACCACCAGAGTCTATATATGTGTATCCAAATTTGAAAATTACTGGCTGCAAACACGGCCATGTGATTGCAAAGGACAAAACGTCACTCGAGAAGCTGCCTCAACAAATTAACTGACAATACCTCTGTTTAAAAAGACAGGACCTTTCAGACAGAGGGGGCGGAGTTACATGTTTATGCCAGAAGTGACTAATTACCATAACTAGATCTAAAAACAACCCCAGGTCATTTTTTTTTCTTTTTTGATGAGGGAACAATACTGTCACATGATTAAAAGCTGCATAATATGTCTGTCTTTTTTAAAACATGGTGGCCACCTCATAGGCAGATGCAACAGTCACGATGTTGGGTCCGTGCGTGTGCGTAGTGCGGTGTGGCTGGCTGAAGTAAGACGGCAGAGTCCCGGTGTGTGCAAAGGTGTGACTGCTGCTCCGGGACTTGGGCCGATTGGTGGCATAGGCGGCCGTGGGGAAGCCCTGGGGATGGCAGAAGACAGGAGCCGGGGGGAAGCCCATTGTAGTGTATGAGTCTCTGGCTGCTCTCATGCTCTGGGAGGCGGGTGCGGTGCAATACGAAGGCTGGCTTTCCCCACACAGGCTGCTGGCTCCGCTGGATATGCCTGAAAAAAAAACATAGGAACATGGAGGTAAGTTCTGGTGCAAAAAAAACAAAACAAAAAACAGTTTTGGCCTTATTTTGGTTGACAATTTTTGTATTTATCATTTATTCAATTCAAAGCTGGGGTACCTTTTTTGTATTTTTTGCATTTTTTTTGTAGTTTGTCTCAACAGATACATAGAAGTAAATTTTTGTGGACTAATCAGACGTGCTGCCTCCATCTGATAATAAAACATGTGATCTTTTGCATTTTAAAAAACAAGCCCTGTAAGTCACTTTTTGATGTTTTGAGTTGAGACTGATAGGCGGAGTAATTGGGTGGTCCACTCTTTTTTCCTTTAGTTTTTGACTGAAAAAAATTAAGTTTAAGAGATCCTGTATTCGTCCCACAGTGGGGAGAAGTCAGTGTTGCATTGCAAGTTACAGACAGTAGGAATGAGGAGCACACAACATAAAATCTCCATCTCTAACAGTATAAAAGCAGTATAAATCACCTATCTTTAGCTAATAATAAGGAAAGATGTCTAAAATCTCCAAAAAGATGTGACATGGATCAAAAGTGCATGCATGTGAAAACTAGTGATTGTACCAAGCTGTTTTAGAACCAGGCTCTAGTTACATGTATTTACGACATAGTTCTGTCTTGTTCTGGGTTGATAGTTACATACTCAAAGTTTTTTTAAGGAGGGACGTGAGATTCAAATATCTTTTTCCCAAGGGTGTGTTTTGCAGAGATGAACTAACACCACAACCCATACACCAACATGTATTCTAAAAATATATCACAGTTAGAAAAAGTATAATGACATTTTAGCAGCAGAGTTACAAACAGCGACAGGCCTAAGATTGCATTTCTCGATGGATGTCAAAATGTGCCACAGCTGATACTGGCAGTACATACTTCTAAAACCATTCCAAAATCGGGTGTTGAAACAGGCACAAATTGACAGTGCCCTACATGTGGCGATGACCCACTTTGGTTTGACCCACTAGGCTCAGGAATCATTGCACTCCATGATGGCAACACATGCTGCTCATTGAAATGCTAATTTAAAACATTAGTATCAGCAACTGTTCCGTTTTTAATTTAGATGTACTGTGTCCCCAAGATTTAAGGTGGTATTGCACGTCTTTCTTTATGGGGTCCGCTACCTGTTTGTTACTATAGATATGTTTTAGCATGGCTTGAATGTTCCTCAGTATGGTATAAACTTATGTAGTTTATAAGTGCTGGTATCTTAGCCTGGTGGTAGTCACTAGCTCGTAGATGGAAAGTCAAATGTCGTACTGCGGAATATTGCAGGCAAAACAACAACATTTAAAGCAACATTTTTCTTTTTCTTTGTTCCAACTGATTTGTAAAGGTAAAACATGAACAAATCAGATTACAACTGGCTTCTTAATCTTATGAGAAAACCATCTTTTGCATACAATTTTTTGATACTTTGTGGGTGGTCCTCTATTGTTTAACTTTCTTGTCTGAAAAATCTGATCCAAAAATGTGACAAGGGGGAAAAATACATGCATAGTGATACATACTTACATGTTATAGAACCTAATGATTTAATTAAAACGTTATGTTAAATATAGTTCTATATATTTGCGTTTTGAAAGTTAGGTACCCCAGCTATAATTGTGGACCGGGAATGTCGCACAACACACTTTTCACCCATAACATTGTGCACGCTTCAGTTTATTGTTGAGATAACGTAGATGTTATTGCTTTTGTGTGTCAACTCACTTTTCATTCTGGGATGGAAGGTGCTGAAATTCCTCCTGCCGTCACTGCCGCTGGTGTCGGAGTCGCTGTCGTTGAAGTCGCTGTCTCCTTTGCCGCTGTCCTTTATGCTCTGCTGGTCAGTGTGTCCAATACCGCTGCAACACAATCAGCATGTATTGTATGAGCCACCACGGCAGCACATTAACTTGATTATTGATGTTTCTATCCATGGTACAAGGCGCTGGACCTTCTCCGCTCTTTTGACCTGGACTCCAATCAAAGCCTCGCACGTGCCCAAAGCTTGCTAACGCGAGCTGGATACAGAGAATTGCTAATGGAGGGAATTCCTTTGATACCGTGGACAGGTTCAGACCATACATGTGTTTGCGAGTCGTGACACATAAGGTCACAACTTCAACATTTCGAAATAACAATGAGTATGTCTTTTTTTTTTTTGTGATTCATATGTGTGTGGGTCCAAAAACAACCTGAAACCAAACCATAGAAAACTGGATCTGAGATTGGTCTTAACGAAGACAGAATGGGTTGTTTTCCATATCCTTATTATTGCTCTAAATATGTTTTTACAATTGTATTTAAACATATACATTGTTTTATTTCCTATAATAACTCTGGTAGGTTACATTTGTATTAAGAAACTAGTTTTGCTGTATACATTGGGAATTATCATAATCTTTTTTATTGACCTTTTTTGAACATATCATTATAATGGAATGAAAACTAAGAATAATAATAATCCAAAATTAGAACACTGTTTTGACTCCGATGCAGGTGAAATTCAGAAAATATGTTTATTTCTGTATCTCAACTTGAAATATGATTTGATTTCTAATGTATTATTCTATGTTTATATGTGTTTTTACAGGCTGTGTCCCAATTAACATTATAACAAAGAAAAGCTTGAGGTGAATCATTAAAATGAGTCTGTAATATATTAGTTTCACATTGTAAGTTGAGTTAAAGAAATTGAACTTTTCAACAATATTGTAATATTCCAAGTTTCACCTGCATGCTTAATACAACACGCAATCCCCTACTGAACCCTCCACCACATTTTTAGACCCACTATGCAAATGAACAAGCACTATCTTCACATTCACTTTTCTCACCTCACTTGAAGGCTGTATTTGTCGCCTTGCCACACAGATGCCGGCTGGAAATGCTTGGAGGGTAGGAACATCTGAAAGAACAAACAAAACGAGAGCAAAGGATTTATTTTTTTGTATATTTGGCACAAGGATCAAGGCAACACTTGGCAACATCACATGAATATGAAAATAGTTTTGGGGCAAAAAAACAACAGCTCACCTTTGTCTCCAAATCACCGCTCTTCTCCTCTTCGTACAAGCAGCTCTCCTCCAGGGACGAGGACGTGCGGCCGTGGTAGAAGCTCTGATGACCCGTGTAGATGTTAGAGGAGAGAATCTCACTCGGAAGGCTAGTAAACAGTGCGTCACTTTTCGGAGGCCCGTTTCTAGAGCTGCAGCTGAGTTTGCAAGTGACCGCCACTGCTACTATTGCAATCAACAGGAATGCACAGCCGCCACTTAGGATTATAATAATAATAAGTGAGCTGTCCCAATCTATGCCCTCGTCGTTTGACTGAATCACAATGACGACTTGATCCTCCGAGGCCTCCATATCCGACACGATGAATCGAATAAAAGCAGTGCTGGAGAGTGGAGACCGACCATTGTCTGTCACCTTCACTTGCATTTCCAGCACGTCCCCAATCTCTGCGGTCAGGTATTGTTTTAAGACAATTTCCCCAGTGTTTTTGTTGATGGTGAATAGCTCGGAGTCACCTTGGACGATCTGATAGGAGAGCTGGCCATTCACGTCCTCGTCCTCATCGAAGGCAGCCACTCGAAGCGCCAAAAACCCAGTAGGGGCCTTCAACGGCAGGCCAATGTCAGCAGAGCCATTGATGAATATGGGATAGGTGAAGTAAGGTGAGTTGTCGTTCTGGTCCACTACTTTGATGCGGATTGTGGCGGTGCTGGAGAGGGAGGGTGAGCCGCTGTCTTCGGCCTGGATCACAACTTCGATTTGTTTTTCAGATTCGTAGTCAAATGATCTCAGCGTGTATACAGAGCCGGTGTTGGAGTCCACCGACACATAGGTGGACACTGGGGATCCGCCTGGTACTTCCGCATCTATAAGTGTGTAGGAAACTTTTGCATTCTTGGCTACATCTGGGTCACGGGCCACCACAGTCATCACATACGACCCGGGGATGTTATTTTCAATCACCCCAACTTCATAGAGAGCTTTGCTGAACAGTGGCGCATTGTCATTCTCGTCTGTAACACGGATTGTATATTGTCTCACTGTTTTAAACGGGGGACTGCCCAGGTCTTCAGCCACCACAGTCAAGTTGTACTCTGGAATCCTCTCTCTGTCCAGTGTGGTGGTGGTTGTGATCATGAAAGTGTCCCCGTAGGCTTGCTGCAGGGTGAAATGATCGTGCCCGAGGAGAGAGACGCTCACGTAGCCATTAGAGCCAGAATCGCTGTCCATGGTGCTGATCAGGGCAACGAAGCTCTCCGCGGCTGCAGCTTCAGTGATGTACGCCACGCCGTCGCTTGTGGACGTCATGGGCTTGATAGTGATCTCTGGCGCGTTGTCGTTCACGTCCACCACGTCAATCAGCACGCTGCAAGTGGAGGGGACAGAGTTTTCCCCCAGGTCTGACGCTTGGATGTGCAACTCGAATGACTTTCTCTTCTCGTAGTCAACCATATACTTTAAGATCACGTCTCCGGTGTATGAATCCACGTGGAAATGTTTACGCGCCTCGGCTGGGGATGCGTCTGCGAGCGCGTACGTCACTTCTCCATTTGCGCCGTCATCTGGATCAAAAGCGTGCACGCGTAAAACTCTATGGCCCACCGGGGAGTCCTCGTTCAGCTCCACTTTGAGAGACGCGAACTCGAAAGTTGGCCTGTTGTCGTTAAAGTCCAAAACTTTGACAAGTACAGTCACAGAGCCAGATTTAGGAGGCGCACCACCGTCACACGCAGTCACTTCAAGCACATAAACATCCTCAGCTTCTCTGTCCAGCTCTTTCACCAGCACCAACTCTGCAAACTTTACGCCATCGTCTCCATCGCGCACCTCTATGGCAAAGTGAGCAGACGGCGCGCTCAGGTTATAACTTTCAATGTAGTTCACCCCGACGTCTTGATCCAACGCGATGTCTAGCGGGAACCTGGAGTGGATTGGTACGTTCTCAACTATCTCTAAGCGAGTTTCGTTGCGTGGGAAAACAGGAGCGTGGTCGTTTATGTCTTTCACCTCAATCTCCACGTGGATGAGTTGGAATTTCTCTTTGGTGAAGGCGACGACGTCAAAGGAGAGAAGGCAAAGCTGGTGCGTCCTGGGGCAAAGCTGCTCTCTGTCGATCCGCTCCGACACGCTCAAAAGTCCGTCTATTTCCCTCATATGAATTACAGATGTGTTGCTTTCTTGCATGAAGCGGAACGAAGTGTCTGGGTCCTCAGCCGGGTCGATCTTCAAATCCTCAGACAAGTTTCCTATTTGCGTTCCCGGAGCATCCTCTTCGTACGTAAAGTATTTAGTTGTAGTGCAGCGCGCGTAGAGACATAAAGTTATAAAGTAGAGTAGTCCTCCGATTCTGACTCGTCCCATGTTGAGAGTGGTTGAAAAGTTTGTTTAAAAAACTCATAAATGGTGCACAAAGTTGTCTGACTGGCGGAACGTCAACTGTGATCTCGTCTTTGACCTGCGTGGCACTTTAAACCCTGCTGTATGCAAATGTGATGTCCGCTCTGACCAATGGCCTCGCAGCGCCTAAGCCAAATGGACGCGTTTGTCTGTTTTAACACCTAGGTGCAAATGGCTTCGCAGATAAACTTTTTTTGTTAAGCCCTAATCAGACAGATAACAGTTTGACTTAAAGAAATCTGGCAATTAATTAAACTGGGGTGGGACAGACTGGGGCCATAGACGCAGGACTTGAATGGAGAAATTAGGAAACTATAGGAGACATGTTGAATCAGGTTGAAGATTGAAATTTTATTGTTGCTCACTTCGTTATCAGTTCATACATGGAATAGATGTTTTATTCTGTGTATTTATTTAACATCTCTGTACTTAAAATTCGACAACATTGCTACACTTTGATTAATAGTGCATTAATGTGATATTTTTAATTGGTTCCTTTTCATTTTGGATTTAAACTCTATGTGAAATATTCTGATGTGAGACTGAATGTTAAGCATGTTATAAAAATTTGCTGGGTGAAGTTATACTTTATTTTTCCGTAGGGAAATTAGCCCCCTGCATTTGACCCATCCTTCATTGCTGGACCTCAGAGCAGTGGTACAGTGCCTGGGGACTCATCTCCAGATATTAAGGCTTGGTCAGTTTTTACTGGTATAGACATAACTGCATCACCCTACGCAGACAAGGGGAGAACATGCAGACTCCACTAAGAAAGGCCCTGTTCTGACCAGGATTCAAACTCGGGACCTTCTATGAGAAGTGACCCTGCCATTGTGGTTTCAAGATGAGAGAAAATACATACTTTTGAGTACAGGGGGATAAATCATTGTAACCATTATCAATTGAAAATACAAAACATGTTTAAATGGCAATACACTGCTTCACACAACCACACAACAATAAGTGGACACAAGTTTTTGGCTAATCATTCATTATCATGTTGCCAAATATATATATATATATATACAAATATTTTGCCTTGGTGTGAAAGCTTTCAAGCACATGTGTAGCTTAATGTTTTAAAGGTGAAACAGGCAACTTTTCGGACAGGGTCTGCGACTTGCTGTTTGCTATAGAGAAATATCATTTATTTTACTGTAATGCTCTGTACCTCAGCATGATGAAAGAAAAAAAAAACTGCCTTCCTGTAAAAGATTCAGGCAAAACAGAAATATTAAAATAAGTTGCAACAAAATTCCTCTTTCTCAGTAATTTCCTGCTAAAACGCTTAATATAGACTTAATATCTAATTGTCCTTTTTGATGGCTACTATTACTATTTTTTTAACCATAGATGAGGAAGAAAATGTATTAGAACTGCTTAAAAGAAGACCAGAGCAACAGTAAAGGCTGAACGCTGAAAGAAAAACCACTGGTGCTTTTTCAGCCTTTCATCTTTTCTGTGTTGTCGGGGCACGCCACACATGCTGTTTCCGAATACACATCGATGCTCTCAAACTGGGTTAGCTCTAGCACTACTTTACTTCGAAACATTGACTTATTGACTTGCAAAGCCCTAATAGAAAAAAAGGCACGTTTTGACAGCAGCACACTCTTTAAATTGAGTTGTTGTTATGCTTGTGCAAACTCCACACCGCGGGGTTGAGGCAAATCCACAAACTCATTTTCTAACAATAATAAATATTTTCCATTTACTGTCAGTCAAGAAGTGACATTTCTGGAAATTGGCTCCTCTGACTACACCATACGTGCACACATGTTCAGTTATAATTAACAGACGGCTCATTTAAACAAGTTTCTTTCTGTTCTGCATTCACATTTAGATATTCTTTATCCATCCCACAGTGGGGAAATGTCAGTGTTGCATCACAGTCGGAATGAGTTGCACACAACTGTGAGATTTCATAACACTTTTAAGCAACATAAGATACATCAATAATAACTCCATACTAAAACAAAATAATAAAAAAATCTCTGACTCTAGAATGAAGATGAAACTAGTATACAATCTCTATCTTTTGCATAATGAGTACAAAAAACTCTGACTTTAGCATAATAAGGAAGTATAAAATCTCTACCTTTGGCTACTCCACCTCTGCTGCTGTGACCTGGAGTGCTGTTACATTTAATTATCACTATTGTTAGCTTTTTAGAATGGTACGTTTATGTGTTTTGTTTGTGTGGATGGATGTGTTTTTGCTGCTCCTGGACACCTGAATTTCTCCTTCAATCAATAAAGTATCTATCTATCTTTCTATCTATCTAATAAGATGCAAGTATACAGTAGAGTAGTATTCATTTAGAGCTGTGTGTAAATTATACATGGCCTTCAAAAATGATTATGGCCTGGATCTAGCCTATTTTAACTCTGGCTTCCTGTCTCAACACATCACCAGCGCAACATTATAAATCTGGGTCACCATTACTTTTGTAGAGACACATTATCACATTAGTGTAGCTGAAATGAATTGATCTTAATATGGGCATCACTTTTAAAAAAGCAGTCGCTGGGGGCCGGAGCTGTATGCATCTATTGACGCCTTTTAACAATTTCATCATGCGGCCGCTGCAGGCATACATTAGTAGCTGTATTTTGTTCTTAGAAATGACAGGGATTTGGAACAGCAAGTGTGGTTTGTCAGAAATCATTAGCACTGGATAAATAGATTAGTGGGAACATGTGAAATAGCCTGAAGTTAGTCTATGGTGTGGCCTGTTTACTCCAAATCCAATTTGACCTTAGATGGAAAGCATAAACTCAAATGTCAGAAGTCAATGTTAGCCTGGATGTTATAGCCTCGCTGGTGCCAATGCTCACAAACCACGACTAATGAGCGCACATGGGGAATACTTTTACTTCACACCTTCCTGCTGTGCTTCACCAACGTAATGGCTTTGATTGCACCTCCGGAAAGGGCATTTTTGTGTGGAGTTTGCATGTTCTCCCCGCGTCTGATGAGGAAGAATATTGCAACATGGTTAAAATGGTTAATAAAGGTATATGGAGAGGTATAAACTCATATAATGCATAATATAATTGACAAAATAAAATACAGTTCTATAATGGAATCAAACATACATACATAAAATCATTGACGACAAAAAGTTCTGTGCCAAAATATGCAACAAGGGGAGTCAGTCAGCCCCTCTACCTACTAAAAGAGAAGAGTTTTATTCCCACCGGGAGAACTTCCTTTGATGTTCAGTTCCGCTCTGGGGAAGTCTGAGCACCTCGCTGAAGCTATAAGTGTTATTTATTTTCTAATCTGCTGTCGGTGAATCAACAAATCTTGGACGCGCTTTGATTCGTGGATTCTCTTGTCGTTTTATACCATCTCGCCAACGGAAGCCTAAACAAATCAAACTTGGGACAAAACGAAACAAAACACAGTCTGAAGGATAAAGTCTTCAAGGACACAGTGTTCCTCTGTCATGTCTTTATTCTTTTTTGTACCAGTTTTTATATCTTTCTGTGTGTGTCTTGAAATGATATATTTTCTACCGCTGCCTTGGTCGCTTTGCTATAGGACAATCTGGAGGACCCTTTTTTTCAATAACCATACGTCATTTTGTTTGCCTCAACATAAAAAAAACAGTCTTGTACATGTTGCAGCTGGTGAACAAATTAGAATATATCATGCTTTTAGAAAACATATTTATCTTTAATAACACAGAGCCCTGTCGCTATTCCAAGCTTTGGCAGTGGTGTTCTCACTGAAAAAGCTGATTGAAAGATGTGACAGAGGCCAACAAATTACAAATTAAACTATGATAGTAGCAAACTGTCTTGAGAGCTATAGGAACTGGGTATATGGATTTAATTAAAATGCTCCATGCATTTTCTGTGGTATGAAAATTATGTACTCCAGATTTACACAATAGCAAAACTTGATTAGACTTCCACATACTTCATATTGCCAAGCCGTTCACAGAGAAAAGCAACAATGGCATACAATACACATGAAGGACGGAGTCGTTCGATGGCTTCACCTAAGTATTATTCTTTCACAAATATGCAGCCTTAGAATCATTCCATATTAAAATGAAGAGATCCTTTGAGGAAATTGTTATTAGACAGGAGAAAAAATCACGTCAGACCCTTTCACGATGAGCTTCTCCCATGGGGCCGTCGCTACAGAGTGCCAGTTAAAAAAAAGAAAAGAGCCCGTATACAAACTCATTCCTACCCAGATCTGTGAATCTCCTGAATGCAAGTAATGGAGCAGATTGGTGATGGCTTGTTCACTGAAAAAAGTTGCAAAAAGTAAATAAAAAATAGCTACTATTGTAATGTATTTTTTTCAAGCAAAATTATCGGCCAGTGGATCATGATATTCCCACGAGTTAAGATTTATTGAAACAAGAAAAAAAAATCTTCTGCCTACATGAGTAAGAAAAAACGGTGTGACAAATTACCTCCGGAATGCAATAAATTAATCTCGAAACTTAATTCGTCCCACTGGATGAAATTGTCAGTGTTGCATCACAATTTACAGAACAGTAGGAAGGAGCACACAAAACAAAACCAAAAATAGGTGCGTATTAAATAGAGCATAACTCTATACCTTTCATTATTCTGAATAATGTATTTCTTATAGAGTCCATATACGCTTGTCATTTCCTCTCAATATCTCAGCGTCCAAATTGCACGTGTGGGATTCTGAAAGCACCAGTTAAGAGCAGCCACAGAGCCAGACAATCATGTCATTTGATTAGCGTGGTGTTGGAGGACACCCGCAGAGTTAATTACACATACATTATCAGACTAGCTCTCTAGCTGCAAGACCTGCCTGTGCAATCAACATCATCTCCATTGTCACTGATATTCAACTGCTGTTTGTTTATTCCCAGGGTGTCCAAAGTGTGGACAGGGGGACACGATAAAGGTTTAGAGTTTTATATATATTGTCTTATAATTAAAGTCCACCATACGAGGATAGGTATTGTATCAGCAGTTTTTATAATTTATGGAGAAAACCTGTTTAATTATCATAAACAAAGGTGGCACAGTGGTGCAGAGGTTAGCACACAGTCATTTCTGTGTGGAGTTTGCATGTTCTCCCTGTGTCTATAGAATAGGACTAATCCACACTGTAATCTGAGATGTTTCCTGTGTGGGGGGACTGGATGGTTCCTCGGACTGACAGCGAACCAGGGGATAAATGAGACTGCTACGGATATGTGTCTAAAATGCCTATTGATAGCAATGAGTGGATCCAGTGACCAACACCCATCTCTCCCCCATTCTCACTCCAATAACGACCGGGTGGGTGATAACAAAAGAGCATGAGTCAACCCCAGGCAGACTTTTGTCAACCATATGGGTGATTAGGTCCTGATTAAGAGGTGTCTAAAGGCAGCTTCAAAGGGCCATCAACACCTCAACACTTTGAGCTTTTCTGTCCCACCAGCCACGAGGGCGCACACGCACTCACACGCAGGCGTCAAGAAAAACACTGTGTTGTGTCTCACGAGAGGAGGCTCAGTGGAGATGGTCCAGGGCACAGTGTGACTATCAATGCTTAACAACAAATCATGGCTGGAATATGTGCTGAAAGTAAGCTTTGATCCAATGAGTTTACAAAGCATAAGAATACAGAATACACAGCACGGGTTTTGAATCAGAATCAATATTCATTTTATTGCCATTGTGAGTAACAGGAAGTCACACACTAGGAAATTGCTTTGGCTCTAAGTGCAAATAAGTAATCAAAGTAAAAATGAATAAGGCATGGATATAAATAAATATAAAATCTACGACTACATGTTTAAGAAAGGGGCAGGCAACCATGGACAATGGCTTTCACAAAGCGGACAAATGCAAGACACAATATGTAAGTGATCTGATTGTGTATCCGTTGTTATGACTATAACAGGATCTCTTGATGTCTCTTGATGTGACACGTATGTGTGATTAAAGGTTGTCTTTAAAATGCATATCCTGATTAAGGTCTGTCAGGGAAAATGATTCTGCTCTGAGAATAACTCTGTGCCTAAAAGCTGTTCTGTAACAACCTGTGTAAGAACTGAAACTGTAATAAAGGGCCCACGGTCATGTGCTTCTGAACCCTATTTAGGTTGTGTTTACATGGAGACGCTGGGAGAGTAAAACGGTAAAGTTGGGCATCGGTTTACCCTTGTGTATAAATGAAGACAGTGTTTCAGGGGGATGAAAACACAAGTTTTGAGAAACAGCCTCCAGAGTGGAAAAGAACAGATACGCTGCACGGCGGGATGCATACTTTAGCCTGGTTGTTTTTGCAAATTTCTTCGCATTTTAAATTTCTTGTGTCTCCACAGCATCTTCGTCTAAACCACAGGTGTCAAAGTCAAGGCCCGGGGGCCAGATCCGGCCCGTGAGACCATTTCCAGTGGCCCTTGAGATAATTTTAAATTATTATATTAAATAGCAGCATTAATGGTAATAGGCGACAATGACATGTTATCCATTACTGAGAAAATTTTAATTCCATAAGAAATGTTAAGCCAGCATGTAATTAGAAGTTAGTGTTATGTTTTGTTTTTTACAAGTCTTCAATTACATTTCCTTCTTAAAGTGGAATGTCAAGAATAAACCAGACAGAGACGGATCGTGGTGCGCCAAACTCTGGAAGTTTATTTTGGTTTCTCTCAAGTTCCAGTGGTTTCAATTGTTTCTTTCTCTCAGACAGAATAAAGGCAGTACACAGTTTATATAGTCATTGTTACGTCACATATCGAAAGACATATGTGTCACACAGAGACAGAGCAAATCATAGTCATAACATAGATGCACCATCAGAGTCCTTGTAGAGTCTTGTGCTTAGCTATCTAATCCTCACAGGAGGATTTCCAAATTTTCTTAGGAAAGAGCCACCCTCTCCACTTTTTGAACAAAACCCTCTGGTCTTATTGGACGAGCACAAATCACCGGAATGATTGACAATTGGGAGGACAAATAGTCTTGCTGATCCACAGGGAAGTAGAAATATACCCTCAATATTTGGTCCAGTTTTGGTTCAGTCCACAGGAACTGAACTCATTCTAATCAGAAAAGAATATCCAATCTAACTAAAGACTAACCTGTCACCGTCCTCCAAGCAGCTCCCCAAAGGATTTACACTTTAAAATCACCTCTTCAATTTTTAGCATGTTATGGTTCACACGTCTACAACTGTTGTCAATATTTTACTTTCTGCACTAAGAAATGGAAAATAGATTGGTTGCTATTGGATACCCATAATACATACCTTCCATACAAAGCAAGTCTCCGCCGGGTAAAAGGTTGGAGCCCCCTGTTCTAATGAATAGGTAATATTATCTTTCTCATTTACCGTTTGGAATGGTAATTTAGATGTATTATGTAGAGTACAAAAGTGAATCATGTGTTCTGTATCTGAATGTTCTTTTCCCCTCAATGTTAAGTAAACATACAGACGACAAGGTAAATATAATCTGAATGCAATGGCCTTCTTTACAGCTCAAATAGCAACAAAATGTCCTCAAACTCAACACAAACATTCACAAAAGATTCATAAACGCAATGTTACAAATTATTTTCTGAACAGTGTGAGAAAAAAAATCCATTCTATCTTTTTGTGAGTGTGTGTGTAGTGAAATCCATTTTGTTCCAGTGTTTGTTGTAAAAGCCGTTAGCAGGCTGTTGTTCGAAGTGCCTTCAAATGGAACTCCGCTCTGCCCCCTGAAAAGTAGTGGAACGTGCTTAAAACCTCATCGCAGTGAAAAATTGGGAGGTTGGGAACGCATCAGGAAAGTCAATGAGTTTGGACCGCTGCTAAAAGTTTAAAAAGAACTACATCTGTCTTACGGTTTGAAAATGTTCCAAATCAAGTATAAAGCTGCAATATGTCGCCTCTGTTGCTCTTTGAGATGACTCCGTAGAGTCACAGTGAGGCTTTAAGGGCACGGTCACATAGGTTTTTACAAACGAACTAGGCCAAGTGGCCTGTATCGTCGCCACAGGGGAGTGAAAATGGCCCGCGGCCACATGAATGTGTCTTCTGAATCGTGCCAGAGAAACTGTGCTGTAGTACAATGTTTGG
Organism: Knipowitschia caucasica; assembly: GCA_964034765.1. Classification (NCBI taxonomy): domain Eukaryota; kingdom Metazoa; phylum Chordata; class Actinopteri; order Gobiiformes; family Gobiidae; genus Knipowitschia; species Knipowitschia caucasica. The sequence continues at coordinate 21,076,157 of OZ035837.1, read as the reverse complement.
TCCAGCTGGTGGCGCTAATAATAACTCCAGCGACTACCTTGTTGTCGCCGTTGGGTTAAGTTTCCACTTCTCTTCGCGCTCATCAGAGCAATGTGAACAAGTGTGAGATATTTCTTTCCCCAAAATGCAGCGGTGGGACACGTGTGCGTTGTCTTTGTGTGCGGGCGCGCCGCGAACACAGGAGTTATAGTAAGCAGCGACCGGAGCAGAGCGACCGGAGCCGGAGGATATAAGTGTGTGTGTGTGTGTGTGTGTGTGTGTGTGTGTTCTGGCGATTAAATAAAGACTGATTCTTGAATGTCTGAAGTGTTATTGCAATAGCACCACACTGAGAGCGAGGGTCAGGACAGAAGGAAGACGTATTTGTGACGCACAATATCACGTCCCCACCACACCTCATACCCCCACTCCCCACCATGTGACCGCAGCCTGACTTACTCTTTCCCAATTGATAACAAAGACATATGAAGATTTGAAATGCATCAGGGCGAGTTCGGACCGGAAACTCAAATTAATAAACACATATTCCAAAGATTTGCCAATTGTGTACGTATTTCTCCCTTTTGTTGTCCTTATTATACGTAAGTCCCTAAATCAATATTTTATTGTGAACAAAAACGAAACTAAAACTAAAATAGGAGTCATTCATTTGGACGAAGGGAATGACTAAATTGATTCTACATTTTAGTCTACAAACTAAAAAACAGAAAAAAAATAGACCATGAAAAAATCCAATCAGAAGAAAGGGTTATATAAGACAAATGAGAAAACAACCAATAGACTGGCCGGACAAAACGCGAGGAGGACCAATGAGGGCTTGCCTTAGTAAGCACCAGTGGCGCCAGCAGTGAACATCCATCACCCATCAAGTGATCAGTGATGAAAAGAACAAGAACGTGTCCACGGCTGGGAGAAAAAGAGGATATCTGTGGGCTCTTTTTATGTTTGACAAAGAAAAGAGGTGGTAATATAAAGCCCCGTGAAGAGGCATCGCAGCATAAACATGGTTGGAACCTTTAAAGTGATTCATTTGCTCGACCGCCATCATGTGACACGAACAATAAAGTCAAGTAAACTAATGAAGCTACTTGAGTCACGTTTGTCATTGTTTGCTACAAGCAATAAAACTGTATTTGTAGGTATTTGTAACCTACAGTACAGTACGTCCAGATCTCATGAGCAACATGTTTCTGAAAATAAGTTTATTTTAGTCTACTAATATTGCATAATAAAATATTAAGCCGACTCAAAGTAAGTTAAATTGGATGACTAAAATTGTGACTAAAATTAAGATGAATTTTAGTCTAAACACTAAGACTAAAACTAAATTAGAATTTCTTGTCAAAACACTGGATTGTGTCCCAGAAGAAGTCATATTTATTTGTGGTACACAGACACACACACATAGCCAGAGTTTACAAAGCATACGGATCATTATGGACCCAGGCAAAAGTACAACGATGGCTATTACTGTATGTGTATAACACACAACAGATTGTGTGTCCGTGGTGCTTCTTTCTATGTGGGTTGAGCTAATGTAAATCTGACCCCAGTGGCAGTATTAATAGCACACAGTTCGATAGTACAAGCAAGATCCATAGTAACTTCATCAGGGAAGTTGGTCAAGGGCTTCATCTATTCTACAGATTTGTGAATATACACAGGCTCACTTTCGTTTCCCATTTAACAAACTCATTTGGATTTAATTATCATACAGCATGTTTGAATAGATATTCTGTTGCTTTCATGATGTGTTTAAAGTGCATGAGTCACAGAGTCCCATTTGTTTTCGATTGAGTAAGACGCATGTAAAATTGTGGTGTGAAAAAAATAATAGTAAAGATAGTAAAAATAGTAACTGGATGAAACCATTTCTTCTTTGGTTACGCTGGCAAGTAACCACGCAAACTGTATACTACTGAGATCAGGTCAGTAGATGCTTTTAAGGGCACAGGGAAATGCCGTCGGAACGCAACGTATGCTTTGAGCGTGACACAGAGGAAAATTATATTCCTTTGTACAAAACCACGCAAAGCTCTAGTTTCAGTTTCCATTTTTGCTGTTAAATGCTGAATTATGTTGGTGCATTTGTTCACGTCTTTGCCATGGTCTCAGGAGGATGTTATTGAGGACGGAAATATACTGCTGGGGGGGCTGGGGGCTGCCCACTACTGGCTGGGCGCTAGAACTCGTTGTTTTCCGTTGCCGTCTAAATGCAGTGCATTTGAATACGGAGCCTGGTCGTTTTTGCTAATTGCTTTGCAGGGTATTCGCAGCTACTCCGTCTAAACAGGGCCTAAGTTAAATCATGAGGATATGAGGCTCCATCTAATCAATCAATAAACGCGTAGGGACCAGAGTGGTCGGACTGGTTTGGGAGTAATGCTGAATAGAGGGTTTTTTTTAGCGTTCTCCCCAGCTCTGAAATTATATTTCCATTGAATCATGAAGGGGATGGTTAGGAATCAGCCAAAGTCTGGGATCGTGTCTTTAATTCAGACAGAAGACATGTTTTATTGTTGATGGTAGACGCACGAACAAGGATTTTACAGACAGAAAGTGATAATATACTCAGGAGAAACAGAGACCTCCAATCAGCAGCTGCCACGGTGTGCTTGTAGCTTCAACCTTGAAGTTAACCAAAACAAGGGAAAAGTACTGGCTTGTGCAAATGTAAGAATGAAGAGTTTGAACTTTAACCACAGTTGCTTAAAAGTGGTATGAAATCACTTCAGGAAATATAAGTACTAATGCCACTGTGGAACATTTCACACTGAGCAGTGTGTTGAGGCAGACAGAGTGAAACACTGTTTAAGACTCTACATCCAGCACAGTGCATCCCTTTGTATAGAATTATTGCAGTATGCAATAGAAAAACAAGCATAGTTATTGAACAAATTACTCCCACCTCCTTCTCTAGTTCAAAACAACCTTACTGGGATCAAACATATGGTTCTCAAGTGCCATTTTCAGACAAACAAAGCCGTCATAACAACAGTCTCACCCTGACAGAGTGCCCAAATCTGCTGCTTAGCTCGCTATGAAGAGTCAGAAGGTAATGCCAAATTATTAGCCAAATTAGTTGTTTGCCAGTAAGAGGATTACACTTTAATCTGATCAAATGTCTCACGCACTTAAACGTATGACGAGCGGGAGAGGTCTGAAGATGGCGAAGACAGAGCAGCAGCTGGAGTATGTAATGAATGCACGTAAAGCGAAGGTGGCTTTGAAGTGTTTCAGATTCATAGACCCTACTTAGCATAGCGGCTAATTGCCCTAACCGAACGCATTAGCCGAGGTATGCCCCTCGGATCAATAGCAGACTAGAAGGGTCAGCGGAGGTCCAGGCGCAAACAAAGCTAGGCCTAGTGGGCCAGTGATACTTGTTTGTCACTTAAGTCATGTGATTAATGCAGATCACGCCTTTTGATTAAGACGTGTGCAGTGACAGTAAGAGCATTAGGCATCAGATTAATGTCCCAGCCCATCTGTTCGCGCATATAGGTGATTTTAATTAATGGTAAGAACGCTGTTAATAGGCAGTTGACATTCTCCGTCACAACAATGGCAAGCGATGATCAGGCGTGAGTAATAGGTGTCAGATGCAAGAGACCGCACAGGGGCCTTGTGGGTAAGTGTGAGGTGCTTCCTGTATGGTGAAGCAGGTAGGAGGGAGGAGGCAACATTTGGTTTGACACCAGGAGCAGTAATCCGGGCATATGCCACTGGGAACAAATGTCTCCCGGGTCCGCCTTTTGGAGCGCAGCCACAGTGTCGGAAAAGCTGTTAAATGGCCGTGCTTTTCCTCCCATTTCCGAGAAGAATGGCAGAAATGGTTTTCAGGTTGTTGGTGCAAGTTAACCCTTTAGATGACAGAGGTTTTTCTCAGATATTCTATGTGGAGCCCTGAAACTTTGTAAGAGATAGAGGACTAGTGCTATCAAAAACTGCAGACATGTTGCTGCGTTGGCTCCTATAGGTGCCAAGGGCTATGTCTAAAGCTGGGGTACCTAAAATTTCTTTTGTTTAATAGATAATACATAGTGCCCAAACAGAAAGAGTATAGTGAAAATACAATGTGAATAAATCAGACCACAACGTACTGCCTTTATTAGTAGAAAACATGCTTGATTTTTTGTATATGTGGGAAAGAAATAACGTTGTGAGTCACTATTTGATACTTTGGAATAAGAGTTATATGGCTGAATGAAGGTGGTCTTCTCTTTTCCACTTTTCCGTCTGAAAAAGCCGACCCCAGCTTTAACTTAAATGTGTTTTTACTAGTTGCATGATTAGTTTTATTGGCTACTTCAAAATTGCCATGTTCTGTGACTCAATATAATCTAATTGTAAATAATCAGGCCTGGATGTTTTACCCACTGCTGTTTACACAGGCTTGGGTGCGTCTCACAATAAATATGTTTTTAAAGATCACTTATTTCTGTGAGATAAATGTGTTGAGACTGACAACGTAACTAAGTATTGAATACTTTTCAGACTGTTGTCTTCTGACATCTGGGTCTAAGTGAAGATTAGTATTATTGAGTAAACTTTTGTACTTTTAAGATTTAAAACATTTTTTTTGTCATTGTACTTACTTGTACTTACCCAGTTATACTGGTGAATGCATTAAAGCTAGGGTACCTAACATTTTTGTTTCATAAACATGTTTTGTTGTCAGACCATGCACATATTATGCTGTTGAAGAAGATGACATAGTCTGGGATCGCGTCTTTAATTCAGACACAAGACATGTTGGTAACACTTTACATTACGGGCCGGTAAGTCCATGGTACTTACAGTGGTACTTCTAGGTACTTACAGTGGTACTTCTAGGTACTTACAGTGGTACTTACGGTGGTACTTACGGTGGTACTTACAGTGGTACTTACGGTGGTACTTACGGTGGTACTTACGGTGGTACTTACGGTGGTACTTACAGGGGTACTTACGGTGGTACTTACAGGGGTACTTACGGTGGTACTTACGGTGGTACTTACGGTGGTACTTACAGTGGTACTTACAGTGGTACTTACAGTGGTACTTCTAGGTACTTACAGTGGTACTTACAGTGGTACTTCTAGTGGTACTTTTAGGTACTTATTGTGGTACTTACAGTGGTACTTCTAGGTACTTACAGTGGTACTTAGAGGTACTTATTGTGGTACTTACAGTGGTACTTCTAGGTACTTATTGTGATAATTCTAGATACAGCTGTAACTTAGTAATTCAAGGACACTACAGTATTATTCCTATGTAGTAAATGTGGTACTTCTACATACATACATACAGAGGTCATTTGTAGGATTGTTTGACTATAAAACATAAAACAACATTATGTAAAACAAACGTCTTTATTAATATGGAATAAGTAGCACAGAAAGGACAGTATAAATACATTTAATGCATATTTCAAAACAAGTTTCAAGGACAAGGGAAACACTGCAAGAACTAGGTACCCAACCCAAGTAACAAGAATTACACATTACCAGGTACTTACCAGCCAAGTACCAGGTACTTACCAGCCAAGTACCAGGTACTTACCAGCAAGTACCAGGTACTTACCAGCAAGTACCAGGTACTTACCAGCAAGTACCAGGTACTTACCAGCAAGTACCAGGTACTTAACAGCAAGTACCAGGTACTTACCATAGGGACTGGCCCATAATAAGACAAAGGACTTTAACATAAGTACCAGTGATAACACCAGTAATTATACAGTAAGTACCAGGTACTTACCATAGGGACTGGCCCATAATAAGACAAAGGACTTTAACATAAGTACCAGTGATAACACCAGTAATTATACAGTAAGTACCAGGTACTTACCATAGGGACTGGCCCATAATAAGACAAAGGACTTTAACATAAGTACCAGTGATAACACCAGTAATTATATAGTAAGTACCAGGTACTTACCATAGGAACTGGCCCATAATAAGACAAAGGACTTACCCATAAGTACTAGTGATACCAGTAATTATATAGTATACCATGTACTTACCAGCAAGTACCATGTACTTACCAGCTGGTAAGTACCTGGTACTTGCTGGTAAGTACCTGGTACTTGCTGGTAAGTACCTGGTACTTGGCTGGTAAGTACCTGGTACTTGGCTGGTAAGTACCTGGTACTTGGCTGGTAAGTACCTGGTACTTGCTGGTAAGTACCTGGTACTTGCTGGTAAGTACCTGGTACTTGCTGGTAAGTACCTGGTACTTGCTGGTAAGTACCTGGTACTTGCTGGTAAGTACCTGGTACTTGCTGGTAAGTACCTGGTACTTGGCTGGTAAGTACCTGGTACTTGGCTGGTAAGTACCTGGTAATGTGTAATTCTTGTTACTTGGGTTGGGTACCTAGTTCTTGCAGTGTTTCCCTTGTCCTTGAAACTTGTTTTGAAATATGCATTAAATGTATTTATACTGTCCTTTCTGTGCTACTTATTCCATATTAATAAAGACGTTTGTTTTACATAATGTTGTTTTATGTTTTATAGTCAAACAATCCTACAAATGACCTCTGTATGTATGTATGTAGAAGTACCACATTTACTACATAGGAATAATACTGTAGTGTCCTTGAATTACTAAGTTACAGCTGTATCTAGAATTATCACAATAAGTACCTAGAAGTACCACTGTAAGTACCACAATAAGTACCTCTAAGTACCACTGTAAGTACCTAGAAGTACCACTGTAAGTACCACAATAAGTACCTAGAAGTACCACTAGAAGTACCACTGTAAGTACCACTGTAAGTACCTAGAAGTACCACTGTAAGTACCTCTGTAAGTACCACAATAAGTACCTAGAAGTACCACTGTAAGTACCACTGTAAGTACCACTGTAAGTACCACTGTAATTACCACCGTAAGTACCACCGTAAGTACCACCGTAAGTACCACCGTAAGTACCACCGTAAGTACCACCGTAAGTACCCCTGTAAGTACCACCGTAAGTACCACCGTAAGTACCACCGTAAGTACCACCGTAAGTACCCCTGTAAGTACCACCGTAAGTACCACCGTAAGTACCACCGTTAGTACCACTGTAAGTACCACTGTAAGTACCACTGTAAGTACCACCGTAAGTACCACCGTAAGTACCACCGTAAGTACCACCGTAAGTACCACCGTAAGTACCACCGTAAGTACCACCGTAAGTACCCCTGTAAGTACCACCATAAGTACCACCGTAAGTACCACCGTAAGTACCACCGTAAGTACCACCGTAAGTACCACCGTAAGTACCACCGTAAGTACCACCGTAAGTACCCCTGTAAGTACCTAGAAGTACCACTGTAAGTACCTAGAAGTACCACTGTAAGTACCATGGACTTACCGGCCCGTAATGTAAAGTGTTACCGACATGTTTTATTGTCGATGGTAGAGACAGCACGAACAGCACACACAATAGAATGCAAGTGTATTATACAGAGCGGAGGCATGAAGACCTCCAATCAGCAGCTGCCACGGTGCCAGCAGAGATAGTCAAAACATGAAGTGGAAAAGTACAGGCTTCTGCACATTGATAGAATGATGAGTTTAACTTTAACAAAAGTTGCTTAAAAGTGTTATGAAATCTCACATTCCCCCTTCTGGTCACACATTCTCGTGTGACCATCAGGATCGATAAACAGCAACATAACATCATGACTCAATACTTAAACTCGGTACTTCACTCGGTACTTCAAAAAACTCAGAACTCGGAATACTTCAAAAACTCAGAAAACTCATAAAACATGTTCAGATCTTTCATAAATCTTGTCAACAATCTTCAGTAAAATACCAAACTTCATCAGTCGATGGTTCCAGATATTGCTTTGAAAACAGTCTCTCCCACTTCTCCGTGTTGATTTCTTCAGGCTGCATTTGTGTCGAGCCATGAATTCTTCTGTGACGTGTCTTTCAAATCACACGTTTCAGCTTTAGTGTCCAGATTCAGCAATTCAATTCAGTCCAAATTATGTCCAAATTCAGAAATCCAGATTGTTCCAAATGATGTCCATGCAAAAGAGGACGATGGTCTTGTCCATGTCTCAGCAGCTCACAGCCTGACTGGAATCAGGGGCTGTGCAGATTGTCCAAGTGTGCTGGTCCAGATGCATTCTCTTGAGGTTTCTCAGTTTTGGCTTGAAAAAACAAACACATTTTTGTCTAAAAAAAAAGGTCTTCTGTTCTGTAGATGTCACAGACAAGGCCCACATCGTCCACCACCTGAAGAAGATGACATAGTCTGGGATCGCGTCTTTAAATCAGACAGAAGACATGTTTTATTGTCGATGGTAGAGACAGCACGACTGTCTTCATCTTATCTTGTGTATACATGTACGAAAGAACCCTGTCACTATTTTACACTTGAGTGGCTGGGTGAGGGTGGTCCTCTGTGTTTTACTTTTTATGTCTAAACAACTGATTTGAAGATGTAACAGTGGCCTGTTAAAGTTTTGAAAGTGAGGTACAAGTGAGGAATGGATATTATTACATAGTTACCCCAACTTTAATTAATGACACACTTGTGTTGAGTCACTTGAGAAGTGGGAATTCCTTTCATTTGAGAAATAGAAGAAAGTCTTGTCATCAAAAAATAATTAAAAGTTGTTTGATAAGATGTAAATATTCCAATATTCATGCACCAACAATTCAACACTCTTCTCTCTGCAGCTTGAGAATGGCTTTGTAGTCTGGAAGATCAGTAACCCTCTGCAACTAATACAAGCAAAATGACTAGAGCTGTAGGGTGTTGAACGTGTTGTTTGGTCTCACCAGTCTTCATGCATGTGTGTGCAATTCTCTAAACCAGGCTTATTAAATGACATGATACAAGGTAGCACGCACTGTCTCACCACCTGCGCTTGTTACAAATCAAACATATATCTCCTGCAGAGACGCTCTCCCAGCACCTCAGCTCGTACACAAACAACCACATCCGTATGCAGTTCCTGGGAAAGAAATTGGCATAAAACCAGAAAAATAATTATCAAATGCAGCACGATGCTCTTATTAGATATGTGCACGGATTTGTCATACATGAATATATTATCAGCTTCCAGTGTATTTTTATTTCAATTTGCATAATGCACATTACTTCATTTGCAGATAAAACGTGGCATTGATGGAGGTGTACAAAAAGAGCCTCGCGAATCCACTAAAAATATTGTTTACTTGACATTTGCCGCACAATCCCAGCCATGCTCATTATTACCACAGGTGGAGATATGAAATATGCTTTGAGCTTGTTATGCGCGATAGATATTAAATTGATGCATTGGGATGTCTGGTGTCATTTGGTATTTGAACGAAGGCGGTTCAGGTGTACGGCATTGGCTGATTTATTATTTGTCGATGATAGAGAGATTTATAGCGGTTAGTTTAGCCTGTTGACTAGGGAGAGGTTAGTAAACAAGCACATGTGTGGGGAAAAGGTCACTGTGGCTTTATTTCATTAGTAAGTGTACATGCATGCATACACACAACATGTACATTTCTCCATTGTGAGATCAATAAAGTTAATCTTATCTTATCTATATGTATAACTGAAGGCAAATATTTTCGCACATAGTGACTTGCATTGTTTATAGCCATTATAAATGATAATGACAAAATTATACATGGTATTTCGTGTTTCGTGTAGAAAATATATAGTGACATGGTCTCAAGGACAAAAATGCTATGAAACTCTACACTGCTACTACTACTTTTTGTTGCTTTTCTATGTATTTAAAAATCACCAGCTGCAAACACAGCCATGCAACTGTCACTTCACTATTCACCAAAACTTTCTATGGGCAATAATTTTGTTTTAAAAGGAAGAACACTGGTCTGAGGGTGGTATCACAGTGGTACAATGACATCATATCATTACAGAATTGAAAGTGGAGAATTTAGAGGTAATGCACAGGAATTACTCAAACCGGATAAATCAGTCGAACGAAGTCACTTTAGATGGATGAAAAGACAAAGAGAAAGAGAGAGAAAAAAAATCAATGCTTCCATTACTATAACATGCTATTTCTGGTGCGCAACTGTTCTATTCTGACAGTATGAGAAACATTATTGATGATAACTATGTCACTGTGTAAAAGTGTATATAACGTCTGATTTATATGAAGCTTCTAGGGTTTTGTGTCAGTGGGCAAGAGAGATAGCAGATTCACTTTGTTGTCTAATAATATTGATAAATAGATAAGGCATCAGTTTTATACAGTACTTTTTTGGACAGTCAAAGACGCTTTATATGTCTTTATTCTTTTACTCCATACGCAATGGTGATACACAACTAATGTAGCCACATCTGCCCTGGGGCACACTGACAGAAGCGAGGCAAGTATGGCACTTTACAGCCGCCCCACTATGTTCCCAGAGGTCTCCCATTACAGTACTAACCAGGTTCTGCCCTGCTTAGCTTCAGAGGTCTGAGGAAATCAATAACATGAATTGAACATAAAGATTGGCCTAGCTGTATTGTAGACAAAATAGCAAAATGTTTACCGTACATCTTCAATAAAAAACATGTATTTATTTTATGCTTCATCCGTTTGATATAGAAAAAAACAGGGCTGCGGAAAGTATTATTGCATTCCATTCTAAAGACTGCTGTGAAGGCCTGGACCCGCAGTGGATGAATCACCTGTTCTATTATGTCGTATGAGAGAAGTGAAGTACTAGTTCTTGTGCACACTTGGGACTTTTGCAATTGTTTTCCAATGTGATTTTACTGCAAATAAAATTGATCTGAATCAGTTCTAGCTACAAAGGTTTCAGAAACATGCAGCAGTTAAATATAGTCTTTGTCCTTCTCTATTCACTGTATTTTATTTAGAATGGCATACTTTGTACTTTGTTTTTGAATATCCCCCCAGTGATGTCCTTTAAGGATTAGTTATTCACATACATTTACAACACATTTCTTATCGACAATATTTGCAATTACCAACGCTGTAGATCAGTGTGGAAATGTACACTGTCCTGCAACACTGTAACTGTAAATTTTCGTGATGCAAATTGTTAGTATATGTATATTTGTTTATTTTGAACCTACACAAAACATATTCTTACATATATCATTATCACAGACAGAAACACTTGTACCTGATTCAAATATCTGTATTTTTATAACAACTTTTTCTGTCGCCGCAATTATTCAACTTTAAAAAATGGGAATGTTTTTAGATAGTGAGATCTAAATGCACAGTCAATTCAGGTAGACGTTTTTTAAATGTTTTTTCTTGGAACTGAGTCACAAACAAGCAAATGTCAAGAACATTGTGTATGTAGGTAAAAGCAATTACGAGTATGCTAAAGTATTAAGATTGGTCACTTAAAAAAAAAAGAAAAATATTTAAAGGGGATGTCTGGGGTACACTGCATTTCCTCACTTGCTAGAAATAATATGAACTTGATTCGCATTAAAGGTGGTTGTGATAAATATTTCAGTAGGCGCCATGATAGAAAAGACAAGGTGAACTTATGCTATGAGCAAAATGCATAAAAGTCAGCTTATTATCTCTGACATGGCATAAGTGTGAAATCATATGCAAAGCCGGTGTACTGGACGTGTTATCGCTCCATAAACTAGTGATTCATACATGCTCCGTTCAATTTAAATTTTCCCTAACCTCGCTTCGTGACGGGCTTCGTGCTGCCGTACATGTGCAGATAAATAAATTACACAAATATTGAACTGGATTAAATGGGATTTTAACCTTTCAGAGCTATGCAGAACATTGGAGAACGCATTGAGTAACTTATTTCAACATGGCTGGGGCGCTCTGGGTCAAGCCCTTATCGGTTTCCTCATCTCACTTTAACCTGAGTTGCACTGTTAAACTGGGGATAGTCATGTCACGGGGTGGGATAAGGGAGGGGTCTTGTGGAGTCCCTAATCTGCTGCCATTTGTGCTGTCTGAGAGGCAGATAAAATGCGATTATCCGGTAGTGGTGGTGGTCGGAGGCAGCTGTGGAGGTGCGAAACACAAGGAGCTAATGCTGCTGCACCCTCTGGTATTTGGCACCTCCTGTGGGGCCGTGATGCATAGAAGCCACCCCCCGCACTGGACGTGAGTGTTAGCCGCAATCGCTCCCTTCAATTGGGTCTGACTGCACGGACAAATGTCTCACATGAGGCCAGTGACGGCGTGCGGATTTGTCATGAGTGTGAGAAACTTTTACACACAAAAAGACCACCATAAAGGAAATGCGTTTCCTCCCAACTACGACCATTTCTGAATCTTTGAACTTTCAAGTATACCGTTATTATAAGATTACAAAAAATCTTTTATCCGTCCCACAGTAGGGAAATTTTTGTGTTGCATCATCGGTTCCAGAACAGTAGGAATGAGGAGCATACAACACAAGATAAACAATAACTCTAGCTATAGCATAATAAGGAAGTAAGTCCAAAATCTTGAACTTTAGCCTAATGAAGAAGCAAAAATGAACTACAAAAGCTCTGACTATAGCAAAAAAAAGTCTGTATGAAGTCTATATCTTTAGAATAATAAAGAATCAAGTTTAGAATACTGTATTATTCTATAGTGCAATAAATATATAGTTGTATGTGTCCATCCATGATCCAGGACACTCTACATTTATGGACATTTATCAACGCTTATGGACATTGGTCATCTGCCCCTTAGTTTTCTGTTGTAAACTTTTTGATTCTCTGATCTGTATTGGTGAATTCAACGGTTTTGTAAAGTCCCCCGAGATAACTACTGTCATGATTTAGGGCTATACTAGTGTAAACTGAACTGACTTAAATTGAATGTATACATCTGTGAATGTTAGCTGCAGTTATATGGCGTTTTATCTAAGCCACATGCATCCAGGTCTGGTCTTTTTGTATAGGACTTCTATTGTTATAAGTAGGATTAACACAAAAGGACTCACGTTATGCATGTGAAGTGGTATCTTATATTCGATGCGATGTCAATCCTATAATAAACTCAAGGTGAGAAGTGTTGCTTTTCATCATTTCATCCACTGTAATAAATTATCGCTGTCTGCATCTTCAGGAAGCATTACAGACTGGATTTCAGTGTTATCTCTACAACCGACTTACTGATACTTTAAATAACAACACCAAAACCTTCCTGTCATTGAATACAACATTGGCTCACATTTAAAATGTTTATCTTTATGGGATATTATGCAATGTACAATTTTTTTATTTCATTTTAACATGTTGCAAAATTGTTCCCTCATCCAAAACATACCAGAAATTGTATTTATCCTCATGCACACATCATTTATTTGAACCAGGTTTGTCTATTTAGTCGTTTGAGGAAACTGCTTGGTCACATGACGCTCACTTCAACAGCAGTTCTGGCCACGTATCATCACTGCACGATTCGCTCTAGTTGGTTCATGCGCAAGGGGAGCTCAGAGTCTTCCACCCATGGCAGCTCATGGGCAGCTCATGGGCAGCTCGAGGATGCCATACCTTTGACTGGGAGAACAGGCCATACGCTGTCCATATTATTTACTGTCTTATCTGTACAAACACCCCATCCGCCCATCAAGGTCACACTGCAATGAATCCTTATTAGATTTTGAAGCCATGGACAGAGACATTATCTGCATTTTAAAACAAAAATAAATTATGTTTTTTACAACTGCATGCTTCCATTGATGTCTCATGCTGAATATTTATTATAAAAGCAGGAAGTAACTTTTTTTCTTATGCAATTTGGGAGAGCTCATTTCCTCACCCTTTCCATATCATAGTGTATCCATATATTTGAACATGTTAATTTCCATCCATCCATCCATCCATTTTCTACCCTTTAATCCATTTCTGGGTCAGGGGGGTGGCAATCAGAGATGCCACCCAAGTGTCATAGCACCAGCCCCTCACTGACCCTCTGCAGGTGGTGAGTCCACAGGAGGACGGCTGCTCTCTGAGTGTGAGCATAGCCTTGATCTTTCAGTGGGGGCTTTGGGCAAAGTGGGGTTAAGCGTCTTGCCCAAGGACACAACGTCAGCAGTCATCAGTGGGAGTCGGTGGAGAAGGTGTAGAGGTGGGAATTGAACCCACAACCTTCAGGCCTGAAGGCCAATGCTCTACCAACTGAGCTACTGTCGCCCTACATGTTAATTTATTATACTTTAATTGGTTTTTTTTTACTGGACTTTAAGTGTCCAGATCTCTGAAGTTTCCTGGATGACTGCAGTAGAGTACTCTACCTCAGATGAAAGACTCAGGGGCTATAAATCAATCAGCCCCAGAGCCCCAGCCCCTGCGCCCCACAGCCCCACTGCCTCACAGCCCCACTGCTGCTATTGGCTCCTCCCTCACTCTTATGTAGTCTGTTCATGTCAGTTGGGAGCAGTTATTGTTTGCACAGCTCTGCTATTCAGGACAAGTGAGGCCTATACCTAAAAATATATATTTGTTAAACAAAGGTTCACTTATGTAAATGAACATGTAACATAAGACAAAATATTAAAATTCTTTACTTTTTATGATAAATATAATTAGTCTATTAGGGCCAACATGAATAATCAAACTTTCTCTGTAATTAGATCTCAGTGGAGCGGAGATGTGTAAAACAGAGAATTAATATGGATGGCATGTAAACATGTTTCCAGGATATTCTCTGCATGTTGGCCACAAAAGACTTGGGTCTATTATGAAAATTTTGAGCGACACATATTGTTGTTTAAATCTGAATCTAAATCTCTAAAAGAGCAGATCAAATGCGGCATTAGTATTCACCGACAAATCATGTTTGGCTGCGCTTCCTCTACCCCCACCTAACTCAGCGCGTCCCCCACTGTGAAACCAATGCCCACTGCTGCTGCCTGAAAACCACCCTGCAACAGTTGCTACACTCTTATTTGTATGAACATGTTTAGACGCACAATACTGTACATCCCCTCCTTTTATGCAGTTTGGCTGACAACAAGAGCTGACACCTTGCACCAAATCTGACACCAAAAACTGTCATAGTCTCTCAAATGTAGGCCAGTTACTTCAAAAATGTGAAAAACATGTCTTAAGTGGCTACCCTTTACGATTTGGATTACACCCAGGATGAGAGTGCCATCTACAGGTTGAAACGTTGCCATGTCAACCAAGCAGAGAGCCAGAATCCACAAAAACACGTGCCCTTTTCCATTCCCCACATAAAAGGCTGGGATAAATAGCCAGTACTAATGAATGATAAGTCAATTTAGGGGTGGGGGCTTGTTTTCTGCACACGGATGCCACGGACTAATGAGAAACAGAACCTGTGGATGGAAAATATTCATATCAGCGGCGTATTTATTTGTGCCTTCTGTTAGTGAGGGATACACCACGGCGCTCAACCCAATCGGGTTTGACTTCTTCACATTTCATTGGGAATATTGAATTATGTGGCCTAAAGGGGGATCCGCTCACAAGGGCCACACAGGGATCAGTGAGAGGGCCTTCACATTAGAGCAGCGTAGATTCTACTCCCAGTATTTGCCTTGACACATCGCTTTAGCTACAACCTCTGTGATTTCCATTTTCAGTGTCAACATGGGAAGGATACGGATTGTGCCTCCAGGGCGGTTGCCAAATGAAACCTTGTTTGCATGGTGCTTAGAAAGTGTACGGAAAAAAAAATCTGAAGGTGCAAAACTTGAAGGGAAGAACAGCCTGAGACAATAATTGAAAGAGATTAATGTTAATTGATAGTTAGTCTGGGCCGCTGTGGAGAAAATTAGTTCTCAAAGTTCTCGTATTTGTACAAAATGTAATTATTTCTTTGACAGAGTTGACAATTATTCAAATGTAATTGTTATCTCTGGGTTTGTAAAGGAGGATTTTGTCTTTTGTCGCTACATTGTGTGCTAATTTCCACAGTGGACACGTTCAGTATTCATTATTTGTAAAGAGACAGTGTGTGATTCCAAATTACAGCTAAAATTAAAACACATACAAATCAAATGTAATAACTATAGAAGCAAAAAAATAAACTATAATTCATCCTGTTAGATCCAAAGCCACCAGTTAAAGCGGCAGTACCTAATTTCCTAATCCCAAAAATTGAACCATATAATAGAATCCCTGTAACTATAGCTCCTCCCTCTCAAAATAGTCACAAAAAATTTCACAAAATAGTTAACTAGTTTCACTAAAATGTTCACCTAAAAGTTCACTGGCTCTTTCACATTTTTGGATCAGCTTTTTAAGACGGACAAGTGAAAAAGAGAGACCCACCCTCACTCAGCCAATCAGCTCTTGTGCCTCTCTTTCTTACAAGTAAAGGAAAAGATGACACGCTTTCTAACACGCAGAATACATGTTGTGGTCTGATTTGTTCACAAAGTTTTAAGACACTTAACAAGACAAATAATATGTATTTTGTAGGGTATAGAAATTAAGTACCCCAGCTTTAATCTTGCACAGTCTAGAACCATATGCCATAAAAGGTGAGGATTTTGCCAATAGTGATTTCTAGACATGTTATATTATAGTGCAGCTCAGATAAATTAATAAAAAGCCTTTCGACAACCATAATGTTAGTGTGAAAAAGGCGCTGATGATAACTTGCCTTGACACATCTGAATCAAGACAAAATCATCACAACTGCATGCAAAATGTTGATTGTTTTCCCATACAATGAATCCAGCATATTATTTATCATATATAAGTGCCATGGGACTCTCCATGCAGTAAATACGTATAAATAATGCATGTTTATGATCTCAGTGGCTGCTGCAGGCTCTGTACAATTATCATTAACATGCATGGATTATAACACAGATGGATTCTGCAAGTGAGATCCAAAAGTAGGAATGACGTGTGTGTATTGGGTAAAGTTTGACCAAAAGTTAGTGGTTGAGTGGGGGCTGTATCTAGGCGGATTACCATTATCTCTCAAGACTGTAAAACTGCTCGATTTACTGAGCAAACCGATAAATCAGTAAGTCCCTAATCAAACTAAAATAGATATTTAGTATTCACCGTTTTTTAAAAATCCAGCCCTTATTTCCTGCGCTCTTAGGGGAGTATTTATCAAGCCAAGAAAGTGGTAATTTGCAGATGGAAAATAAAATAGCGTGTTCAATTGCAGGTGGTTCAGTTCTGTAAGAGGTGCATAATAAAACAGTTTGCCCTGACGAGTTCAGAAATGTCTCATATAAAGTGTATCACAAGGAAAAGAATCAGCTGCTTGCCTCTGTGAGATATTGATTTGGGCCATCACTATGGTCCGGCCGCGTGGCTCTTTCTCGCTGCACTTACAGTCACACAGTTATAGTTATGTGCCGGAAAGGGCCAGGCAGAAATCATCAAAATGACTCAAACTCAAAGTGATGGCACAGCAAAGCGTCAAGCGCAATTGATTCTTTTGTGATATATATATGTTTTTTTCAATTTGACTAGAGCAGCTGAAGGATGGGTAACAACATATGTACCACTGTTTGACAATCACGGTTTGAAAGTTCAAAAACACGCATGTACATGAAAAATTTGCTTAAGAACTCAAAGCAAAAATGGAGTAGATCTAATACGGGATAACTTTACTTTACCCTAGGACTCCAAGAATTCTCAAACTACCAGTCAATCTGACGGCTCCTATTTTTCGCTACTATTCAAATTTTGCCATTTTTATCTTTCATACATGCTAAAACTGGTTAATAAACATAACATATAGCAACATTAAATACTAACTTCTGTAAGTAAACAATGTGTTGCTATGCTCCAAGTTGAGATTGCTCTGAACCAGTCTAGGACCAGTCTAGACCCGTCTAGGATCAAGATAATTTCATAAACATAATGACATAGAAATAAACTACATATAGAAATTGAAAAAGTCACAATGTTATGAAGACCAAAAACGCACATGGATTTATCAAACTTCCAAAACAATAAGCCGTCAAATTGACTGCTCCAGGAGTTCTGTATTATAAGTGTGAACATCAACATATTCACGTTATATAAAGCCCGTATTCAAAGCAGTTCACTTCAAGCCCTTTGGCCTGATTACATACAAACTGATTGCCCTCTGTGTTTTATGCAGGCTCACATGTTCTAGCGCATGTGTGCCAATGTTAACAGTGTTTCCCACACATAGACTAATCTGTGGCGCACCGCCACAGATTAGAGACCGCCCGCCACAAATTGCGTTTCGTATTATTATATATATATTTTTTTTGTTACGCTATTTAAAACATGCATCGTCTAGTGCCGCCGCAGCGGTCAATTTGACAGCGGGGAGGGGGGTTTAAAATGTGGCGGCCCTTCGTAACTCTCACTCAAGCTACGCGTCTCTCCCACATACAGAGACCTACACACACACAGCCCCTCCCCTTCGTGCACACCGCGTGTCTCCGTCTCCATCAGCGATCATCGCTGTAAGCAGCTGTGTCTATTAATTTACCGCGGTAAAGTGGCCCGCATCTTTCAGCTCTATGAACATGCGGCCCGCATCGGGGAAAAGTCGGTGCGCGTTTTGTTGAGAACTTACGGTAACAGCGGAACGTCCTTTCGGAGTCACCCATTTTTATCGAACAGAAAGCGCGCTGGGGTCTGGGAGACACGTTTTTGTGATTAAAACCTTATAGAGATGCCACCCGGCACACATAGCACCAGCCCCCTACGATTCCTCCGGCAGATTGTGAGTCCTCAGGAGGATAGCCACTCTATTGTTTACATGTATAAAGTACACAATTTGGTCCGCTAGTGCAATTTTCAAGTATTGTAACTATTTACTGGAATAAGGTGTGCGACTAATTTCACTTGACTCATGACCTTATTATTGCCCTCTGCCACTGTACCAAAGACCAGAAACTTTTACTGTAGAAATATTGAGAAATATTGAGGTAAAGTAGCCATTTTGGTCCAAAATACCTCCAAAATAGTCAAAACATGTCACTTTTGATCTACTGTAACTTTTTACTGTAAAAAGGTGTGCGACTAATTTCACTGGATTCATGACCTCAAGATTGTCCTCTACCACTGTACCAAAGACCAGACACTTTTACTGTAGAAATATTGATTTAAAGTAGCCATTTTGGTCCAAAATAGCCTAAAAATGGTCAAAACATGTCACATTTGATCTACTGTAACTTTTCACTGTAAAAAGGTGTGCAACTGATTTCACTGGATTCATGACCTCAACATTGCCTTCTACCACTGTACCAAAGACCAGACACTTTTACTGTAGAAATATTGAGAAATATTGAGGTAAAGTAGCCATTTTGGTCCAAAATACCTCCAAAATAGTCAAAACATGTCACTTTTGATCTACTGTAACTTATTACTGTAAAAAGGTGTGCGACTAATTTCACTGGATTCATGACCTCAAGATTGATTGTCCTCTACAGCCGACGACCACCACACATTGCCTTCAAACCTGTGGGAAACACTGTGTTAATTTGTGCTATCTTTCCAAGGCCTCCCTCCTTCACCTTAAGCACATTCGCACTTCTCCACATCTCCACATCTCCATATCCTTGAATGCTTTCCCTCCTTGAAGCAATTTCCTCGTAGCCCCATTATCTGATGCTTTGGAGAACTGCTTCCCCTCATGGCAGGTGCAGATGACACCACTATAGGGCAGTGTGCTGTGCAGGAGGCTGGCTGTTAAATGTTACTACTGGCTCCTCGCCCGAGCTCCAACACGCCCTGCTCTCTTATGCAGGCCTGGCCACTGGGGGCGGAGTGTTGGGCCAACTGGCCACTGAGGGGTGTAATCACTCCCCCTGACATATTTGGCACAAGTGTGGCTATTTGCTAGACAACAGAAGCTGAGCGAGAGAAAGAGAGGCAGAGAGGGGAGGATCGTGTTGCTTAATCCGTTTTAGGCCAGAAGATGGCAACATTGAGGTGGGGGATTGGGCTTTGGAACGACTGGAGTATTGTAATGGCTCATGTAATGTACAGCAGAGGGAAGGCAGGGGGGAGAGAAAGGGCTCAGGGAATTCAAGCGAACAAACACTATGTAAATGTAAGCCATAACACTGCTATTGAGAGTCTGCTGCTATATTTCCTCCGAGGTTTTGTTTTGTTTTGTTTCTGTAATGCTAGACCTATTTTAAAGCAAAAGTAATAGGCACGGTAATGAAAGCAAATCTACATAAATGTGCTATAATGTTTACACTGTATCTATATGCGCTGTTTGTTTGATATTCTAACACACACACTAAAACAAACAAACACATGCACATTAGAAACAGTGATAGCAAAGTCATCACTGTCAAGAAAGTATTCCACATAAGAGAGGTCCTTCTCTGTGTAAGACGTGATGCACCAGATGGATCCAGTAGGGGGAGCTCTTTAAATGCAGCTCACAAGGACTTCTTTTTAAGGCATTAAAGCACAAAGGGCCCGTGGTGAGCTGAAAAATGCATCATTTAGAAAGAAATCAACTGAACAATATACTGCACTTTATCTAGACCATGTTTTGAATACTTTAATCCCCAATTATAATAAAGTGTATCTTTCTGTGTGAAGCCGTGATGGGCGTCTGGCACACAATAATAATTACTGTTAAATTATCCATTCAATAAAACAGTCATTCAAACGTGGTTTGGTTAATAATCAATCACAGCCAAAACCTTGACCTTTATGAAGATTGCAATGACCAAATATTGTATTTTATTCGTAGTATTAATAACCCTTTAGGCAAGTAGCAGCTTGATGAGCTCCTGAATCAAGAGCACTTTTTATACACTGACCTGGCTCAGGCTCAGCAGATACAGTTCCTTTGTTTTTTTTTGTTTAACTTGTTTTTCTTAATTGATTACAGTAGTCTCTTGGAAAGTTTTGGGGCAACAACTCTAAAAAGGTTGAATGTTGGTACCTCTTTATGACAATACCCAATATGCAGCCCAGCACAAAGAAAGACAACACATAGTTGACTCATGTGGGTTTAGTAACTACTTAATTAAAAGGTTAAAATGAGAAGATGGATTATTAATGAAGTATTTGTATTTGTTGATTCTGTCTTCATGCTCTATCAAAGCTATCCAAGGTAGTCTCTGCTGTCACTGTGCTCCTACAGAAAGAATGGAGGTGATTTTGCGACAATGACTGAACATTTACAGAATAAAATCTAATGCTATTTTGCTTATCTTGTTTACTTTGAAGCCTTGGGCTGTTCTGGGGGAGTTCAACCACAATGTCAATTTTACAATACTTGTATTTTTCCAAACAATTTTGGATAGTATAATTCCATGCATAACTCCTTCCTCTCAGGTCCAGAGGTTATCTTCACTCATGCAGAAATGGCAGGTTTAGGAAATGGTCTGTTTAAAGTTGAATCTCGTATTGTTGTGTTGGCCGTGACCTTGCCTGGCCGACGCATTGTGCAACAAAGCCTGTTATTTTATACAGAAAGTTTAAATCTTCTGGTTAGCTCAGTTTTTTAGAGGTGATAATTCTGTGACAGGACTTCTGAGTGGGTGGCCATGCAATCCAGCAAAAAAATACTGGTGACAGAATTCTCCATATTAATAAGATGTTCATATGACTTTTCTGAATACCCATTTTTTGCGCAGGAAGACAGAGTTCCATTATTTAAAGCTGAGGTACCTAAGTTTTCAAAATGTAATATGTAATACATGGATTATAGATGGCATAGATTATGCCACAGGTTCCTGGCTCTAAAACAGGCATTTCAAATTCAGGCCAGTGGGCTGAATCTGGCCCGCAAGACCATGTGGCCGCTGAAATGTTTTTCAATGATCATCATTACAGTAACGTTCAGCATTGATGGTGATGGGATACTACGGCATAATAAACTTCCTTCTAAAGCTTACTTTCTCAGGATAACAACCATATAATTTCACCTTTTCTAGACCCTGCTCTGAAACATGCCTATGACTAGTTATCGAATATTTTTGGCCACTGTCACTGGTGAAAATGGAGCGATCCGCCCTCACTCAGCCAATCAGCTCTCAGCCCTAAGACAGTGACTCACACAGTATACAAGTATGTTTAGCATGATTTCTATTGTTGTGGTTTTGGCTTGTTCCCACAGTTTATTTTTTGCAAGACTCTTTTTGTTGGAAGAAACAACATGTATTAGTCAGCAAACAGAATATAGGTACCCCATCTTTAGGTAATATATTGATACCTCAGCTTCTACTCATGGTACATATTCAACAAACTCAAGAAATATACATTTAACCCTCTCAGGACCCAATTCAATTTGAAAATTATCATATGGGGTAGAAATATACAATGTTTAGGTTTCCTTTATTGAGCAACTACAACATGTTGCAGATTTGCAACATTAACTCGCTGTGGTAAATAGAGCTAACCCGGGGAAAAACCCAGAGGACATAATAACCTTCTAATTGGCATGTACTGTATAATCATCTTTCATTGACATCTTGGAAGCGAGACACCTCTGCCTCCTGGTGAGCAGGTGGAAAACTGTGTGTTGCTAAAGCTCAGCTCAGGCCCTGTTTATACTGAGACGCTGCGCAGACGTTTCCAGGCTATTAACAGAAACGACCAGGCTCCTAATGCAAATTTCTCAGCGTTCACATGAGGTTGAAAAACGATGTAGTTCTAGCGCCCGGCCAGTAGTGGGCAGAGAAACTTTACAACACGACACACGACCCCGTGCCCCGTGCCCAGCCCCCCTCTCGGCAGTAACCTCACTTCCTGTGCCAGACCCTCAGAGAGTACCAACATCATTCTGCATTTTAACAGCAGCTGTGAACATGGGAACTGAACCTAGAGCTTCGCGTGGTCTTGTTTGGACGAACGAAGGAGTAGAATCCTCCTCTGTGCCGCGCTGGAAGCCCACGAAGCTAGTTAGTGTGACCGCCGCCATTGTTGTTTATGTTTGTTCTTGTCCAAATTTACGTGCGGGGAGCAGCGCGGAGGTGGGGGTCAGAGCAGAGGGGGATTTCACACCTTTCCCCTCTCGCGGGTGTGAAAGAGAGCCCCCGCTGTGCAGCGTATCTGAGGCCCTGTTTATACTGAGACGCTGCGCAGACGTTTCCAGGCTATTAACAGAAACGACCTGGCTCCTAATGCAAATTTCTCAGCGTTCACATGAGGTTGAAAAACGATGTAGTTCTAGCGCCCGGCCAGTAGTGGGCAGAGAAACTTTACAACACTCACACGACCCCCAGCCCCGTGCCCAGCCCCCCTCTCGGCAGTGTACTCACTTCCTGTGCCAGACACTGAGTGCCAGGCTGAGTTTACACGGAGACAATGTGGCAGTAAAACGGTTTAGTTGGATGTCGGTTCCTACCAACCG
Organism: Knipowitschia caucasica; assembly: GCA_964034765.1. Taxonomy (NCBI): domain Eukaryota; kingdom Metazoa; phylum Chordata; class Actinopteri; order Gobiiformes; family Gobiidae; genus Knipowitschia; species Knipowitschia caucasica. Next base: position 21,052,966 of record OZ035837.1, on the reverse strand, counting down.
TTCATACGAAGACTGTGTTCCAGGGGGGTGAAAACCTAAGTGTTCAGATCCAGCCTGCAGAGTGGGACAACTCAGAAACGCTGCACAGCGGGGGCTCTCTTTCACACCCGCGAGAGGGGAAAAGGTGTGAAATCCCCCTCTGCTCTGACCCCGCCTCCGCGCTGCTCCCCGCACGTAAATTTGGACATGCGCAGTAGCGGAGAACAAACAAAAACAATAATGGCGCCGCCCGCACAAACTAGCTACGTGGGCTTCCAGCGCAGGACTGAGGATAAATCTACTCCTTCGTTCGTCCAAACGAGACCACACGAAGCTCTAGGTTCAGTTCCCATGTTCACAGCTGCTGTTAAAATGCAGAATTAATGTTTGTGCGTTCTGAGGGTCTGGCACAGGAAGTGAGGTTACTGCCGAGGGGGGGGCTGGGCACGGGGCTCGGGGTCGTGTGAGTGTTGTAAAGTTTCTCTGCCCACTACTGGCCGGGCGCTAGAACTACATCGTTTTTCAACCTCATGTGAACGCTGAGAAATTTGCATTAGGAGCCAGGTCGTTTCTGTTAATAGCCTGGAAACGTCTGCGCAGCGTCTCAGTATAAACAGGGCCTTAGAACGCACCAACATCTATCTGCATTTTAACAGCAGCTGTGAAAATGGAAACTGAAACTAGAGCTTCGCGTGGTCTCGTTTGGACGAACGAAGGAGTAGAATTATCCTCTGTGCCGCGCTGGAGGCCCACGTAGCTAGTTTGTGTGCGTGGCGCCATTGTTGTTGATGTTTGTTCTCCGCTACTGCGCGTGTCCAAATTTACGTGCGGGGAGCAGCGCGGAGGCGGGGGTGAGAGCAGAGGGGGATTTCACACCTTTCCCCTCTCGCGGGTGTGAAAGAGAGCCCCCGCTGTGCAGCGTTTCTGAGTTGTCCCACTCTGCAGGCTTGATCTGAACACTTACGTTTTCACCCCCCTGAAACACAGTCTTCGTATGAACGGTTGGTAGAAACCGACATCCAACTATACCGTTTTACTGCCACATTATCTTCGTGTAAACTCAGCCTAACTCCAGCAGTGGTACTTCTGAGTAGAAAAAGGGTCAAATCTGCAATGCGTGCTCTATTATTTATTATCTATTTATAATGCACCTTATACTTTCACAGAAAAGGTGCAACAGAATATAATGCAAGACAAAAAAAAAAATCAAAATACATAAAATAATTAGATTGATCTGATTTACGAGACATGATATATCTCCACAGTGTCAGTATTAATCTTCTCTAATTGTATATAAATGGCCTTACTTCTATTTTCAGTCAAGTTTCCATTATGGGATGAAATCTGAAAACCCCCCAAAATAAACCTAGGCTGTTTTGTACCTATGCTTTTTGATTTAGTCTTCAACATGGAGCAGTCTTTATACATTCAAGTTGTATAAAAATGTTTATCGGATGCATAGTTCATCTTGATTATTATTATTTGGGGGTGTGAAAGTAACCGGAGCAGTCGGATGAAACCTGGACAGACACAGGTTGAACAGACTCCACAATTGTTAATGAGATTGTTACCACTTTGTCACCATAAAAGGATAATCTCTTCAAAAGAATGCATTATTTTAAAACAATTCAATTCAATGTACGTTTGAGTAGCCGTAAGTCTCAACAGCAGTTGTCTTGAAGGACATTATACATTTTTGAGCATTGGTCTTTGAGCTTGAATGTCATGGGTTCGAGCCCACCACAAGACCTCCTCCACCGACTCCCACTGATGTCTGCTGTTGTTGTGTCCTTGGGCAAGACACTTAACCTATCTATGCTCTCACTGACAGAGCAGACATCCTCCTGTAGACTCACCACCTGCAGGAGGATCAGTGAGGGTGCTCTGTGAATTGAGTGGCATCTCGACCCAGAAATGGACAAAAGGGAAGAACATGGACGGATGGCAATAATGACGAACACATTGGAGGCATTTGTTCATATGAAATGTTATTGCAAATAACTATTCCAGACATTACAATATTGATCCAATAATGCTTTACATTTGTATCGACTTTCTGTCCAAAACTGCAGACCTGAGTTTCATAGTTTCATGTATCTGACAACAGCACATTTTAATGGACATGTATGGGGTAAGGGGACTGTCAATAAAGACGTGCATGTCTAAAAAAATGCGTGCATATTTATTGGTATTTGTGCATACTGTTTTTTTATTAATTAATGATTAAGACAATACAAATTAAAAAGACATGGAATTTTGTAATTAAGAATACAAAAATATAAAACTGTATGTGTGATTTCGTACTTGTGAATACGATTTTTTTTTTGTGCTTGCATTTTATTTTTGAGAATACAAATTTCAGCAGTGAGCAAACTGTCAATATTACGTCACTGCTCAGAGACATTAACAATCGAGCATGAGCAGAGTTGATCAACTTCATTGCCTAAAAACTAAACATGGCAGAGGGACACAACATAAATAAAGTGGCTCAAAATCAGGTATATAACTATATTTTATCATTTTGATTGTAAATGAATGTTTAAGAAATATTAATTCCATAAATGTGTTCATAAGAAGATGTTTCTTGTCCCTCTAAAGGTTTTTTGGCAGTGTTGTTAGCTCCAATGCTAACAACACATACATTGTTCTATTGAGTATTTGAAAAAACTCATGTTAATAAAAATGTTTAGAACCTATAATATGTCACTTCATAATAATATTGTTTTGTTTAGCCATCAAAGCTAATCCCCCATGAAAAACAAAAACGTATTACATAAAGATAGAAGCCAGCTTAGTGAGGTGAGTCTGTGAAAACACAATCAAACTGTTTTGTAACTGACCACAGTCTGTTGGTTGTTCTGAATGTAATGACAGAACTGACTGAACCTGCCGCCACTTGAACATTGTCTTTGCACAGAACCTCATGCGGCCGCTGGAGTGAATTTCAAACAAGGCGAATTGTGTGCATACTGTCCTTCTTAACTGGAATGTACCCAAGACAGACTCCCCATATAAAATAACAAGAACGCAGATGTATGTTGAGCAAATGGTTTTTTTAGTTCTTGCACTGCAGTGTTCGGTGAATGAGACAAGTCCACAAAGACGCAAACAGGAGCCGTGCATCTGCATACAAGTGCGCAAGTGGTGTTGGGAGATAGATAAATGGCGAGGGGCATGAGCTTAGAGGATGTTTTGTTTCCCCGCTGAGTGCAGAGTGCAGAGGGGAGTTAAGGGATTCCAATCTGGTCGTCAAGTCCTGCGGTGCGGAGAATGTGCCGAGTGTGCGGGGCGATAGCCGGCTCCATTACGGGCAGAATCTCAGGCAAGGCCGGGCATTGTGGAGGCAAGCGGGGAGGTTAATCAGATTCCGGCGCCTTTATGAATGCCTGCTATTTCTAAAGGGTCCCATGAATAGAAAACTGTAAGCTGTCAGGGGGAAAAGAAAACCAATTGGAGCTTGGTGCTTTTAAAGAACAAGGCAGATAAAGAATATTGTTGGTGCGCATTTGGAGAGATTCCACATGCCCGCGCCCCTGCAGAAATCCAAATGAGTATTTTATGGAGGCCCGGTTATTAATTATCAGAGATTAAGAAATCCTCTTCCCGTTCGGCTTTAGCTGTGTTCTTCATGTCTGCTTTGTTTGCTATTGAGGGTAGATTAGCTTAATTGTTTTGTGAAGTACTAAATTAATTTTACATTGCATTCACTGACATTATTCTCCTCTTAACCGGCTGCTGCGCCATCTCTAAAATTGGAACCAAACATTGAGGCTACAGTTGGTCGAGTCAATCATTTTGTGCTTTTATTCCTATAAGTAATCATGTGGTTTTGTTTTTCCTCCACATCAATTGTTATGAGAAAAAGATGTGTGTACTCCACATTTTTCACACATTTTTATGACCAACACAAACTGGCGGGCGATTGTGAAGTGAAAGCAAAATGATACATGATTTCATTACTTGTGTTTCTTATAAAAACTTGACACGTATTTAGCTCTCCTGAGTCAATACACTCTGGAACTGCCTTTTCCTACAACTGGTGTGTGTCTTGTAAAAGCTTTGCACATCTTGAGACATTTTCTGCCCATTTCTCACTGCAAAACACCTCAAATTCTGCCAGATTAGGAGGCAAGGCAAGGCAAATTTATGTGTATAGCACAATTCATTCACAAGGCAAACCAAAGTGCTGAACAAAACATGATAGAAACAGTCACACAAGGCATTCAAATCAGAATCACAGTACATTAAAAAGAAAGATACAAGTATATAATCCCTCAGTTGTATGCACAGCCAAACAGAACTGTTTTTAACCTGGATTTAGACAGAGAAGAGGCCTGTCTAACATATTCTGGAAGATTTTTCAAGATTTTAGCTGCATGACTCTGAAATGCAGCCTCCCCAAGTTTAGTCCTTACTCTGGGCACTAACAGGAGTCCAGTCCCTGTGCTCCTCAGAGTCTGGGCTGGTTCATTTGGGACTAACATGTCACTAATGTACTTTGGTGCGAGGCCATGGAGAGACTTGTACACAAGCAGAGCTGTTTTATAGTAAAATAAAGACTCCAGAGGGTTGATGATGAATAAAGACTCAGTCATTCATAGTCTATTCTCTGAGCCACATGAAGCCAGTGCAGAGATCTTAGGACTGGACTAATGTGGTAATGTGCAGCATTTTGAATGTTCAGCAGCTGTTTTACAGCCTGTTTGGACAGACCTGTGAGCAGGCCATTGCAGTAGTCTAACCTACTGGAGACAAATGCATGGATAAGAATCTCCAGGTCTGCCTTAGACACTATGTTGGAGGAGAGTTTGCTCGGTCCGTGTACTTTTGCGTTCAGTACATTTTCTGTTTTTGAAGGGAAATCGAAAATCGAAAAAAGGCTATTTTGCATTTTCACGCACACAGCAATACACCAAAATGACCATTTTGGTTTTTTTGTGGCTCATAAGACATATATATATATATATATATATATATATATATATATATATATATATATATATAATAACCGGATTTGGGAACTAGAAAATGCAATAATTAACCTTTTTTAATACAGTATGTATTTAATACATTTCGGCGTCAATCGATCACCCGGAAGTGAAACAAGTTTGTTTACTTCAGCCCTATTCGCTCTAATTTAGTATAATTTAATACGCAAATGACCTCCTGTATTTGTCCAAACACAGACGTCCTGTGATAATACTAATCCCGTGAGAATCTGCATGTCAGTGATTGTAATCGCGATTGCCGCTTTCGCTTTACATTCTGCGTTGTTTTTTGTCAGTGAGCAGAGGAGTCGCGTTGCGGTTGTGTACACATCTGCGTAGTCGCGGCTGCTGCTGTCTCTGTGAGGTCTATGGAGAAGTGTAGAGGACAGTGTAATGTGTTCACTGACACTAAATGATCAGACCGATGGGTTGCATTTGTACGTTTACTTTGCACTCTGTGGCAAGACAGTACAGATGTGTTGCTGCAGCTGTTCTTGTCGGCTCGCACGTATCTTAGTAGAGTGTGTGGTGCGTTCACAAGTAGTCCATACAAACTATTATTAAACATTACAGACAGTATGGGCCAGAGAACTATAGAGCAGTAACATGTTTGTCCTCATGGTCTCTGTGGCTGCTGTGGTCAGAACAGTTCTCTGAACTACGTGAAGTGGGTAGTGCAGTCGTTATGTGAGATGTCAGTGAAAATAGTATTTTACAGATATTGCTTATCCCGTGTGAATGCACTGCAAAATTTCAGACACCCTCAATAATTATCAGGGGTCCACAGGTAATTCTAATCTTGTGTGAGTAAAAAAACGCCGAAATGTAAAAGGTCAATTATTGCATTTTCTAGTTCCCATATCCGGTTATTAATATATATATATGTCTTATAAGCAATGAAAAAACCAAAATGGTCACTTTTGTGTATTGCTAATGGTGTGTGCCTGAACATGCAAAACAGTCTTTTTTCGATTTTCAAATGAAAAGGAAAAATCCTAAAATGGCTTGAATTTTCGTTTTTCATTATGATAAGGAAAAGGGAAAAACAAAAAATTGGCTTGATATTTGATGTTTCGTTTCGATGCAGAAAATTAAAAAAAGAAATAATGAATAATGGTTTCATTCCGATTAGATTTTTTTTTTTCCCAATTTGGCGCAACTGGAAGTTGGCTGCCCACCCATATTTTCATCCAGATGGAAACAGCGGTAGTGGTTTACAGGGGCACATACGGTTCGGCTCCACAGAACATTCGGCCAGAACCCTGAGCCAGAGAACGAAGAAAGAACCATGCCATATACATGTAATGCCTTTCCAGTCGCGTCAAGAGGTGATCAGCAGATATGCACGCAGAGAAAGCAGGCAGACGCACGGAGTGCTCGCATGCATAGCCTAAGCAACGGAAAGGGACATTTTAAGGATTATTGGACTTGTTTTGTGGTGCTCAACTGTATTTTCCAGACAGAATCTAATTGTGCAGCCTTTATAATAGACAAGAGACAATGCTGACAAGTCATGGATGAACGGTTATAAATGTGTAATTGTGTGCTCTATTATTCTTAATATTGACCCCGTGCATGTGACGTCCCGGCCACGCCCACTCTCCATGACCGACGGCAGAAGTCTAACTGCGGGCCTACGGAAGCCTGACCAAAATAACCTGTTTCAGAAAATTACAGCCATAACTGTGATATTTTGCAGTGCGATTGGTTGTACTAACACGCAAGGACACAAGCCAAATGTGTCTTTTTATCTGATACCTCCTCGTCATGAAGACAGAAGAAGACGATGGTGGCAATCAACCAAAAGGACTGGGAGCCATCCAAGTACTCCAGTGAACACTTTTTACAAGATATATCAATCACAAGTTTGTATTTATTTTATTTCCATTAATTTGGAGGACAATGACACAAGTCAAACGTGTAACTGCAAAATGCAACTATGAAATTTCCCCATTGTGTTGTGTCGGGTTTCAATGCAAAGTCTATGGTGACTAGCGTTTGAGCGTCACAACGCACGGACCTCTCGGCACGCACAAACGGACTGTTCAGTAGACACGCACGGACTTGGCGGAAAAGTAAAAGGGGAGGAGCAGGAGCAAAAAATCGACGCCCACAGGAGATGGATTCTGCTCATCCTTTCCTTGGGACGTTCATGCGACAACCTATCAGAGAGCAGCAAAGTGGTCACGGGGACATTAGCAGACTGAGCGAGCAGACTGAAAATACTCGTAAACAGCCAAAACAGGACCCACACCAGACTTCACCAGAACTCAAACCAGGGTTGACAATGGGGGACTCTGTGCTTGTGAATATTTGCGTTGTCATGCGTCCGTGACCTTATGCAACTGCTTCGAGTGTGTTCGCCGATGCGGAAATACCGTTTAATAATATGAAAACACGTATGCCGCACCTCCGTGAACACATACTACTGTTGTATAAAGCCCGTGGAAGGTCTCTGTTCAAAGACACACTGCAAAGCTGCATATTGGAGAAGATCTGTACACAAGAAGCCGTTAGCGAAACTCTGTTAGCATCAGAGCCGGTCGGCTACTTCCGGCATTTCCGGTGCGCGTCAGGACATCTCGGTCTGAAGACCCCTGCGTCTGAAAACTAGAGAATGCGCGTCTGGTGAGCGGGGCTTCAGCGCTTCAGCGTTGGCGGTCTGAAAGCACCACTAGACGTCAGTTGCGTTTTTCACTATTTTCCTCTCTGTTAATATGTATCATGTTTGGCTATTGCTAATGTGCTAATGCTAACAGCAAAATGTCCATATAAATCTGCTTCAGTGTAAGGGGATGCATTATGATAAAGATCATGTGGGGTGAATTTGGGCAAAATTAGACATTTCATTTAATCGATACAATTGACTAAGGGGAGAAGGTACGGGTCAACATCCAGTTTACCATACTTAACTTCTCCAAATGCCGCTCTTTGTGAGCCCTGACCTGATGTCCTACTTCCACCAATAACGTAATAGAAAATGTGCTTGAAGAAGCCACTTCTTGATTTAAGAGAGGAAGCTCCGTTTTTAAGAGTTGTAGTCTGTTTTGCTCTCGCCCCAATGCTAGTTTCCACTACTTCCGCAGTAAGCTCATTCACAATCACGTGACTGGATGACGTTTATGCATCTGGTCAGATCATGTTTGTGTATGACTTTACTTAAAGTTTAAATAAAAATGAATAAATATTGCTCATTTGTATTCTTGTACCGGATTAATGTGAACCTTTGGAGGTTAGAGAAAAGATTTTCAACTGTTTGCCATAGAATAGATTTCTGTTTCAGTTGGAAGCCAATAAACTAAAACCTTTTAGGGTGGGCTCTGTACTGTTTTTCAAAGGTTCATGAACATAGCGTATCGTTTTATAAAAAAAACAATTATGAAGGCCTTCTTTTAACACTAGGAGCGCCCCTAGCGGTCAACTGACCGTCACTCACTTTAATATGCTAATTAGTGTATTCAAAACAAAACGCCAGAAGTTTAAATTTTATGACTTTTACTGGGTACTTGTTGTTTATATTTTGGTGTGTATTGGTTTTGGAAAAAGTAAAGAAAACAAGATTTACACGCATTTTAACTTTTCTAAACCACAGCCCTTTCTGCTGCCCCATAGGGATACATGGCGCAGGGGCGACTGTTGTCATAGTACGATTTCCCGGGGGGTTTTCGCGCCTTATAAAAAGGTATCAATATGTTGTCATTAGACTCTAAAGGGACTTGAGTTTTTTTTAAATTATTATTTGGGAGAGAGAAAGAGTTTTGAATTGAGAGGAGTACAACATGAATAGAGCTGCAAGTACACGGAAGCCCTGACAGTGCTTCAAGACATTGAATGAGAACAGTCTGACGGAGGTGAGATGTCAGACTCTGAGGTGGAAAATGACAGCGGGGAGAACACCTATAATATTCTAAATCTGAACGTAAACCCATAGTGCATTCACGGCACGGACAGCAGTGTTGTAAGTCCAGAAGCAATAACGCACATGACCCGCGTAATGCCAGCCATACGCAGGTGTCTGTGTGCACCTGTCGCTCCATTCTGCCTTTTCATTCATCATCAATTACATTATTATATTTATACATACAAGAAGGCAATAAAGCAGAATACAATATTGCAATAAAATAGAATAATTAGATGAACTATCAAGGCAGAGTGCAGAGAGAGCGCTGTGAGGCCTCTCGTCACTCACGGACACCTGCAGGAGGAGAGCGACTGTGGGGCAGAAGCGGCCCTCATCATATCAATAAGGATATCATTCTTATTTCATCCAGATAACACTGTGTGTTATTCTGCACAGAGCGCACTGATTATACTTTTGTTCTGATCATAAAGAGCACTGCTTGTCTCAAATAAATACAAATATATATATATTTGTCTTTCTAACGTGTCCCGTGTAAAATTGAAGATTTTACATTGACGATGGTAGCCTAGCTGATGATCTTGTGTCAATACAAAAACTATTATTATTATCTAGATAATATTTCCCACGGGGATTTCGGCTGGAAAGAGAAAACAGTCTGGAGATGACGTAGAAGTCGACGCATATAGCAGCGCGAAGACGTTATGGTCCCGTGCTTTTCTAAACTATCATTTATATTGTTTGAATTTACATATTGTTACTGAGTCAAATTTAACATATAGTGACCAACCTTTTAGGTGTTTGAAAAGTTACAAAATAAATCTAGCCTGAAAAGTCATCGTAATTTTGATGGATCAGTTTACGCACAATGTGTCGTCTTAGTCTTTTATTTCGGCTAGAATTACAATTACTTAGCATATTTAGACAAATAATTTACACAGTTTCATTATTATCACGATTTCCTTGCAACATCAAGTTCTGGTTTAGTGAACAATCAATTTGGCAAAAGGCTGTATCAGCGCAAAATACATAGCGGTCAACTGACCGCAGGGGGCGGTGCAAGGTATGTTTAGAGCACGGCGGTCCTAGTGTTAATGCAATCAATCAATTAAAGCATTTTGTGACTTGTTTTATTTGTTTCCTCTCACAAATATATGGTTGGAATCCTAACCTATTGAGCTAAATGTTAAGTTTGGGTGTTTCAAGTAGGCCTATGGGGGGAATAATGAAAGTTGTCTTCCTTCAAACTCTACTCTATGGAGGTAATACGTGTTCATAAGGATTAACATAACACCAGGTGATGTTGCAAGCAGTTGAAGATCTTTTCTATATGGCATGGTTCTTTCTTCGTTCACTGGCTCAGGGTTCTGGCAGAATCTTCTGAGGAGCCGAACCGTATGTGCCTCTGTAAACCACTACCGCTGTTTCCATCTAGACGAAAATGTGGGTTCACAGCCAACTTTCGGTTGCACCAAATCGAAAAAACCAAATCAAATTGGCCTTAAACAATTTTTTTTTTTTTACATTTCCTGCATCGAAACGAAACAAGAAATATTGAGCCAACTTTGTCTTTCTTTATCCTCATCAAAATGAAAAAGGAAAATTCAAGTCATTTTAAGATATTTCATTTTCGATTTAAATTTGAAAAAACCAATGAACGAAAAACACACGGACCGAGTTTGTTAGCAGCAGTTTTTAGTTATTGCCACCGATTCTCAATTGGATATGTCTGAACTTTGACTGCGCTATTCTTTGTTTAAACTATTCAATTGTATGAAGTCTGCTGTCATTGTGTCCATGGACACGACACTAAACCCCACTCTGCCTGAAGCCCCTGCTGAATGATAAGGATGCCTCATCGTTCACAGCCATCCTCCCGTGGACTCACCGTCTGCAGAACGATCAGTAAGGGGCTGGTGCTGTGAAAATTGGGTGGTAGCTCGGATAAATGGACCAATAAAGGTGATGAAAATAAATAAATTAATTGTATGCAAAATCTTTATGCTTAGTTCTTACCTTAGGGTAGGTAAGGCTCCATCTAAGTCTGTTTGCAGACTGTTTTTCTTCCCACGATTGCCCTGTTTACATCTTTACCCCATCACTTCTGACAGCCTTTCCTGTCCCTGCTGAAAAAAAGAAGCCCAACAGTATGGGGCTTGACATTGAGGATGTTGGGAGTATAGTTAGGAGCAGTGTTCATTTTCCACAATATCTGGTTATTGGGCCAAAAATATTTTTTATGTCTCATCTGACTAAAACATATGCTAAAGATTTGTCCCCCAATTGTCTTCTTGCGGCTACATTTGAACGGTAGCTTTCAATTCCTTAGCTATTTGGCGTTATATATGCAGTAATTGTTGTCGACAGTGCCTTAAAAAGTGTCCATACTCAATTACCTGTTTCATATTTTGTTTGATACCATCACACATTCAGATTCCCTCAGCTTTGTTACCATTAGCTTCTTATTACCATTGGCCTCTTGACCGCATCTCAGATTAGTGCTCTCCTTGTTCAGCCAATTAGTTTGAGAAGAGGGCCATGTCTTAGTATGTTTTCAGTGTTCCATACTCTTTCCATTCCCTGATGATGGATTAATCAATGTTCTGGGAAATCTTTGTATAACCTAACCTAACTTTCCCCCAACTTCTTCCTGACCTCTCGGTAGTGGCCAATACAGAATAGCTATAATAGTAGGATTAGAGTACACATGAACAAAAATGGAAATTGGCAAAATGGTACTGATGTCAAAAATATTGGAATTTTTACAAACGGATTAGCAGTGGGTCTGCAACAAAATATTGAGAATAAATGAACAGCCGCACGCTTCTCCACGGTAAGGCTGCCAACCAGAACGTGGATAAATAAATAAATCCTCAAGGAATTGTAGGTGTTCTTTCTGTACGTTATGTGTTTTGTCTCACCCGGTTACTATGCATTTGTCCCGTCTGCAAGCTTGTGTATGTGGTTTGTTTGTCATTGTGCTATGTTATGTGTGTTATGTTACGTATTGTGTGTTTGTATCTACATAATGTGAGTGTATATTTGGTGACTGTTGTGTGAAAAAAATAATAAAAAAAAGATTAGGTTACACTCAGGGGGACTCTAGTTAATATTACATCCACAAATCATCAGGCAACATTTGGTAACTGGTTTCAATCAGAGAAAAGAGGGCTGAACACTTTTGCAAGCCACACGTTCCAGATAGTGTTTGGACAAGTAAGTGAGTAAGTAAGAAATCTTTCTTTATACAGCATCTATCACAGCCAGTTCATATGAATAGTAACTGTAGTGTATTCACAGTTAGAGTACATGTGTCTAATAAGATATTCAATAAACACATTCTATCTTCCTTTCACTAAAGTTCTGTCAAAATTTAGTGAAAGAAACAAGAAATGTTGCTTTCATCATCCTGCACCTCTCAGTCTCTTGTGTCAAAACATAAACTTCTGCTGTGTGCCAGGGAAACTGAATCTTACCAAGGCTGTGGCAGATGTGAAGTGTGTGCATTCAAGGGCAAACATAACACAAAATATTAGGAGTTCTTGAACAAAAGACGTTACCGTGACGAAAAACATAAGCAACAATGGTGGAATTTAAGAAAAAGTGTGGTGCTCCCAGTTGGATATTTGTCCCCTGACTTTGTCCCTCAATAATGCCAGGAAAACCTGTTAGACCAGTGGGAGATCGCTTCACTCTTGACTTGGTAGTTATATCATTATATATATATATATATATATATATATATATATATATATATATATATATATATATATATATATATATATATATATATATATATATATATATATATGTAATATATAAACATATATATATAAATATATATATATATATATATATATATATATATATATATTTATATTTATATAGCTATCGAGGTAAGGACAAAGGTCAGGAAGAAGATACAGCATTGTATAGTTCTACATGTTTTATGGTTGAAGCTGGATGCCGGGACGAATCTCAAACAGGCGTGGAAAACATTTAAAACTTTACACATATGGATTCTATCTGGCCTAGGAGTCTAATGCAGGACATTTAAGTAAAATATCATCTTTGCTTTATGCTCAACTTGAAACTGAAGAGGTAAAGAACTCCTGCTATAACATGGCCCCTCAGTGAGGAATATGTCATTTGGTAAGAGCTTGGGGTACAGCCGCTGCTCCTCTTGAAAGATCCACTATAATATAAAGTGTGAAAACTTCCACAAAAAGGGGAAAAAGTGATTTAGAACAGACGTTTCTAAAACTTTCTAAGCACATACAGGTACATATGGGTTGCTCAATCTCAGTTTGTTTTTTGCAAGTCAGTTAGCACTAGCACCTAGCAATGACACTTAATCATGTGGTGTAATTTCTTATATGATTTTTTTGTCCAGCAATCTTACTCTACATTCACAATTAGAAACATAATTCTGACTCATGTGTCCTTGAGACTTCCTTTAACTTTGCTTCTCTTGTTTGCATAATATGTCAATAAATAACTTTACTTAGTAATTATGGAGTCACTTTGTACACAGCAACTTTAAACTGTAATGGAAACTGAAAGAGAAGCAGCCTGCCAAAGCCCAAGACTCATTTCCTTACTTGGAAACTTGGAGCATCCAAGTAGCACATGCATGCAGCATTAGGATGAACTCCAATTGGGATTCACATCTCCTAAACACTCAAAGTGCTCTTGGCTCCAGAATCACTCCCCATAATTCAGAATCCAAGTCGCACAGAGCTGAAGGATAGAGAACAGGGACAATCAAATATGACTTTGAGAAGAATACTCTCTGTCAGCCATCAAGACAGTACACCCTAACCATGATTTACAGGGCAATAACCTGCGCCTAATAGGCCAGTTCGCATTTCACACACTTTGTACAGAATCTCATTTCTTTGTGACGCTAAATTCAACTAAGCCGCACAGAACAACACGCCGCTTCTATGGGAGGAAATGTATTAGCAGAGCAGACAGTTCTATTCTCAGTAAAAAGGTATTTAAGCAGCAAAGATGAAGTGAGATGGAAAATCTCATTTCCATACGAGAACAGGGAAAACAGTGTGGCAGAAGGTGTAGAATTGTCAGAGCAATCATCGTGAAACTGCAGCCAGGGCAGGAGCGGGGGGAGGCTGGGGGAAAGTGGTGTGTGAGCCTTCTTCCCCTAAAACACATACAAATGAACTTGAACAATCACATGCAGACACACACGCCGATACGCAGGGAAGCCGGCATGCACAAACACTACTTAGTCTCAGAGGAGCAGACAGCCAGCACATTATGCAAACACGAGCTTTGTGTGCGTATGCCGCCGAACGTGTCTGTGTGCTGGAGAGAGAAATTAGACTGATTAAAAATCAGGGAGAAATCACAAACTGTCGGATGGTTCTCCTAGGGGCTAATTAGTATGTTGGATAGAGAGCGCAAACACACTGTTGAACAAATCAGGAAATATAGGTGCGATCATGATTTGTTTCCACAGATCCAGTTTGAAAAATCCGCCGTGTTTACATTTGAATTGCTAAAACCTTTGCGACAACAACAAAAAACTGTGCAGAGATATTTCAGCGGTCGTTCCATTTCTCTTTCCCTTAATACAATCAGTTTTCTGGGCAGGCTGAATGCATAATATCGCCTCTGTGTTCCTTTGGGGTGTATGGAGTATATGAGAGAGCCAGTGAATGCCGAGCAGAGCAGAGGTCAGTCCGTCTCCCAGAATAAAATCAGCTCCACAGTCTGTGAGAGTCCAGGTAGCGGATAGCACATTTAGGATCTTCATGAGCAGGAAATTAACTATTGTTAGTATGCCATTGTGCTGCCAGGACAATGGACAAGGCTCAGGCTGCGGAGGGAGATGAAGTGAAATGACCCTCTTCACAAAACAGTATAAATATTTAATCCCAGCTGACGACCACGCTGCCATTTTTCAGTCCTTGACTATATGAATCACCAAAGATATCATTCCACTCTTAAAACATAATCAACTCACACATCCTTATCAGATTATTTTCGATATTTTATACAATTTTTTGCTCCAGCTAGAATCACTATGAGTACTATGAAGGTAGAAGGATCATGTTTAATGTTTGGAGGAAAAGGAATTCAATAGTAAGCAGCGAGCCCGGCACAAAAGAGTCCTCTATAAAGTAAGGAACAGTGCGGCATATAGGTTTGTCAGCCGTGGCATAATCAATTGCCTGAATGCAAGACTGAAAGCATGCATAAAATATAAAAGGTTTCAATCACGGCAATGGGAATGTCATGTTTCAGAGCAAGAGAATGAAGCCCTGCATGGTTACATGAGCCCTGTGACATATGCATGCTGCATGGCATAATGATGAAATGTGCCTGTTGGTTCTACAGTGAAAATCAGATACAATTTTACCAAGTGCCTTGAAAAACTGTTCATACCCAATTTTAGCACTTATAGTCACTTTATAGGTGAAACTCGGAAAATTAAAATATTGTTATTGTTTTATTTCTTTTTGTAATTCAAGTTAAAAAATGAAACCAATATGATTACAGCCAAAATGACAGATGCCAAGCTTTTGTTTGTTACGATTTTTATGATTGTGGCGCACAGACTATTTTCCAAATGTTTGAATGTTTTCTATTTTGAAATAGAAAGTACACTTTATTGCCTCTGTAGGGGAAATTTGTTGGTGCTCAGATAAGTTCAATCCTCCAACTCTTGACCAATCGTGCATGTTTTTAGTGGTAAGGGAAACCCAAGACCTTGTTGCTGAGAAGCGAGAGTGCTTTCTACTCAGCGGTGGCTGTTTTGGTGTAAATACATCGGTCTGATTTGTACAACATCGCCCCCTCAGATAATCACCAAGAATTCCTGCTCCCATCCAAATACTGAGCAGTTTTCATCTTAATTAGCTCCTTAGAGCTGATGCTGATGTGAAAGATGTTGCAATGGGCCATAATCTTATTGATTGGAAACACTTTTTCATGGCATTGCATTTGAAGAATTTGGTTCAATATGATGAAGATAACCATTTCATAGATATGCCCCTGGGCTCAAAAAGGCTATTTCACTTCAGGCTGAGGTATTCTTATCTGGCGGGAGATAGAGCCAGGGTCTAGCCAGAAGTGTGTGAAGTATACTTTTAACTCATATTTTTCATGCAAAAAGTAACTGTATGCTATAGCTTACCAAATATCAACAGTGTTATTCCCTGTTTTTCTCAATTAGCTTTCCATCTGCTGCAGGTTTTCACTCCAAAGCCATAGAGTTCCTGGAGCACACAGTCTGCCTTGCTTGCCCCTGAGCCTCACATCAAATCATGAAAAGCCACTGTATTTTCCTCCACGCTATTAATTCTGTGGTGCCAGCGTGCAAAGCTTACACTGTGTTTTGAAAAGAAATCCGATGTTTGCAGTGACTGATTTCATTGGCCGCCTTAATCTGGGCTGCTGCTACCTTTCTGGGCTTGTATATAAAACAGAGAGCCTTTTTTTTCTTTTAGAGAAAGAGCCACGAGTGATCCAGCAGGTCAACAGAGCACCTGTGCCTCATTAAGCGCCTGTGTGTGTGTGCCACGAATGCTAAGGAATATGAAAACATGGGCATATGTCAGCACCCAGGGCACTGCCAATGCAACATGCCGGCCAGCTTTTAAAATAGTCTCCAATTTGATTTTTCAAATACGCATCAAGCAGCTATTTAAACTGTTAATCGCAATCATACATCAGGCAAAAAAACAAAGAGGATTACCACTACAAAACGTGACCCAAATTCGTGCTTCACCTGAAATAATGGGATGCATTTGAATTTTCCCAAGCGTTACTGTCTAAGCCATAACGAAAGCAAAGGGAAATATAGTTAAACATTTATTGCCGCTAAAAATATGGAAGACAATCTTGTAGATAATATTCGAGATGAAATAAAAGGCAGTGACAGTTTAGACAGGAGAACAGCGTAAAAGTAAATTATTTCACACGCCCTGTGGCTGCTACACGTAGACAGTTTCGCAGATATTGAACAGGTCTTGGAGAGCCGCAGGGCATAGATTCACCTCCTTCCAAGTAGATGCAAAGACACAACAGTCAGCCTGTCATTTACATTTGTAATTTGTTATTGCACTTTACAGATAGATACAAATCCAGACAGCACAGTAGCGGATTTTCTTTTTCTTTTTTTGTTCAAGCTTTGGTGCTGCAATAGTCAAAACAATGCAGAATTCATCACACTGTAGCCTCCATGGGGAGAAGGAATGCACTATAGAGGGCTCCACAACAAGACAACATAATAAATAGATAATGTTATTTAGACTAGGGAGTGTAGACTGGTGCTAGTAATGGCACGTTGGCTAAGAGCGCTTGCTGTGACCACGTTCATTAATTCATTCTCAGCTGCATATACAAGTAAGAGATGGTGTGTATGAATATGGAATGTGACTACTTGATAGTATTGAGCCATATAATTAAATACACCATATTTCCATATCACCCCATGGCATGGCACTGTATCTCAAAGCATGCTGGAGGGCTTTGAACATGGGAGCATGGGCCCACATAGAGAAGAACAACTTTTAAAATAGTTAGGCCAATACTGAAGAGGTATTTTCAAAATACTTCTGGTAATTGTTTGTTATTGTACTGTGTCTATGATGGATTTTTATTGAGGAAGAACATAAAAGAAAAAAAAATGTTGGAATAAAGAGCTCAAAACATGTTTGTGTTGCACCATTTCAGAATTTCATTAATTTCTATAAAAATAACATCCAATTATAACAATTCCATTTTGAAATTTGAAGAAATAAGCAAACCTTGCTGGCAAACAAAATTGATTGCACAGTTGTTTGTAAAATAAAAATTGAGGCTGAGTGCTTCTGTCACAGAACAGTTGCAGGTCAAGCACATAAAAATAATAATTGTTCATTAGGCACCAAAAAGAGAAAAATAAGACAGCCCTCCAAATCTCGACCTGGTGCAGGAAAATGCACAACGTAATATGTAATTACATAGCAATAGAATCCATATCTTTGAAAAAATATTTATTTATAAAGATATATTCCTGATTATGTTTAGTCCAGCAGAGAAGGCCTTGCTGGCCTTGAGGGGCCGCCACTGTGTGCTTGACACCTGTCGTTGAGTGGAATTATCACAGAAGCTCAAATGCATCCCGAACACACAGTAACAATGAGCTGCGTGCCAACTCATGCTGTCCAACGTTTAAAATGTTGAATCGTGATTACTTAATTAATGTCATAGTTAACCCACAATTAATTCCAATTAACCACAAATGTGTCCCTGTTCTAAATGTACCTTGATTTGATTTGAAAAGGGAATTATAATTAAAGAGAATTATATTAATCCAATCCTCCAAAAATAAAGGGTAATTCATTCATTCATTTTTTTACCCCTTTATCAGTCCATTTCTGGGTCGGGCGGTGACAATGAGGGCTGCCACCCAATGCTTATAGCATCAGTTCCTTGCTGATCCTCTGCAGGTCATGGCTGCTACATCAGTGGTGCCACAGCTTCGGGGTTTCAGCGTGAGCTTCAGGCAATGTGGGGTTAAGTGTCTTGCCCAAGGACACAACGACAGCAGACATTAGTGTGAGCAGTTGGCGTAAGTCCCGAGGTGGGCTCGAACCCACGACCTTCCAGCCAAAAGGCCAATGCTCTGTCGCCCCCCCTACATGAGTTCATGCATGATTTTCATGAATTAATGAATGATTTTCATGAATTAATGAATGATTTTCATGAATTAATGAATGATTTTCATGAATTAATGAATGATTTTCATGAATTAATGAATGATTTCATGATACATTCATGCATGACTAGATCATGAATAAATTAGGTATTTGGGTTCTCTGCATGCTTCATGCTTTTGTTATTGCTTTTTTGAGTTTTCAACTACTGAACATAGGAATGACTTTAATATTACTATTAAGTTTTCATTCAAGTCAGTTAGACGACTGCTTTTGTTTTCTTCAATGCCTGCTGTACCTTATGTTCCACAGCACACAGTCCCACGCAGCGACAGGTGATGATTTCATATACTTGCCTTTGGTAGAAGCCTGGAGCAGGCATAACATACACTGATGTGCAATGTGGCGAGGCGCTCGTCCGCCCATTACATATATATATAAATTAGAGCTGTCAAAATTATTGCGTTAACGCATGTAAAAAAATGTTTTCATTAATCGCGTAAAAAAAAATAAAAAATTCACACGTTTAACGCATGTCCCAATGTATACCATAATATCACACAGAATGCACATGCGTGTGTGAGATGGCAACAGAGCACGTTGACCCTCTGGGAATTCAAGTTTTAAAAGAATATGTGCGCTACCGCGGGGCACTTGCTGTTGTTTACTGTATGAACTGAAGTCTGCATCCTCTGTGGCCACAGCATTCTGACCCGGGGCAGCTGCGGTCACTCTAGACAACGGTTCCCACCTCCAGCGGCTATGAGCCGCTAACAACAACACGGCGAATGGCGCCGCGTTAAAGTGATCCAAGACCATACATGCACAGAACTATTCTCTGGATGTTGTGTGCGTGTCTTTGCCTAACTTGTGCGTAACCTGTGCATGCAAATACACCGCTAAAGGTGAACTATGGAGCCTCAGGAAGTGTCCGTGTCTCCTCCTAAAACGCAACTAAACTCGCTAAATTAAAGCTGGGGTATTTAAATGTTCCCTTTCATTAACAGCTCATGTTGGTTTTGGCCAAAAGTAAAATGTTGTGAGCAAATGAAACAGATTTAAGTACATTTGATTTGAATGACAAAGTGTAATTACATTTGATAATCTCATTTAACTTCAATTGGAGTGGTTTCTGGGCTGGTGCTATGAGACTTGGGTGGCATCTCTGATTGCCACCCCCCTGACCCAGCAATGGATTAAAGGGTAGAAAATGGATGGATGGATGGATGGAGTGGTTTGAAATAGACTGTTGAAAAAGCGATTAATCGATTAATCAACAAAACAAAGTCATCGTTTGACAGACCTAATATATATATATTTATCGTATAAATATTGCGTTAATATATGTTTAATGTATACATACATATATGTATATATATGACCAAGAGGTATTTTTGACCCCGCAGTGACACAGCTTTCATTGAAAATACATACGTGGTTAATTGCACGCTAAAAAAAATTACGCCGTTAAAATGGTTTTGCGTTAAAATTGTAAGTAACACATTTGACAGCACTAGTGCCAACAGAAAATTAGTCATCCAAACTCCTATAAAATGGATTTAGGTTATAAATATTACTGTCACAAAAGCTTCACTATGCACATTTAGAGCTGTTTATGGAATATGAAATCACGTTTTTATGTTCCTTGAGGAAGAATTTTATATCACTTAAATCAAAATAAAATTCTGTGCTTTTAACCATACAACAATACTCACCGTGTGACAACTGAAAAAAAAAACATGGTTCAGATAAGGTTGGAAAGCATACTCTGTGATGGCCTGTCTCCGCGGCAATGAAAGCCTGAAAATAGGTCCGTAAGTGGCACTGATCAGGTATAATATGAGCCCAGCTGCTCTCAATAACAGCCTCCTTCCCCACGCTGGAGCCGGACTTGATTGTCACTACCAAAGCCGTCTATTTTCCTCTAAAGCTGGCACAGGATTTTCAGCCCGATTTCAGCCCTCACGAGTTTGGGGAGGCATAGCACAAGAATTTGCAACATTATCAAAGTCGTTATGTCTGTGGAGTCAGTGCTTTTGGTCACATCAGAGGCAAACACATAAGACCACGCTGCCATAGTGACATATGTGAAACTGTAGTGTGGATGTCAAAAACAGTATATCTAAATATGTGGATTTATTATTTATTCATCTATGAGCCTATGTGTCCTTTTGCTCTGCATTTGATGTAACAAGCTGCTACAGGACACTAAATAATAACTAATAACCAGGAATGTATAAATTGGCAATTATCTGTGCATCAAAGCAACATACTGTGCACACCAGGTGTCTGTGCAGCTCAGAGCATTATATCCTTGTCCAAAACAACAAACTGTACTGGTAAAAGCACACGCAACAATGCAAGCTTTTACTCGTACCGGTATTTAGTCACTAGAGGGCAGTCTGCCGTGTATAAAAGCCTCTACCTATTGTCATGTCTGCCTCTTGCCTACTTCCTGTTTGTGTCGGTTTTGGTTGGCCCTGTCATTCTTTGGCTCTAAGGTAAATATTGTTGTGCGAAAACACTATAGTTGTGAAAGTGTTGCTTGTTTGTGTAGTCCGCGGCGTGGCCATGCCTCGCGCTGTAGCTCCAGGCCTGCGAGTATCCTCAGTTGGCTACCACCCGGGAATAGTGTGGATCAGCCGTCCTGGTCCCTCACCGAACGTTGTTGCCACGGTCAGACTATAATCCGACTGAAGCTGGGGAGGTTGTGAGTTCTGGAGGAGTGCGGCTGCCTCCAGAACTCCAGAATTTAACACTATGGAGTAGTGACTCTCTACACTTAAGCAAACTGATCCAACACGTCCTAGTTGTGATACAAACTTAAATAAATATGATGTACCAAAACTTTATGGTTATCCATGTATCACCAGAGTTAACATTGAACCATGTCATACCCTCCTACGCTTACATAGAGACTCACTGATGATCAACCACAGTGAACTTGTGATCAGGCAGCCAACCACTCACCTGATGCAGCCCCTCACCAGTCACCTGCCTCACTGTCCATTCACAGTCACCCTCTGTTCCCATCGGGCACCAGGTTTATAGCCCACACATATGCCACTTGGTAAAACAGGAACGTTTTCTTCACTTGATATTATTTGCATTATTTGCAGTACTGAAAATAGCTGTGTGGGTATCGGTTGCCCGGATCGGGTCCTATGGTATGAGTACGAGTAAAAGCATATGGTATCGACACAATACCCAATACCAGTATTATACCAGTGCCAAAACAGTCCCTCTTGTTAATACTATTTTCTGGGAGTTTTTAAATTTGTTTTGATGCAAAGATGGTGCCGGTGTATAGGGCCGATAGAGGAGAAACTGGCTCATCTATGAAGGGTCTCTCGTAAGCCGAAGAGCCAATCCTCCACATACGATCTCTCCAGAGCAAGCTGGACACCTATGTTCAGACCCTGGGCAAAGGATCGTGAGGATCGCCTACTTATTGCCTTTCTTATATTTGTCTATTTAGTTTATTTGACTGTTGTCTTTAGTGCACTGTGAGTGTCTTGCACAGCTGTTCCAAAGTGGCGTTTATGCAAATGGGGAAATTAACAAGTATATTTTTACAAAAGTGCTATCAGAATAAGTAAATCAACTTATGACATGGCTAACAGGATACGTCTAGGACAGACGAACAATCAGCTGTGCAGACAATCAAAAGCTGACATGGCTCTTTTGCTACATCCATCTGCATGCTTCGAAAACTTTGATATTGTTGTTCAACTACCACCAATAAAGACCTCAGCTGAGACACGATCCTGGGCAACCTTGAAACTTTTCCCCTTGTCTTTGCATGTTGGAGAAAGCAGCCAGAGTGGACAGATGAACATCTGAAGAAGCAGACAATGACATCATCCTCTGGGATTGGGCAAAATATGGCTTTAATGTTACAGAAGCTGACATTGGTGGACAGATTCAAAGGAGACTTCATGCCATGACACAAAAAGGACATTGAAGATGAATAAGAACAGCAGTAAGAGGAACAGAGAAAGCTACTCAGATCTGATCTATTCAGATTCAGAGCATTTCTACCAGCCCTGTTCAACCGGAAGAAGGTATTTTTTTAGTACCCTGGTTCTATCCAGGTCAAGCAAGAGTAGAACAGCCCAAGGAGGGCTGGTGGGAGAATACACAATTTGTTATATATATATATTTTTTTTGTTTTTTTTTTAATGGAAAGTAAACGTATATGCTGCTCTATTGAAATGTATTTCTTACTGACACTGACATCAATATTCAATTTTATTTGTAAAGCCCTAAATTTACAACAGCAGACGTCTACAAAATTATCAATTCGCCAACAACCGATTGAGAATTAGAACCCAGTAAATTAATAAAACACAGGAAATACAATGATATCCACTTGATGTGGTACATTCACATGTCAACATTCTTCAAGGTCAGTCAGACAGAGGTGCGCTGAGGCCGCTGTAGCTCTTTTTACCTGGGTGGAAAACTATAAATGCTTTATAAATGTAGATGAAACCGTGGAATCGAAAGCCTGCACTTATCTATCGAGTGGGTTCCAGTGCATGGCCAGTCGGAGACATGCACCACCGCTTGAGAAGCTTTCCTGTAGATAACATATCGCCCGCACACCCCCAACCCCAGCCCTGCCCTGCCATCCCACAGAGGACTTCAAACCGCTCAAGGGTTTCCACTCCACACTCTGGCAGGCGCCGTTCTCCCGATGAGATGCAAAGTTGCTCATGTCAAGAAACAACCGCGTGGACCAGCGAACAAGACTCCAATCTGGCCTCCGCTGGAACTTGGACTGTCAGGCACTGCCGAAGGGCTTAATGCTCCACTATGCTATAGATATGTGAGTGTGCTCTCTCGCCTTCAGCGCAGCCACGACCTTTGATGCATCTGCCTCTCCCACATTGTCAAAGCATCAAAGCAGAGCTTTCCAGCATTCTCTTAGAGGTGAAGGCTGTTTATGTTTCACACAGCTTTTGATCAAACACTCCACAGACACTAGCACACTGTATGGACATAGAATTTTCCAAGAAATAAGTTGGAAAAGGTTGGCTAATGCTCAATGCTTAAATACAACCTTTGCCATGGATCAACAGCTGTGGATTTTATGAGTAGTTATAAGAATACTTCAATGATAAGCCATCTGTTCAAACAATGAAATGTGATAGAACTGGCAGAGTTGAATATATTATGCCACTTTATAATGTACTGAAATATCACATTCAGTTACAATTTCAAACAATCATTCTGAAACGAAAGTATGTTCCAGGTTTGGGTCATTTTTTAAATATGCAGGTTGTGGATGCCTTAAGTGCTTTCACTTGTACAATGCTTCAGGTGCTTTTTGTGGCCTTTTTTCTCATCTTTTTTCACCTTTCATGTTAATTGACTGACTGTTTTCATACCGACAAGTATTTCACACTAAAGCATCCGAGCTCAAGAGACTTCTAAGGACTTTTATGCACTTTTATTGACATTTGACATTGGTCATCCTGCTTGCTACGGACCAATGTGTTTGTGATTATAGCATTTTCGTTTGAATCTCTCATCTGTTGTAGGTGAATTGACCACTTTATAAAGTCCTGCTGTTGTGAAAATGGAATTGAACTCTGAAAAGGTAATACTGGATATAAAGGTTCATTCATTTACAACTTCTATTCATATGTTTCCAATAAATATGTTTTCACACGTTTGAAAACAATGTCAGCTTGTGTCTTTCTTCTCTCCCAGACTTGAAAGCAGCTTTTGGAGTGGGAGATAATGAGCTTGTAACGTTCCTCGGTGAAGCAGTGGAAATCTATTCACACAAAGACGAAACAAATCAACTTGTCAAAGCTCTTTTTCTACAGCAAATCATCAGCTAGCTTTTGGAATAGCCTTCACAATTAGAACATGCTATCGCAACCCAACTTAGAAAGCCAGGTCTCTCTCTGTGAGTTTTATAAAAAAAATAATACTTAAATAAACTTAAATTGGAATCTGATGGAATGAAAATGTTGTCGCCAAGTTGGGACAAACCATATGTGTTTTTATGTAAAAGACGAAATTAGGTACCCCAGCTTTAACAGGCTTCTAAAATGTTGATTCTTCGCTGCTTTCTTTGGCCTATCCTACTTGAAATTCCTCGTACCCTCTTCGCGCTGAAGGTAGACAAACTCACGGCCCCAGAATCACAAAACTCCCCGAATACCTGTCGAGTTACACGCCTCTAGCAAGAAAATACATTCTTCCTTTTGTGATTTGCCTGTGTTTACCAACAGATCCACTTTTAGCAAATAGTGGGAGCATTTTTCTTTCGAGGCTTGCATCACAAAACAAACGTGGAATACAAAAAAAAAGAAAAACCTCTTGTCTGTCTAAATCAGCTCTTGTGATGCTCCCTCATGTTTTTACCCGCTTCTCCCCGGGTTTCTTCCTCTTTCTTATAAACCATTGTGCTCAGTCAGATACATACAATCTGTGCCACTTACGCATGTGCTGTCAGGAGAACGCGCCCAAAGACATCTCCAGACAGTTGTTGGATCAGAACAGGGATGATTGGTTTATTGGTGTCGGGTTGGAGAAATGAGTGGATTTAATTGCTCCTCTTTCGATGTCCCAGTACAGAGGCAAATCCATTTATTGACAGCACTGCGCACTGTGATGGCAGGATTTTCCACTTGACATTTTACATCTCAGCTCAGCGCCTGATAGACAAGATAGGAGGAAGGCGTGTTGGATTAGTTCAGTGTGTGGATGTGGCACTGTTAATTGATTAATTTGATGATGTATTCGAACATAAGCAAAAGGCATGAACATGGACCGTGGCATTCAGCAAAGAAAAACGGTATGTCCTTCTCAGAGGTCATTTTTTATAGCTAAAACAAGCAAAAAGTACTGTAGTAGAAAATAACGAAACAAAAAACAATTATCGGACAAAAAAACCCACAATACATAGCTTAAGTTTGGACGAAGCAGTTTATCTTGTTTATTTGGTTCCAACCCCTTTGACTCGTACAATGCAAAGTACAACCACACGGAACAGTGCAAGGACTTATACGGAATCCTATAATTCCTTGTACTGAGATACACTTTGATTTTAAAGTAGTTAAACGAAGGCATTTTTGTCTTATAGTCATTAAGGTGAGATTCTCTATCATGGTTTTTCTGTAGGTGGCAGAGCATTTTCAGATGCCCTCAACATTATTGGATCAGTTAGAAGTGAATTTAGTCGTGGAGTTTTAAGTTACTTTCATTGTCCATGGGGGTTTGAAGCATGTCTAACAATAACAATATGCTTTTCTACACACCTTCTATATCTTATATTTGAATTCTGAAAAAAAAATTTTTTTGATAAAGCATAGTTCCTCTCCTACACTGTCTCTGTGACCATCAATGCTGTAGCGAAAAAAACAACTTGAAGATTTTATTTGCCATTTGCAGTAAAAATCACAAGACAAGATACGTTTCTCACACTGGAGAAATTTACAGGTCACATTTGGTGCAGATAGAATCACTCAGATTGTGCAAAAGATTGAAAAAGGTTAAAAAACATAAAGTCTGTAGGATATAATTATGTACAACAATAAAAAAGTGGCAATTAAAGAGAGTGGCAATGGCAGTGCAGGGTTTTTTTCAGTCGTAGCGCATTAGTGACTTAAAGTGACTTATTGTACAGTCTGACAGCAGTGGGGATAAAGGGCCCTGCAAGCCTTTATCACACAAAAAATGTGCAAGACCACCCAGTGCACCAGATAGCACACACCAGAGCTCTTGCCACGGCACCATGGGACCATTATGTCTTTACGCACATGTCTCAGGATGCTCCAAATGAAACTGTCCTGAATCAAAAAATGAACTCCCAGTGTAAAATGTTTTGTAGATTTGTTTTGGCCATACCAATAGTTTCCCTTCCGCCCTCTGCCACTCCACGTCACAATTCATCTAACAGCTCAACATCACCTGAAGTTGCACACCTGGATGTCAAAACTAGAAAACTGCCAGCACAGTAATTTATTGTAAACATCTTGGTTGTGATAACAGAATGGGTGACAGAATTCCACTGGGATCGGCAATCACAGACGCTGACAAAATAAAACAGCACAAGCGTAGCGACTGCACTGCGAAATGTTCAAATCTTCTGCTGCATTGTCACATGATTTGGATGGGACAGGCGTATCTGGAGTGGGATAGTGAGAGGAAGAAGGAAAATCCACTGTCTACTCCCCTATAGTGAAGATAAAAGACACGGTAGGGTTAGAGGGTTGTTTCAACTCGGATCTGTGCGCCCCTCCGAGCTTTTTGAAGAGCGCACAAATCTCTTCAACACCGCAAGACATTTCAAATAAATTCTTCATTGGCCTGTCAGAGCGTTTTTTTCCCCCAGCCTGCAACACACACGCCTTAGACTTGCCCTGATCTACTATGAAATGCCCTCATTGTGCAGGGCGTCGGGGGTTTCAACACGACTGCATTTGCGGGTGTGCTCCGAACTGTGAATTTCACTTAGAGACAGGTCGCCCCGCAGACAGAGCCCCCAGCACTGGCTTGACATTCTGTACGTTCACGTGTCAGAAATTGGCCGACGTGTCCGACTTTGCCCCACCTGGACTTTCGTATTTGCCATAGATAAAAAGGAGAACATGAAAACCTGCTAAATGAATCAGGACCTACATGTGTCAAGGCAAGACAGCTCATCTCTTTAAATGTTATTCCCAGAAGCGCCACACATGCACGTTTGGATACGATTTGTGGTATTTATACACACACTTTTTTACACATTAATCTTGAGAGAGGGATTTTGACAGATGTTTCCCCCATTTGGATTCGCTGGTGTAATCCCATAATATCTCACCAATAACTATTTCAAGCTTAACGCCACTTACATGCTGACGGAGGAGTCTGCAGCCAAGGTCAGAGACAGAGAGAGATGTGTGGTCAATAGTGGCATGTCAGGGTAAGCTCCTTTCCACTTGTAACACCAGAGGAAGAGCTGCTAATAAACTTGAAGTCGTTGTGTTATGAGCGCTTGGAGAGTATGGTGAGCGAGGAGGCTGACACCGCTGTCTGAGGACAAATGCAAAAAGAAGAAATTTCTACATTTGGAAATAAGTGAGATCTCACCTCTGCTATGCGATTGCTGTGGAAACCATAAAATATTCAAAGGCTTCAGCTGCAGCTCAACTTCAGCTGATTGGGGGCAGGGGGGACACCTGGATCAAGTCAAATGCATGATACATGTATGGAAGTTCATAGTAAATAGTAACTGTTCAGTCTTGTCGTAATACCTTGGAGCTGAAACTTGAATCTGAATGCTTTTGTGATGACATGACTGAAAAAAAGTCATGGCATAACATGACTTTTATTCTTGTGGCGGTTTTTATCATGACTATTGAGCTGATTCTTAGAAAACACAATGTCGGGAAAAATATGATATGCAATATACTTACGCTGATAGTAAGCAGTTATTATTGTATTTGTCAATGTATTGAACTGGAATAACGCTCTTTTCCACTGTAACAAAGCTGGATTACTACACTATATTTCAGACCATAAAAACTATGTAGTAAAATCCATCTAACTAACCTTGCTTTCAAAACAATTTGGTTCTATCACCATTTTTCACAAGGAAACCTTTATTTCCCCTTTAGATTAGCCTTTTCAGACAGAAAAATGAAAGTGAGAGGACCACCTCACCCAGCCTCTCAGCCCAAAGTGTCAGTGACGCACAGGGCTCCTTCATACATGTTTGCAAAGTATGTCTTCTAGATAAAGACAGCATGCTGTAGCCTGATTTATTTTAGTTGGAAAATAAAACATTATTTCAAGCTATTGGTATCCCACAGTAATTGTGGACGGAAGAAAAACAGATTCTACAAATAGATTATGATAAAAAAGTAGATGAATGTATTTGGATCGGTTTTGAACAGTGGACTTAGAATAACATACATTATGTCACAAAATTGCCATTTTTCACTTCTCATTGTGCTCCATGCAGGATGGGTTGTCCAAAAATAGATATATACGTAACCCCTGCTTGATTCGGACTCTGCATCTTCTTTCTGCTCTGTGACAGTGTACACTCATGAACACTACTGCAATAACATAGAAAGAAGAACTGTTTCAGAGCTACTTAGGTATTTCTGTTTTTTCCAGCACAATATCCGAGTTTGAGTATTGTGACAAGACAACACTACTACATGACAACAAGGAAATGTGCTCCACATTGAGCTCAAGTGCAAACAAAAGAGTCAGAAACTCAATCATATAACTGAAAGAATCCCCATGTTCAAACATGTTTGACAGTGTTAAAGCAGTGGACATCTGCTCTTCAGTATAATCAGTCAGTTCTGAAATGAAGACATTCTTAGAGATCTAAAAAGGATTCCAGTCAATCACCTCCTCATGGGAACTCTGACTGGAGCTGAAATTACTGTTTACCAGGGCAAGAATCCACTAATAATCCTCTGAAGATAAAATCATGTTGAAAAACACACATATCAAACATCTTTCTTAGTAAAGTCTTTGTGGAATTCCAATCCACATACACTACAGGCTGTTCTAACACTACAGGCTCTTTCCACCAATACATAACTCTGGCTGGGATGTTTGGTCTGAGAGCAATGTCAATGTTGTTTGTTAATTACAACGACTCTCACGTGTTGGAGCCTGACATACAGTACAACACAACAACACACAACCCTAACCCAAACAATGTGATGGGCAAACACAAGTGGAATTACTTTGTGCAGCAATTACACACTTCCTCTCACAGCGAGGGGTCTCTTTGTATTATCTGTAACTATTTCACTTCTCGTTCACATACACTTGTGAGCATCAGGCAGACTCCAGAGTCTATGCAGACTCTTCCAGACTCTCCTTTCATGAACACCCTGTTTTATCACATCGCACAAACACAAGAATAACCAGAAAACCTCTGCCTATAGGGCCACAATTCAATTGTTTTAAAACGAATCCTGCATCCAAACTTCACCTCCAAAATCTATTCACTGTTTGACTGGGCCATTTCTAACGTTTCAAAATCCGTCCAGATTGTAACTCAACTGTTTGAGTTATATTGCTCACAGACAAACGCCTGTGATAACTTTACCTCCCGAGCGAAGGTACAGCAATTTAAAAACATGTCCAGTTAATGTTTATAAAATTGCAAAACAAAATGTAAATATTTAAAAGCATTCTTTCCAAAAAAAATGTAAAGCAAATGTGTGCTGCATCAGTTTAACAGTTTATTTAAATGGAATCAAGCAGGTGATTGTTATACTTAAGTTAATAATTAGGGCTTTATATTGTATTTCAAAGAATGATTTTCAGTAAGAATGTGAAATGATCCGGAATTAAGCGTAGTTTTAAAATCTCAATCATGTCACACCAATCTTTGCAGGATTGAGATTGGCACCGACGGCGACAAAGTATCAGCCTAACGGGCTAACAGCATTAATATTGGAGATGTGATTGTTCCAACACAACTCTATTGTGTTTGATCAGAACTGAAACGCTGCCGATTCAGAATCCTTGATTGCCGACGCATTGTGTCGTCCCGGAAACTGTCATATCCCAGTTTCAGGCGTGAGACATTTAAGAGGTGCTAAGAATGGTAAAATCTCACTCTCACTATCTCCACAGATGAGGCAAAAAACACATTTTCAACTCCCTTCAAAAACCCTCCCATTTAATTTTTCATGGCCATACCTTTTAGAGACACGTCAGTTTGATTTAATGTGCGGCTGGCAGTTATTGGTTTTTGGTGTTTACCTCTTACCGCTTCAGAAAAACTGTGGAGGCCAATTTCTTCTCAGGGAATGCACATAAAGCAGCATCAAAAATTAAGATCTTGACACCATAGAAAGCTTTTATAATAGCGTTCATAATGCCAGTGCGAGTATACTATATGCCATGCCCTTTTTTATGCAGCAGGATTCCACTCCGCGGTACGTATTTTTGCAATTTAGTTTGTATTGACACGACAAGCACATCTTTTTATTTCGCCCTTCAAGCTGACATTTGCTGTAGTGCTGCTACTTTGAATGTGAATGACGAAGGCTTTGCGTTTGCCAAACACAGATCAGATAATATTTTTGCTTTGTTATCGTGCCTACTATGAAATAATGGGTCAGAGCTCCTAAAGACTGGAGTAGCCATCGGAGTGGATCAAAAGTGGTCCGTTATGGAAAGGAGGATATTGAACGATTGACAGATGACCTGCAGAAGATTTGAACACGCTCGTGCATTCATGGATGGGAGTGAAAACGTACACTGAAGGTGATGTCAATTATTTATTTCATTTCTAAAAGTTGGAATATTTTTTGAATTATCTGGCTTTAGGAGTCAGAAATACGTTGCTTTACAATATTAAGCATATCGTAAAGCAACCTAACCCTGAATCTGTCATTGCATAGTTTTTATCTGACAAAAATATGGTACCCACTCCCAGTTCAAAAGAATATAGACTAAACTTTTATTTGCAGATATTTAAAAGTGATTTAAATGTTGTTATTTTAAAGCAGTTTTCTTGCATTATTTATTTTGTGTCTACAGCCTTTGGAGCTCCTGAAGTCTCCCTTCACCACAGGCTTCTTGGGGAATGATGGTGAGTAGTTTTTAAAATAACATAATCTCAAATTGTCCTTCCCCTTGACACAACCTTGGCAGTAAGATTAGTGCATGCGGTTTGCCTGTTAATCCTATTTCAATCATTGTTGTCCAATTGTCCAATCAGGAAACAGGAGATGAGAAGGGGCGGGCATTACCAGAGGTTGTTTGTTTGAAAGTTACTGAGATTACCTTTAAAACTTGGACTCACAGAATTCTGAAACTACAAGAAACCCCAGTCATGTTGACGGCTCCCACTCAAATGAATAGAATTCTGAAAAAATGCCCAAAGAAATCTTTAGTTTTTAAGATAAAACTTTATTGATCTCACTATGAATATTTTCACTGCTTTTATTTGGATTAAGTAATTTACACAGTATTAATCTTTAGCACAAGGTAAAATGTGTTTAATATAAGTAAAATACATCAAAACTAAACGGCAAGTAAACAGTGTGTTGCTATGGTAACTAGCACATGCTCCAAGTTGAGAATGCTCTAAACCAGTCTAGACCAGGCTCGGGTCAAGATGATTTCATTTTAGATTAGACATAATTAGATAGAAACACACTATACGGATACAGAAAAAGTCAGACCTCTTTGTAGACCAAAAACGCACATAAGAGTAATTACACTTCCAAATTGAAAAGCCATCACAATGACTGCTCCGGGAGTTCTAGTGTTAATGGACCTATTCATGTGCTAAAAATGTAGTAATCACCTCTGTCTGAAGGCAAGACACGTTTCAACAGTTTTAACCCCCAGTTCCATAAGATCTTTTAAAGAAAATTTAACACAAAAAGGCATAGTCTATTTCTGACAAAACATTAAAAAGCCAGAGTATGTTATTGTATTAAGTGGAGCGTCGGCCTCATTCCTGTCTCCACAGTTGGCATTGCTTGGCCTGGAAGATTAGATTAGTCTTTATTGTTCCCTCATGGAGAAATTAATCTTCGAAAAACAATGAGCACAAGACAAGGACAATAACAGACAATCAGAACGGTCCAACACTTTTATAATACCAACATCAACGGATATTACTATTTTGTCTGGACCATTGTGTCACATTCATACCACGTCACTGGAGGAAGAAAGTTTGAGGCGGCGTCAAATGTGTTTGGATAATTACAATGAGGAGGTGCCTATAGAGGTGAATGCTATGATAATTGTCTGTGTATTTATTCATTAATACAGTTGAATTTTTATTGAGAACAGGTTTGGTGAGTGAGAGATTGTACTTGAGAATGTTTGTGTTGCAGGTGCTCTGCAGGACGAGGCCACAAGTACAAAAGCGAAAAGAGAGAACACATCCGGCGCTCTGAGGTGGAGTTAGAAGTGTTTTCATTAATCATGTAGCCCTTGCACGCCTGCAGCATCTTCATCAGGGAACAGATTTATGAATGAGTCCACCAGATGCTGCTTTATACGCTAATGGATCATGTGACATACCTCAAGTCAACAGTAATTAAAGTTAAGAAAAAGCAATATTTTGTTATCTCCATATGCTGTACGCATATACAGTACACAGTATTATATATATATATATATATATATATAAAGTATAACAAATGAAATGAGTGACCACAACCACAATGTGTTTATATGAATACAATCCAGACTCTCTTTCCCCAAACCGGTCAGACCACTCTGGTCCCAGTCGACATGCTGGCACTGTATCAGAATGAGCAGAGGGAGCATTCAAATGTGCCTCAGCCTAATAGTCAAAGTTGGGAAGTGAATCAGTGGATAATGTAATCATGCAACATTTTGTTGTCTTCAGGCATTTCATTTTTATTCAGGCTCAACTGCATGAATGTATTTCATTTTTATGTAATTAAAATAAAAAATTCAAATGTGAGGGCGTGGAGGGAATGTATGTTTCATTCCAATGATCAACACAAGGAAATAGCCTGTCCAAATATAATATAAGCATGTCTTTTCCCTGTGCACCTGCATCGCTCTGCCGAGACTTAATAGTATCTGGTTTACATGGTTATGTGTTGGATTCATCGGAAAAGTAAAGGTCCAGCCAAAAAGACTTGAGTTTCACCACAAACAAACACATGATCATCATAGATACTGTAGATAGATATATTTATTTATTTATCCCCGTAGGAGAAATTCAGGTGTTCAGTAGAAGCATAAACACATGCTTCCATTCAAACAAAACAAATAGATCATTCTAAAAAAATCATAACAATTGTATTAAAATGCAACAACATTTTAATACAGGACTGATCACAGCAGCAGAGGTGGAGTCGCCGCTTTGTTCGGACCATTTTCTCTGCTCTAGTCCAAAGTAAACTCTGAATGCTTCATTAGCATTTTCAAAACGGTCGTTCCGCTCCGGTTTGGACCAGTGCAAAACCATGAACACTGTACTGCAGCAACATCACAGGTAGAAAAAAAGCAAGAAAAAAACAATTGTAACGCACAAAACAACTGTTTAGGAATTGCTGCCGTTTCCAGCGCATTTAAAAGTAATAATTCAACTCCATGACATTTACAGAAGTCCCTGCATCTCCACATTTATCAGGAAATGTGGCGTTCAAGGCAACAATCCAAAAGTTTCTCTCGTAAAAGTCTTTATAATTTGTTGGATGAATTAGCCAACTCATTGATGTTTGTGTGTCCGAAAACTAAGTCATGTTTGGCTTTTGGGTAATCAATGTTCTTAGTTTGAATTGCATGATTATGTTCATTCACTTTCCATTATTGATTAAAGGACTTTCAGCATGTCGTAGAGTGCTTTTGATGTTTTTTTTGTTTTTTCTCCCTTTTACAAAATGTTCTTTGAGATTCACAGAGGACAGACTAAACAATGTTGCTTTTGTCTGACGAAAAGAAGCAATGAAAGGCGAGAAGCATTCGATGTAAACGACATGCAGAGGCTGAGATGGACTTTGATTGGTGGTTCTCACAGGACTGGCGTTTAACCGACCCAACATTGATTTTCACATGCTCTGCTCACAAAGGCTATAGGCTCAAATAGAAACATGCTGATGGACTTTACATACAAGGTTCAGAAATGCATGTATTCAGCTACAGGTAAAAACAAAAGTTACATTTATTTTTTGGTGTGCCATGCAACTGGTCCGATGGGACTGAACAAAGTGACTGTACTTTTCAAAATCGAGAAGAGAGAGTAAAACTTCTTGAAGACAAGCGCTGGTTGGTCCGCCCACCTCCACAGATTCCTATTGTACAAAATGTATTGATATTTATCAACTTTTATGGACATTGGTCATCTGCTCCCTTATGGACCAATGGCTCTATGTTATTTTCTGTCTTTATCATTACATTTCTTGTGTTTTGAATGATCTGCGTTGGGTTTTGTCAAGTCCTCCGAGATAACGAGATAGTCCTCCCTGTATCCCGAGAGAACCAATGGATGCCGATGTTTCATTCATGCCGTTGTTCTCAGGTTTAACTTCTAGCCATAACGTGCAGGTGCCCTCAAGTTTCGCCTGTTTTTTAAATAAATTATCATATTTGGAGGTTTTTTTCATACATAATTCCACAGTACAAAAACAACTGGGCTGCGCTATGCATCCAGGGTTCCAGATGTGCACGGCTGGCTGGCACTTTTAATAATGAACATCTTTAGAACGGAGTCTTGCGGTGCGCAAAGTGTCTCAAGTGATTGGAAAGTATTTGAAGTGGAAGAGGAGAGGATTGATGTTTGCGCTGCGAGCGTGTGGACCAGCGCTGGCCCACAGTGTAATCAGGGAGCAACAACACCCCCACCCCTTCCTCGCAGCCATAGGATTTTCTCTCACTATTCAGCCCTGATAGATGAGGCGCTCTTTGTATTTCAGCCATGCACTTTCTTAAATCTGAAAAGCCAATTCATCTTGCGCCGCAAAATGGGGGAGGGTAGAGAAAGAAAAAAAACTTCACAACTCATTTTTTTGGCTCATCGCCGCAGCTCAAGTGTCATTCAAAGTCCTTTTTTCTCGAGTTCATTAATTGTCACATTCGAACATCACGTGCTTTGACTGCAGCCGACGCTAAGGGGAACATCTTGGCAATTCCCCGTGTGTCTGTGTTGTAGATCCTTGTACAAAAGATAAGGCAGAGCGTCTACGCATATTTCATTTTGAGGTGAGATATGGAGGGAAATGCGTTTCTGTTTTTCTGATGGATTGGATTAATCTTTGCTTTTCAGGTACAGCGCTTTTCAGACATGGAGGCAAAGTAGTTTATCTGCGCTGGCTGTCAGGCTGAATTCAAGCATTTAGAGGGCCAGACAAATAAGCGCTGTAATAAATCATCGGGCTTTTTGTGTACAGCCTGGCGTCAGAGGGGGGGCGAGCTGTTTGAAGTTCAGCCACTTCCATTACACACATGTCAACAACATGTAGAAAGTTGAATAGTCCTGGGGGTAGGATTTTCTGCACCTCCACAGGCAGAAAGGGAAGCATATTTTTAGTGGGGTGCAGTCAAGGCCGCAATAACGGAGACCAAAACACTGTGGACTAAAGCTTGAGAGGCGTAGAAGCACTCAGAATTAAACTATATACAGTATATGTTGCACGCTGGTAAAGGTTGGTAATCTCCATGCTGTGTAGCTTAGCTCACAGCGGCACTGCAAGAAAATAAGCCATGTTTACGCACTAATATAATCCTACTAGTTCTTTAAAATGATAACGTACGTAACATGTCAATGGCTACATGTAGCTTTGAGCGTTTGTCCACCGAAACAGAACAGAAAAAAAAGGCTTCTTCCGTTGCATTGTTTGTGCTCAAGGACAGCGGTGTATGGATCTGCCGGTACGCAGATACGAAACAACATCCATGAAGTTCAACAGCCTTGAAAAAATCTATTGAAATGAGCATTTGAGTTCATTTGGAAAATCAAATGAGTACCAGTATAATTAATACAATTTTGAGTGCTGTTATTTTAAAGCTGCATTAACTGACTTTGGGATTTTGAAGCCGCGGACTCGCTAGCCTCGCTCTTTCTGCTCCCCTCCCCGCACCCACGAAGCTATCACCCCCCACACACACTCACTGTTGTTGACGGAGCTAGTGTCCCCCAATATGGACTACGAATCCCATAGAACGATAGAACCGGGAAGCGCGGAGGAACGGGACTTTCTTTTGGATGGCTGTCTCGCTGTGTAAGCAGTAACCGGTGACGAAGACGAGGAAGCTTCAGGCTAGCTCCTCTGCTTGTTGTGCTAACTCAGCCGTCTATGCTAACGGACCTGTAGATTTCTTACGAAAGTCGGGGCCAGTGGTCCGCTGTGATTGGTCACAATCTGCGACCCGAAACACAGTCTCTTCCTTGTTTCATCAAAACTCGATCTAAAATATAATGTCACACATATAAACACATTTCTTTATTCCTCATTTTTGATATTCACTCAAGGTTGATTCGATTGATAATCTCAGTGGACGATGGTAGCCTTTTGCTTTTGTACTATACTTCATTTTATTGTAATTTGAAATTAGGTTTTCATTAATCCAACCAACAGTTGTCATGTTATTTTTAAACCATTTTGAGGGTCTGAAAACAAAATTCACTATTTGATTAAGCAGCTTCAGTCTTAAATTCAGTGTTTTTTTATGACCATCAAAGTGTTCAAAATGTTCCAGATGAATGTGACCTCATGTAAAGTCATATCTGACTTAAATTTTTGTCCGTACATGTGGTTATATGCACTTAAAACTGACTATTATTGTGCATAGAAAGGGCATGTTCAATAGTTGTAGCATGTAAATCATGACATTGAATTTTAATTTCTCTTGAGTTTAGGTTAGGTCATTAAAATATGACATCAAAAGTGTTTCTTTTCCCTTATTAGTAGCTAAACATTGATTATAAAGAATGTCGAGTATAAAGACACTCGACATTCACTTTAACATTCTGCAGCTTTAAGTTCCTGCAGATCCGAGGACTCTTTCACCAAACCCGAGTGGCATCGCCTAATGGCAAAGCTTTTAAACATAAAAGCTGCGTCCTTTTTATTTCATTTGTATGAAATGCACTTTATGAGCTTTCATGAATGCTACAGTGGATTTGGTTTGGTTTTTTTACAGGGAGGTTGGCGACAGTCGCTCATCATTTCAGTCAGTTTGATTTGATATAAAAGCAGTAACATTAAGCACCTTGATAATAAACCTTATTAAAAGATTCACCTAAGATAATGCATGTTTTATGTTTATAATTCTTACTAATATAAAGTTTGCAGCGGCCTGAGTTCAGTTCATGTTTAATGCAGTGTTGACGGCAAGTGGAATGATTACCATTCACCAAACACAATCCAAATACACCTGTTTCATTTCACTCCACATTTGCACATTTTAGATTGATTTTGGATTCATCATTTGTTTTCTTTTTTAATCACTGCATTTTATTTCCAAATCACATTCAGTTCAACACTTCACAATAATATGTATTAATTTCAACATATTATTATTACTATTATTATAATTTTTTTTATTATTATCATTATTATAGCCCATGGTCACACACACAGAGGAGGTTGAGTTATCAAGAAATCAAAGAGAGAAAGAAAGTTATTTGGACTCGTGCGGATCAATACTGCTGATGAATGTAGCGGTGGTCACGGCTGGTTCTTTGCTTGTAAATTCAGAGTACTTCATGTCAAGTTGGAGACAAGGCCACTGCAAAAGAGGGGAAAAAACAGCTCTGCCTGCTCTCAAACACTCTCGCACTATTTATTTTTCCAAGAATTTTTTTGAAGCCAAGCGTTGTACTAATAGTGTACTTTTTGCCAGTGTGGAGAGGAGAGACGGCCCCAGTGTCATGTTTAATTAGCAAATTTTCCCGGCGTTCACGGACACCTTGTTGACACATCCATTCCACATGAGCTATCGCTGATTTCCTTTTTGAATGCAATTTACATAATTACAGCTCATCTAGTCCCCGCCAAGCACATGTCTCCAAACGCCATGTTGCTCGCAGCGGAGGCAGCATCAGGCGAGCCATATTAGTAAAAAGGGAAAAAAATAGTTTGAAAAGCTGTTGGTTCCATCTGATTTGGACAATTCACGGCACAAATGTAAGATATAGTCACGTTTAAATTACTTGAAGTATGGTTTTATTATTCCACATTATTAATGGTCGTCAAACTTCCTCCCATTGACCCATTTTTCAATTACACCCCTAACAACCCTAAGAATGTATTCTTTTGAACTGCCGTTTTATAAGAAATGATTTTCATGTAAATCTAGATTTTAAGTAATCACAATATTTCATAAGCAGACATTTCTGTTATATGTCAAAACATGTCTGAATAGCCACAATAGACTTGAGCTTGAAATAGGTGTGGAACCTTAATCAGAGTCAGAATTATTTGTACATAACAGGAAGTCACAATAGAAGTTGGTTTTGGTATATGGTGCAGACACGTAATATAAAAATAATAAAATAGCTATAAAGGCATTCATAAAAATGCCATATATGTTTCAAATATACTCTTTCAACAACATGTGTGGAATTTATTAACATTTTTGGACATTGTTGATCTACCCCTTGTGGATCAGGATCAATGGCTCTATGTGCTTTTATCATTGCATTTCTTTGATACCCTGATCAGTGTTGGCAAATTCAATGGTTTTGTAAAGTCGTCCGAGATAACTACTGTTGTGATTTAGGGCTATCCAAGAATAAATGGAATTGAATTCAGCAGAGCACACAATGGGCTGTAGTTTCTGCTTGTCCCTGACAGTGGCTCCGGCGAACCACACGGTGATGGAGGAGGTGAGGATGGACTCGGTTATGGCCGTGTAGAACTGCACCAACATCTGTGCAGGCAGCTTAGCTTTCCCGAGCTGCCTCAGGAAGTACATCCTCTGCTGGCTCTTGACGAGGGAGCTGATGTGGGTGATGGTGGTGCCCATGAAGCAGAAGACTTAGGTCATCATTCGACCCCGTAGCGAGGGTGGTTCTCTTTTAATTTTCCGTCTGAAAAAGCTGTTCTAAAGATGTGACGGAGGAAAACAAACAAACAACAAACAACTCCAAACTGTTTTTAAAGTGAGGAACTAGTTAGATGGGTTTATTTTTCCTTTGTTGTGGTTTGAAAGTAAGGTACTCTAGCTTTAAGACCACACAATTCCCATACTATGTTTAATACATTTTTCCTGGTTGAAACAAATAAATTAATCATCAAAGTAATTAAAACTAAAGGTGTGAAAAACTAATGATATCACAATGAAAATCTTCAAGAATTCAAGTCATTTTCAATAATCCAACACTAAACCTTTTGTTGTGCACACGCGGGTCTCCAATGGCTTTTCAAACACCTTCCTCACAAAGAACAGAGCGGATATCTTAGCCTGTGAAGATGACCTAAATTCAAGTCGCTCTAACTATACATATTTAAGTTGATCCATCTTTGGTATGCAAAGTCTGCAGTGTGCCGCCTCATTCCCAAACATAAATTCTCGTTTATATGCAAAAGTTTAGCATGGAAAAAATAGACCAAAAAATCATTCACAGTCAGTGTTAATGGCAACATTTAAAATCAAACAACCGGCGGTATCTCCAAAGAACAATAAAAGATGGCAGTCTGAATTGCCACAGTGTACATTATCGTAGCTCGCTAGCATCGCCTTTGATTCCCATGTCCTGCTTCATCTAATAACTTTGTTTATGCCTGCTTTGGGACGCGTCTAGAGAGACACCTTGAATGCCTTGAATGCCTCGCAACAGCTCTGAGCCTCGATATAAAGAGCAGAAATGAAATATTCACTCTCCTTATTGTCTTCACAACTCCAGGAGAAGAATCAATAAAACATTGCATTGGCGTCTGCAGTGAGTTTTTAAGGTTTCCGATGGGGGATAGAACGGCTCTCAGCGTGGCATTAGGGAAAAAAATGTAAAAAAAAAAAAATATATCTCTTTAGGCTTGCCGGGTGCAAAACAGCCCGGTTTTATTTTGATGCTTGGAATTAATCAGACGAGAGCATCTAGCAAGAACAAAAAGATCTGATGTTGCCTAAGGGAGCTGGGGCGGTCATTGGAGATTTGAGTCGCTTTAAATCTGCTTTTTTTTATGAAAGTGTAATAAGATATCCATAACGTGAGCTACAGTATTTTCCCGTCTTTTCCTCAATATACCAATGCTTTTAAAGGCTTTATCAATTCCCCAATGTGGCATCAACCGACTTCAAAGTGCTCCAAATATGTGTTGACGGAGCGCAGAGTGGTGAGTGAAGGTTGTGACCCCAGGAAGTATGCCGAATGTGGGGGACAAAGTCAGGCAATTACACGGATCGGATGAGCAGCGGTCTCTGCAGCAGTGGAAGACAAAAGGCGGGGGTAAACAGAGGAGCTGTGACCCCATTAGCATGTTGTGTGTGAGGTGGAGTAAATCCGATAAGCTTCCCCTCCATACATAAGACAAAAGCGCAAATAAAGAGATATTTAAGGTTTAGGGAGAGCCCAACCTAAATAGTGCATTATAAATAATACATGATGTAATACTATGCAAATGTATACATCTGTTATGGTTGAACATGAATATCAGTGATTTGAGATATTTGTGTAGAATCAAAACATGTCTCGTTCTCTATGTATCATTTGCATAAATATAAACAAATAATGAGTAAAACACATAAAATATTGCAGCTGTTTGCTCAGAACTGTTGCTAGGCATTCTCTCTCGGGCCTACACAGGGAACTGTTGCATGTTTTTATGATCATTTGTACAAAATACTGTAATCTCTGGTCTTCACTAAAAGAAACATTTCCCGTTTACAATTACAACAAAACTCTGTAACCTGACGGTGCTGTTTACACGGAGACGCTGCGACAGTAAAACGGTAGAGTTGGGAATTGGTTTGGCCGTTCGTTTACATGAAGACGGTGTTTCAGGTGAAAAGCAAGCTTTGAGAAATAGCCTCCAGAGTGGAACAGAACAGATACGCTGCGCAGTGGGGTGCTGTCTCACAGCTGTGTGATGAAAAAGGTGTAAATTCTCTGGCTGACCAATTTCCAGCACGTACATTTGGAAATGCACAGTAGCCAAGAACAAACAACAATGGTGGTGGATCATCTAATGCTACGTTCACAAGCGCTACATGGAGGAGAATTCTTTGCCTTATTTGCCAAGTGCTTTGCAGCGTCTAAACGGGGCCTAAGATCTCCATGAACCTTCCCGATCCCTGTGCTCCTCCAGCAGCAGGCTCCTATAGTCAAGGCTTTTCATGAAAATTTCGTAATAAATATAGATTGATTGCTTGATTGATTCATAAGCTGAAAATGTCTGGAAAACGTCTTCAATATTACTACTAATCTTATTCAGCACTTCTCAAAACACCCAAAGGCGCTTCAAATGGCATTCTTTATTCACTCAATACACTGCGGTGGCAAATTAATAGCCACAGTTGCCCAGGGGCAGCTTGAATGAGCGCGCCGATTAATCTGTGCCATTGGCCCCTCCGACCACCATTTGCATACATGCCAGACTTATTCTCAGCGACGTAGCTGAAGTGGCGGTTTGCCAATTTACAGCAGCCCACTGTGGCACCTGGTGTTCTCAAAGGTCTCCCATCACAGTATTAACCAGGCCCTGCTCTGATTAGCTTTTGAGATGTGACAAGATCAGGCTTTTACATGCAGATTGATTGTGTTTCAGAATACGTGTTGCAAAAGTGAGAACTTTCACCATAATGTTTAACTTTGACCTTAACTGCTCGAAGCAAAATATTCTGGAATTGTTGCATGTAGAAATACATGATTATTCCTGGCTGAATTCTCTGTTGTACATACTGAGAACATGGTTGTGTTTTTCAGCCTTAATGTCAACATAAACATGGCCCCTGTTATTTTAAATACAGCTCATTCCACATTACCATTCACCAGCATAAAGGTCAATGAATACAATGTTCGGAGCAACAAAAAAGAAAACCTTATTTTATAGAACACAAAAATGTAACCTTATTTTATAGAACACAAAAATGTAACCTTATTTTATAGAACACAAGTCAGCAATTGGCTTGAGTTTCTTGGAGAAGATGTTTTTCAGCGGCTTCACCCCTGCACAGTGTAATTTGCCTGCGATTCCTAATCTTTGAAACAGAACGGCGAGCTGAGTGCCTTCCACCAATGCAGACGATCACGGCGCTTCT
The DNA here is from genome assembly GCA_964034765.1 of Knipowitschia caucasica. Classification (NCBI taxonomy): domain Eukaryota; kingdom Metazoa; phylum Chordata; class Actinopteri; order Gobiiformes; family Gobiidae; genus Knipowitschia; species Knipowitschia caucasica. The sequence goes on along the minus strand of OZ035837.1, from coordinate 21,010,793 downwards.
CCAGGCACATTATGGACCGGAGTGATTAGAAGAACTTAAAATGCAAAGGCATCCCTTGAAACTGAACGCATTTACAATCCCATTAAATATGGAATTGTGTCTGTGGGCCAACAGTAAATTTGAAATATCTTTCATGCAAGACTTTTTTCATCCTTTCTTCTGACAATTTCCTATTCGCTTCCTGCACTTTCTAAGGCATTCCGTTTGAGGCGCTTAAATAATTGGCAAGTAACTTTTTAATGAAAATAACTTCACTTGACATAATTATGTTCCGTGAGTCAAAAGGATGCTATCACACTTTTTCATCAGTATCTTGAAGATAATTTTAATGACTTGATCAGGCGATTGTGAGAGAGAGGTGCGTGTGAACATAAATGTGAATAAAGAACCATGTTGTTGATTTTACTGTGTAGGTTTCTCAGTGTTCATGGAGCAGAAATAGAACAAAGGAGCTGTCGTATTTGGCCAATATTTGGGTGATCAAAGAACTTACGCAGAAAACAAAAATATTTACTATTATGTTTGGAGACTTACACAGCGACAATGGAGCTCTTTGTCTTGGATGAACATCAAAAGTGTATTGTTACAATTTATGCAGCAGTTTTCATAGCATTTGTTTTATAGGCTTTCATAATTTCATGATTCGGATGCGTTTTTTCAATATGTATCATTCTCTGGACAATAGAAAACAAAAGTCAACAACTGGATGCAAGACAGAGGAATTTGGACAAACCTGCAGACAGATTTTACTACAAGGACAATAAATTATACTTTAACCTTAACAACCTGGTTACAGCACAATTGTACAGTAACAACAGACAGTTATATACGTACATGTTTGAAAAAGGGGCTCGACGAAGCAGAAGCTAACATACTTCAAACCTGCACTCAACCAGGATATGGGGGAAACAAAGTAACAAGTGACATTCAACTACAGTACATACAGACAGCAAATACACAATACAATATCATATATGTTGTAAGACAAGACAACACTCACAGACAACGCCCTGGGCCAAACAACCTCTGACCCTACACCTCGCTGCCACTACACTGTGCTGAGGGCTTCACACTCTTTCCCCCGTGTACTTCTGCAGTACATATTTTTTCAACAGTTTTTTGTTTAAGTTTTAGCATGGTGTCATCATGATCTGCAACCAGGAAGTAAAATCACAGTTTAATTATCAAAAATCCAATTGGGTTAAAGCTGTAATATTTTGGGAAACTCTTATATAATCCTCAACAACAACAACAAATGATATAGCATTTGTTGTTGTTGTTGAGGAGTTAGTGACTTGGACCTGTAATGCACATGAACAGGATATAATGTAATGCATGCATGGAGTATAGAGATTGAATCCAATTAAGGCAATTATTTAGGAGATTAATTAATTTAGTCACAGCGCTTATGTCTTTTTATAAGGCTTTTTATATCAGTCATTTCTGTGTGTAGTCAATGCGGGTCAAGTGTCTAGCCCAAGGACACAATAACAGCACGCATCTCAATCCCATGCTCATAGAAGAAGGGAAAGTAATCACTATGCAACCTGGTGTTTTCCTCCTTTTTTTAAATTGTTCTTTGTCTCTCGCACTGACAAAAATATCGACAAATAGCTCGCAATTCTAACAGGTCTCCGGGATCACAGCATCTTTTTAAGAGCTGAATTAATTCTCAGTACTTTCCCAACCTCCCCATTACCAGACAGCGCAATTAAGCTGGAATATGCAAATGGCGCCGCCGTAACTGTTTACTCGCAGGAAGAACCACCATCTGCTGAATAACCTTTACCACTGTTAAACAAGCATTTAGTAGCCTAATGATATTTACAGAAACAACAGCGCGCCCCAGTTCAAGCGCCGCTGCTGCATTGTCGTATACAACAATCCATTTATCAGCGCAGCCGTTTGACCCGGTTTAATGTAATCCAAAGGGACTCGCCCACACCGAGTCCACATCACCTCTGTTCTCATTAGAAGAAAAATCAGCCTACATACGAAGCAAAGCCAAAAGAAGAAACTATTTTTCTCAGTCCCAACCAACCAATCCCCTCTCCCCCCTCCCCCCTTGTGGCTTCCTCCTGTTGCTGGTAATATATGCCTTTGCTTTGAAATTATGCAGGGTTACTGTTAGTTTGTGTTGTTTTGTTTTTTTCTCCCTGTTTGATTACTTTGATGGAGACAGAAGACAGCACAAATTTGTTCCAATTACTGTTGCAGCGTAAATAAATAAGTCGAAACAAAGGGAAGATATCAGCCCAGGAAGATTAGGCGTAACAATTCAAGCAGTGGCAACAACGGAGAAAAGTGCAACGGCAAACCTCGGATTTTTGTTCTATTATTATTTTTTGTTGTAAAGTCCCCGGGATGTTGAGTTGAGTTGAGTGTTTATTTATTTTGAGTTCAATGTAGAACAAACATTCATTATCAGATGTCGCTACTAAAATTTTCTGACAAATCATTCATTAACAATTACTTATTGTAATATTGTGCATTATTCAAACTCGAAAAGGATTGGGAGGAAGACAAATCATACACATTCCCAGGAATGTGGTTTTGTGAATCATGTTTTAAAGGTCCTTAAGTCAATGTTTGCAGTCATCGTCACAGCAGAAGTCATTTTAAACAATTCCTCACTTTCTCACAGATTTCCCACATCCTTGTGCAGAACCATGTTTGTCTCACTTCCAGGGACCGCTTAAGCGTCACATAACCGGGTGAAACTCGCTTTTGAATATTGCTCAAGAGTCCAATTACTTCTGTATTTCAACTACACTGTCAAACTGAATATACAGTATGACAGACTCATTACACAAATGAAAAACTTCAGAATATAAGAATATTTTGAAAATAGACCATAAGCCATGATCCTCCAAATTATACAAAAACAAAGGTTTGACATAAGTCACTTTGCCTGAAATGAGTTTTTATCATATATTGGTTTCACAAAAGTTCAATCTTTTGAACAATAGGTATGATATGTAAATGTATTTGTTATGGATCCTGCGCTTAATAAAGGCTGAATAGAAAATAAATAAATAATTGCAATGTACTGTAATTGTCAAGTTTCACCTGCTTATGAAGAAGCCTATACTGTATGTGACAAACCCAAACCAATACATATGGTGAAGAGGTGGCATCTGTCTTTTGACATTTAAGGAAAGTGCCTGATTAAAATGAGTGATTTAAATAAACATTGAGAAAAAACAATAAATGGGGAGGGGTCAGTAAAGTGATCATTGATATTGATAAGAGAGATAATTGTGGTTTATTTTTACCTTTTCAGTCTGTATCCATCTCTGCTGAACTGCGCCTATGCTTGGCTGAGGTGAACTCTCTTTTATGACAAATGCACCTGTCTTCACACATACAGTATCAAGAGTGAGATGCACAGAGATGCAGTTTTTCTGTTTGACAGACAGAATGTCCACGTGTGGACAGTGGCTGCAGAGAGAAACACTGCCACATGGCGCACATTTTACTCAAACAGTGATCACATGTGAAATACATAAAAACAGTCACTTAGTCACATTATTAATCAATTGTCATTTGCTCTGGAAAACTCACTGATGAGTTTTAATCTGGCTTTAATTGTGTATGTAAAAAGTGTATCTGTAATCGTATTGTGTTATCCATCCATCCATCCATTTTCTTCCCCTTAATCCATTTCTGGGTCGGGGGGTGGCAGTCAGAGCTGCACCCAGTACACTCAGCACCAGCCCCTCACTGATCCTCCTGCAGGTGGTGAGTCCACAGGAGCTGAGATCTTTCAGTGGGGGCTTTAGGCAAAGTGGGGTTAAGTGTCTTGCCCAAGGACACAACGACAGCAGTCATCAGTGGGAGTCGTGAAGTAGGTAGTATATTGTGTTATGTTTGTATAGATTAGTACTTGCTACAGAATTGTGTCCACATCCAGGCTGTACTCAAATATAAACTACAGATGTTTATTTTGTAATGTAAGACTAACAAACAGCTGATAGGTTGGACTATAGACAACTGTTGTAACTAGGACAAATGTTTATTGTCAAACTAGACTGGTGAATGAGTCCCGACAACTAAACAATAAATCATCTTTTTATAACCTATAAACTGCTTGAATATGTTTATTTTAGTGCTCTCTACAAATTAGATAGCATCTCACATTTGTGCCTAAAACCATCTGTGTGGTGCCTTCTCTACTTTTTTGCTGGCACTACATTTGAATTTGGTGCCTGGCCTGTCCATATGGGAGATCAAAACATTAACTCCATAATCAATCTTGTCAAGTCCTGTGTATTTCCCTGCATTTCCTTGGGTCGTCTCTCTCTGCTGTTAGAGTGGTGTCCAAAGTCTCCTTCTCCCAGAGCGAAACTCTACAACAAAAATTATATATATTGGCCGCTTCACTTATGCAAGAGTCTAAGGAACTTGAACAAAGTGGCGGCTTATAGTCCAGTACTTATGGTATATTTGAACGCATGATGCCTGTCTTGAAAAATGAAATGAATACGCCAGTACTTGGTGAAGATTCTTGGTGAATCTTAAGATAAAGAGTAATACAAAGTGAAAGGTCTTCACCCAATATTGTGTGCTATTTATGAAGCTACCTCATGTGCAACAGTGGGCAACATGTGCCAGTTCGCATCAGGTATCAGCCGTGTGGACGTCTTTAAGGTAACATATAGAATGAAGTGCCAAGACCTGCTTTGAACTGCACTGGTCTAATAGTGATGAAGATGAGGAGTGCCATAAGTGTCACACTTTGTCACAGCTGTCACTGCTCGTCTGCCACACGTGTATGGACGAGCATGTTAGTCTGTCTCAGGGGTTAACTGTAAGCACATTCACTTTGTACAACCATTAGCATTTCCATCTGCAGCCTCCTCCCCTGCCCCAAACCATAACTCAAAGCAGCACAGAAAAATGTAGATCGACAATTGATATATTTTTATATATTTATAATCATCAAGTTTATGGACGTGGACAAATGCATATACAAACGAAACACATCTTGTTTTCAATTGCATTACTTTAAAAACAAATCTATGAATAAATGAATGAATAGCAGCTGCATTACTCCCTCAGTAGGGAAATTACACAGTTATATGAGAAGTGGAGTCAACTATGTTTTAGAAATCTTTAAAAACAAAAACCAAGGCACCGTGAAGGCTAAGTTTAAAGAACACAAACGTTTGTATCCTGAGGAAGGCCACGATTGCCTGAAACACATGGGTGCACAATACAGACTTTTGAATATGTTCTATGCCTTGGACTTTTGTGTTTCCAAGCATCTTAAACGTATTTATTGAAATCATTAATAAACTAGTTAGTTATGTGACCGACGACTTCTCCATGTCAAGGCACAGCAAATGTATTTCTTTACCTCAGTTCATATACAGTTCATACACACAACTCGACAAAACAACGCAGTAAATTAAGATTATATAAGGCATTAGAATCACAAAAAATCACAGTGCATTATACAATCCATGCACAACCAAACAGAACTGTTTTTAACCTGGATTTGAACCTTGTTAGAGTGGAACAATCACATTTGTTAACAACTTAATTCATGCTTGGACACGTATTCACTTTTTTCTACCACCTAACACAGGACCTTGTTTCTGAGAAGTGAGAGTTAGCCAAGCTAACCACTCTGCCACCATACCACCCAGGTGTTTTGAGTTTTTCCTCACAGATGCAGAAGAGTCTGAGGACAGAGGACCAAAACCTCGCTCCTTAATGTGTCTTACTATTGCACTTCCTGTGTTTTAATTGTATGATTCTCTAACAGTAATTGGCAAATCGACAATTTGTAAAGTCCTTTGAGACGACTGTTGCTGGGATTTAGGACAATACAAAAATGAAATGAATTGATTAAAACAACTGTATCCTTAATTAATACAATCATCATATTCCCCTGATTACAATTGCATACATAATGTGCATGCGTTCTATGGAAAGTGTCTTGAAATCAACTTGAAATATAATTGCGTTAACACACGCTGCCTCATTGGCCTGTGACGATAATGTGCACTTTATGAAGCTAATGCGAGACGTCACAGCGGGTCTTTTCATTAGCCGTATAAGGCTGGTTCTGCGATGTGTCCCACCTACCTAGATGTTTACCGTATCCAATTCCATTACAGACACGCCTCAATGGGGATTTCATATAATTATTGTTACATGCCTTTAAATTCCACATTGTCTGAATTGTGCCGATGGCGCTTCTGCTATTCAATAAGTGGTTCACAGCCGTACGATCGAGGAATTATTCTTAACTACCACAGTCCTGTTATAATGGAGTGTAAATTGGAGATAATGTTTGAGCAAAGGTCTACCTATAGCTTATTATAACCATCCATATGTCTGCGCTGCGTGTTGTGAGTCTGACTGCTCAAGGCTGAATCCAGGAAAATGAAGAAAACCTAACATTATTTATGGTGATGAAGAAAAATCAATCATCGACTCCAGCTGAGGTTTCGCACCACCCGACAGGAGAGCGCTGGCTGCCCACACGTAATTGGAAGAATTTCTAGTTCATTGAGATATGTGTCAATAACAGTTCGACAAATGTTTTTCATGCAACCAGGTCATTATACTCCGCTCATCTACGGACTAACAAGGTTTGACTTGTTGACTCTGGCTGTCGGCGTACATGTGCGTTCTGTGGTAATGGGAAAAAATGATAGCAGGGAAGTTGAATACTGTGTGAAATCATTTATGATATAGATTTACCTTTGCCATTCTGAACAACAACAAAACTATTGGAGTATCCTTCAATTTTCATCAAAATAAATCATTTCATGGTCTAGAGGTGAATCAACGATAACCAATGTAAAATGACAATGTAATTCCTGACTAGAACCAGGAAGTACGATCGCATTAGTCCAGTTCTCAGGTCTCTGCACTGGCTTTTTGTGGCTCAGAGAATAGACTTTAAATCAGCTCTGCTTGTTACAAGTCTCTCCATGGCCTCGCACCAAAGTACATCCGTGAGGTTCTTAGTGCCGCATATCTTTTAAATGTCCTGTGTGTATTTAGGATTTTAAGAAAATCACATTATTTTCTTTTCTTGTTTTGTTAAGTACTTTGAGTGACCTTGTGTATGGACTGACACTAAAAAAATAAAACATGGCTTTCCTTTCCTTACTGTACATTTTGAAGATACTTGCATTCTATTGTTTGCATTGTTCGGATGAGCTTATGTGCTGTTAATTCCCCTTAAGGCTAAAGCTATTGACAATGTTAAAACCTTTGTAAGTGACGAGACCCTTTCGCCCTACAACCACAAGAGCATTAGCGACATCTGGTCTACATGTCTGGACATATAGGGCTTAGCTTATACGCTGCCATTACAAGTTCATCCTATGCACAGTCTACAGTTTATTCTTAGGCCAACGGATGCCAAAATGTGCATTTGTGCTTTAATTTCATGACATTTTTAGATGTCAATGTCAACTTTAAATACTGGGCACATTTACAACAGCACCAGCAGCCAAAAGTGATTCAGCATGAAATACACACATGTAGAATGTGAAACAGCAGAACTTTGTTGGTGTTAAAAGCCAAGACGTGCAAATGTGTCTTTAGGCTAGATTTAAAAACATTCAATGCGGGATCTTCCATTGTACAGAGGTAGACTATTCCACAGTTTGGGGGCAGCAACAGCAAAAGGTCGAGCCCACCTGGGTATGTTCCACTAAAGCTGATTTTCTGACCTCTCTGATCTAGGAGCATACACAGATACCAGCTGTGTAAAATATACAGGGGCTAAACCATCCAAACATTTCAAAACAAGTATCAGAATCTCAAAATAAATCCTGAATGTGATAGGGAGTTAGGGATGAGGCCAGCACAGGGGTAATGTGGTTCCCTGTGAGCAATCAAGAAACAGCATTCTGGAACTGCTGAAGGCAAAGATGACAGTGTCTGAATGTAAAACAATGTATACAGCACAGAATAGACATTAGAACAATGGGGTGAACTTTGTGCTACAGTCTGGTAATAAAGAAACCCTGAGCTGTAATGCCTCAAACAACTGCTTTGTGCCATAATCAATGTTTTTATAAAAGTAGTACAAAAGGACTATAGTGCAGCTGGATACGTCATAGAAAGTTGAACAATGACTAGAGCCTTGGATAGTTCTCTAGCTGAGATCGATCTAATCTAATGCATGATCTTCAGGGAATCGTTCAACTCTGCTCACAACAATATGCGACAAAACTATTCATAGAACTTCAATGCCACTACATGCCCATATTGGCATGTGAAAGCCGGTGATGAAGGCAACATCAGGCTGAAAAGGGCTAAATCTAACAATGCTAATAACATGTATTCTCACAGATTTTTATTTTACACGGTATGGGGCAGCACTGCTTTCATATGTGCTGCCCCATATTAACTTCACTATAACCTAGTTTGATACATAATAAACTACTTAATGAATGCACACCGAGATGTGTCTCCTGTTCACCCATATGTCCCCTGTCTGCAGTGCATATGTAGATGCATATTTTATAAGACTGTGAAATCTGGATTTTACAAGCTCCACTGTGCAGTAATCCCGGGACTCTGCACATTTCGTATTTATATGGCACTATGACGGTTTTTTTTCACTATAGTTGCCTCAGTAACTCAAAAGTTGCCTAAAACATGATCTATGATGTGTGCGTTTGCAAATCCCCAGAACGTGCCCTTTGCTGTAGCCTGAAAGTGATGGATGGGGCCACTACTCCCTCACACGAGCTGACAGTTCATTATGGAGTACGTCACCCGATAATTAAGATGTCCTCAACTGAATAAACGCTCCTTAGTTAGAAACACTGGAGCTGTCCGTGGTGCCCGTGCGTAAGACGCGCACATGCCTAACGGCGCCGTCTAAATAAAAGTGTGCTGTAAAAGTCAGTCTCTAATTGCTGTGAAAAGGTGATAAGGGTGCTGGTCGTTTCTCAGAGCTATACAGCCATATCACTGCTCGCCTCTATTCTGTAAGTTGCTTCTCTAAAAACAGCCTTAGAGGGGGTATTTTTAATTCTAAAGCGAGGGATTGGTCACACTTGTTCTCATTAGCATGAGGAGCCGTATAAACCCCGCCACTGCAGAGTTTGGAGCTGTGTTGAAGGCGAGGCAACAAGCGTATCTGAGTGGCTGCTGCGCGCAAGGAGCGAGTAACTTTCACTTTGGGCACAGTTGTGCGCTGATTAGAGCGGCAGCTGGATGGAGAGCTGGCTCCAGACGTGAGCGCTCGGCTTTCAGAGAGGATGAGGCTGCGCACCGAGACGGACTGCTCCGCACGCACGATGGGACCCAAGACTTTCACTTGTCGGAACCAGTGGATTTTCAGCCTTTTTCTTTATCAGTTATTCTTTGTCTTTTTGAGCGCATCTGAGGGAAATACTATCCGTTATCAGACAAACGAGGAGAACGCGCCAGGGTCTGTCATCGGAAACCTGGCCAAGGACATGTCCTTGAGTCTGTCTCACTCTTCTAAGTCCAATTTCAGGATGATGAAACAATTCAACGATTCATTTATTAGAGTGAGAGAAAGCGACGGGGAGCTCAGTGTGGGAGAACGAATTGACAGGGAGAGACTGTGCAGGCACTCTCCACAGTGTCTCATTACTTTTGATGTGGTCAATTTTTCAAAAGAGCGCTACAAATTGATTCACGTTGAGGTGGAAATAAAGGACATCAATGACAACTCCCCGGAGTTTCCAAACAGGGAGTCTATAGTGGAGATTTCTGAGAATGCTCTGGTGGGCTCCAGGATCCCCCTGGACCCAGCAGTGGATGCGGACGTGGGCTCCAACTACATCCAGAGCTATCAGGTTTCTGTGAACAGCCACTTTACCATAGATGTGCTCCAAAGAGCGGATGGGGTTAAATATGCGGAATTGGTGCTAATGAAGGAGCTGGACAGAGAGACACAGTCCTCTTACACTGTGGAGCTGGTGGCCACAGATGGGGGCAACCCGCCCAGATCCGGATCCGCCAACGCGATGCACAGGTCACAAAGCAAGCGACACTATGTACATCTATTAACATGTCATCTCGTCTCTTCTCTCTCCTTTGTTTCCTACCCAAGCAGGACTTACTCCGTCACCACCTTCCCGCGATAGGAACGCGGTTTTGGGATTATGTTTGGGAATTGTGGGGGGGAAATTTTGGTAGGTATTAGAGGGGGGGTGTATATGAATGTTTTGGGTAGGGAAGGGGGGTTAATTTTTATGATAGTAGGGGGAGTTGGATGTGGTTGTGGGGGGGGGGGGTGGGTTAAGAAGGGGGGAGGATGTTAGTTTTGTGGGTTGGAGGGGGGGTTGTGTGGTGGTGGGGGGTTGTTGTTGGAAGATTTGTGATGGGTGTTGTTTTGGTTTTTTTAAAGGGGGGGGTTGGTGTTTGTTTGTTTGTTTTGGTAATTTGTGGAATGGTGGTGGGGGTTGGTTGTTTGGAGTTGTGGTATGTGTGTTTGGGGTTTGTTGTAGGGGGGATGGATTATGTTTGGGTGTGGGGGGGGGGATGGGGGGGGTGGGTGTATTGGAGGTAGGGTAGGGGGGTTGTGATGGTTGGGGAAGGGGGGTTGTGTTGTTGGGGGTTGGGGGGGGGATGGGGGGGGATGATGATGTTTAGGGAGGGTTTTGTTATTTTTAGTGGGTAGGGGGTTTTGTGGGATTGATGAGGGGTGGGTAGGGGGTAGGGGGGTATGATGTTAGTTGGTTTGGTTGGTAGGGTGTTTTAAGGGTTGTATGAAATATTGGGTGGAGGGAATAGGTATGTAAGGGTGGGTGTGAATATTTAGAGAGGAAGGTGGGGGGGGGGGGGGGGGGGGGGGGGTGGTTGTGTTTTGAGGATGTTTTTTGATAGGGGGGAGGGTTTGGGTGTGGTTGGAGTTTTTGGTATAGGGGGGTGGGGTTTTTTTGGGTGGGGTTTTTGTGGTGTGGGGGAGTGGGGGTTTTGTTGTGTTTTGTTGGGGTAGGGGTTTTTAGGGTTTTGGGGTTGTTTTTGGGGGGGTTTGGTTTTTGTGGTGTGTTTGGGGTTTTTGGTGTTGGTGTATGTAGGTTGGTTTGGGTTGTTTTTTAGGGTGTTGTGTTGTGGGGTTGGGGGTTGGTTGTTTGTTGGTTGGTGTTGATGTTGTTGTTTTATTTATGTGGTGGTGAATATTAGTTTTGGGTGTTATTATGTAGTGGTTGTGGGGGTGTGGTTTGTTGTTTTTTTTGGTGGTTTTTGGATTTGTGGTGGTGGGTTGGGGTGTTAGGGGGGGGGGGGGGTTGGGGTTTGGTGGGGTTTGTTTTGGGTGGGGGTGGGTTTGTGGGGGGGTGAGGTTGGGGTTGTGTTTGGTGGGTGTGGGGGGGGGGGGGTGGGTGTGGTTGGGGGTGTGGGGGGGGGTGATGGGTTTGGTTTGTGGTTGTTGTTGGGGGTTGTGGGTGTTTGGGGTGGTGGTGTGGGGTGGTGTGGGGGGTGGGTGGGTGGGGGGTGGGGTGGGGTGTGGGGTTGGGTGTGGGGTTGGGTTTTGGGTTTGGGGTTGTGTTTGTTTTTTTGGGTGTGATTGTTTTTTTGGTGGTTTTTTGGTTTTTTGGGTTTGGGGGTGTGTTTTTTTTTTGGGGAGGGTGTTTTGGGTGGTTGTTTGGTTTGGGGGGTTTGTTTGGTTTGGGGGGTGGGGGGGGGGGGGGGGGGGGGGGGTTTGGGGGTGGGGGGTTGGGGGGGGGTGGGGGTGTGTGGTGGGGGGGGTTGGGTGGGGGGGGGGGGGGGGGGGGGGGGGTGGGTGTGGGGGGGGTGGGGTGTTGTGGTGGGTGTGTGGTTTGTTGGTTGGGTTGAGGTGGGTTGGGGGGGGTGGTGGTGGGGGGTGGTGTGGGGGGGGTGGTGGGTTTTGGGGGGGGTGGGGGTGTGTGGGTTTTGGTGGGTTTTGTGGGTTTGGGGGTGTGGGTTTGGTGGGGGTTGTTGGTTTGTGGTTGGGTTGTTGTTGGTGTGTTTGGTGTGTTTGTGTTGGGGTGGGTTGTGGATGTGGTTGGGGGGTGTGGGGGTGGTTTTTGGTTGTTGGGGTGTGGGTTTTGTGGGTGGGGTTGGTGTGTGGGGTTTGTTGGGTGGGGTGTGGGTTGGGTTGTTTGGTTTTTTTTGTTGTTGGTGGGTGGTGGGGGTGGGTTTTGGTGGTGGTTGGGGTGGGTGTTGTGGGGGTGTGGGTTTTGGGGTGGGGGTGTTTGTGTTGTGGGTGGTGGGGGGGGGTGGTGTGTTGGGGGGGTAGGTGGGGTTATGTTTTGTGTTGTTTTGGTGGGTGTGTGGGGGTGGTGTTAGGTTTTGGTGGGGGGGGGTTGGGGTTGGGGGGGGTGTGGGTTTGTTTGTGGGTGGGGGGGGGGTTTGGTTGTGTTGGTGGTTGGGGTGGTGTGTGTTGTTGGGTTGTTTTGGTTTGTGGGTTGGTTGGTGGTGTGTTTTTGTTGTTTTGGGGGGTTTGTGGGGTGTTGTGGGTGGGGGTGGGGGGGGGGTGGGTGGTGGTTGGGTTTTGGGTGTTGGGGGGTTTGTTGGGGGGGGGGTGTGGGGTGGTTGTTGTGTTGGGGTGGTGGGGGGGGGGTTGGGATTTGTTGGGGGTGTGGGTGTTGGGGGGGGTTGTGTGGGTTTTGGGTGGGTGGTGGTGTTTTTGTTGGGTTGTGGGTTGGGTGTTTTGGGATTGGTGTTGTTTGGTGGGGGGTGTTGTGTGTGTGGGGGGTGTGGGTGGGGTTGTGTGTGGGTTTGTTGGTTTGGGGGGGTTTTTGTGGGGGGGGGGTGTGGGTTTTGTTGGGGGGGTTTGGTGTGGTGGGGGGGGGTTTTTGTGGGGGGGGTTTTTTGGGTTGGTGTTGGGGGGGGGGGGGTTGTGGTGTGGGTGGGGGTGGTTTGGGGGGGGGTGTATGTTTTTGTGTGTTGTGGGGTTGTGGGTGTTTGTTGTGTGTGTTGGTGTTTGTTTGGGGGGTTGGGTGTGTGTGTGGGGTTGGGTGGGTTGTGTTGGTTGGTTTTGTTTTTGGGTTGTTGTGGTAGTGGGGTGTTGTTTTTTGGGTTGTGTTTTGTTGTTTTGTTGGGTATTTGGGGGTGTTGTTAGTTGGTTGTTTTGTTTTGGGTGGGATTGGGTTGGGGGGGGTAGGAGGGGGAATATGAGGGGGTTGTGAGATTGGGGTGTTTGTGGTGGTTTTGGATGGGTTTGTTTATATTTTGGGTTTTGGGGGGTTGGTTTTTGTGTGTTTTGTGTTTTGGGTGTGTTATATGAGGTGTGGGGTGTGTATGGGTGGTGTTGATGTGGGTGGGGGGGTGTTTTTTGAGGGGTGGTGGGTAATTGTGTGGGGGGGGGGGGTTTTAAGGGTTTAGGTGTTGATAGTATTTGAATGTTGGGGGGAGGGGGGGGGTGTTTTTGGTTGGGTGTGAATTGTGTTGAGTTTGTTTGTGGGTTGTGGTAGGAGGTAGATTTGGGTTGATTTGGGGGTGGGTTGGGGTGGTAGGTTGTGGGGGGGGGGTTTAGTTGGGGGGGGGGGGGGTTGGGGGGGGGTGGTGTGTATTAAGTTGTTTTGTGGGGTGTTATAATTTTTGGGTTTTGTTTGGGTGGGGGGGTGTGGGATTATTTTTTGGGGGGTAGGGTTGTGTTTGGGTTTTTGGGGTTTTGGGGGGGTTTTGGGTGGTGTGGTGGGTGGGTTGGGGGTGTTGGGGGTTTTGTGTGTTTTTTGTTTGGGGGGGGTGTTGGTTGGGTGTTGTTTGGGGGGGGGTGTTGGTGGTTTTGGGTTTGTATTGGTGTTGGTGGTGTGAGGTTTGTTTTGGGTGTTGTTTTGGGGGGTTTGGTTTGGGGGGGGGGTTTGTTTGTGTTTTGTGGTGGGGGGGTGTTGGGGGGGGGGTGTGTTGGGTTTTGGGGTTGGGTTGTGGGTGGGGGGGGTGGGGGTGTGTGTTGTTTTTGGTTGTGGTGTTGTGGTGGGGGGGGTGATGGGTGTTTGTTTGGGGGTTTTGTTTTTTGGTTGGTTTTTGTGGGGGTATGTTGGGTTGGTTTTGGTTGTTTGGGGAGGTATGGGGGTGGGTTTGGGGTGGTGGGTTGGGGGTGGTGTGTGGGGGGGTTATTTTTGGGGGGTTGGTTTTGGGTTTTTGGGGGGTTGGGGGGTGGTTTGGTAGTTGGGGTGTGTTGTTGGTTTGTGGGTTGTTTTGTTGGGTGGGTGTGGGGTGGGTTTTTATTGTGGTTGTTTTTGGTTTTGTTGGGGTGGGTTGGGGGTGTTTTTGTTGTTGTGGGATGGTGTGGGGGGTTGGAGTTTTGGGGAGGGAGTGGGGGGGGATTGATATGGGGGGGGGGGGGGGTGGTTTGTGAGTGTTATGGGTTGGTTAGGGTAAAATTTTTTTTTTTAGGATTTTTTGTTTGGTAAAAGGGGTGGGTGTTGTAGTTGGGGGTTGTTGTGGGGTATGGATGAAATTTTAGGGGAGTTTGGGGGTTGGTATGGGGATAGAAGGGGATTAGTTGGGTGGGGGGGGTTTTAGGGGGTAAGGAATGTTTTGTTGTGGTTATTGGGGGTGGTGGGGGATGGGGGGGGGGGGATGTTTGGTTTGTGGGTATGGTGATTTTGAAATTGGATATTTGGTATTTAGTGTTGTTTGGGATTTAATGTGGGTGTTGTGGGTGGTTGTGTTTTTTTGTGGGTTGTTGTGGGAGGTTGTATTATTTGTGGTATTTATGTGGGGGGTTTGTGTGGTTTGTGGGGTTAGTGTGGGGGGTGTGGGGTGATGTATGGTTTTATGGGTGTTTGTTGATTTGGTTTTTGATGGGGGATGATTTTGTGTGGGGGGTTGGTGGGGGGTTTGGGGGGGGGGGGGGGGGTGGTGAAGAGGTGGTTTGAGGATATTTTTTTAGGTTTGGTGATATTTGGGAAGGGTGGGTGGGGTGTAATATTTTTGTTTATTTGGGGGGGGGGTTTGGGGGTTAGTGGGGTTTGTGATTTTGTGGGTGGGGGGGGTGGTTGGTTTTGGGGGGGGTAGTTTGTTGGGGTTGTTTGTAAGGAGGTGTTGTTTGATTATTGATGGTTGTTGGATATTGGTTTATGTTTTTTATGTTGATGTTTTGTTTATGGTTTTTTGGGATTTGGTGGTTGGTTGTGTTTTTGGTTGTGAATATGAGAGTATGTTTTGTTTTATTATTGAGAGGTAGTTGGTTAATTATTGAGTTGGGGGGGTTGATATGTATTGGTAGGTAATATATTAATGGGGGGGGGGGGTTATGTTGTTATATGTGGGTGGGGTTGATTGGGGGGTTGGGGGGATAGTGGTAAGGATAATGAGGGGTGGGAGGGGATTATTATTTTAATGTTTGTGGGGTGTGTGTAGAGGGGGGGTTGGGAGGGTGTGTGGGGTTTTGTTTGGGTTTTGGTATGTGGGGGGGGTTTAGGGGGGGGTTTTGAGAGGGGGGGGTTGGGGGGGGTTTTGGGGGGTTTTAGTAGTTTTGGGGGGGGGGGGTATTATAGTTTGTTTTTGGGGATTGGTGGTTTTGGTTGTTGGATTGTGGTTTTTGGTGGAATTTGATTTTGATATTGGGGGTTGTTTGTTGGAATTTGGGGGTTGTATTGGGGGGGTTTTTGTGGTTTGGTTTTTGGGGGGTTATGGGGGGGGGTTTGGTGTTGTTGTGTTTTGATGTGTTGGGGTTGTTGAGGGGGGGTTTGGTTTTGGGGTGGTTTTTTTGGGGGTGAGGTGGTGGGTTTGGGGGTGGTTTTTTTTTTTGATTGGGGGGGGGGTTTTTTTTTTTTTTTTGGTGGGTGTGTGGGGGTTGGGGGGTTTTGGGGGTATGATTGTTGAATGTTTTAGTTTGGTTGTTTTTGGGTGTGGGGGGGGTGGTTGGGTTTTGGGTTGTTTGGGGGGGGGGGGTGGGGGTTGTTTTTTGTTTTGTTTGTTTTTTTTTGGGGTTGGTGTTGTTTGGGTTTGTGGGTTTTGTTTTGTTTTTGGTATTTGGTTTGGGGTTGGGGGGGGTTGGTTGGGTGTGTGTTTGGTGGTGGGTTGGGGGGTGTGTTTTGGGTTTGGGTTTTGTTGTGGTTTTGGGGGGGTGTTGGAGTTTAGTGGGTTTGTTGGGTTGTTTGTGGGGGTGTTGGTGTGGTAAATTTGTTTTTGTGGTTGTTTGGTGTTTGTTGGTATTTTTTGGGGGGGGGTTGGGTGTGGGGTTGGTTGTGATGGGTGGGGGGGGAGTTGGTGTTTGGTTGGTTGGTTGATTTGGTGGGGTGGTGTGGGTTGTTTTGGGGGGGGGGGGGGGGGGGGGTTGGTTGGGGTTTTTTGGGGGTTTGTTGGGGGGTGGGGGGGGGGGGGGGGGGGTTTTGTTTGGGTTGGTGGGGGTGTTGTTGTGGGGGTGGGGTTGGGGGTTGGGGTTGGGGTGTTTGGGGGGGGGGGGTTTTTTTTGGTTGTTGGTTTTGTTTGGGGGGTGTTGTGTGGGGGGGGGTGTGTGGTGGGGTTGGGGGTGGTTGTTTGGGGGTGTGGGTTTGGGTTTGTGTATTGTGTAGGGGTTGTTTTTTGTGTTGGGGTTTGATTTGGGGGTTTTTTTTTGGGTGTGTTGGTGGGTTGGGGGGGGGTTGTGGGGGGGTGGTTTTGGGGGTTTGTTTTTGGTGGGGTGGGTTTTTTGGTGTTTTTGGGGGTTGTTTTGGGGGGGTTTGGGGGGTGGTTTGGTTTTGGGTGGGGGATGGGGGGGGGTGTTGGTTTTGTTTGGTTTTTGGTTTGGTGTGTGGTGGGGTGGGTTTGGGGGTGTTGGTTTTGTTAGGGGGGGTTGGTTTGGTTGGGGGTTTGTTTTTGTGTTTGGTTGTTTTTGTGTTGTTTGGGTGTGGGTGTGGTGTTTGGGTGGTTTTGTGGTTTGTTTGGGGGGGGTTTTGTTGGGGTTGAGTGTGTTGTGGGTGGGGGGGGTGTTGGTTGGGGTGGTTTGTGGTTGGGGGTGGTGGTGGGTGGGGGTTTTTGGGGGGGGTGGGGTGTGTGGGGGGGGGGGGAAGAGATGAGGGTAGATGGAGGAAATTTTTTGGGGGGGGGGGGGGGTTTTTGGGTGGTGGAAGTTGATTGTGTGGGGGGAGGGTGTTGGTGGTTTGGGATTGGGTAATAGAAAAGGGGATGGGGGTGGTGATGGGTTTAGGTTGGTATTATGTTAGGGGGGGGTTTTTTGGGGGGGGGGGGGAGTGGGGTTTTGTATTGTTTTTATTGGGGGGTTTTGGGGGGGGTGGTGTTTGTTTTGTGGGTGGTATGATATTGTGTGATTGGGGGGGTTTAGGGGTTGTTTGGGGGGGTTAGTAGTTTTGTATGGGTGGATTGATGGGGGGGGTGGAAGTGGGGGGGGGTGGGTTATGGGTTGGATTATGTGTGTTGTTATTTGGGGTTTGGTGTTGGTTGGAGTTTTTTTGGTTATTATTTTTTGTTTTGTTGGGTTGGTTTTGGGTTGTTTTGTTTGGGGATTGGGTTGGGTATGGGGGGTGTTGGGTTTTTGTTAAGGATTTTAGGGTTATTGTTGTATTGGTGGTGGGTTGGAGATGTTTTTTTTTTTTTTTTGTTTGGGGGTTTTTATTTGGTTTGTGGGTGGGGGGTGGTTGTGTTGGTGTTGGTTTGTGGGGGTGGGGTGGTTTGGGGGTTTTTGGGGGGTGGGTGTGTGGGGGTTTGGTGGTGGTGGGTATGTTTGGGGGGGGTGTGGTGGGTTTTGGTGGGTGGGTGGGTGTGGGTTTGGGTTTGTGTTTGTTGGGGTTGTGGTTTGGTTTGGGGGGGGTGTTGTGGGGGGGGTGTGTTTTGTTGTGTTTTGTGGTAGTGGTTTTGTGTGGGGGTGTGTGTTATTATTTTTATGTTGGTTGTTTGTTGTTGGGGGTGTTGGGTTGGGGGGGGGGGGGTGGGGGTGTGAGGGGTTTTGTATTAGGGGGGGTATTTATTAAGTAGGATGTTGTAGGTTTTGGGTAGGAGTTGGGGTTGGGAGAGGGTTGTTGGGGTTAATGAGAGGGTGGGTGTTTGTAATAGTGATGTATGTGTTTGGGGTGGGTTGTGTAATTGTGTTATTTGATTTAAGGGAATATGAGTGATTGGATTTGTAGATGAGGGAGTTGATTAGGTTTATTTTAGATTTTGTTGTTAGAGTGAGGAATGGGTGGGTATTTTGTGAAGGGGGGGGGGGGGGGGGAGGGGGTGGGGGTTGGTTTTGTTGTTGGGGAAGGAGGGGTTGGGGGGGTTGGGTGGGGGTTGGGGGGTTTGTTTTAGTGGTTGGATATGGTAAAGTTGGATTATGGGTAGTGGGGTTGGGATGTTGGAGTAGGGGGGGGGTTGGGGTTGGTTGTTTATTTGTTTGGGGTGTTGATTGGGGTGGGGGTTGGGTTTTGATATTTTTTTTATGTTTTTTGGGGGTAGTTTGGTGGGTGTGTGTGGGGTTTGGGGGAGGTGATGGGTTTTTGGGGTTGTGTGGGGTGGGGGTTGTTTTGTGGGGTGGGGGTTGTTTTGTTGGGGGTTGGGGGGGGGGGGTGGGGGTGGTGTGTATGGTTATTTTGGGGGGTATTTATTGATGGGTAGGTGTTGGATTGTGGGTGAGTTGTAAGGTTTTTGGGTGGGGAGTTGGGTAGGGAGATGTGTTTTGTTTATAGAGAGGTGGGTGGGTTTGTAAGATTTGGTGTTTATTTTTATGGGACTCAAAAAATGACAGAACAGCGCCACCTACAACAGCCAAAATAATACCCCTATGGGACTTTTCGGAGGTCAAGTTTGTCGTAGAAAAATGAGATTTGGTACACATGTTCCTCAAGTCAAGACAAGAAAAAAATATTATTATGGCCCCGCCCTCTGACAAACAGGAAGCCCATAAATTTCACTGCAAAATGGAAAAATGAACAGCAAAAGTTTTCATACATGTCGGTTGGAAAGCGACTCCTCCTCGGCCGTTTCACCGATTCGCCTCAAATTCGCTCCACATCATCTCAACACATGTACCTTCAAAATGACCTCAGGGATTTTTGATCAGTGAAACATTGTTTGAGCAGCGGAGCGGCAAAATGTGACCTTTTTTTGGCCGTTTTTGACAACATTAAATTTGCTCCCGTTTGAACAAACAAAGTCTGATTTGTACAAAACTTTAATACATTGTTGAACTCTAGGGTCTAGGTCATTTGAAAGTGAATTAATTCAAATTGACACATTAGCGCCCCCTACAGACTATTTCAAAGTTTTAGATGGGCATTTTCAAATTTAGTTTTTTCAAAATGTTTGAAATTTTGCACATAAATCTGTTTTGCCCTCTTGATTCAAAAAGTCAATTGGGTCCAAGGCTTATTTTTTACCCTGTTGCCGTGGCGACGAGAAACGCTCCCCATTCTTTGCAAATGTACACCTCACACAAACATCAAACCAGCCACGGCCGTTTCACACGATTTGCCTCAAAATCGCTCCACATCATCTCAACACATGTACCATCAAAATGACTTCAGGGAATTTTGATCAGTGAAACATTTTTCGAGCAGCAGAGCGCCAAAAAGTGGCGTATTTTTTTTCAGTTTTTGACGATAGAAAAATTGCTTCCGTTTGCACAAACAAAGTCTGATTTGCACAAAACTTGAATCCATGGATCAACTCTTGGGTCTAGGTCATTTGAAATTTAAAATTTAGAAATTGGCTCTATAGCGCCACCTACAACAGCCAATTTAAAAATGCCTCTGGGAGGAGTTTGAGGTCAAAATTGTCATAGAACCATGTAATTTGGAACACATGTTCCTCAAGTCAAGTCATGGAAAAAATGTAATTATGGCTAAGCCCTCTGACAAACAGGAAGCCCATAAATTTCATTGCAAAATGGAAAAATGAAAACCAATCATTTTCATACACGTCGGTTGGTAAGCGACTCTTCCTCCGCCGTTTCACCGATTGGCCTCAAAATTGTTCCAAATCATCTCAACACATTTACCTTCAAAATTACTTCAGGGAATTTTGATCAGTGAAACGTTGTTTGAGCAGCGGAGCAGCAAAATGTGAGGGTTTTTTTTGCCGTTTTTGACAACATTAATTTTTTTCCCGTTTAGACAAACAAAGTCTGATTTGCATTAAACTTGAATCCATTGTTCAACTCCAGGGTTTAGGTCAGGTGAAAGTGAAATATTTGAAATTGGCCCATTAGCGCCCCCTACAGACTGAATCAAAGTTTACATGGGGAGCCAAACCAGCTCTACTTATCATAGTCATTACAATTTGACTAACAATCTTCTATGGCTACGGGAACAAATCATCACACGGCGGCGCCACCTCCTTTGAGCGGTGCTGCGTGGTACGGTGTGGTGCGGCGTAGTGCGGGGCGTTGTGGAGCGGCGCGTTGCGGCTTGGTGCGGGGCGGCGTGATGCGGGACGGCGTGGTGCGGGGTGGCTTGGCAAGGGGTGGTGCGCGCGTTGCGGGGGGTGCGCGCGGTGCGGGGAGTTGCGCGGTGCGGCGAGGGCCGTTCGACGCCGCTTGCGGCTTTAATTATATTTTTTTTCTATTTAAAAAAAAACTTGCGTGGACTCCACTTTTGTCTGAACCTTGAACTAGTCCAGGACAGATTACGGAATGAAAATTAACTTTTGAACAGTATATATTAGATTTAGAGTTTCACATGTACTATGAAGTTACCATATTATCCACACACTAAGCCGCACCTGATCTTAAGCTGCAGGGTGTAATTTTTTAGAAAAAAACGGAATGTTGTTAGTTGTTCAAGCCGCACCATTCCTACTTTGTAATATTGAAAATTGTGTCTCAAAAATTGAAAAGTGTGTCACTGATCAGCTGTTCTCAATCTTCAAGTGTCGAGCAGAGAGATAAGAAGCGACATCCACAATTTTTCTGTTCACTTTCATGTCTATACAAACCAAAAAACAACTCATTCTATGAGATATTTACACAAAGATATTCCAATTGAGGACTTACTGTATTGAATCCGCTCAATAACAAACACATACATATTAGAAATGCTTGTTTTCTCACTGTGCTTGTGATTGTCAGGAATGAACCAGACAGAGACGGATTGTGGTGCGCCAAACTCTGGAGGTTTATTTAAGTTTTTCTCAAGTTCCAGTGGTTTCCGATGTTTCTTTCTCTCAGACTAAATGGAGTCAGTACACAGTTTATATAGTCATTGTCACTTCACACATGGAAAGACATACGTGTCACACAGAGACAGTCACATCGTAGTCAAAACATGGACACACAGTCAAGAGTCTTTGTATTGTCTTGCAGTTGTCCTCCGTAGGTCAAGTATCTATCTAATCCTAACATGATCTTTACATATACGTACATGTTTGTCTTGGTAATGCATACATAATCAAGTTATCTAGTATTTTCCATGACTGAGATATCATACAATTTAATTTGAACACTGTGAACTACTCATCAATTGTGTCGGTCTACTGTTACTTGGCAAAAGGTTTTAGGCGCCACAGAAAAAAAAAAAAAATGCCTCTCCTTACTATAAGCCGCAGGAGTCAAAGTGAGGGAAAAAAGCCGCGGCTTACAGTTTTGTAGGGAAGGGACTCGATTAAAAAATGTATCTAATTAATTAGAGGCTTTGTAATTAATTAATTGCATTTTTAATTGCATATAATTATTTGACCTGAGAACAGTGAGAAGTAATTTTTTCACATGGATTTTTAGTATAACATTGAATAATGAATGAATACATAAGCTTAAGCAACACAAATATTGTTTATTTTTGTCAAGTCAAACAGACCAGTGCAATTTGTGCCATTAAGTGTAGCAATACTATATTTAGAAACCAACCAACGCGTTCACATCAGCGTCTTTGTTCATGTTCACTGTGCCACGAACCAGTGCGGAAACCATAGCGAAGCAAGTGCAGCTGCAGCAGTGTGTAGTACCGCACCAAACACAAACTTTAGACACTTTGCACAGAGACAGCAGTGGGAACAGTGTTTCTCAGAGTCATTGGGAGGTTCGGAGACAGGTTAGATTTGCGGAGAACAAGCCTGGAAGTAGCGCAGTGCTCCAGTACAATCGGTCCGTCTGAAACCAATCCAGTGAGAAACATTCAGTGGTGCAAAAAGGGACATGGCGATTAAAAGGCGTCAATAAAAAAAAAATAATAATAATAATCTTACTTAACGCGTTTAAGTCCCGGCCCTAATTTTTTGTTGTTTTTTTACTTTTTTTAAGCATGCATATGTCGCCATCTCAGAGGAAAGCTACTGAAGCCTCACACAAGGACTTGGCCTATTTAACCTGATGGGAATGAGCGGGGCCCCTCACACTTCAGATCATATTAAATGCTACGACTGTGACAATAAGGGACTATTGTGAGTAGCAGCTTTTTCCTGAGGTTTTAACATAGACTGAATGATAATTAGTTTCCCTTTGTTGTCCTTATCTCTTACCTGCAGAAATGGCCAATTTATGCAAGCTGCACCCATGGCCTGGCAAAGTTGCTGCTCCCAGGAGAGGGGGAAAACAGTTGTGTTCACAGACAATGGGAGTTTTAAAACCCAGAGAAGGCTCAAGGTTGATTTCGATCCAGACGAACATGGAGTTAAAAGGGCTATGTGTGATTTAGAT
Source organism: Knipowitschia caucasica (assembly GCA_964034765.1). Lineage (NCBI taxonomy): Eukaryota > Metazoa > Chordata > Actinopteri > Gobiiformes > Gobiidae > Knipowitschia > Knipowitschia caucasica. Next base: position 20,988,319 of record OZ035837.1, on the reverse strand, counting down.
ATTAATAAATCAAATCCAATCGAAGCAACAGATGGGGAGCCAAAAGCAAGGAGAAATAAAAGGATGTTTTTTAAATAGATGCAAACAACGTGAAATGTGTGCTCTGAGATTGTTGATTTTAATATTAGCAAGAGCCAAAAGCCTCTTTTTGACTTTCATGATTTTTTCAGTATTTACAAGTTAAGCTTCATCATAGAACAATATTATTTATTTGTGTTTGTTGTGCCATATTGTTTACAGTTGTATTTCTGAAAAGGGTTTAAGTTTCAAAGATGGCCATTGTTTTGGACACGACACTTTCCTCTCACATAACTCCTCTTAGCCTTTAAACTAATTATGGATATGAAATATGGTAGTCTTAAAATGACCATTGCAAAGACGATAGATCAACATTAGATTAAGATTATTGTTGCATCACAAGTAAAACAGAGCACAGGATAAACTAATAATTCTATACTATAATCTATTCAAATTAATCTGTCATGTCATTTTCTACCCCTTTATTAATCCATTTCTGGGTCTGGGGGGTGGCAATCAGAGCTGCCACTCAAGTCTCATAGCACCAGTCCCGCTGATCCTCCTGCAGGTGGTGGGTCCACGGGAAGATGCTAAAAAGAAATACATAATATGCTTAAAATGAATCTCTATCATAAAAAGAAGCAGTAAACAATCTTTAGTGTAATAAGGAAAGAAGTTTAAAATCTCCAACTTTAGCATGATGAAAAAAGCTGGGGTACTTAACTTTTTAACCACAACAATATTTAAATTGAATCGAATCCATCTCAACACTAGAGTTATTCAAATTTGGGAAAACAATTGTTCAGTCATTAGTTTTTAGATGCATGAAAAATGGCCTCTGTCACATCTTTAGATCATCTTTTTTTTAGATAGAAAAGTGAAAAAAAAGAGAACCACTCTCACTCAGCTAATCAGCTCTCAGTCCAAACCTCTCAAGTTTGTGAAAGATAAAATGTTTCTCACAAGCTGTAGAGAGTATGATGTCGACTAATTTCTTCAAAATATTATACATTTAAAATTGATGAAAGAAAAATGTATAGGTATCTGAAACGCAGCCTTCCCAACCTGGACGGTGCCTACCCCCTGCTTGCATGATTACCCTTGAAGCAATTAGTAAATAATCTTTATTTATATAGCGCATTTTTACAGACCAAGGTCACCCACAGCGCTTCAACACTGTTCAGAGTTCAGATTTTTTTTCTATTCTCCCCACACACTGATGACGAAAGCGAAACGCCGAACACACATCAAAGCTTCCAATCAACACCATCCATTCAGTCAGTCATTACATTTATACATATTGTGCATGTTTTTCAGTGGTTGGTGTTACGGCCCTGGGCCTGTAAATTGCTCCTGTTTTGTATTTTGTGTGCGCGTGTGTGCGTGTGTGTGCGTGTGTGCGCGTGTGTGTGGCAACCCCTCCTGTTTTGAGATCCCTGGCCTGTGATTGGAGAACCACTGGCCCTCCCACCTGCCAGACGCCCGTGACTCAGGTGCTGATTGGAGGAGCGGCGGTGCACCTGGCCAATCCAGCTTCCCCACCTGGAGTCACTCCCCCACTTAAGGCCACACTCCACACCTGTTCGGGGCTGCAGCCTGTGTGTGGCTGGTGTATGCCATCTTGTCCTCATAGTCTGTCAACGTCACACGCAATGGCAATGACTTGACAGACATAGTTCGTACAGCTTTTATTTGGTTTTGTTTTTGTGACACTTCGCTTTATTTGAGACAACAGTCAGTTTAGTAAGTAAGTAAGTAAGTAAGCTTATTTATATACCGCCTTTCACAGACCAGAGTCACAAAGCGGTTTACAATTGTTATTTTTTGGGCACTTGTCCTCTCACTCCACACAGAGATGGGAGCGGGGTCGCCGAACAGGAGGCGCATGCCAGACCTATTTATTGTACATATTTTTAGTGGTAGGGGAAACCGGAGTACCCGGAGGAAACCTACGCAGACACGGGGAGAACATGCAAACTCCACTCATTCGAACCCAGGACTTTCTTGCTGAGAAGCGAGAAGCCAACCTGTCCCTAAGTCCTAAGTTATGGCTCAAAGAGAGAATAGTTTGGTGTATTTCAGAGTGGATCCTTCTCTCAATGATTCTCCCTGAAGTTTCTCTGTCTTTGTTCGCACTGAGGATGAACCAGGACTTGCTGAGAGGCGAGAGTGCTATCCACTCAGCCACCGTGCCGCCGATTAGATAGTGTTTTAGTTCTATGTTCTTATGTCTTGTATTGTATCCTTTTTGAGTTATGTCTACTTATAATTTACTTGCCTGTTATTAAATACTTGCTTTACCAATTTGACATCTTGGTTTTTTTGTTACCTCCCTTACCCTATCAGAGCTGGGTCGTAACAGTTGGAGAAACTGGAGCACCCGGAGGAAACCTACCGCACATGAGGAGCACATGCAAACTCCACTCATTCGAACCCAGGACTTTCTTGCTGAGAAGCGAGAAGCCAACCTGTCCCTAAGTCCTAAGTTATGGCTCAAAGAGAGAATAGTTTGGTGTATTTCAGAGTGGATCCTTCTCTCAATGATTCTCCCTGAAGTTTCTCTGTCTTTGTTCGCACTGAGGATGAACCAGGACATTTTTGAGCTTTTGTACAAGTCGCTCTATGGCCTTGCACCAAAGTACATCAGTGACATGTTAGTGCCACATGAACCAACTCAGACTCTGAGGAGCGCAGGGACTAGACTCCTGCTGGTGCCCAGAGTCAGGACTAAGCATGGGGACACTGCATTTCAGATTCATGCAGCTTAAATCGCAGAACATGTGAGACAGGCTTCTTCTCTGTTCAAATCCAGGTTTAACTCAATATAAGGGATTTTTATATTGAGTCTTTTGAATGTACCGTGATTATTTATGATATAATGCCTTGTGTGACTGTCTCTATCTTGTTTTGTTCAGCACTTTAAGTTGCCTATAGTGTATGAATGGTCCTACAAATATACTTGCCTTGCCTTTTGTGGACGTTGGTTAACTCATTACCCCATGGACATGTCATTATATTTGTTATATATGTGTTCATTTTGTTTGATATTCAATTCAATGTATTATTGTATAGCCCTAAATCACAACAGAAGTTATTTCAGAGGACTATAGTCGCCCTTTGAGTCACCTATAGTTGTAATCTTGGTCTAAACCGAAATAAATTGAATTGAGGCTCCCCAGCTTTACCTGTATAACATCTGTCCTGCAGCCATTCCAATTTTTAGGTTAATAAACCTTAGAAACCATTAGTGATTTGTAAGAATATTGATCTTTACCCTTTTAATATAGGTTAATGTCACAATTAGCATATTAATTAGCACAGAGCTAAAGGCAAAAATAATATCCCCTTCAATTTGAGTCCCACATGTTCTGAACAGATGCTGGACAGATCTAAATGCAACTTAGGTCAACGTAATTACCAAATAATTCACGTTATGTAAATATTTTCATATGTACGTTTATCATGAATGTTGTGGCCTTTTGTCGAACGGCCCCAACGGTCTCAATTAGCGCAAGGCAGGGCATCAACTGTCAATCACCACAAAGATGATTGATGCTGGGGCTGTGTGGAGGTTGTGCATTAAAATTCCACCCCTTCTATTTTTATGATTATTTGCGAATATTGTCGCAGGGACACGACAAACAAAAAATACGTCCAAAAACCAATGCATAGTAATCAAAAGAATTATGCATGGGACACATTTAAAGTATGTCAGTTTTACCATAAATGCCCAGAAGGCTTCAATCCACCAGCCCCTTGGCATCAACAGCTCAGAATTGATAACGCACCATTCGTTTTTTAATTGAATATTAGCAATTTTAGCTTGACCTTTCGTCTGAGTACTCTGGTGTTGTGAGTGGGCCAGTGTAATAAGATGGTGCACCAGTATCACCAGGGGATTTCTGTGGAACTCAGCCAGGGCAGAGTCACACTGCTTCCTGACCTTGCTCTCCGCTCTCTTTGTTCTGTCACACTGGCCTCAGTCATTTCGCGACCCAACAAACCTTTTGTTTTGAGCAGATAGTGAGCTCAGTTCCCTTCTTAAATGAAAAAGCAGCTGGTAAGTTGGTTAACCTTGTTGCAGCAAAATCATGTAAGGAGAAAATGGGTTATTAGCGCTCTATGCAGGAGATTAACAATTCAGCTTTGTTTGTGTGTCTTTGTAGACTTGGATGTGTCTTTGAAAAAGGATGGATGTGTAGTGTGACCTCTGTGGTCTTTGATCCGCTGCAGGAGGGTCTAAGGACGGTGGTGCTGATCCAGGACACTCGACATTTAACAACATTTATGGACTTTATATACATTCATGGACCAATGGCTCTATGTGTTTTTATTATCATTAACAAAAAGATCTATGTGTGTTTGTTTGATTCTCTGATCTGTGTTGGCAAATTTGATAGATTTGTAGAGTCCTCCGAGATAACTTTACTGTTGTGCTTCGGGGCTGTACAAAAATAAAATGAATTGAATTTGATAACGTATCGGAATTGGCTCAAAATCAGACAATTATTCCTCTTCTGATCTGATCGTTTCCCATCACACAATTAAATACATAATTTACATATTGTATGGTTCCGAGCTATTGTTTCATGCTCCCTCTGTTCCAGAACTAGACTAATATGTTTATTATAATGGAATATTGCATTTGTTATTTCAATAACATGCTTTTTTTCTTCTCCCACGCATTCGTAACGCTTTCTGACTCATGAAAACGTATCTGTTCTTTTGTAAAATGTCTTTGAGTGTCCAAAAAAGTGCTTTACAAGTACAAAGTATTATTATTATTGTTATTATGATTATAGAAAGAGTAAAAGTACAATGTTGTGAACAAATCAGACCACAAAAAGCTGTATTTATCTTTCAAATGAAATTACTAATACAGAACCATGTGAGTTATTATTTGACTCTGAGAGCTGAGAGCTGATTGGCTGAGTGATGCTGGTCCGCTCCGTTTCTCTATTCAGTCTTAAAAAGCTGATCTAAAGATGTGAAAAAGGTCAAAAATCCAAGCATGTGAAAACTTGTGAAAGATTGAGTAACTAGTTACATGGAATTTATGACATACTTATTTTTTGAGGTTTCAAAGTACTCCATCTTCAAAGTATGAATGAAATAGAACATTAAAACCCACTTCCTGCAGGCCATTCTGAATCCCATGAATAGCCAATCCACATTATATAAAATGTTTCAACTTTTGGAGCACTTTCCCTCCGATGGGTCAAAAGCTTAATCACCAACAATGTCTGCCTTTATGAGTGAAAAGTGTACCTATATGTCATAATTATTAACCAGAGCATTCCTGACTCTGCTGCCACCATTCCACCCATTTGGTTGAGTTTCACCCGTGACTCGAAAGCTATTCAAAACCAATCTCGGGAATCAAAATGAAATACATCCCATTTTCTACAAGACTTTTTGAGACATCCTATATATGCAGTCTTCTGTCTCCTTTATGCGTGTGCGTCATTCACTGGACAAGTGAAAATCAAAATGCTAATGCCATGTTGTGAATTGAACTAAATGTCATACCATTTCTTCCCAATATGGCTGTATAGGCGAGAGATACAAGATTGATGTCCACGCAGACGGCAGGTTATACCAACAGCTGCGATATTGGAGCTCTCAAATAAACTTTTACTATATATTTTCACAATTTTATAAGCAAAATCCACTGTCATGTGTCCTTTTGAAGAAGATTATCCGGAAAATACCACGCAGTCTGTCTTGGGTTTATCTTGCACAAAAGCTAATGATAAGACGTGCGGCACAGGAGACAGCTGGTATTGTTTTCAAATATTGATAGGCATCTTTGAATATCTCCAGCACTTCACTGATAGGAGGGAAAGTGAGAAGGCTTTATTGCACCTTTTCAACAAAACAGAGAACAAAACCCAGATTTAATAATCCTGCTGACAGAAAATGACCACTCAAGGTGCCCATATTCTGCAGACAATACATTTAATCGATCTTGTCACATAACCCCCCCCCCCCCCCCCCCCCCTTTCCCATTCACTCCCATGTGTTTGGAGCAACAGTAGAGAGGTAGTAGCAGCACGTCTCTCTCCCCCCCTCTCTCTTTTGCCTTGCGATGCCGCGCGTCCATCAGTAACTGAATCACGTAGCACTAGAACAGCCCTTCTTCATGCGATCTTAGCCCAGACCTATTGGATGGAAACTCACATCCACATGCGCAAAACCAACCCGCAGGCAAGATCTGTCACCGCTCACTCATTTGCTTTGGCAGAAACTATGTTGAATGCGGTGAGGAATAGCAACGCGAGCTTTGGGAGGAAGGCGTCGAGAGGATTCCAGTCACTGCACTGAAAGGAGCCAGAGCGAGAGGGAGCTCAACAGTTGACGCTGGGAAGTGACTGCGCGCAGGCAGCCAGGAGAAAAGCCATTAATTTTGATTATCTGAGATCTTCTCCGGGCTTTTTCCTCCTCTTTTGTTGCTATTTTTCCCCCCCCCCCCACTACACGAAGCGAGAGGAAAGTGTCCGAATGAAGGATGGAACAGCACCGGGTCCAATTGCACTGGATTATGGGATTACTGGACTGATTATAGGACAATCATCGGGCAAAAGTCGCATCCGTGAGATAGACGCGTTTGAATGACGGCGACACAGAGCTGTTCCAGGAGGGGAAAGCGCTTCTTTTAGTCATTCTTTTGGCCCACTTTGAGCGTAGAGGCGATGGGGAAGAGGCAGCAGGGGCAGAGCGCGAAGGATGCAACAGTGTGCAGCACGGGGGTAAAAGTAAATGCATTGTGAAACGCGTTAGATCGGAGAATGGTGCATGCTGCCTGTGTATAGCCTAGGTGTAGATGTCGCATGAGGGCAATGCGCTTTTGTGAGCCCCGCGCTAACCTTCAACCAGGAGAGATCCAAACGCTTTAACCTTGGACGCAGTGGGGAATATTAATACTTTATAGTCATCGATTATTCATTAGCGCCCTTCAGGAAAAAATAAAAACACAAAGCCGCTTCTTTGCACAATGTTGGATTTGATATTTAATTCATGCGTGAGGTGTCGTCTCCCGGTCACCTTTGTTGACAGAGATGATTAGTGAAGTGAAAGAAAAACACTTATAGAATAGATGCGTAATTAGAGCGGCTGCTGCAGAGCACATGTCTGCGTAAGGTTTCAACAGGTTGAAAGTCAACGAGGATTTTTTTCTTCTCTCCTCTTGTCTGGTGCCAACAGAAGGGATGCGTCTCTGTGTCACGGTTTTCCTCTTGTTGTGGGTACAAGCCCTGACATTGAAAAACCTTAATTACTCCGTCCCTGAGGAGCAAGGACCAGGCACAGTCATAGGGAACATAGCAAAGGACGCTGGATACGGGACTGTGGAGAGAGGGAAAAAATTCCGCGTGCTCGAGAATTCCGCGCCTCATCTCGTGGATGTTGACCCAGAGAGTGGACTTATCTTTACCAAACAAAGGATTGACAGGGAGACGTTGTGCAGGCGCAACCCCAAGTGCCAGCTCTCTATGGAAGTATTTGCCAACGACAAAGAGATTTGCATGATCAAGATTGATATACAAGACATCAATGACAACTCACCCACTTTCCCCGCGGATCACGTTAATATTGACATTTCTGAGAACGCAGCAGCCGGGACGCGTTTCCCTCTCACCATCGCACATGACTCGGATTCAGGGGAGAACAGCATCAAGACATATCAGGTCACCAGAGACGATTACAATACGTTCTCTTTGGATTTAAAAGTCAGGGGTGATGGGACTATTTACCCGGAGCTGGTGGTTCAGAGACCCCTGGATAGAGAGGATCAGAGCCATCACACCCTGCTGCTCACCGCCATAGACGGAGGGGAGTATCCAAGATCAGGCTCCATGCAAATTAACGTCAGAGTGACTGACTCCAATGACAATAGCCCTATTTTTGACAAATCCTCTTATGTCATAGAAATCCCAGAGAACTCTCCTCCTGGCAAAGTGCTCATAGATCTGAACGCCACTGACCATGATGAAGGCAGCAACGGACAGGTGGTGTATTCCTTCACTGGATATGCATCTGATAGAATACAAGATCTGTTCTCCATTGACCCCAATTCGGGTGTCATCAAAGTCCAAGGAGAGATAGACTATGAAGAGAATCCAATTATAGAATTTGATGTTCAGGCCAAAGATATGGGCCAGAACCCGATACCGGGCCACTGCAAAATTACTGTGAAAGTGCTGGACAAGAACGACAACACACCAATAATAAGTTTTGTGTCAGTGCGGCAGGGTGCTATAAGTGAGGCAGCACCCCCAGAGTCTGTTATTGCACTGGTCCGGGTGACAGATAAAGATGCAGGCAGGAACGGTCAGCTCCAGTGTCGGGTGATAGGGAATGTCCCATTCAGGCTGCAAGAGAACAACGACAATTTCTACACACTGCTCACAGACAGGCCTCTGGACAGAGAAATGAAAGATGAATATAATGTGACTATTGTAGCCCGAGACAATGGGATCCCCTCTTTGAACTACACTAAGTCGTTTACTGTGAAAATCCTGGATGAGAATGACAATGCTCCACGTTTCACAAAGACAGTCTACATTCTACAGGTGCCTGAGAACAATATCCCAGGGGAATATTTGGGATCTGTCTTAGCCCACGACCCAGATGTAGGTCGGAATGGAACTGTGTCATACTCCATTTTGCCATCGCACATAGGAGATGTCTCAGTGTACACCTATGTGTCCGTAAATCCCACAAATGGAGCTATATACGCCTCACGCTCATTTAATTATGAGCAGACAAAATCTTTCGAATTCAAAGTTCAAGCAAAAGATGGGGGATCCCCTCACATGGAAAGCACCTCCATAGTAAGAGTAAACATACTTGATGTGAATGACAATCTCCCAGTTATTATTCTCCCCCTACTTCAAAATGATACAGCCGAAATCCCTGTGCCTAGAAATGTAGGTATAGGTTATATAGTAGCTACGGTAAAGGCGGTAGACCATGATCACGGAGAAAGTGGCCATTTGACCTACGAGATTACAGAGGGAAACGAAGACCACCTGTTTGAAATGGATCCAATGGGAGGAGAGGTCAGAACAGCTCACACTCTTTGGGAAGAGGTGGCCCCTGTGGTTGAGCTGGTGGTGAAGGTAACTGACCATGGAAAGCCCCCCTTATCTGCCGTGGCTAAGCTCATCATTAGGGCGAACATGGAGACGGCGGTGGGAGGGGGCTCCAGCTCCAGTGGAGAGCAGCAGCACTGGGACGTATCTCTGCCCCTCATAGTTACCCTCTGTATTATCTCTGTCATGCTCTTAGCAGTCATGGCCGCCATCGCTGTCAAGTCCAAGCATCAAGATAAAGAGACTGGGAATTATAACTGCCGCATGGCTGAGTACTCCAATGCCCCAGTGGGGAAGGGCAAGAAGAAAAGGATCAACAAGAGTGACATCATGCTGGTGCAGAGCGAGATGGAGGAGAGGGATTCGGCCAGCCGCATGAACGTGGTCAGCAGCCCATCTCTCATCACCTCACCCATTTGTTTTGACTACCAGAGTCCACTGCCCCTGACCCTTCCCAGGTCCGAGGTCATGTACCTGAAGACCACACCCAACAGCCTGACGGTACCCCGGGCCGGCTGCCACTCCAGCTTTGGCGGTCTCAACGCAGACTCTCCAGCCAACAGGATGTCTGTGATACAGGTAAGAACACCTCCACCATGCGCCTTATCTGGCCTTTTATTCTTCCTTATCTTCTCATGCTGCTTTGCAATACAAATCTGACAAAGAGAAAGTAATCGCCTGAAAGGGAGAACACTGTCATAGCGAGCAGACATCATCATTATTACTTTTCTTCTTGGCCGCCTTATCACAGCCTAATATCTCTCTCATAGAAAGCACAATATGTTAGTGTCACTGAGGTTTTGATGGCATAAACAGCATTTTTCCAAGGACTGATGCCCTTCCATCCACACCAGTAACCCCACATGACTTTGGTTCTGGCTTCATTCTCCTCTTGCAAAATGGTACAGGTGGTCTGCATAATCAGAAAGTCCTCACAGTTAGACATGCAAACAGTGTGAGTCTTGAACAAGGCTGCTGTGACCCTGCCAGACTCCGGAGCTATAGAGTGAAAACAAAACCGGGCCTTGAAATGTGGGATTGGACAGGTGTTTGAGCAGCTTGTCCGATCACATTACCGAACCAGTGTGCACCACAAAGCAGGAGCACACACAGCATAACCTTACAATCGCATTTCTTGCACTGCACAAATATGGGCCATAGCCACCCAGCCACATCCAGAGTTGGCACTACCAGACCATTACTGGGGCCCAGCCTCGCCTCGCGGAGATGGCGATGGCGGGTTGGTGCCTGGACGCCAGCGGACATGCTAATTTGACAGCATGGCTTCGGTGTAACGTTTAGCCCAACAGAATTAGCAGTTGTAAAAATCTAGGACAGTTTCAGAGTCTGTCTCATTTGGAGATGATAAGGCATATGACAAGGCCTGGCACTGTCACCGGTCTCGTGGGGATGTGGGTGTGATCAACACAAACATATTATTCTCCAGATAGGGGAAAAATATGAAGCCGATGACAGTAGTTAATGCACCGCCCTTTCGCCTGCCAACAGGCAACATATGGGAGTTATGTCAGTAATGTAATAGATTTGGATCCCATCTTACAATAAACATTTAAATATAGATATAAGCTGTTTGTCTTTCAGGGAATATGCAAGAAAATCAACTTACAACACCCCGTTTGAAAAAACACATCTAATATCTAAGTTCATGAAGACTTAGTTAAATAAAAGTTCAGACCTGCTCCTTACCACCTGGACTCAACTCTAATTTGTGACTCAATTACTGCGCTTTAAGTATACATATTTGAGTTGATCACCATATTCTCCTCCTCTTGTTTCCAGACTGAAAATTTCCCCTCCGAGTCCAATTACGCAGGCAGCCGGCAACCGTTTGTACAAAGGTAAGTACCACTTGACCACCACATTTGGACGTCTGTTCTCTTTGTCTCAGGCCGTCTCTCATGCTCAGTTAATGGTAACTTATGCGCCTGTTTCTCTTTCTCCCATTTTCCTGCTGCAGCTCCACTTTTAAGGATGCAGAGCGAGCCAGCCTGCGAGACAGTGGCCATGGAGATAGTGACCAAGCTGATAGTGACCAGGATACTAATAAAGGCTCACAGTGCGACACGTCTGCCAGGGAGGCCCTCAAGATGAAAGCACCAGCGGTTAATGGGCAGCCTTTTGAGCAGGGTGAGTGGATATGCTCTCTTCCTGACATGCTGAAGATGACTCTGGCCTGGACACTCTTTTGTTTTGTCTTGATGTACCAGAGACGTAGCCGTAGTGTTGGTGAGTGGGGTGGACACAGAAACTACTCACCATTTCCATGTAGAGTCGATGTGGTGTTTTGGTCAAAGTTTTGCTGTTCATCAAGTGAACATATGCAGTTATAATCATAGGAAAGGTTTTCAATCAATCAATGAACCTTTATTTCTAGAACAATTTTCTTACACAAGGTAACACAGTGTTTCACAGCCCATATCATATAAGGCATAAATCATAAACATTAAAATCCCAGAGAGAAAAACATACATTAAGATCACATTTACTTTCAAATTATGTTTGACTTTATTTGGTGGATTGGAACCTGAACTTGAAATATAAATATAAATATCAATAAGTCCACAGTAGGTAAAATGGGAAAATATTTTGTCATTTTTAGGAAGAGGAGGGTTTGAGAACTGATGACCGCACACTAGGGGTCGACAGAACTCATCCTAAAATTTTGTACAATCCACATTTATAATAAACTGGGACTAGGACTCCCCTGGAATATCCCAGTTGGACTTTCTTGGTTTAATAAAATAATATGAATAAACATATAATGTCATAATGTAATCGATCAAATAATAATAATGGCCTGATGTCATCAATCTGGATGAAAGTTTTTAGTTAAACCTGTCGTATGCACATTAAAGTTCTCAATCAGGTATATTGATTAACTAGAAAAACACTTGTAGAGCACAGACCTCGGCCAAGAGGCACAGTTCCGTTCCTTGAGCCGCAAACAGCTCAAGACAGAACAAAACAAGAGAGAAACAACAACACAGGTATTAAACATTTCAGAGGATTTTGCTTAACACTAGGAGCGCCCCTAGCGGTCAACTGACCGTCACTCACTTTAATATGCTAATTAGTGTATTCAAAACAAAACGCCAGAAGTTGAAATTTTATGACTTTTTCTAGGTACTTGTTGTTTATATTTTGGTGTGTTTTGGTTTTGGAAAAAGTAAATAAAACAAGATTTACACGCATTTTAACTTTTCTAAACCACAGCCCTTTCTGCTGCCCCATAGGGATACATGGCGCAGGGGCGACTGTTGTCATAGTAACCTTTCCCGGGGTTTTTTCGCGCCTTATAAAAATGTATCAATATGTTGTCATTAGACTCTAAAGGGACTTTTTTATTATTATTTGGGAGAGAGAGAGGAGTACAAAATGGAGAGCGACTGTGGCAGAAGCGGCCCTCATTATCAATAAGGATATCATTCTTATTTCATTCAGATAACACTGTGTGTTATTCTGCACAGCGCGCACTGCAAGGCAATGATTATAATGTTGTTCTGAGCATAAAGAGCACTGCTTGTCTCAAATAAATACAAATATATATACATATATTTGTACAAATATATATACATATATTTGTATTTCTAACGTGTCCCGTGTAAAATTGAAGATTGTACATTGGCGATGGTAGCCTAGCTGATGATCTTGTGTCAATACGAATATTATTATTATCTAGATAATATTTCCCACGGTGATTTCGGCCTCTAAAAAGAAAACAGTCTGGAGATGACGTAAGAAGTAGACGCATATAGCAGCGCGAAGACGTTATGGTCCCGTGCTTTTCTAAACTATAATTTATATTGTTTGAATTTACATATTGTTAAATATAACATATAGTGACCGACCTTTTAGGTGTTTGCAAAGTTACAAAATAAATCTAGCCTGAAAAGTCATCAATTTTGATGGATCAGTTTACGCACAATGTGTCGTCTTAGTCTTTTATTTCGGCTAGAATTACAATTACTTAGCATATTTAGACAAATAATTTACACAGTTTCATTATGATCACGATTCCTTTGCAACATCAAGTTCTGGTTTAGTGAACAATCAATTTGGCAAAAGTCTGTATCAGCGCAAAATACATAGCGGTCAACTGACCGCAGGGGGCGGTGCAAGGTATGTTTAGAGCACGGCGGTCCTAGTGTTAACCAATCAGACCCAGTCCTGCACATGATATCAAAAATAATTTGAACTTTATTTTATATTATATACAGCATATAGATTTTTTTTAGAAGTAAAACTGTGGAACCTAATTTTAAAACTACAAATAATCTATATTTTTTACAAATATTTTTCTCCTACTTCATAGCTCTAAACATTTTTTGTTCTTTCTGGGCTTTGTCACACTTTCGGACAGAATAGAGTCAAATTTTGACTCTCAAGGCTTTTTTTTACGTGTAAAAAAATAGTAAAAGCAAAAACAGCCTGTTATGGACTGATTGTCTCACAAAATCTCACTTTTGAAGAAAATGAGGTACTCCAGCCTTAAGTAATACCAAATACTTTTTGAAAATATCACATGCACTTTCTTAGATTATTTGGCTGCACTATGCTATCCAAATAATGGATTATGCAGGCTGCTCCTGAATCTTTTATGAGCTTCCACAACATATATAAAAGACATACAAGGGGTTTGTAAACCAACTTTGTGGTGAAATGTTCTATTTATTTGCAAACACACTGCCATCGCTTGTTTTCTATCGCAAAGTTTTTGGGGACACATTTTTATCATTCATGTTGTGACCCACTTTTTTACAAAATACAGTTATTTTTAATGCAGGATTTTCAGTCCATCAAATTGACACAACACTGAATAATGGAATTGAACATAAAAAACATACAAAATCAATCTGGGATAAAAAGACGGTTGAAAGCAGGTGTTTTGTGGAGTTTTTGTTGTGGCACCCCCAGAAGAACCGTTTCACTGTGACTATTTCATACATGTATTTTCTGCTTCACCATTTCAGTCATCAACTGTCATCAAACGATCTTTATGCTTCAAATAGACGGAAAATTTAAACTATATTCAACCTCTTTCCTGACCCACTTTGAAGTCCTTGGGGTCTGAAAATGAAAATCTCTTGTAGTCTGCTTAGCTCCTGGATCTTTCAGGATTTATGGTATTTTTATCACTGGCCCAATGACTCAAGCTTTTAGTTAGGGGACATAGGATATGATGCAATCAAAACCATATTGGGAGCAATCTTAATGCGAATTATTATTTATTTGTTGATTTTAAAAAACAGCTTAATCTTACACTGTGTCCTTTACTCTGAGCGCATCATTGGTTGCATGTGGATTTTCAGAATTACCACTGAACCGTGCCAGCGTTCAACATGGCCCCACCTTTTCATGCAGTATGGGCACATATGTTTAGTGGAGCATGAGAAGAGAGAAACCACGCCCCAGCCATTTTAACCCTATCCCAAACACTTGCTTTCTAAAGGTCAAGGCCTTATCCTTGAAATCATTGTATTCTGCTCGGCTGAGTCCAATTGTCAAATATTGAGAAGCGCCGTCTTTCACCTCCACAAATGTCATATCCTGTAATGAAGACTGTTCAACTGTATTACATCCAACAGTAATATAATATTTCACATGCACAGATCAGTAAACGCCCGCCGTTTTATTCATTTAGTCTTCAAACAGACAACCCTTTAATCACGTGGGTGGGAGATGGCTTCTAACTTAGGCTAATGGTGCATATAAGTGGGTTTATTATAAACCAGCTAGACAAGAGTGATAAAGCTACTTCGCTAATTTCTTTTATTGTAATTTTGCAGTTAATATTATTTCCGCTTTTTGGCTTTAATAGAGCAGGGCAGTAGTGACGAGAAATTATGGAGAGACATGTTTGCTGTCTATATAAGACCAGAACATAATACTGTTGCTACTAAATTATAATAATAGTTGCTCTTATTTGTAGATGCTAAGTTATGGTGTATCATTATTTATTTAATGATTTGTACGGGGTGTACCAAAATCAAAAACCTTTATTAAAAATCAAGATACATTTTGATACAGTTACAATTCTCATTATCTTTCTATTGTCCCTCACACCCACACAGAGTGACCGTTGGAGTGACCACAGAGCTGCATTGAACACAAACTACAGACTCACAATCAAGGATGACACAATTTAGAGTGACAATTATTGTGATGTAATGATAGACAAGTATCTATATAAATCGGTTGATTTAGAATTAGTAATCGACTGAGATATTTACACATTATTTTGGAAGAACACATTTTCCTCAAAGTTCTTAATTTAATCATTTTTTGCCTTTATGTTTGTCTGCTGTGGTTGGATTTCAGACACCTCAGAGTGGAACAATGAACAAATGGTGTTGTTGGTGATCTGGATCACCATCCAGGCTCCAGGATTTTTTGCAGGGCAGGACCTGGTTAATGCTGTGATGGGAGACCGGGAACAGCAGGTGCCAAACTGCTGTTGTGTCCTTAGGCAAGGCACTTCACCCACATTGTCCAGAATGAGTCTGGTGTGTGAGTGTGAATGGCTGGTGGTGGTCAGAGGGGCCGTTGGCACATACTGGTTAGCTCACTTCTGTCGCTGTGCCCCAAGGCAGCTATGGCTACAGTAGCAGTTTATCTCTACTGTAAATGGAGTGAATGAATAATGACGTGTCCTGAAAAGCAAGTATATAAAACCGATGCATTATTATTAATTATTATCAAAGGAATCATTTCAGTTTTGAAGTACATTTTACACACATGTATGGACTATTCTAGCTACGCAATGTGTTTCACAGCAAGATGTTGCCAGGTTCCGTTTCTGTGTGGAGTTTGCATGTTCTCCTCTGCGTATCTGCGTAGGTTTCCTCTGGATGTGCAGGTTTCTCCTACCCATGTACAACAGCTCAGGGCAAATGAGCGTGTTTTTGTGTTTGTGACTGCGACTGTGAAACAAAGGATGGAAATTAACCTCAGGCTACAATCCGCTGTATTTACCGCACCTGCTGTTCTAATGCACACTGTCCCTGTCAAATAGATAAATACATAAAATAAAAAGTACAGAGTATAGGACAAGCCCCAGTCCTCCTAATCCCTGCCATTCATTCTTCAATCAATGAATGAACATTTCATTTTTTCTACCCCTATTCTATTATGTTCACATACAGTCTGCTAGCAACTGCTCATTCCTCGTTAAGTCTGTACAGGATTAAGTCCAGGCTTGTGCAGAAACAATGGTCTACCTTTCTTCCTCCTCATCATTACTGACATCATAGACTGACAATATGTACTGTATACATTTTTTTTTTCCATGACCAATCCTCTCTCCCTGCTCCTCTCCGCAGCGCTCCATAAAAGCAACCTTGAACCTATAATTAGCGTCATATACCTCCTCACATGTCACAGAGTCTAGACATAAGCCTTTACATAGCGCCCCGTTGTAATATCACTTGCTTCAACACAGCACCAGTCACAGCTGTGTTCCGATGGGTGACGTGAAGGGCCAGGGATTGCAATAGCGAGATAGTTGTCAAGGAGGATAAAAGGGTCCATTGGCTTAAGGTAGAATCTTCAAACATCTCGCGTCTGATTTAACCATCAAAAGGCCTCTCTCATATGCATGCCAAAGTGTACCTCCATCTGGGCGCCTTTTGATCATGTCTTTATTTGAACACCCCTTTCGCCGTTATGCTAAGATTACTACAGCAAGACAAGGAATAGCATGGCAGCCTCTTTTAGCGCATTGACAGGTATTTCTGGCTGGATACATGACACCAGATTTCCAAGCGTTTTGCCAGGCACTTGAAAATAGACAGGTTTGGTTTTTTATTAATCACAGGATGGCTGTCAGTCAGATGCAAGAAGCAAGCTGACCTGGCAAAGGCCTTTTATATTTAGCCTGCCGGGATATATAAAAAAATAAAAATAAATCTCTTGAAAGCATCTCTCACTGGTATGATAAAAGATAATGGCGGGACTTGAGTGTGGAGTGGAGACGCCTTTCATTTCCGTGCGCGAGAATAGCTGTGGTCATCCAATCCCAGCGCGCTACTTTCCACACCATTTACATTGCTATGAACTGTTTGTTTGCGGCTAGCTCTCGGGGAGGGCAGAGATGGGAACACTCTTGCAGCCTGCCAAAGAGGATGTGTGAATCGCATGTGTCTGCGCCTCTCGGAATTATGGCAGACCAAACTTGACTCTGTAGGAGGTGTAAATTCAATCGCTTCATCTTTGATATATTTAGTTTTTTTTCTTCTCTCTTCAGCGCCGGCCAAAAAAAACATTCAGAATGCAGGTCCGGTCTTTAAACGCCAATCACGCGCATAGATGTTGAAAGCAATGTCTTGTAGCATGCAACAGTGAACATTTGCATGGACGTAAGGCGAGCGCAAAGAGAGAAAAAGAGAGAGAAGGGAAGAAGGAATGCGAGTTAATTTACAAACCTGCATTGGTAAGATAAGAAGAATGCAAAAAAGCGTGTGCGTGCGGCTTTGCAATTATTATTAATGGTATGCGGTAATGCCATGTCGTTTATTGCATATGGGAAATGCAGTTAAAAATAAATCTGATTGGATTGCGTTGGATATGAGCATTAAATGGTGACAGTCGGTTTGAATTCTACATTATGCGCTGATGAGACAACCTTGCAACCCACGCGATCCTTCTGTTCACACGTAGAGCGACAAAGCCATTGCAGATTATGAAAATGGATATTTTAGATCTTTTTTTGGTTAAAGTTACTGCTTTTATTTCTTGTACCTTGCGCATCCCTCTAGACCGCTCGCTGCTTTGATACAGGTAATGTATGCACCTGTGTAACTTCCACCATCACGCATACGGAATATTTATCTATTCTCTCAAACAACAGATGCACAGCGTAGGCTTTGTTGCTAGGCTTTCTCCCCTTTTGAGTGTATGAATAATGGGGTGGTGCACACTTGGTATCCGCCAGGCCCATAAGATCATAGCAATTATGTCAAATTGTCATGATTCTTTCAGACCAATATGTAAATGTTCAGTTTAGGAGCTATTATTCCACCGTGTTAAGTGGTGGAAAATGAATATGGTAATGCAAAGCTAATGGCATTGACAATAACAGAAAGCCCATTATTCATATTTCCCCTCCTACTTCTTTTGTGTTTATGATGTTGTTTACTACGACGTGTCTATGAGGAAAGCACCTGAGAACAAAATTCTTCACAGAAAATTGTTCTTTAACACAATATACGACGCTGTGTCAGAAACCCGCCATGGCAACATACATGTGCCTTGTCCGTGCTGTAGTAGAAAATTGCCCTTTATGTAAGCCCATGGCCGCACTGTTTAGATTAGCCGACGACACAGAACAGCAACAATGGCAAAAATACCAAGTGTGTTTTCACCAGACCTTCAGAGACCCACACATCTCTTTACATCATCATCAACAGCGGCTTCCTCTGCTAGTGATAGGTACCATGGAAATGCATTCAACATCCCCACCGGCTCCCGCTTCGCCTGGGTCCATTGTTGTGGTCTTGTTTAACACACACATGGAATATAACAAACATACAACTATAATCTGGGTGTAGATTCTTCAAAGAGCTGCATTTTTGGTGTCATTCTGTATTGCGGCTTTGCCAAATCAAAGCTGTCGTTTACAACCGGTTCTTTTGATGTGAGATGCGTAGACTCTCTTGATCTTGAGCTTGACAAAGATAGCGCAAAATGAGTTTGTACAAGAATAGAGATGGTGTAAGTGTGCGTAATTGAAACATTATGAGAATAAATTGTATAACAGTAATTTAGAATAGCAAAATACATGGAAAACAGTTGTTACCAATCAGACATCTGTTTGTTTTGGATTGTAAAGCTGAAAATGAAATCAAAGAAGGTGCAGCCATCACTGAATGTTCTGTTGTAGCAGATCCGCATCCACTAAATACAATCCAGTTTATGGAGAAATTCATAATTGAATCAAACCTGCAATTATTTGATTCAAATTACAACTTTAATAATTGCGTTGTCCAAATTATTCATAAAAGTTTGACTTTATATTTTATTGGAAAAACACTTTTTCTTAGATAGTGTGATTTTTTTGTAATGGATCAGGGGGGCCTCTGTGCTGGAGACTTTGGGAACAGCTTGAACTTCTGCACATTTTACCATCTTACAAACATAAACATGAATAATTTATGTTTGATTTACATGATTTAGTACATTTTTAAAACGCCGAAAAATGGGTTGTACAAGTTATCATGCAGCACGAATAAAAGCTTGTAATCCCCAGCTCCACTGGAGCTTTTTGTCCAATAATATTGTAGTTTGCTTCATCCACCTTCCCATCAACGTCACTCTTCCCCGTCCCTACTGAATAAAAGCAGCCCCATTTTGGATATGAGTCAAAGAGTTAGGGTTTGGTTCTGGTCTCATCTGACCACAGCATCTTGTCCTGCTTTGTTCCTCGCGGCTATTTTGTTTAGACTGGCTCTTTATTTACCACTCATCCATAAAGGCCGGATGAGTGTGTGTAGTGTATGACTAATATTTGCCCCATGTGCAGATTCCCCCAGGTGAGCTGTGGATGACTGCAGCTTCAGAGTAACCATTGGCCCCGTGCCTGCATTTGTGATCAGTGTTTTCCTTGTTCGAGTTGCGAGTTTGGGCAGACAGCCGAGTCTTGGTAGATTTGCAGTTGTGCCAAACAGAGCTCTGTGAGATGTGCAAAGCTTTGGAAATGTGTGCATAACTTAACCATGCTTCAAACTTTGGGTGTGCTCTTTGGCCATGATGCTGTGAAGGCAAGGCAAGGTGTATTTGTATATCACATTTAATACACTAGGCAACCCAAAGTGCTGAGCAAGGCAAGACTGCGTAGTGACCAACACACTGCCCCCATTGCTATTTATACTGAGAGTAGATTGGGTTCTGTTTAATCGTTAGAGCAGGGTGTGAGCATTCTGCATGATTAGGATTGTTTTAAAGGATATAATTCAGTAAAATGCTCTAGTAATGCTTGTGCATGCCCCAATTTTCACGTTTCTACTAAAAATAATAGTAAAATCATGTATCATTTGACTTCACAATTCATTAATTGTGTGTCCTTAGAAAATGTGTATATAGTAGCAACTGAAATATATGTTTTTTGTTTGCATATGCATGCCTTATTTAATTTTATTTTTACTTTTATAACTTGATTGCCCCGAGAGATAAAGCAATTTTCTAGTTTGTGACTTCCTGTTACTCGCAATGGCAAAATTCTGATTTTGATACTTGTGTGTGAACAGTAAAAACATCAAATCAAATCGTTATGTTGATGATTACACATATGACAATAATGTTCGAGACGTACTGTATTAAAGTTCCCGGGAGGCATCGTAAAATATGCAACCCTTTAATCCTAGACAGTGGAAGTGAATTGTTCCATTATCAAGATAGTCATTGTCATGCCTTTCTAATGATTGCGTTATCTTAAGACAACACATGTGCTTATCAGATAGAAGGGAGTGATTGCCACATGAGACAAAACAGCAGGCCCCTTATCACATGTTTATCAGTGCGGGAGTATGTGGTCTGTAATGTACGACCGGGATGCTATGCCTATGCTGTCATCAGAACAAGAATCCCATTCACAAAAATAATCGATTGCTACTTTTTTACTTATTTGTCTTTCCAATCCGTTGTGAGGAGTTGTGTGGTCCTGGATGTTGTAGGACACATGCAAACTTGGTAAATATTGCAGGAACAGGGTAGATATTAGTGTTGGGCTCTTGATCCAAGGTGAATGTCAACGATCACTTTTAAGTAGTAAGTAGTAAGTAAGTCATCTTTATTTTTATAGCGCAATTTTCAAAGACCAAGGTTACCCAGAGTTGTATTTCCCTGTATGGAGAACAGTGTGTCATGGTTCTTCTCTGGAGAGTATTATTGTATTGTGACCACATTTATTGTCCTTTGTGTTCAAACTGCTTATGGTTATGCTGAGAAACAATATTCAAATGTCTTATAGATGTGATGTTGAAAACCAGCTTTAGTTGTATACGTACACTCTAAAAATAATACAAATTGACTCGAAACCAGTTGATAAATGAGCAATCTTTATTGATCATAGCTATATATATACTGACCAATGATCCAGTCTAGTTGGCCGAGCAACACCAATCATTCACATAAACACACACACACACACACACACCAGACTTTTTACTAGACTATGTAGGTGCAGTGTCTTGCCTCAGGACAAAACAACATAACAATTTTACAGCTGCCCCACTGTGACACCTGGTGTTCCCAAAGATCTCACATCAGATCACTAACCAGGCCCTGCCCTGCTTAGCTTCTGAGCTACTAGAGCCACAGCAGACTTCTCAAAATCATAATTGTCTGAATGTTGCCACACATGATACAAGAATGAAATAGCACTGAACAAAAGGCCTCTATAAACTGATTTTCAGAGACACGGTGAGAACACTGGGGGGGCAATCACATTCACATTTCAGACTGCTCCAGAGCAGGGGGGGTGTCTGTGGCCAGAATTGCTACAAGAAAAATGAAATAGTTTTAACCAGATGATGTCAAATTCCAGGCAACTTTTTTAATTAGTCATTTTGGAAAAAATAAATAATTACACATAATCATGTAATTAATTAGGCAAACAACCGTGAGTTCTTATATGCAAATGAAATGATTATAATGAATTATACAGAACTAAAAAATACATACCCAACTTTAATGTTCACTCCATTTTATTTTTTATTTTATTTTTGGAACACCTAGTTTTTTAATGCAGGTTGATGGTAAATGTGCCTAATACAGAGTTTTACATGTGTCATAGCAAATAACTTATCATCTTATTTTTACAAATGGGGGCGACATGTGGCTCAGTTGGTAGAGCATTGGCCTTTGAGCCTGAAGGTCATGGGTTTGACTCCCCCATGAGACCTTCTCTACCTAAGTAAAGTAAGTCATCTTTAATGACCTACTCTCACTGATCTCTACTGCGGTTATGTCCTTGGGCAATATACTCAACCCCACTTTGCCTGAACCCCCAGCTGAAACATCAAGGCTGTGATGTCACTGGCAGAGTAGCCGTCCTCCTGTGGACTCGCCACCTGCAGGAGGATGCAGAAATGCCAGAAATCATCTTCACTCATGTGAAATATTATTTATTGAAAACCCTGTCTTTTGCTCGCATTTTAACATAAAAATCCCAAATTTTAATAGGAAACTTCTAAACATTTAAACATCTTCTATATTTTATGCATTCTTATTCCAGCAATTGCAATAAACCAGCACCGAGGGGTTGCATACCTAACGTCTCAGTTGAATTATTTGGTCAGTATAAAAGTAAAAAATAAATAAATAATTGAATTTGCCAAATGGCAGTGGAATTTATTTTTGATGGTATGCAGAAAATCATTCCTTGTGATCAAAAACAGGAAAACATTTCACTTTCTACATTACCATCTTTCTTTTCTTTTTTTTTACATTTCCATAAAGTAAAACGGATATATGACCGACTCTTTCTCTGCATGCAAAGTGAGATCTATAAAGCCTTTATTTGTTATAATGTTGATGATTATGGATCACAGCTTGTAAAAACTTCGCATCAAACATACTAATAAAAAATACATTAAAGGACATAAAATATCAAGAAATATCTGCACTGTAAGCCAAATAATCAAACTGATAACAAATAAAATGTTGGCAAAAACTTGGCACTTTGTACTGAGTCTATATCACATGTTGGTTTCATATTGTAAGTTGAATTATAGAAATGATCTTTTGAACGAAATTCTTAGATTTTGTGCGTATACAGCAGGATGTTCTTTGTTTGTGTGTGAGTGGTGACCTATATTTCACCTGACCAGTGGTGGCAGTGTTGCATGACATGTTGTGAGGTGAACAGAGATTTCCAAAACTCTGTGTGCTTTTGGCGTGACAGGGAGGGATCATTCTTTTAGCTCTGCTGCTACCTGCTGCAGACTGGATTCACATCGCCACTACACAGCAGGAAGATGTAGCCATTTGCTCTATTTTTAACGCTAGGATCTCTCTTCCAAACCAATGGAAGTCCAAGAAATGCCCCCAAAAAAGTACAATTTCCCACATTTTTTACAACTCACTTTTTACTAAAAGCTCAGACAGGTGAATACAGTGTGAAATACAGAAAAATACAGATTGTTGAAAGACTAACAAATGCTACGTGTTGGCAAGTAAACAGTGTGTTGCTATGGTAACTATGATAACTGCTCATAGTTCATATAGATAATGGTATATAACTAAACTACATATAGAAACAGAAAAAGTCACAAAGTTATGACGACCTGTACATAAGCTGAGTAATTACACTTTGTCCGTCAAATTGTCCGCTCTGGGCTACCGTAGAAAACATGGCTAAGCTACTTTTTGGAGGATTGGGATGAAGGGGTGTATAGTTTTTCCTTTCACTTTAAATTAGTCAAATTAGTGAGAACAGGTCTGAGAGGGCCCCCGAGGTTTTATCCTTGTTTGGTGGCCTGTGTGCGGCCTGTGTGTTTTTGTATGCTGTACTCTCTCTTGTTCAGTCTGGTCCAACACGTCCGTGAGACCTGGATCTGGATTGCATTCTCAAGTACCTGGAGGGAACGGCCTGTTTAAACTTCCCATCCTCAATTCTATTCATGTTTGTATAGCCATAAATCACAACATAAGTTATCTCGAGGACTACAAAACTGTAGAATTTGCCAACAGAGATCAGAGAATCAAACTCAAGAAATGCACTGATAAAAAACACACCGAGCCATCGGTCCATAAGGGGGTAAAGTCCATAAATGACGTTGAATGTTGAGTGTCCTGGATCATCACCTCTGTCCTTAGACCCTCCTGTATCTGCAAGGAAACACTCTAAAACCCCAGTGTAATATGAGAAACCTCGGGGAGATCCACATTGAGAGCATCTTCCACAACAGCTCAGGTCATTTAGCTCCTGTTTTCATACTTTTTAATGTGTGTCTGCTTTGGTTTATGCTCACCATGTGGAGTTTTCTTGTTCTCCTTGTCTGGATAGGTTTTCTCCAGGTGCTCCGGTTTCTAGCCTGACTCTCGCCAGACCCATGTAGTTCGCTGCACTTCACACATGACTCTGGGCCTGAGCCATAGCGGTTGGATTTCAGAAGGCAGGGCCTTGTAAAAGAAAATTGTATGTGATTGGATAGACCACTTTTCCGTTATCTTGAATGACGTCTGCTTTCAACCACTCACATCGAAGCACACGACTCCCATAGGCTGCCAAATGCCGGCAACACGGCTAAAAACGTAAATCAATCAACTTGCGCTATCATGATTTGGTTTATTGTCTTTGTTTATTTATTACCTACAAGTCTCTTGAAAAAAAGTATGCGGGAAACCACCCAACCTGGCAACCCTGCTGCATAGTGTGTAAACAGGAACACAACTACGTAGTACTTAAACCAAACGTTACACAATCATTTGACTCTTAAAACACAAATATAACAACATATATACCATCAACATCTCGCCTCCAATTGCATTAAAAGTGACATCTGTGTCTTAATTTGTTCGTATTTATACTTTTAAAAAGATTTGCGGACTTTATGTCCGCCATTTTGGATTCTTTCGCTGCTGTGTCAGACACTGCTTGAGAAGGCGGTGCAAACCCGACGTAACATCGACTATCCTGATTGGGCGATTATTTTCTGATCTGCTGAAGGAGTTTGGTATAGCGTGGATCCCAGACCCATGTGGTTCAGCCAAACGCCTCTGGTGGAGAATGGCGGAACTACACGGGTCTGGCAGAGCCAATCCGGTTTCCCCTACCACAAAAACATACACAATAGTTCAGAGTGAATGAGTGTGTGTTGTGAGTCTGACTGTGGGACTACGTGTAAATTAGTCCGAAGTTAGAATCTGATGTATGTATATATATATAGCCTACAAATCTGTCCTATCCAAAACTAAAACAAAAATCAGGAGCTACAATTGGCGATACAAATACCTTGTCTATTTCCCTTAGTTTCTATTCTCAATCTAGTTACTTGCTTATTTCTGATGATTTACTTTGTATTTTTTGCAGTGTTGCCACAATATCAAATTTCAAACTAGATTTTGATACTAGAAAAATATATTTAAACCAATTTTGATCAAATACAAAAGCTCATTGATAAAGTTACAAATAAAAATATTTATTATGGAACCAAAAGTTTTCATACAAGTTACTACTAAGCTCAGTGTTGGTTAATATTGGACACTTGTTACAGCCCTAATTCATTATAAATATTTGATTTGTGTCACTCATTTACATTAATTATGACTTCTATTTTCCTGTCATAACTTGGGTTTTTGTGACTTTCTCACACCCAAAGCTGAGCTGGTCGTTACAAAATATACAGTACATCAGCTAGTTAATTCCTATCCCATGCAGTGAACACATCTCGTCTTCTCCCTATAATCAATTTTTAAGGCTATATATTTTTTATGATCATAAATTAATTTTAAGCTCTGAGTAAAAATGATCAGTGTGGACTGAAGAACAAACATGTTAAAAGTGCTTTAGATGTCAGCCGTGATATAGAGGCCATGCTTTATAACATGTTGATACCATTTCTAGGCCATTCCTCTGGTTTTCCTCATGTTCACGCTGGCTTCCTTCCATTTCTGTCAGTCTCCTGTTGCCACTTGGAGTTTGAATCTACTTCTTGATCTTGCCTTTCCATCATCTCCTCTTTTTAATTAGCTGCAGTATTCCCACAACATTGCACCCTTTCCAATAAGTTTATTTTTATGTATTTTTTTAAGTCTGGGCAGAATATGCTCTCAAGAGCCTTTGCCCAGTGACACAAAGTCCCTATTACAACCATATGTTCGTACAACTCAATGGTTCCTTGATGCAAAACATTTCTTTCTCCTTGAGTGGCTCAAAGAGGAGGAAAAGGGCTGTAATGAGATTCTTCCCTTCAATACTTTCGAATGTACTATTTCTATAAAGCTTAATTTACTACTAATTTACAGTGTAGCTTGTTCTGAAACAAGGCCAGTATGATGGGGCTGGCTCATCATTTTCAGGAAAATTGTTCCCGATTTTAGCAGCATGAATATGAAAATACATTGTGCTTGTCCCATCAGAAAGAGATGAGATAAGATAAAACTATGTTGGCAATCACATTTGATATAAATAGGATCACTCAGGGTGCGCAAAAAATGTGCAAACATTAAAAAGTTAAAATATATAGAGTTAAATTTGTGCGTTAAAGGTACCGGTATTTTAAGTACAATTCAAGTTAACAAGTAACTATAACAATGTGAGTTTACATTCTTAGAGCAGGTCATTTAGATTTGTTTAAATAACATTATGTGGAGTAATCAGACCACAACGTCCTACCCAACAGTTTTGAGAGCGAGGTTGTGGTTTCAAAGTTAGGTACTCCAGCTTGAAGTGCTTTGAAGCTTGAGTAACCAACTTTTTATCCAAAACAAAATATATGCATGTATTTCCCTCCGTCACATATTTGGATCAGCTTTTTCAGACAAGGAAAGTAAAAACGAGAGGACCACCCTCACTCAGCCAATCAGCTCTCAGCCCAAAGCCTCAACTAGTTTCTTGTACACGTATAGTCTAAGATAAAAATGTTTCTTAAAAGATTAAGACAAGTCTGAGAGTGGTCTGATGTGTTCACTATAGACTCTTTCTGTGGGGACAAACAACATAGGTTATTAATGAGAAAAAAGGCAAGGCAAGTTTATTTGTATCGCACAGTTCAGCACATTCAGAATCAGAATCAATGTTTTGCCATTTGCAGAATACACTACATTGGAATACAAACAGACACCGGGGTCACCAACACCACAAAGCACACACACACAGACAAAAAGAGTAAAAATAGCTACGCAAGTCACAGTGAGGCACATATAAAACTCTCAAAAGCATGATTAAGAAACTACGGAAGAAACATACACTACAAGCGTACATTAAAGTGATTGTCTGGAGTTTGTCAGAAAGAGAGACAGAGAGGTACTTGATTTGAAAAAAACGACTCAAGCTCCTCCCCCTTCCTTTCTGATTGGTCTACACCTAAGTTTCCGTAACACTTTTAAATGTTAATCAGAGAACACATTATAAATTATTAATACACATGCACGGAGGTTTTCAGAATTATTTGTTAACGTTTTAATGAAAAAAATTATGTTTTATGCACACAAAAAGCGATCGCGGCAAACCTGGAAGTGCTATTATCATGAATTGCACATTATAGGACACATCTGCAGAGGATCTGATTATAGATATAGGTTCAGTATATACATATGTGCCTCAGCGCGGATGTTCAGAATTCTTTGTTCAGTTTTCATGTAGTTCTAGAGCCTAATGGAGGCTTGATTCGGAGGCTCCGCGAAAACAAACAACTGAGCATGTGCGCAGCTGCGAGCATCGCAGATGATCGACAGCCCTTGGCATGACTCGATTGGTTAACGTGGACGGCACCGTGGATTCTGAACTATAGCTAAGAGAAGGGAAGGCGGGACTTGCCCGTAATATTAGAATTAATAAAATGACTTATTTTATATCAACATTTAAGGCCAGGAGGTCAATTTAACACATTTCCTAAAATTTGTAATTCATTTAGAGTTACAGACTATCACTTTAAAGATAGATAGATAGATATAGTAGATAGATAGATAGATATAGATAGATAGATAGAAATATTATACAAGGAAAAATTCAGGTGTCCAGTAGCAGCAGAAACACATCCATCCATACAGAAATACATAATTCTAAAAGTAGCTAGCAATAGCACTTTATAGGTCACAGCAGCAGAGGCGGAATAACAGAGAAAGTTACCCCAGCTTTAAAGGGCCAAGTTATATTTTATAGTTTTTATTTAGAGTGACATAACCGTACTGAACCCAAGAACACTTATTCATGCATGAACTTTCTAATAAGTGATATTATCTGTTGATACATTCTGGCCCTGACACAATGGCTTATACACAAGCATGGCACCACCGCAAGCATTTCTTCCCTGTCTGTATTCAAACACTATGTAAAATCAACTTCCAGCTTGAGCCTGGGCCCAGTCCAGTCGGGAAATAATTAACAGCGGCTTCGTGGCCCGTGGGTGTTTGTGTGGGCTGCGTGTTTACGTTCAGGAGCAGCGACTTGTAGATAGCAAATCTAAGCATCTATTTTATTTATTAACTACAAATGCATCTCCGGAGCCTCGTGCTGTACGGAGAACTTTCTTTCTCCCCTCTCGCTCCTCCTACGTCCTCGCCTGTTATATCGCTGCAGACAAGGGTTTTTCCTGGAAGTGTTTTAGAGTCTTCCCCACCGTTGTTGAAGCATGAGACGATGCGGCTGGCGTAGTCGTCTTTTGATATGCCGACATGACGCGAGTCTGTATTTATAGAACAAAGCATCACAAGGATATTAGCCCGGTATCAAATGGTGTAATTGGACACGACTTTCCATAAATACCAGCTGTAGTGGTAATGGAAGGTGAGGTGACAGAGCAGGGAGGTGATGTTGAACAACGGAATCGCCATTTGCAAGTTTTGACCTTTTTTAAAGAAATTGTGCGGAAATATTGTGAATATAAGCCGTAACGAGGAACAGAGTTTTCTCAATTATCAGCAACTATTAGAGTAATTTACAAAAGTAGTAACAGCTCTGTTTATAGACTTCAAGGCTCTGTGGCATAGGTTCTGTAGCGTAGGTTCTGGATCATTCGCCCGTCCGTCCGTGTCGGAGCGGATCCCTTTCTCAAATGTGGATCTCCCCGAGGTTTTTCACTTTTCTTCCACTGGGTTTTCTTATGAGTTTTTCCTTGCCGATGCCGAGGGTCTGTTGGGCAGTTAGTGTCCAACTAGAAGGACTGTGGTGATGATCCAGAACACTTTAACATGTGTGGACATTTATCAACATTCATGGACATTGATATCTTCCTATGGACCCATACATATTTGTACATTTTGTGTCGTAACTGTTGATTCTCTGATCTGTGTTGGTGATTGTGGTCTGAGATGACTTCTGTCGTGATTTAGAGCTTACAAGAATAAGTTGTTGTTGTTGTTCTGTAGGATGTGATTTTAAAACTCAAACGGCAGTAATTACAAAAACTGATACAAGAAATGCATAATTGTCTATTTCTAATTATAAAATAGTTCTGGAAATATTATCTTAGATTGTCCTCCAGCAGCTTCAACCTTCAACTTTTTAGTCCAAAAAATATAATTATGTCTACTTTATATTTACGGCCTAAAGTGTTCAACTAATAAGAAGAATCCTCTTTGTCTCATTAGAAGAACACTTCAAGCCCTAAACCTCTGTATCAAGTATAGAGAAAAATCACAGAACTGTGTTTTAAACCACTAATCCATGAGTTGGAGGAATAATGACAGGATTAATTGAATATCATAATAATCGTTAGTTTGAGCTGTATATACAACCTCAAAGACAAATGACCAATTTAAGTCTTACATTTGGTACCATAATAGCCTTCATAGAGTGTGAACCTGTGCCGAGAGACACAGTTCCAAATCCAGATGGTGATTTGGAGGGCCTCCAAAACAAAATCACTTGTTCACTGGGCCATTGCACACCTTTCCTGAAAAGGTTTTCCCTCCCATAACAAACAAACAAGCAAAAATCAAACAAACAAACAGACAGACAAACTAACGGCGGCAATCTCATTACCTCTTGGACAATACAAGTTGGCGTTGATGACATTTCCATCGTTTACAAAACACATTTCTTAACAATGAAGCACAACACAGTGATGGTGAAATGGTGAAAGTGCAGATAAGAGGAATGTGGCTGGTCATGTTTGAATCATTTGTACGGAGCAGTTTAGACATGAGTGCTCTTACGTGTTAGTGCTACTTTGTCAGCCGTGTTTTTAACGCACTTTATTCAGACAAACAAATAGAAAAGTGTTGTGTTTCTATAATGCTATGAATAACTACAGGCTTCAGGACAAACATTATGGCCACTTTTGTTTTGGGGGCATATCTGTGTTTTGTTCCATCTAACAAGGTGCAAAGGGAGTATCAAATCTGGTTTATACTTGGCAAAATGTAACAGGAGCAGCTATTGGCTGAACACCACTCACTGTGCTCAGATGGCGATCACAGCTCTACATCTCTGTGTTGTTGGAGGGTCTGTACTATTGCACTGGGAGATATTTCCTTTTGTTTTGTTTTTTGTACTAATTACAGTTAAGACCATTTGCACATAAGCCCATGAAAGGTTTTAGGATGTGACCGTAATTGAAAAACAGGAGCCTCAACAAGAACGCACTTCTGCCTCTCATTTAATAATAATAATGATGAGACAAATGCACAGCTGAAACTCAGTAAATTAAGTTATCTTTGGTAAGTTCATCAATTTCTGTAATTTGACTAAAACTGTATGCAATAGCAGACCTGGGAAAAGTGCGGCCCGGGGGCCACGTCCGGCCCAATCCACATTTCTATGTGGCCTGTTGCTTATTGAAGTGAAATTGGAGTAAATACTTCATGAAGGCTTGTATTTTGAGCTATCATGGTATGTTGTATATTTATTTTGAACTCATTAATGAATCCAAAATATTCTTAGTAATAATAATAGTGCTGATAAAAATAGTAGTAGTAATAGACAAAACAGTAATATATATATATTTTTGCATTTTATACTGAAGTAGATTTTTGCTAAATTAGATTAACCATGTGAAATTGGGTCCAGCCTTCCACAAAAAGGCAATATCCCAATGTGGCCCCTGAAGAAAATATCTGCCGACCACTGCACTAGAGGATGGATAAGAAGTAGAAATACAGAGATGGAAAAGCAGCATGTGGTCTTGTTGGCTTAAATCAACAAATATAAAAATACACAAGATTCATACTACCCTTAAATTCACTGTGATAAGTGTTAAAACAAATATAGATCTCAGGTCAAACATTCAGAAGACTTAGTTAACAGATGAATGTATTCCATCTGGTGTAATCCAAACTGGATCTACCTCATGCCTTCTGTACAAAACGAATGGGGATTTTAAAAGCAAAATTTAGTGTGGTTCCTGCTAACACATTTTGTTTACTAGTTTTTCAATAACATCTCAGCAGCAGAAAGGAAGACTAGCTTGTACTTTTAACAGTAATGTAATAGATTATTTTAAGGACTATTACATTCTAAAAAGGCAAGAATTGCACCATTTTGAACACGGGCCAATTCAAAGAACTGTAAGAAAACAAGAGAGTAAAAACAACACCACGCTACATGTATTCTTTAAATAAAAGTGTGGATAAGATATTTTAAATGAGTTGAAATGTTTTGAAACCGCTTTCGTCTGCATTTTGTGAAAAGATTATTATGTTTTTCACTCGACTAAAAGAGCAGTGATTTTTTTTCCGTAGATTGTGGTTGTACTTCAATTTGATATGAGATTTTAACATAGTATTTTTCTATTTGACTCCATTACACACGTCTGCACAGAGTTCTCTCTAACACTGATGTCATTAAACCTTTGAATCCGTCACAAAGAACTACCATAGGCGTCTCTGTTATACCGCTCCCACCAGAGACTTTACTCTTAGTTTTCATTTTGAGAAAAGTCGAGAGAACGCCACAGAGTAGGATTTTTAAAGAACTGGGGTGTGTTGGATATTAGTAGAATAAACTGAATTCCATGATGCTGAAGACCTGCATCAAAACGATTGATCAGGTCCAGTCAGGGGTCGATGCTCTGATCACGTGGAATACGTTTTACTCTGTAAATCTGCAGGGACGGATTAAAACAATTTGGATTTGTTTGTTATTAATCAGATGACACTTTTAATATTGTTCAAAAGTAATGAGTGGCGAAAAGAAAAAAAAAAACTATTACAGTCTAAAAAGGCAAGAATTGCACTACTTTGAACACGGGCCAATTCAAAGAACTGTAAGAAAACAAGAGTAAAAACACCACGCTACAGTATATTTCTATGATTATTCTGTGACTGTCACTTAAATGTGAAACCAATGTATGAAATGTTAGACTTATTAGATAGATACGTGTTCTGATTATGGCTTACATACATTTTCTACATTTTCTAATGCCATCCATCCATCCATTTTCTACCCTTTAATCCATTTCTGGGTCAGGGGGGTGGCAATCAGAGATGCCACCCAAGTCTCATAGCACCAGCCCCTCACTGACCCTCTGCAGGTGGTGAGTCCACAGGAGGACATTTTCTAATGATTCTAATTAATTCATAATTGTTAATTGAAAAAACTATTTTTTTGAGATTTTACATACAACATGTGAGCCAATTATCAAAATTATACCAATTAAAGGCTTGACACGTTTCACTCTGCATGTAGTCAGTCCATGTTATAGTAGTTTCACATTATAAGTGAATAGATGCTATTCTATTTTTCACCTTTATACATTTACAAAATGTAACATGTTTAAAAACGCAACTGCATGCACAACTAAAGTCCAAGGTTCTTTTGTAAGTGAATATACCCAAAAGATAAAAAAGTGATGTATCCTCTGTACATACCATAAGATAAGAGATAATTTGTTCGTCCCGCAGTGGGGACATTTCATTGTTGCAGCGCACATATAGGACAGCAGCAGGAGCACACAGGGAGCACACAATATATAATAGATACAATGTGAGAAGCTGTTATGTTTCTTAGCTAGCTGGAAATGCTTCAATATTTAGTGAGCATTTAGTTGCACCAATTGTGAACTTCTTTCTTATTACCAACTCTTTTTTTTACAAAGGTTTTATTGTAATAAAGAGTTACCAGTAATGCACAAAAGGATGACCCACACTCACACCTGCTTCATCCAAGAAGGCTGCAAATAAAACCACTGGGAAATGTTTTTGAACACAGCAAAAGCAGCCGGCAGTGCTTCTTTAGTCCATAAGCTGCCCCCCCCCCCCCCCCCCCCCCCCCCCCCCTTGACCACGCGTCCTTCACCGCTGTAAGCCCAGTGTGTCTCTGCTGCTCTGGACTCATGTGAGCGGGCTCTCTGCCGCTCTTGATTTTCTGATATTCTGATATTCTGCCGCTGTCATTCAGCTCCAGTCCACAGCAGCTGTACAGTGTGCATCAGTGAGTCATCATACATCCATCACACTGTAATGAGGGGAGCACTCCTGTCTCTGTCCATGGCTTTATTAGTGCCATATACGGCTCCATGTGCTCCTTGTGCTGTGGCGCCTTCACCAACCACAGAGTAACCAGTGAGACACGCTCGCCGCCTCTGCAAACAAGGTCCTCCGGTGGCAAGGGCAGGCTCCTTTCAACGGTCAGGAACACCCTTTTTCAGAACGCTGTAAATCTGTCTTAATCTCTCCTACATAATGCATTAACTACCTGTTTTTAAGCGCTGTAAGTGTGTGTTTCTCCCATTTTAATTGGCACGGGGAGAGGAAGATGTACCATATTGTGTGGAGTCTAACTGGCTTATATCTCAGCACTCTAATCAAAAAAGCGTGAACATCTCACTTGTTTTGCTGTTTATTCCACACAAACTGCTGCTCGCTGCCACAGCTACAAATGCAAAACACTTCTGCTTCCTCTGCACCAGATGATATTTTGCTGAAAAACACCTACACAGGTTGTTGAGAATAGCAGAGGGGAAAGCGAGGTTTTATGAATAGGTTAAAGCTGTGTTGTGATGCAGTGACCACACATTTAACAAAAGCAGAGAATGAGGAACTTATATGCATATGTTTTATTGTTGGCATAGCTGCGTGGGGATGTGGAGGTTACACCACGTGGATGGCACAGACGTACTCTCAAGGAACCAAAACAACAACTTTAAATGTACTCTCTGCTTGTTGGAACGGCGTTTGGGTCATATTTTATTCTGAAGGATTGTGAGGATGCATAATAATTCTCTCCGATCAGAGGGGAATAGAATCATTCGGATTTGAAGACTTGGGCCAGAATTTGTTTGTTTGTTTTATTACTTAAATATGATTTACATTTTTGCATTGTGTTTTTGCATCGCCATAGTCCAGGCCATTAACAACTGTCATTTTGTGTTTTTTCGCAGAGCAAGACAAATCAGTCCACTGCACGGATGAATGTCGCGCACTGGGACATTCTGACAGATGCTGGATGCCAAAGTTACGGGTAGGAAGCCAAGCAGACAGCGGCGATAATCGCACCAACCTTTTCATCCCTGTGGGAATGGATGCCATGGTAGAGACAGAGATTTATGGCACCATCAGCTGCGGCAGCGGGAGCGGCGGCAGAAAAACCCTCAGCACGTTTGGGAAGGAGCAGCGGGACAGTACAATCCAAGTGGCCAATGTCAAACCATACTTCAAATCGCAGCGCGCTCTGAGCCCACCGCTGCAAGAGAGCCAGTCCAGTACGAGTCCCACTAAGACTGAGCCCTCTTCCCGGGACCATGAGGCCAAGCGCGAGTCCAAAGAGGAGCGCGGGGGCGGCTCTGACAGCAGTGCCTACGGCCCTCCGGACGGCCAGTGCTCTCCTCTGCACACGGTTCTGGAGGAGCCGGCTTACGTCACCTCCGAGCTCAGGCCCAAGTCTCTGTCCAGTAATCTGATTCACAGCCCTGTCATCAGCCAGGAGTGCCCTCTGGACCCACGGGACTCCGGGAACTGACCAATCACGTACAGCGCTGCCACCTGTGTGAAGTTATGACCACACATCAACGACCAAGAAGTGTTTTCTTTCTTTTGTCCAGACACGCATTGTATAACCAAAAACCATCAGCTTTGTCTGTTTTCTTTCCACTGTGACTTGTCGTGTTGCGGTGAACCGTGTCCTTGACTGCTGTGACAGTGGGGGAGGGGAGAAAAAACTGTGTTTAAACCGGGCTTCAAGTGTGTTTCCATGGTGTACTGTACCTGTCGATTTAGATGTCTGTATTTTGCACATTTCAAGCTCCAACTTTGTGAGGCTGTTGAACAAATTGCTACTGTTACGCTATTGAGTCCTGTCTGCTTTTGTACAGTGAAGCTTTCTGTCAACATTTAGTGTATAAGGTCCATCTCTCCAGTCTCATGACCAATCCGATACATATCAGTGACGTTCCATAAAAAAGTGAAGTGTCTTATGAACTGTTTAACGGTGGTGCAACAGGGAATGTCCCTTTTCATAAACATGTTGAGTTTCTTACAACGTTTTTTAAGAATGTATTTGTATTTTATTGTTGTCCTCCTCCCGCGATTTCTGTGAAAATAAGCTGAGCTTACACGTGAATGTGGGCTACTGTAACTGTTGTGATTTTATTAAATTTGTATACACTGTGTGCATGGATGCTGTTCTTTTCACGAGACTTCACAAGCTGTCTGTTCATGTGTGAAAGAGATGCATTTATGTCCACAGGTGCTTATTCCATGTGATGAACAAAAGAAGCGCTAAAACCTTTAGCTCCACCGTAGACGGTAGACAGAGTGGATTGTGGGTGTCTATGCTGCTGCAAAACATTTTAATTTTTACTTTTTCAAAATAACATTAAAGATGGAATTGTCTCCAGCCGTTGTGTTAGCGCCATTCTTGAATTCACACATGAGGACGACTGCGGGAGCTTCACCGGCTCAGCGTCAATAGAACATCTGCAAACATGGTCACGCTCCACTGTCCCTGCGCCGTGACCTGTGGCCCTTTTCACCTTTTGCTCTGCTCCTGCTAATGGGCACCAAAAATAGCATTCCCAAATTAAAAACGGCTTAAGCCTCCCAACCAATCTCTTTATCTGCATGAGTAGCCAGGAGGATCTCGGGAGACGACCATTTATACTTTATGATGAAACACAGTGAAATGATCTAAGTAAATTATGATCTAAGTAGTCGTGCTTCTCAGTCTGGCTTGACATAAAAAAATCCACTTTGTTGGAAATAACTGTCCATTCCAGAGTTTGAGAGAGAACATTGAAATGTCGCTAAGTTAAGACAGATGTTGTGAAATTGTCAATAATAAAGCACCGACGCATGATGTTGGAAAATGAAGCCAAAATTGACCTAATCAAATATCCACTCATTCAAATTTGGCAGAATGAAGCAATCTGAAATGTCCTCAAACCAAATGTGTGGGAATATTTGAAAGTAATCCATTCAAAAGCAACAGATCAACATTCTGTGATGATTTGACCCACTGTTTTTTACTGTCTATGAGCTGTTCTGTAAACCTTCAATCATGTAAGTCATCTTTATTTAGATAGCGCCTTTCACAGAGTCACAAAGCACTTTACAGTTCTCTGGGCATTTGTCCTCTCTCTCCTCACAGTGAAGGGAGTAGTGTGGCAGGCTTCACCTATTGTCCATGTTTTAGTGGTAGGTGAAAACAAAGCACACGGAGGAAACCGACATTGCAAAAAGTGATGAAAACTGAGTCAAACGTTTCTCAAATTTGGCAAAGTATCAAAATGAAAAGCAGTAACTGGTGATTGGTAAGGCACTGACTTCATCCCAATCAGATGAACATATATATCATATAAATCAAAAGGACCTACAGAGTGGCTTTTTCACATTGTTTGGAAACAGCAGAATATGTTTCATGTCCGAATTTTTTGCACATACAAAGTATGTAAAAAGACATTTTAAAAGGGTGTTATTGGCCTTACCTTAAGGTTCAACTTTACATATACTCCATTTACAACTTCAGTTCAGACCAGTTTCATGTTTAAGTCCACATGATAGTTTGAGTGCTGATGTAATCCTCCGTTTTTAAAAAAGTCCGATGAGTTTTAAAAAGTAAAACAAAACGGGTGTCTCCCAATATTACTGATATTACTGCATCAGATTGTCAAAATCAACCTTCTTACCCTTCACCTCTCTTCCTTGTCATTCCTATCATCATTGGAAGCATAAAATTAATTTAAGTTGCTTTTAAATCATCTTAAATTGTGTTATATGTTTGTTTGCCAAACCTGTAGCTGCCATTAGCAGAGGACGAACAAGAAAGGAAAATATGTTTGAACCTTTTAAACTGTGAAAGAAAACAAAAAAAAAAACAGTTTGATAGCACCACACGGGCTTCTCCCACAGTGAGCTGTAGCTTTTACGTCTCCAACGACAGACTCGCCTCACAGCAACGCTCTGACATATATGAGACACACATGACGAGATTTCAGGGTAAAAGTTACATTGAAATGATGAAATAGTACAAAATATTTGATATGGTGACCAAGTGTTTCGTTTCTATTTTATTCTTTTTTCTTTCCATGACCGCACGTCACTGCTCAAAAGACAATTTGCCAATGGGACAAGCAGAATGATCTTGTTTTAAAAAGATGCAGGAAATGTCTCCCTTGGAATGAGAAAATAAAGCAACAGTTCTTGAAATAATACTAAGACTATATCGTCTTTTTATACAGTC
Source organism: Knipowitschia caucasica (assembly GCA_964034765.1). Taxonomy (NCBI): domain Eukaryota; kingdom Metazoa; phylum Chordata; class Actinopteri; order Gobiiformes; family Gobiidae; genus Knipowitschia; species Knipowitschia caucasica. The sequence continues at coordinate 20,950,915 of OZ035837.1, read as the reverse complement.
AGAATGTATTTGTAGAAGAAAAAAAAGAAACTCGATTATAGCAATATTTTCCTCATATTTTACCATTTTTTGGCAGTGTAGGCAGACACAAGTAGAATATGCAAACCCTACCCACTAAACATCCGACGTCCACTCAACCTCCAGATCACGTCAATATCGCGTCGGTCGGTCGTGACCTTTTATTTACGTCCAAACGACGTCTGTGCAAGGTGCGCATCTGGACGTAAAACAATGACCTCCCATATACGTGGATATGACGTTCAATCCCGACGTCGAAAACAGGTCATCGGCTGACCGACGCAGTACGTCTTGATCTAGCAATACAATATATAGGCTGTGAAGCAATGCAAGTGTACCTGATGGTAGTGTAGTGGTTAAGCAAATGTGTGCAGCCTTGGTTACGTGAGTTCGAGCCCACGTGTGTAATATTATCTTTACATATTTGTTTTGATTTTTAACGAACAATTTTTTTCTGTTTGGTTAAAGACTAATAAACACTCAACATAGGATTACGTAGTGGCTAATAATAAAACTTGTGAATGTATGCATTTGTTGTGCTAACAATCTCAAGTTTGCAAATAAGGGGTGAGCACTTGAGATTGTATGCAAATGCATGGGTTCACAAGTTTTATTATTAGCCACTACATAATCTTATGTTGAGTGTTTATTCGTTTTTAACCAAACAGAAAAATTGTTCGCTAAAAAGTAAAAAGTCAAAAGTTTTCCGACGGGGATTTGAACCTGCGTCGTTGGGACTGAAGTCTCATTACGCAACCGCTACACCACGGCCAGGCATTTATCCAGACTACTGTGACAAAATAATACATAACACCCTAAACAACCGACGCACACTTATGCGCTTTACAGCCTGACACGTGAGTCGCTCGGTCGAGGACCTGTTTTCCACGTCTAAACGACGTAAGGTGTGAATCTGGACGTAAAGCAATGCCTTCCCAGACGTTGATATGACGTTGAATCTGTACCTCTGTCGCTGCCCTGCTTTATTTACTTGGAATCACCCTCTCTAGTAAGTACACAGTCTGCACAGTTTTTAGATATAGATGTATCATTTCCACATTGAAAAGAGTTGGAGACAGAAAGTAAGTTGTTTTCTCACGTATACGTGGATTTTGTTAAGTATATTTTGTATATTATCTGTATTTTGAATTGCCAGTGCATGAATCTATTGAGAGTGAGGAGCTGACGTCATAGCACAGAGCCCCTCCCCGTCTCCGCCATGTTGGTAGGATCCCAGCGGCAAACACTTGTTGTTAACTCGGTAGCAAAGGAGGTCGTCGCTATTTCTGTTTTACCATGCCTGGAGCTCATTGCTGTGTGAAAAACTGCTCCAGTACCTCACACAATAAGAAAGGAAAACGTAGGAACAACGGTTTACAATTTTTTAGGCCACCAAAATGGATACAACATCAGGGAGCGCAGGTGTCTGACCTGACGAAGAGACGCCGGATGGCTTGGTTGGCTGCAATAAGAAGAAAGGACCTTACTTTCGATCTCACCCCCAGTCGATGAGAGTGTGTTCTCTGCATTTTCACTCGGGTACGTCCTAAAATGTCTTTATGTTGTTTTTTTAAAGTTAAGAAGTGTAGGTTACCTAGCTGTTAATGTTGCAAACACTGAAGTGCATCTTAAGTTAGCTGCCTAGCTAACTATCTAACAAACTGTTGCCTCTATGAAAATGCTTAATGGCCAACCATTAATGTTAACTAAGAATATTTAAGTTTCTGCTCATTATCCTACCTTGTTGGTGGAATATGGGCACTCAAAGTGCGTTTGTCTCTGTCTCTTATGTTCTCTAAACCAGTGGTGCCCAAACTTTTTTTTTGTCTTGTGTTTCCACTACCCCCTGAGCCCTTTTATGAAACCATGAATAGCGTTACCTTCTTGTTTAATATTTCTTTAGATTCCAGATTGTTTAATAATTTTATTAATCTGATGTAAGTAAACCATTATATGAGATTATGAGATTGCTAAAAATAGTTGAGATTCTGTTCATGACATTATGCTACCTTGTTGCCAGTTTAAAGCATTGACTACATACATTATTCTGTTCTAGGTAAACCATCATTTGAGATGTTGGAGAATCACCCTGACTGGACACCATCCTTGCGGTTAGGCCACAATAATGTTAAAGAAACAGATGGAGCGCGATATCAGCGGCAAGTAAAGCGCAGTACCCAGCATCTGGAGCAGTCATCACTCCCAGCCCAAGCCCAGCAGCCTCCATCACCAGCCCAAGCCCAGCAGCCTCCATCGCCAGCCCAAGCCCAGCAGCCCCCATCGCCGGCCCAGCAGCTGCCTCAAGGAAGGATGAGGAAGCTCTCACCCTTCCAGCTTGTCCTATTGACTGTAATGCGCCTCAGATTAGACCTTCCATCTCAGAATTCACGTTGAGAGGGTGATTGGTGTTGTGCGCAACAAATTCAAATTCTTACATTCAACTGTACCTGTGCATATGCTTCTCAAATGTGAGGGTGAAAACCTAATGCCTTTAGATAAGATTGTCACTGTTTGCTGTGCCTTAACGAACATGTGCAAAAGTCTTGTTTGAGTGCCTTGTTCATAACTTATGAACCAACCAGAACCCCTCATGTCATCTGGATCCGAGTCCAGAGTCAGAACCAGACACGGAGAAGCTGCATTCAGCTTCTATGCTCCACATGTCTGGAACAAACTCCCAGAAAGCCTCAGATCAGCTGAAACACTCAGTTTGTTTACATCCAGGTTAAAGACCCACCTGTTCTCAGCTGCTTTTGAATATTTTTTATTCTAATGTACAAATCTGCACGGCTTCTTTTAATCTGGAATTACTTATCTGTTATCTTTTTCCTATGATTTTTTGTTTTTAAGTTAAAGTTTAAAATATGATATTGTTTTTCATATTTCAAACTATTTTTAACACATTAGAATTCTTAGGTTAGACTGTCCAACAAACTATGTGTTAAAAAAGGTTAAGATTCTTGAGTTTTAAAATAATAATTCAATTCTAAAATGTAAAGTTACTGTATATTTCACAATGGTTTATAAACTGCAAAAAGACAACAGTATTTAGTAAACTAAGTTTAAAAACAGGGAGATCAGCTTTAATATTTGGGACACTCCCATCATTTAGACACCTGTGATGTCATCAGTTGGAGTTGAGTTCAGGTGTGGGACCATGTGGGACCATAGGAGCACACAGATGTTACCTGCTGCAGAAAGAGAGTTTAATGTTCATGTATTGCTTTGTTTAATAAATGGATTTAATGTCTTCCCAGGTCTTCAATGTCAGAGACTTTCACTTCTTCTCACTGTGGCTGTTCAAATGAGCCACTACAGTCGTTATTTTTGTTATTGTTAGCTGCAAATATTAAATATCCATTCATCTGCTGGGTAGCAAGCTAACTAGCGCTTGCAACTCTATTCAATTTCTTACTTTTTCTTATAAACATTAAAACCAGCCATATGATAATTAAAATACATTTACCTTTGCTAATGCAGTCAATTTTTTGTGAAATCCATAGAGTATAATTTCATGATTGTTGCAATAACTAATGTTCTATGTGTATTCCTAATGTGTCATGTGTGTTTGAGTCTTACAGGTGTCAGACTGTGTTGAAGGTGTTCAAAGGTAAGAATCACACTCTCACACATTGATTGTTGTTCTGTATTAATATGTTGTTTTTAGAATAAACCATTATTTGGTGTATTCTCTTTGAAAACATCTATCTTTTTCTCAGATTGTTCAGCAACTCACTCATGATGAGGGAAAAGGAGCAACAAGGGGAAAATGCCCGCTCGGAAATGCGACATGTGTAGAGTAATACAGGGTAAGTAGCTTTCAGGGCTCATTTGTCCATGTGCAAAACAAATGCACATTTGCAATTGTTTTTTTACATGGAATTACTCCAATGACCAAAGCCTTATCCCAAGTTTCTCAGACGGAGTGTCTTCCAGTGTCTCGAGCTAGTGCAGTGCCAAGGTTTGTATCACATGGTGATGGATCGAGTGGTTTGAGGCATTAATAGAAAGTTATGTGTTGTTATATCACTTTGCCACATTATGTTGAAACTAAACATGTTCCACATTTCCAGGTGCTGTGCTTGGACCTTGTGATGAGAGACTGAAGACCAAGAGAGGACATATGTTGGAACATCAACATTCAATAAATGCATTCTTCTGCCTTTCAGATTGTGTTTTTACATCTGGGGAACCTAGAGTGTAGCTTGTGCCTGTTTTAATACTGATCCAAACATAGGCGCTACAATCATGTTTTTTTACTTTGGCATGAACTGTTCAGTACAGTAGTGTTCATAACACTGTGTCCTGTGTGGATTAACTTGTACTTTGATGTAGAGAAACATGATTTTTAATGCAGCTCCATTTGCAATAATGACTGATATCCTTCTACTACAGTTGTTCTAATGATTTTTGAATGCTGTGTTTATCGTTTATTGCCCAGAGTCAGAACTAAACATGATATAGCTGCATTTCAGATTCACAAGGCTAAAATCTGGAACGGTCTTCCTGGAAATGTGAGACAGGCTTCTTCTTTGACAATGTTAAAATCCAGGTTTAAAACACTTCTGTTTCTGCTTCAACTGAGAGATTTTTTGAGAGATTTTATTTGTATCTTTTTAATTTACTGTCAATATTTATAATTGTAATGCCTTGTTTGATTGTTTCTATCTTTTGTTCAGTGCTTTGAGTTTCCTTTTGTTTTGACTGTGCTATACAAATAAACTTGCCTTGCCTATTGCAAAAAGTATGTCTCGACTATTAAGTCATTCTACAGAGGTCAATAGGACTGTAAATGGACGTCATATAAACGTCAATATTTTGGTCATATAAGACGTCGAGAGGACGTCGGACCCGACTGGTTCTGTACCACATTACAACCTTGAATGAACGTCCAGATGACGTTGGAATTACGTTGTTTTGACATCTGCTTGCTTAGTGGGAACGACTGAAAACGAACGTCATATAAACGTCAATATTTTGGTCATTTGAGACGTTGATAGGACGTCAGACCCGACCGGTTCCGTACCACATTCAAACCTTGAATTGACGTGCCATCAACGTAACATTTGGAGGTTGAGGTGACGTCGGGAAACGACGTCGAGAAAACTTTCATTCTGCACCCACCAGTGACCTATATTCTACGTCGGACAACGACGTTCAAATTACGTTGATTCAACGTCGGCTTGCTTAGTGGGTACAGACAGGCCTGGAGGTGGAATCAAGCCCAGGATCTTCTTGCTGTGAAGAACAAGCACTAACCAAGGGCACACTTCTAACTTGAGAATATCGTTCAAAATGTAGTTAATTTATTTCTGTAATTCCACATACAATGTGAAAAGAATACATTATATAGAATCACAATTTTCATCATTATAGCAAATAAAGACTCGTTTAATCTCACTCTGTATATAATGAGTCAGTTATATACTGTATTAGTTTCACATTTTAAGTTGAATTACAGAAATAAATAGACTTTCGAAGGATATTCATTCTAATGTTGAGACTTTTCACCTCTATCAGAAAGACTTTACGGTCCTCAGTATTGCAGGGAACGCCGTTTAAAGCTTTTTGACTTAAATAAATGTTATGTAAAACAGATAAAACGCAATGTTGGAGAGTTACAGATGCAACACAAAGGAAATAAAAAGTCTTTTATCTCAAGGTTGTGTAAATAAATATATCAGAATAGATTGAGATTTCTACAGCTTGAGAAGCCCTCTTTTCTACTGTCGGATATAGCCAAATGTGCAGCGTATATACTGGAAAAAGTGATGAGAAAATAGTCAAAAATCAAAAAAGTCCAATTTTGCTAAATGTATTCTATAAAAAGTGCTGTATTGACTGCACTTTTGATTTCCTTGGAAGAAGAAAAAAAATGCAACAGGCCTTGAAAATAGACTAAACGACTTTGTCCCATTGGCATATCTTGTTGTTATTCAGTCAGATTCTAGTGCTGACATTCAGGGCTCTTCACGGTCAGGCGCCTGATACATCCAGGGCCTGATCCACCCTTATGTCCCAAACAGGAGTCTGAGGTCCTCCACTCAGAACCTGTTGATGGTCCCCCGCACTCGCTTTAAAACCAGAGGAGACAGATCCTTCCAGGCAGTTGCTCCTCGCCTCAGTCTCTGCGCATGTTAGAGACTGTCGATGATTTTAAGTCCCAACTTAAGACGCATTTGTTTAGACAGGCTTTCTCGTCTCACTGCTCATAGGCCTCTGTGGACTGTGTGAACTGTGTTTTTCTGTGGTTTGTTTATAATCTGACTTGTATGTGTATTTTATGTGTTTTAATCTGTGAAGCGCTTTGTGATCCTGGTCTGTGAAAGGCGCTATACAAATAAACCTTACTCACTTACTTAGAATCTACCCAATTTAAGATAAAAAACAGCTTGTATGACCTCATATTTGATCACTTTTTGCAGCGTATACATTCATTCATTGGCTGCGACATGTTCCAGACACATTAGAGGAGCGCGGATCATTTAGGCGTCTTAATGTTTATTTATCCCAGCACACGACGCACGCACAAATGTTGCAACCGGCGCGTAATAGACTTCTGAAAAATCTCCATTGTATTTGCTCGACACGGTGTCATTTAGCGTAACCACACATTTGCTTAATATGCATTTGCCATCTCAAAAACAATCACACTAAAGCTCTTACTTTAGTTTTCCCATTTGGCAACACTGACTTCTGTACCCTATTCTTTTTTTCTCCGTATAGGCCCATAACCGTGCGCTGTCATCTACACAGAGAGCTAACTCCGAGCGCGGGAGCAGTTTCCCTCAGGGGGAAAACACATTAATTTGGATTTTGATTTGCATTTGTTTTGGTGGCGGTATTGACACAATTCCAGACCTAGATGTCTCATCTCAGCAGGCTGCTCTGATGAGCTCATCTGCATAAGTTGAAATAGTGTTTGAGAGCGTGCAGGCTGCGTGGGTCACAAACCACTCATTCCGTTGTAACAGAGACTCACAAACACAGGCGCGGCTCCTTTTATGGCACCTTTTATAGCCCCTCACGTCGTCACAAAGGGCGGGAAGGAGACAGGTGAGCGCGATGTCAAGTGCAAGAGAAAAGGCCAAGTCGCTGGTTCAATCCCTTTTAACATGGCATCAATTAGACATGTAAAACAGTTGCACTCTGGTCGTTCTTTGAATAAAAATCCCCACTTAATGAACACTACAGTACGGCGGCTGCACACACAAAAAGTGCTGTGTTTTTTGTGTGAATGCAGATTCGGGACTGGCAGCCGGTCGCATGAATATGACTTGTCTCTGCGAACGATTACAGTGGCGCTGAAAGGGAATTACACACAATGAAAGCGATCCGCGTAATACCTCCATTCTTCTTGCATTTTACATACACAAATGATGTATTCTGATGAAAACGGTATGAGCAGTGTAGCGTTCACTTGTGAATAACCCACTCGCTCACCCCGAGTACTTAAGCTTTTAATTCAATAATTCAATATTGCGGGCGATTAAGAGCTTGTCTTGCCTATACCTCCGCCCCAGTGCCACGGGTTCTGCTCTGACGGTCCCCATCCAAGTCAAACAACAAGAGTAAACAACCACAGAGGCATGAGAGAGTTGCGTTTGGAGATGTCATTGAACGCAGCCATGGCGCCTTAAGGGCAGAAGTATTCAAATTCAGCTCCCAGGTCTATTTGCATGTGCTTGTTTGTTTGTTTAGAGCTCGGGATACAAGGCACTCATAAAAATACATAAACTACAACCAATTAGTAAGAAACAAAACGCAACACATGACTAATTGCTCATTACTATTACATACACTCCTAAATGAAGCCTGTTTGAATTATTAAGGAATCTGGCGAAAACCAACACAACACACAGGGATAAGCGGATAAACGTGATTGTGTGCCAATCTTTGTGTGAATATATATGTTTTTTTGCTTTTAAGTATTTTTAGTATTTTTACTAAGGCACCGAAGGCACATAGTTCCCTGGAGGTGTGGGTGACTTATCCAAGCATAAACACAAAGCAGAGAGCAAAGCATAATGAGGGAAAATACTTTGAAGTACAAAAACCTACAACTGTATGTCTAAATTAGCGCTCCTAACTCATATTCAAATTGTTCATTAAGGAAAAGTCAATTTCTGCATGCAAGATTACACAGCGGTAATAAGGCAATTTTAATGAAATGTCGGAATTAGCGTTTTAAATGTGTGCTTACAGAATGGAATAAGCTACGGTTAGAAATTACACTGTAACCAATATAAACAATTTGCCATACGGTCTGAACTGTGGGTGGTCAATATTTTATACAGTTAAACATTATTCAAATTGTGCACTCTCTTCTATTCACAAAAACATGGTCATGACCTTTGCCAGCACTTTTCTTTACAGACAGAGAAATAGCTGCATGTTAAATCCATTCACGGGTCTTTCATAGTTCATGGACAGGAAGAAAGGCTTGAAACGGCTCCAACCCGTTTTGATCCAAGGCAACTTCATGACAAGACAATGGAAATGTCCTTTTTGACATGATGAGACGTGTAATCTCAGGAACTAGATGGTAGATTTAGTGCACCTTGTCACTTTAGACTTCTGTGGACCCAAGCTTCAAAGTACAGTTAAATTTTCCACTTTCACAGGAGGAATATGTACAGCATAGACTTTAATGAGTGGTTTGAATCCTCATTGGATCTTTCAGAGTTGTAGTTTTATCGACATATGCATATTTGAGTCATCCCAAAATAGGCCAGAAAAATCCACAGGACATTCAACCAAAAGCCCCAGGGCTCTTCAACCAAATATATTGGTTATTTAGACAGCAATAAAACCAAACTAAAAATACACATACACCACTTATTTGCACTTTTTTGTACGCTCACTATGCTGAGACACTGTTGTATGCATTCTGTTCATTTCCATGTGGGTCAGATGAGGAAGGTTGAAACTGCACACAGGTCACACCAGGAAGTATACTATGCATAACTGATTGATTGATTGATTGATATTTTTTATTTATCCCTTCAGAGGAAATTCAGATGCTGTCAGAAGCTGATACAGAAAAAACAGACAAGAGACTTAACCATAGAACCATAAAAAACCATATAAAGTCAAATCTAATCCAAGCATACAACACCCCCTTGATGACAGAGTAACGACCTGATCTTCCTTTTATGAAGGTGTTTGCAAAAATATGTTCCATTTGAATCATAAGCTGTCTGTTTAGTCCATTTTGATGTGTTCTTCGGGGGTTCTGCACTGTCGCTGTAGAAGAGTTATTTTGAAAATCTTTTTTTTTTTGTCTTTTTCTTTTAGTTTTTTTCCAGCTGTGACAATGCAACACAGGTCCATCAACACGCTGATCTTTCACTCTGGTATCCCAGGCCGACACAGCATTTCAACACAGCATTTGCTTTTTCATTATGCTAAAGTGGGAGATTATAGGACTGCTTCCTTAATGTGCAGAGAAATTATGAGATTTTACTTTATTTTAGAGTTATCGTTCATTTTATTTGTGTTGTGTCCTCTTCCTTCCTACTGTTCTGTACCTGGTGTTGCAACACTGAAATTTCCCCACTGTGAGGATATGTCAGATCAGCATGTCATGTTTAAAAATAAGAGCTGAGAGAGAGGTTTGCTTCATTACAAGTAGTAGTGAGTCATCCCTGCAGTTTTGAACAGAAAGTAAATGAAGACAGTTCTAAGAATAGTTGTTCTGTTACTGTGTGTGACTGACAGCCTTGTTGTTAATGTAAGGTATTGAGCAAATCATGTTCTATAGACGTAAGTTGTCCTCATATTGGCATACTGTAAATATTGTATAACTGTAGTCAATGCAACAGGGCCCATTTGATAAATCCAACATTTGATAATAAAAACTATTGAAAAATAGTTTTTGTGTATCAGAAATGACTCGAGCGTCGGGAGAGACAAAAACAAAATCATTGTTCATTGTCCACAAAGGTATAGGCAGGCAACAACAAACATTAGCTAACAATGCCTTCAACAAAGCCCAGATGAGGATCTTATGGAGCTGTTTATGCCGGTGCATTTTCAATATTTAAAGACTCAACAGGAAAGTTAACTAATATAATGTAGCATTGGTCTGAAGCAAGGTCCTGACGCCGGGATAATTACTCGTGTGAAGTCATTCTCTTCCAAATCATGTTATTTTGATGGCCACAATAACAGGACATAAAATCATGGGTGAACGTGAATTGGAAACCTCCAATTGTAAATGGGTTGTGTTCATGTGACATCACAAGGTTCAAAAGAGACTATTTTCTAAATTGTGGTGGAGGGCAGGTGAAAGTGTTCCTGGTAACTGTGGAAACGGTCAAAAGTCAGATAGCTCTAGTTTTATCTTAGATTTGAAGATAAGTAGTATTTCAAAGTTATGCAAAATGAAACTGTTGACAATAAACAAGATACAAAATAAAAACAATAAATGATGACACCAAATAAACAGAAATAATCCGTTAGAAAAAGATAGATTGGACGAAGCAGACGCTTTTTTGGCTCCAACCCCTCTCACTCAATCAACACAACACAACACACACAACAAGACAAAGGCCGATACACTATGGACTCATTGGTTGCATAAATGTCTAAAAGTGGTGACACTATTTAAAAAGCATATGGATGATGTTGGCCAGAATACTCAGACACAAGAATATTTCGGCAGACCTATAAACAACAGTCACCATCAAATCATGATCTGGGGGACACAGTTGTGATTTGTTTTATTTAAAAATGAATGAAAGTCTTCACCATGATATACCTTGACGTACTGAAGTGACTAGTGCTGATCCTGGCTAGTGTGTGTGTATGTGAATGCGAGGGTTCGTCTGGGAATGAATGGACAGTACGCAAAATATGTGTGGGGGTGGTAGTAACAGGGGCAGTATGTGATGTTGAATATAGCTGTACACATTTTCTTTTTTGACTACTGTAGTATTGTTTCTGTTGTATTTTATGATTGGTGCATCTGTACAGGTATAACATGATGCCCATTTACTGCAAAAACTCTACAAACTGTTAAATAAATTGAAAGAAATAATAATAGTACAAAAATAAATTTGTAAATATGTACAAAAAATAAAATAATAATTATATTTTGTACATTTAGGGCTATACATTTTTGTATAGCCCTAAATCACTATAGGAGCCAAATATGTGTTTTTCTTTGCGTAATTGGTCTTTGTGTCCATGAGGGGGCGCATTCATCTTTTATATGAATCATGAGCTCAGGGTTGAGTGCAGGTGTGACCCAGAAGGGCAAATTGGTTTTTGACCGCACAAGCGGAGTTTGTTATTCACCGTTTCTCGTGTGATACCACTGTGGATCCTTTTAATAGCACTGTTAAATAAATGAAGATTATTGCATTGTACCCTTTGAAGACTTGGAGGATTTTATTGAGCACAACAGAGCAACCACAGCAAAGCCGCTTAGCGCGTCATCAACAAGCCTGGGTCTACAGCCTCACACTAGCAGCATTGGGCTGGCTAGTATAATCACAATAGAAATTCAACCTGGAGAGACTACAAGAGACAAGATGCGTTTAAGAGTTCTTTATGCGTTTTAGATTTTATGGATTGACTTTGTTTATTGGTTTGGAGCTTAGGCCCCGGCTGTGACCCTTCTCTGAAGGGATTAGCACCTGGGTGCAGATCATGATCTCCCGGGGCCTAGACACTGGTGGTGGCAACAAGGCTGGCTGAATGTGAGAGTGAAGAATCCTGAGGCGGAGGTGGGGAGGAGGTATACTGTAGTTGCAGCTTGAAAGTCCGTTTGATGAGCTGTGCTTTGCTTTGCTTTTAAACACTGGCTTGATTGACACGACTGCAGGGAGTCGATGAGTTGATTATGACAGGCTGAGTAAGGCGTGGTCTAGCCTGGTGTGATAACGTAGGTAGTCTACCATCCTAAACCTCCGCTTAAGCTTAATTTATCTCGGAGAACTTTACAAAACTGTTGAATTCACCAACACAGATCAGAGAATCACACAGTTCAAACACAAGAAATACAATGATAAACGTAGTACACATAAGGGGCAGATGACCAACGTCCATAAAACCAATCCAATCCGATACACAGGTTTTCCAGCATTATATGTAAACCAATCATAATGTATTTAGTAACAACAATACAAACAATGAATAAAACCAATAAAATACCAGTTATCCAATACAAAAAATAACAATACAATTAATAAAAAAAATTGTAGAGTGTCCATAACCTTCAGAGATTGTTGAAAACCCGCATATGCACGTCAAGCCATGACAGATTCTCAGACCAAACCCATGGAAGGATGATTGCTTCCATTACAAGACTCTCCAGTGCCTTCAAATGAAAGCCGCAGTCATTGATCTGAGAGCTTTGCCACCCAGATATTTCAAACTGACAACAACAAAAACTTGATGTATTGCAACCCTCAAAGCTTTCCGAGTTTCAATGTTTTAACTCCGTGTTCCACCCAGTGACAGTTTGTTTGCTCCGCCACACCAACGCAAGGTCGTCAGAAGCATTATGTAGATTACCGTTCCGCGTTGGCCATAAATACTGGGTGTCATGTTTTCCTGGTGATAATGAGGTGTAGTCGGCTGGCCTCTTGTAGCGTAGTATTCCCGTGCACGGCTTGAAAGCTTAGACGGGCTCCAGTGTGTTGTTTGAAAAGGGAAAATAGAGCCGTTGTATTGACTCACCTCAGAAACCCTCACGGTCAGAAAGAAGAAGAAAAACAGGCGACGGATGAGAAATATGGCCAATAAGAAAGAAAACCCGCGTCACCAGAAGACAACAGAAGCCGAGGGTTTTTAACCAAATGCATGAATGTGATTTTAAACTCTGGCTGAGAAATGTGACGTGGGAATAAATGTAAATGTGTGCTTTCACTTTTCAATAATGATTTTCTTAATGTGGACACAGAGCACGACTGTAATGATATGCAATGGCACTTTCACATTTTTGCTTTCCTTTGTGACTGGAGACAGACTTGACAAAGCGGGAGTGGGAAGTTTTTTTTTGCAGCTTTTTAGTCAAACACTGGCCCTTTTTAAACATTGTTCTCGTTCTGTCGGCTTTGAAAAGCGCTATGCTGAATTTACGACTCGAAATTTCGGAAAAGTTGGGACATCGTGTAAGACAAACACATTGCATGCGTTTCATAATATTTTGAATATAAATAATTTCAACAAAGCCAAACTGAATGTCAATAAGCCAAAAAAAAGCCACCACGACACCTACTTCACAACTCCCAATGATGTCGCCTGTCCTTGGGCAAGACACTTAACCACACTTTGCCTGAAGCCCCTGCTGAAAGATCAAGGCAGCTCAAACTAGAGCAGCATTATTAGTGATTGCGTGAAGCTATTTACTGCCAAAGAAACATGTTTTTTATGAGATCACAAATGTGCAGTTCATGCAAGGCAGCCCAAGAATTGACAGAAACTGTGGTGTTTATTGCAACAACAAAAAAAGAATGGGCAGCTTTACCATCAGAGAGGAGAATGAAACTCATCCACAACTTATACGAATGACTCCAAGCTGTCAAGGTGTCAATGCGTGAAAAAATTCTTGCATTATCATTCACGATCTCTGAAATATGGCCAGACAGAAATCCAACTTTTCTGCTTGGGTGTGTGAATCTTCAAGCACAACTGTATAACGCAGAAAAGCAAGCAGGGTGAATCTCACTAGACAAGACAGCTTTAAAGAATTACTGAATAGATGAACTTGACCCTTGACTTGAACAATTTTGCCATGTAATGGAAGAAGAGAGTAGTTCTATTTTGGATGGTAGATGGTATATTTCTGGTGATGCTGCAGTTATATGCAATTATAAAGCAGAGAGCTGAGGGAACAAAGCTGACACGACAACCAGACAGTAGAAAAAGTAGACTAGATTCATTCTTTACGATCAGTTGGAGGTAGTGGGTTGACAGCGACAGATCGGCCTGAGTGACCAGAGAAAAACGACGGAGTAGTCTTTTTACAGGTTCAATCAATAACTGCGTTCCAAACAATGACTTGAGTAATTAGTTATAGTCAAATGTTGATGGATGCATTTAACCTTGGGATTCTTTTTTATCTTTTAAAGTCGTCTCACTGCGGAAACTTTCTCAAGAACTTTGGGCATTAACCTGGAGAGAGCGGATTTGTAGTTGTTGTACAAGCCTGGAGAGACAATCCAGTCATCCAGCAACGAGAAAGCTTGTTACCAAAACATGCCTGTTGTTACTTTCTCTGAGTTCAATAAGGCTCAAAATCGTTCTTTGGTTTAAAACAGGCATTTATTCTCCAGAGGAGAGGAGAAATGGCAACATTGACGAATATACCATCAGAAATTACGTGTAATCCATCCATCCATCCATTTTCCTACCCATAATCCATTTCTGGGATGGGGCACCAATTCACACAGTACCAACCTCTCACTGATCCTCCTGCAGATGGTGAGTCCACAGGAGCCATGATCTTTCAGTAGGGTGTTCAGGCAAAGTGGGGTTATGTGTCTTGCCCTAGGACACAACAACAGCAGACATCAGTGGAAGTCATGAAGTAGGTCTCACGGTGGACTCAAACCCACAACCCTCAGGCTCAAAGGCCAATGCTCTGCCACCTGAGCCACTGTCGCCTCATCATGTGCAATATTCCTCAATATTATATATTTTTACATTTTATATAATTAGTGCAAAGGTAAACTTAAATAAATGAGAGCTGCATCTGCACCCACACATGTCTTCAGATGGCGAGAGAAAGACAAATTACCAGGTTTGAACCCATGGTAACACAAAGACGCTTTAGAATCCAATGAGATAGATTGTGTAACGGATGACCTAAATTCAAATGAGCTATTATTATTCATTATGGCAGAAAACTTCTCAACACCTGTTCAACACTTTTGTAAACATTTATGCTTAGATAAGATTACATTTCCTTTGCCGTTTATGTAATACCCTGATTTCTTTTTCTCTTCTCTGGGGTTGAAGTTTTTGCAAGCCCCCTGGAATTAACAGCTCTTTTCTTGTTGACCTTCTCCCGATATCAAAACTTAGACAAGCTTTGGCGTGCTTGTTAAAAACATGTCACTTATGGCGTTCTCCGCTGGGACGAGTTCAAATGTGCTACAATCTGTCAATCAAACTCACTCGTGCGCGACTCGGAAACAAGAGATGATAGCATTGGCACGGAAAGAGGAGAGAGAGTGGGGGGCGTGGGTTGATCCGGCAGGACTTCACAGGTTTTCGCTACATGTTACTAGGTCATGACACACTTTTATTTTTCTTTTGTATCGGGCAAAAATAGTTCTACTTTTTTCTGTTCTTTCCTTTTCCCTCTCTCTTTCTCTTTATCCCTCTATAGATATATAGTAAGTGACAAAGTGGGCCAATCGCTGCATAAACAGGCAAAGCTAATGTGCTCTGTCATGTGCTCTGAAAAGTCCCGCGGTTTAAAAAGCGCTTCACCCTTTAAGTGCTTCTGTCTGCCGTTGCAAATAAGATGGAAAATTTTTTGAAGGTGAGACGAAGCATAAAAGGGAACACAGGGGAGACGGGGGGAGAACAGAGGAATAAAAACATAGCCGGCCTTTGAGGATCGATACTGAGTTTATTGAATCAATGCACAGTTTGGCGCAGCACAAAGACAGCACTCTTTATGAAACAGCGCGTGTTGGACAGGACGGGCCTATTATGTGCCATGTAGCCGCTGAGAACCTGCTATCCCTTCGCCTTTCACACACGCTCCCAGACAGTTGAGTTGTCTGACTGTCTGAAGGTTATATGCTAACACTATTTCATAGCTCCGAGTGAATGTTCCGCTTCAGATTTGCACCTTGACTGAAGGATATCGGGACTGTGGGTTTTTTCTTTTGTTGTTTTTTTTCTTTTGTGGTTGTTGTGAGCTACTACTTTGCCCATGTAATTTCACTTGTGGATCAATGAAGTTGGTCTAATTCTCTTTCTAGAATGGTAGCACCTTTTGATTCATTCATCCTCCGGGCTTGAATCAATTCATACTTTCTAATCACGGCAAAGAGGCTCTCAGAAGATGAGTGGCACAATTGCGTCGTCATTGTCAGCAGACGTCGCCCCATAACAAGCCTTTGTTTTGCATCTCCAGCTCTGATCCGTGAAAGATGTAGAAACATCAAGGTAAGTCAATAAGTATGAAGGACAAGTGCGTATTCCGAGGTGGAATCGCAAAGTTGTTGAACTAGTTAATGTCTAATTTTTCTGTAAATGTTGGTCTTTTATAGAAGAAAAAAAAACGGCATAATAGTGGCATTTTCCATCAAGTTCAATGTGTTTGTATTTAAGGCAAGTTGAGATATTTTTAACATTCTTTATTATGCTAAAGTTAGAGATTTTATTTCATTTTAATATAGAGTTATGGTTCACTTATCTTTTGCTGTGTTTTCCTCATTCCTCCTGTTCTGTAATGGGGCTTTCAGACCGCCAACGCTGAAACGCGGAAGCCCCGCTCACCAGACGCGCATTCTCTAGTATTCAGACGCAGAGGACTTCACACCAGAACGTCCTGACGCGAGCCGGAAGTAGCCGGCCGGCTCTAATGCTAACAGAGCTATGCTAGCGGCTTCTTGTGTACAGATCTTCTCCAATATGCAGCTTTGCAGCGTGTCTTTGCTCACAGACATTCCACGGGCTTTATACAACAGCAGTATATGTTCTCGGAGGTGCGCCATACGTGTTTTCATATTATTAAACGGTATTTCCGCATCTGCGAACACATTCGAAGCAGTTGCATAAGGTCACGGGAGCATGACAACGCAAATATTCACAAGCAGAGTCCCCCATTGTCAACCCTGGGTTGAGTTCTGGTGAAGTCTGGTGTGGGTCCTGTTTTGGCTGTTTACGAGTATTTTCAGTCTGCTCGCTCAGTCTGCTAATGTCCCCGTGACCACTTTGCTGCTCTCTGATTGGCTGTCGCACGAACGTCCCAAGGAAAGGATGAGCAGAATCCATCTCCTGTGGGCGTTGATTTTTCGCTCCTGCTCCTCCCCTTTCACTTTCCCTCCAAGTCTGTGCGTCATTATTGAACAGTCCGTTTGATGTTGGCTACTAGAACAGACAATATCTTTCACTGTCAAACATTTAGAATTTGTGTCAAGCCCCGGCAATCCATGATGGCGTCCTTTTCTAATCAAGGACATGTGCTCAGTGGTGCATGTGCCACCACGGGGACTAAAAGATTAGCAAAACTTGCCCATATTTGGGTTTTGTCTAGTCCCATGATGCTTTGCACCAAATACGCGTGTGTGGCTCTCATGCACGTGCACAGAGGGGCTTAACCAATCAGAGCTACTGATCAGAGCAGAGCTAGAGCGGGAGTTAGAGCCAGAGCCAGACGAGCAGAGTTTGTGGCAGTAAAGTGTGGACTCAAAGAAAACCGAAAGATTTCAGAAGAAAAAAAGGTAAGAATTACAAGGGACACTAAAATCCCCACAAAATTCGACCTGTAGCTGTAGGTTCTTTGTCAGCTGAGGTCGAGCTGTTTTAGTTAACATTGAGTTCTATGGTGGAAAATTTCTGGGTAGCCCACGTGAATTTAATCTTGTTTAGTCTGCAGTAACACGAGAATTCCAGGAGCACATGGGTTCTTCAGCTCCAAGCTAGTAATACCCTATATTATAATACATCCATGATTTGTATCCTCAAACCAAAAATACTTCTTTCCCGTAGTGTTGTATCGGCTCCTTCCCTCCAACTGAAATCCTCCAACATCATCAGGATAAAATGAATAATAAATGTAATCCCTGAATCCGCTTCCATCCAATCTCAACATATTTTTTTTCCACAGTTTTTCTTTCAGTCGTCTTATTAATATTTACTTGCGTCAATCAATTTCACGCAGGTGGTGAAAACGATAAGATTAAACAAAAATCAATAGCAGCGGTTTGCCCTCATAGACCCACGACGCCCTCACACTCTCCACTTTCCACCAATGCAGGTGTTGTTTCAGTCGATAAAAAGGACTTTCCAGAAGCGTTGGCCGGGTACAAACCATTGCTTAAAACTGACATCATCTTCACTTATTGCACCTGTTGGGGTCAGTCGATTTACACCGTCATAATGATTAGAACACAGACTTTTGGGAACCCGAAAATGGCCATTTGCTGTAAAGCCGCAAAGTGTAAATACGAGCCGAGCAAACATGAGAAAGTGCAGGGGAGTATAGTGAGCCCTTTTATAAATGCGACTTGAATAGAGGCCGGGTTCTGCATAGGCAAGTGTAGCACATTCTCTTAAATTGCATCAGTGAGCACACGGTGTTTCCTTACCTGCTGCTTCTAATGAACTCAAGGCAAAAGCAGGGAACGGCTTTAATGCCTTGTTGAGGATGGAGGCAGGGGGTATGGCTCTCTTTTCTAATATCACTCAGGATCTGTGTTTGTTGCTGAGCTCCAATATCTCAAAGAGAAGTGGAATACAGGGTTTGGTTCGCTGCGTTTTGGTCCACTGAGTCATATATTCAGCAGAGCAACTAAAAACAGGCTGGACAGGTGATTATATGAGCAAACAAAGAAAAATATACCTGGTTGTGTTGTGTTTTAACCAGCTGCAGCCTCATTGTTTCTTCTATCCTCAACTAAGGCAGAGTTGTTATTGTTGGAACGTGGCTTTGTACATCATCACAACAAAGTGCCGACATAGAAGTAGTAGATCATTGTGTTTGTATTTATTTAATTATTTCATTGACTGGGACAGTACATGTCAATGAACATATATGGTTGAACATAATTGTCAACACGTCAGAGGCCAAAGGCTAATTTTCATCTGTAGTCCCAGGAGAACGGGGTCACAGGGGATTATATAAAAATATAGCAGTTAAAAACATCAACCACAGAAATTCATACAGAGGCACTCAGTTATTTGTTTTTGTAAACAGGAACCGTTGCACATATCTACATCTACTGCATGCAGCTCTCTGTTGCACACAACCCACTATTGCACATAGATATAATTATTTTTAGTGTTGATTCTTTTTCTTTTTATTTGTCTCAATAGAAAGTGTAGAAGTAACAGTTTGTGAACCAATCAGACCGTAAGGTATCTTTATCTATCCAACTAATGGCTTGGAAGTTACCAATAGCTCGCCACCCTCTTCAAAGTAGCTCCCAAAAAGATCCTTTCATGCGTAAATACAAAAAATGCCTATTTTTCGCACTAGAAAATGATGGATTGTTTCATGGATATAACACCATACAACAAAAAATGCCCATTAAAGGAAGAAATGATCCAAACTTGCCTAAAGAGAAGTTTTAAAACAAGATTTGCCAATGAAACTAGAAATGAATGTGTTATTTCTGGGCTTCAAATAAGATGGCTAAAGATGGTTGTTCCATTGTTTATTATTATTTTTTTAAATCAAGATAAAGTCGACTTAATCCATTAGGTCGACTGTCTAAAATGAATCGCCCTCTTCCACTTTTGTCCCAAAAAAGTAGCTAAAAGTTTGGAGACCCTTGGAATACATGTTACATTGTGTAAACTACAGTCCCTCTTTGACGTTTTGGGCTGAAAGCTGATTGGCTGATTGGAGTTCTAAAGATGTGACAGAGGCCAAAGATATTGTACAAGCATGTGACAACTAGTTATAGAACCGAACCGCTTGGAGAGCAAGGAACTATAGTTATATGGGGATATATTACATAATTATTTTTTTGTTATTTGATAGTTAGCTACCCCCATTTTTAATCCATGCGTTGGGATTAAGACAAAAAAACCTAAAAACTAAAAATAAGTGATTGTTGAAGCAATACTGTCTTCAATGAGAATTCACATTATACAAGTACCTAATGCGGACACAGGCAAGCAGCAGGTGGACCTCCTTCAGAAAATACTTGTTCACCTTTTTATACATTTATTATTGCACACGCCCACATAATTAGAGCCATGTTGAAGTATAGGCAGTAAGTATCATTTTAAACAATTACCTTGCGAAAAAGTATCATTAGGTTCTCTGCGTATGGGTCTACATACTATATTTAGGACGGTACATTACCTTATTAGCCTCACTCTGCATTCAATTGCCATCAGTCAGTCTGCGCAGTTCATTGTTCTCAAACATCAAACCCTAACTTTCTAATGCAGTCCTGTAGCTCTGTCATAACCATCAGAAAACACAGGTATAATTTGTATAAGTGCTAGAAAGATACCCCAGTTGTAGAGACGTGCATATTGTCTCACACTGCCGCTGCGGTTCTGCTCTTATAATCTGTCCATTAAAGATACTCCGCCTTGGGTACCCAGGTTAAGCTGTTTTCACGCAACTTTGATATCCCCCCCTAAATGAGCCGAGCTGTCGCAGCCAACATAAATGAAGCCATAATAACCACATCCACCTATGCTTGTGCCGCTGTAGATATAAACAGCCCTCTTGGCATGTGCGACATATGAAAAGCATCTGCCAGAAACAGCTTCCCCCCTTTTCCTTTACCCATGTTTCCACCCCCCACCTCCCTGTACTGGAAAAAAGTAGGTTAACATAACACTATTCCAGAACATGTTCAAACAGGCCAAGTTGGTTAACCTCATAATGATAGAATGTGTCTATTTAAATGATTATAGCCCATATATAGTCGACACCATAAGGCAGGGTATGCAAAAAAACATATGGAAGTCAAACTCTGGCGTCGGCCCACATTGAAATAAATGGCTGAAGCTGTTATAATAGTCTTAATGGACCAGATCTCGTCTTAGCAGCCGTTCCAGTGAATACAGGTATTTCTGCTCAGCTTGTCCACAGCTCTCAAGCCTGACAGTCCGAGGACAACAACTGTTTCAACATCGATATTGTTGATTAGTTGGAGAGAACATTGGAGAAAACAAGCGTTGCTCTTTTCTTTTCCAGGTGTCAGTGATAACAGCCTGGTGTGTGAAAAATGGCAAATATACGTCTTCTTTTAAATTATTGCATAGAGATTTCATAGCATACATTTGCATTTTAAAATGGAATAGTAAAAGAGTGACAAAGAAAATGAACCATCCCCCACAAACTAGAAGGTCAGAGGCTCAGATGCACCATATCCATATGGCTCTGGGCAAAACTCTTCACTCCCACTATCAGTAATTATGGCATTTGACAAAACAAACTGTAATGGGCATCTGACAGAATGAACTAAATACTGTACAAACAGTACAACTGTATCACATTAGAATGGTATTTCTGAAATACAGAAGAGGTTTTAAAAGACTGCTGCAGTCATTTTTTGTATGAAAGGTAATTATGCACGTTTTATTGCTATTTCTTTTATAAGTTACAATCTGAAAGTCAGTGTGAAATAAACTTGCAGGAATGTGGCGCCACATGCAAGTAAAACCCTGATCAGTCCGACCTCCGACGCTAAGCAAGGCTTGGCCTGGATAGTCTTGTGATGGGAGACCTGGAACACCAGGTGCCACAGTGGAGCAGATGAGACTGAAAAGTTCCGTCTTAGGCAAGACTCTTAACCCACATTGCCCAATAGGAGTCTGGTGTGTGCATGAATGGTTTGGTGGCGGTTGGAGATGTTTTCAGGGCCAGCTTCCAGCACTAATTTACAACCACTGTGTATAGAATGAATGAATAATTAGGTTCTTGCACACTGGCAAGAACCTGCACCTGCTTCTGAGGCATTGCTACATACAGTGAACAGAACTATGTTTGAGGGCAACAGATTTGTGAATACTGAATACAATTTTGATTAAAAATCATACACTCACTTATCGCGAAATGTTTTTTTTCTGCAGTTAAGGGCCTACTTCACATGCACTACCACTCTAGCCTTGATGTTCTCAATGACTGTTAGAAGCTCTTGTCTTTGTTTCCAATACTTTGTAACAAATGCGTTCTCACCAATCAACATTTTGTATTGCCTCAAGAGCACATGTAATTACACCCTTCTGTTGTCCATCATACGCTTGCATTTTAGTCATGTCCGCAGCTGGCGAGAATTGATGTGTATGTATTGATGGATGCATCCATTGACCATGCTTTTTTCCCCCTTTCGTTCTTCATTTTTAAACAGCTCCTTAATTACGACCTCTTGCAAAATGCATTCATCAACTTCCACCGTCTTCTTTAGAGAGCCTAGCGTTAATAACGCTTGTGTTGTGGTTTTGCAAACATTTATGCCCTGATTGATTACAAATGCATTGTGAGTGATTGTGGCCTGGCTTATGAGAGCTTTACAGACAATCCCAGCAACAAAACAGCCATTGCATGCAAAGAGTGTGACCTTAGCGACATATAAAAGTATGATTTGTTTAGAGAAGTGCAGGACAAGGTGCAATGCTTCTTGAGTGGATTAGTGAACCCCTCCTGGGAAATCAGCCATTTTCAGCTCTTGTATTGGTCCCTGTCTAATTGCGCAGTGTGCTATTATATCTTTTTGTCCTTTATCATTCCATCACCCGCCCAAAAACGTGGAGGAAGACTTTTTTTTTTTGTTATAAAACTTGAGTGCCCTTGGAATGAGATGATAGTGAGTGCACAGTCGTTGAGATTCTCTATATTGCATTCATTTTGGTCCTTGGCCATTATTAAGCAGGCAGACAATGCGAGGTGTGATGATGGGAGAGATAGAGAAAACAAAATTCTCTTGGATATAAAATGAGACAAATGAAGACAAATCGTGTGGCGGCCAGAGCTTAGGTGACCTTAATGTTTATCTACAATGATAATAACAGGTCATAATTAAACTCTGGGCCCATTGTGCATATGCATTGCAACATTAAAGAGGTTAAAAAGGTCTCATTTGCGGCCTGCATCTGAAATGAGTTGGCAGCAAATAGAATAAAATTACAGTATTGACAGGAATACTTAATAAATGCGACCGAATCGATAGCGTGAGATGCTTCACAGTGGCTTGCCCCAGCTGGTGGTGGGTTGGGGCCATCTTTTCGGGAAGTGAATGCGCTTAAGTAAATGTTTGAATCAGTGGGAGCGCTCGGATCAAAATTGTTTGTGTTGGAGTGGGGGCCTTGTTTGCATTATTGACGTACGGAGCCGTGACTACAGTGTGAGGCAGCACGGACACTTCCTCTTGTCACAGCCGAGTACAGTGCAAGTGGACACACAATCGATTCTAGAAATATACAGAAATCACGACCTGTTGCCTATGTTATGTTGCATGTGAAGTGTTTTTCCTGCACGCAACAATCAGTGCCTTGATAATCATTTCTAGCTTTGTGTCCAAAATCAATTTTTAATAGAAATATTATCCCCATTTTTACCACCACAGTGCACATGGTAGATGGTAGTGCATACGAATTTGCAGAATTTTACAGCTATTCTGGCGTCATTCAAAAATGTATTTCAGGTGACAAACCACATACGCTGCCATTTTCAGGACTTATTTTAACTAGAAAACTGAGCTCCATCACCTTCAACACATCTGTGGCTGTGTGATACAGCCTTCAAACTGGCTACATTTAAACTGTAGGTTTTTACGCACTGAAATGTCATGTTGAGCTGGGACTTCAAGGCAGACGACAAGAACACGGCAAAATAAAAGGGTCTAAACCAACTTACAACTTTCATAATAAATCCTATAAATTCGCAGCACAGTGCAGCCAGGACCAGAGGGAATCACACTAACACTTATACTAATACTAACACTAATAGTCTACGACAAGCTCTGCATCCAAATGGAGAAATATAAACAATTTCAAACACATTTTTTACAAGGGCAACGACATAAATGTTTTCATTCTTTCATGCTTTTAATGTTTGATTGCATTAATGTTTTAATGGATTTTATGGGATTCTATTGTAAAGCACTCTGGTCACCTTGAGTGTTGTAAAGGGCTCTATAAAGACAATTGATTGATTGATTGATACAGGAAAGAGCAGTGCATGTAAAAGGCCAAACGTTGACGGTAAGAGTTTCGTTCTTGTTACGTGGCTTTTTGTGGAGTCATTTTGCAAACTAATGTCCCTCACTGGATTTGTGTGCAGATTTACATAGCAACATATTTTATTGCTGATCGCAGTGTTACCACGTTATACTCCTCAGCAAAAAGACCAAGTCCAGAGGCAGGTTAAATGGTGAGTTGTTCCGACGCACCAGCCAGTCTAGCGGGAAATTAGACTAATGCCTCACTCATCTTCACTCAACTTTCGGCTGATGTCGCAACAGTGCTCCTCCCCAGTCCCCACCTCCTCCCACAGCTTCCATCGCCCGCCACTTTGGGTCTTCTATTTCCATAAAATCACTGCTAAAGTTCTGCAATATTTTTCCTGGGGTATAAGCGCCAAAGCCATATCCATCATGTTCCAGCGTTTGTCAATAAAAATTCGCCTAGACCTGGGTTCAAATCCCGGTCGGGACAGTTCCTTTCTGAGTGGAGTTTGTATGTTCTCCCTGTATGCACATAGGTTTCCTCCAGGTGCTCCGGTTTCCCCTACCACTTAAAACATGCACAATCCTCCATCTTTGGAAGTCCTGACCAAGCCGAGCATCAACACCAGGAGATGGGTTCCTGGGCCCTGTTACTACGGCGACCACTGCTCTTGATGTAATCTTAAGCGGCATCAAGATGGGTCAAATGCAAAAGATGAATTGTCCTTCGGGGATAAATGTAGCGAATATTTACCTTTACCTTTGCACGTACTACCAGATTGATATTTCGAAATCATGCAGTAACCCATTTATTCACTTCATTAAAAGTCTTGGTTCCAAAGTACAACATGTCTTTGTCATATTAGCAGTGTTTCGGATAGCTTTACACACACACACAGAACATTTGTGCAATACCCAAGCTGAAAAAGAACACTGAGAAAACCAAGGAAAGCAAAGGGCACATCCGTTTGTCTCTTGAAACACTGAAAAATCACGTCTCTAAATGCTCTGGGTAAATATGCAGTTTTACAACCACAGCAGGATAAGTGCGAGTAATTAGGAGACGCAGAGTTCTTCTTGAAGTTGTGTAGCTTTGTGGATTGACGAAGGTTAGACGCAGACGTATTCAGAGCGCAGAAAGGACGTTCCGTAGCAAATACAGGCATGAATGAAACAACTCACAAAGTCTGATGAGGGAGGGAAAAACTAGCAACAAGCAATGACAGAATTCCATTTCCATTTCAGTTCCGGTGAGGGAAATGGAAGGCGAGAGTGAGCGGTTTTGTGATTGGAGGGAAAAAACTGAGCAGCGTGAGTCCAAGTTTGATTTATGGCACGTCATTCTGAAGACACTTTTGGACGTATATAGTGAGTAGTTACAGCAATAAGAATAATACAGTCTTAACATTTCAGACATTCACATTTTTAAAGTTTACAGCTAGAGGAGATGTGTGTGGAGAGGGAAGATCGCTGCCCCCGCAAACCAGCAACGGATGAAGCGGAAGAAAATGGATGGAAGGATAGCTTAAAGTGTAGAGGAGGAATGATATAGAAACAAGGACATAGGGTATTGCCAAGCTCAATATACAATTTCAATTTGAGATACAACAAAAACACAGCATGATGCAATATTTGGTCTCAGGAGAATTGTGTTTTTAGTATGTACATTTTTGGTCATCCTAACTTTGTAACCTTTTCTGTATCGATATGTAGTTTTTGTCACTGTGATAAGTGTCAAGAAATGTCCTTTCATTTTTGTGTGAGTATTGTTCTAATTTTAACTTCCAGAATTTGAACGTAAATTTTAGAACGTTTTTACTTAAAGCGTTTAGCATTTAGTTGCCTTTGACCCATCTGCTTTTGCTGTACTTGAAGTTATAAGAGCCAGCTTCAGCTTTTATTCAAAGTAAGTGCAGGTAAGTCTCTTACTTTCCATTACTTACTTTTAATAAAACCGGTGGATAATAAAACATTTGGGGAGGTTTCATAATGTTAAAGTGTTAAGTATGAAAATTACTAAATGATTGAGCCAAAAGTCCTGTCCTTTTTCTATTCAAAATGCTTAGATTCAGATTCATTTTCTTTGCCATTTGCAGTAAAACCACATTGGAATACTGTACATTTGCAAAAGTCCCCAGAGTGCCCAAGACACAATTGACACTGGGAAATCTATCAACTAAAACAGTTTCAATACAAGTGCAAGATTATTAAAGGGCTCTGTTTAACCTGCTGACATCTTGAGGAAAGATTTTTTTCTCTCTCTTCTATCTCTCATGCTTTACATAAACACCTCGCTCTTAGTGTTGTGAGGATTATTCATCACCTTACATCAAAAAAAGTCTTGATTAAAACACGTGAAATTTAATTGCGCAAAGTCGTAAAAAATATGTTCACACTCGCTCACCTTGGAGCCACTTTTATTTTAGGTGCTGTTCTCATTACAAAAGTGACATTTTTAAACATCAGCCTCTAAATCAATGTTAACAACCCGATGGTGTTGAAA
The DNA here is from genome assembly GCA_964034765.1 of Knipowitschia caucasica. Lineage (NCBI taxonomy): Eukaryota > Metazoa > Chordata > Actinopteri > Gobiiformes > Gobiidae > Knipowitschia > Knipowitschia caucasica. Next base: position 20,924,569 of record OZ035837.1, on the reverse strand, counting down.
TGAAAAACAAACCTTGCTAACCAGTCAATCCGAGAACAGAGAAGTGAACAGCCACGCTTTTGGGATCGACACGCACTATCGCACATCTGAATGTTCTCTGCCTTTTGTGGCTTCGGCGACAGACAGGAGAATCATTAAGTAGTGAGATATTTTAGTCTGAGTCTTCACAAAGCCTTGCGTATAAATGGGAATTCAACCTGTGTGCTTAAACCAGCGCTGCCTGGAGACTCCACCTATAACTCTGTGATGCAACCTCCCCCCTGCCCATTTCTCCCCTCTCATTTCAATTCTCACCGCAGCCTGTCTGCAACAAGGACGGAGCCATACCCAGAGAAAACACCACTCTCCTCTCCCGCTTCTAGACCTGACAATTAGACAACTGCAAAGCCAAGGTCACATATGTTTAGCACCAAACACTGAAAAATTAAACTCAGAGATTGTGTACTTAATTCTTGCTTCTTGATTATGCTCAAGTTGGAGATTTGAGAGAGATTTTATACTTGCTTCCTTATTATGGTAAAGCTAGAAATTGTATACTTGCTTTTTATGACGCTAAAGCCACAGATTTTATACTTGCTTTTTATTATGCTAAAGCTAGAGATTGTATACTTGCTTCTTCATTATGCTAAAAGTAGATATTTTATTTTATTTTAATATAAGTAAGTTTGTATAGCGCCTTTCACAGGACCACAAAGCGCTTCACAATTAAAAACATATAAAGAAATATAATGCACATGAGATTCAAAAACGAAAGCCTGCTTAAAAACAAGTAGGTCTTAAGTATAGAATTATTATCTATTTATTATCATTATTATTTATCTTGGGTTATTTTTACTGTGCTATAGCAGGTAATGCAACTCTGAAATTTCCCCATTGTGGGACGAATAAAAGGCCCTTTTAATTTTACACCTGAATTCTCTTCAAATGAATAGAAATTACACGCTTTTCTCGTTCTGTGACTGAGGGGTATCCGTGCTGCATGATGTACTTAGAAAATCCCACGTCCAAACAGTTCTGGCTGGTAATCTCCACAAACAAATGGCTGCACTGATTAAAACCAAATGGAAAGATATTAATACAGGACAAATTAAAAAGTATAATTATTCCAGGTTTAATTACATGGGAAGGTCTTAGTAGTAAAGAGGTGGCAATTAAAGCCAGCCAGACCTGTTTCCCAGCATGTGATTGGTGTTGGATGTACACCCAGGCTACAAGAAATGCAAAGTCAAACAGGCGTGAACAAATTGAATGTTTATGAGCAAGTTTCCTTCGGGGATTCAGTCTTGCTCAAAAGGGTGGAGCGATTGCGTGGGCTTGCGTGATGTTTTATTTTTTTCTCCAACTCAATATAAAGACTTCTCTGTCATACGTGATCCGTCTTGCGCCCCGGTCATCTTGAACCAAAAAGAGGGGGGGAGAGATTAGATTCGGGATCTAAATTTCAAAAGTGGCTCTGTCCTTGTTGTTGTCGTACGGCAAAGGAAGGAGAATTTTCTTCTTGACCTTGACGAGAATGACACTCGGGGAGGTCAAGGAATGCGGAAGGACGAGACAACAGACGCGACGAAATTACCAAGATAAATGAAGGATGAACACGTAAGATGACATTGTGTGTGATGATACATGAATGTCATATCTGCGTAGACTTTCAAAAACAGACACAGAAGGACGGACACGCCGCTGCAGTCTTGATAAGGGTCTTTTGTGTAAGGGAATAAAAGTGTGCTTTGATTGAATAACGTCAGAGAAATTGCTGTTTGGAAATTGTAGGCACAGTGCACTAGTTTTTTTCCTGTAAGTGGGTTTAACATGTTGGCAGAAAGGTTTGCCTATATATATGGGTCCAATTTTGTTGAAATTTTTGGAATATCAGATAACAACAAAAGTTTTTTTACTCTAAACGTAAAAAACATGAATTTAAAATCTCTGGGAACGCCAAGGTGCCACAGTGGGGCGGCTGCAAAACTGTTGCTGTGTCTTTCGAGATTCAATTCGAGGTCAAGATTCAACAATGTATTATCATCGTCACAAAAACAGTTAGGGCTATATAGTAGCAGTGAGTATGTTAGCTGCTACAGTGCACGACCAGTTCACAGCTGTGGCAGGTATGTAAAAGTGGAGAATAACAGGGGTCTGGGGGGGTTGAGGAGGGGGGCAGTGTTTGTTGGGCCTTCTGACATCCTGGGGATATAGGCTGCTGGCCATTCTACCTCCAGCCCAGTGGGGACGGGTACCGGCTCAAAAGTGGCCAAAATGACGTGCGCTGACATGCTTGCAATACCAACTCGGGCCGATGGGGGTGGACCCAGAAGAAGAATTAGCCAATGCTAACATATAGCATTGGCAGACCTCTCGAAAACGTCTTTACAGGATGGACCAAAAGTTGGCTCTTGGCCCAAAGCTCCGTTCCACATGTGTGTCAATGCTGAGGGTGGTGATTTTTTTTTGGTCCACTCTAGTTTACTTGCTGTGAATTTTTGAAGTCTCTCGTTCAAATGAATGGGGCTCTCGCCAGCTGACGCATGCGCAGATGCGATTTTTCACCAGTTTCTTGTGGGCGGGACCACTCACGGCCATTTTGGATAGCTCCAGTAGAGCACACTTTTTGGCCCATTAGTTAGAACGGCGGAGATAGGCGTGACTCTGTCCGTTAATATATACAGTCTATGCTCCAGCCCAAGGGTAGCAGGTGGAAAAGTCAGCAAGATATTTCAAGATGTTATGAGTTTGTTGGAGTATGGAGTGTAAAAATAACGCCATGTGAAACGTCTTTGAGAGTCAGGAAAAGTGCTAAAAGTAGTATCCAATATAGTAAGCATTAAATCAAAATGAGTGACAATAAAATACAATTAGATAAACATCCACAGTACATGGCCATATTTATCTTTGGTCCAGTCCAGCGTAACGTCAGTAAAACAGTTATTATCCAAACCAATGTTAAAGAAGATATTATGAACCTGTATCGTCTCCAGATTGGGAAATGTCTTGGTAATCACACTACAAGAAAACATCACATGCAAGTACATACACACACTGAATGTATGAGATCTTGTCTGTCTTGAATCTGTATTTGTTTTTTAATTTGTTTGACGTACTGTGTATTGTGTGTCTATATTTTCAAAAGAAAAGGGAAAAAAAGATGTATGAGAAAATATAAAAATGTCTGATATCTTGGGATCATTTTTTCCTCTCCATCCTAGAGAGATTCCCATCAATAATAATAATAATAATAATAGCACAATAGCATTCGTCCCCACACCCTGTTATTTTGCAGCCTTTCAAAAGCCAATCTTTGTAATAATCTGTATCGGTCACATAAAAAAGCCCACATTGATTGATCTGTAAAGAATCGACAAAATTACAGCAGAAAGAAGAAGTTTTCTCAAGGTCAGATAAGTGTAGTGTGAAGTGTAGCAGCTTTTATGCATTGGTCAAGATCGACGGTCAAGCGAGAGTGCTGAGCTGGTGAACAGGTGAAGTATGTGAGGATCAAAGGCAGCTCTTTGTTCAAAATGCAAATTCAATAGACACACAACTGCTGCTCAAACCGGCTCAAACGCTGAATATAAATCTGGTTCTGACAGAGGGGTGTCAGAATGCATTGCGAGCTGTGGTTTAAGGTGTTATCAAACCATATTTACCACCCTTATATCTAGTCAGAATGCAATAGCTAATAGAATGTATAGGGTTGCACTTCTTTCTACTTCAATACTGCTTCGGAAATCCACCGTAAGAACTTTATCTGAGGGCAGTTTAGCATAGAGTACAGAAGTCCCAGCCTCGCCTCAGCCTGTAATCCATTTTCTTTTATCGGCTTTTGGGAAAAATAAAAAGAGGCAATGTGAGACCGCTGTTCCCTGTCAAATATTCGGCGCTGAATTTAGTCTTAGCTCAGATTGCATCACCTCATCTCGGTAACTCAACAATAAGGCGGTGATTATTTTGTCAGCATTCAACAAATGGTTTTCCCATGAGGCTTTGATAGCATTGCAGTTCCCAGATCAGTGCAGTTCTCCTCCCCCTCCCTCCTTTAAAAGCACACAGTGGATAGAAATATCATTTATTTTTTGCCACCATTCGCTCTAACCAGATCTGTCAATCTACAGCAATACTACACTGTTATAACCCTTCCCATCGATGGCTGGCTCGCTCGGAGAATTCCATTTTTAAGCACTAGCGTTTGTGGCGGGGTAAGAGCTGACCTGAAAATATGAGATAAAACTGGCCAATTTTATGAAAAAGATTAGTCATCTCAGCTGTCAAATAAAAGGCCACATAGAATAAGAAATAGCTAAGTATTACTCACATTTTGGAAATATTGTAAATTCAGCTACTATTATGGAGATTGTAGCTGTACAGATGATCACACGGTTCTCACTTGTTTTTTTTTACGGCAAAAAATATAGCAAGGGAACAAGTTTAGATGGATGCTGATAAAATATACTCCTGAAAAATATGATATTAAAGAGGGGCATTTGAAATCGTTTACTGACTTGGTCTTTTAGCCGTTCCTAATATCTCAGTAGTGGCTGAATGAGTGTATATGCGTGATTAAGTCGGTAAGTGTTTTGTCTGTTCATGCAGGTATCAGCGATATAAGTCAATTTGCCTGCTAATGATCTGAAATAATTGTTCCTTCCATTTTAAAATGAAACAATATCCATTTTAGTGTTGCTTGCGAGATGGGCCAATAACACTGAGAAGCTACGTCCCAATGTCATTTCACGCATAAGCCACACGTGGGTTGGATTGCTTAACATGGATTTGTATAATGTCTATGATACATATTGTATATTTAATCTTTTCTTAGACGTTTCTGTGATTGTTTTGTGATTTTGCCAGGCAGTTTTCAGTCTGATATGTATACAAAAACATGTTTTGTTTTTTTTCTGACGGATAAACCGGTGTTTCGCAAACATGTCACAACAGCTAAGATTATATTTGTCTTTCCAACAAGTGCTAAATCAAAAATCAAATAGGTCTTCTCAAACAGCAGAGGTCATTAGTAGCAGTGTGCAGGCAAGAAACTTCCATGTGCTCTTCTACTGTGCTGTAAAAGGATGTATGTACGAAAAAGGCAAGGCAAGCACATTTATTTGTATAGCACACTTTATACACAAGGCAACCCAAAGTGCTTAACAAAACAAGATACAAATCATACAAGACATTAAAATCATAAATAATCACCACACATTAAAACATTAAAGATACAATCCTTAGGACAGCTGAACAAGTGCTGGATCAAAATATTGTCAGAGCAGAAGTCTCTCTTGTACTTTCTGTTCCAGATTTTAGCTAAGTCAATCTGAAATGCAGCCTCCCCATGTTTACGGTAGTTCTGACTCTAGGCACAGGAGTCCAGTCCCTGTGCTCCTCAGAGTCCGAGTTGGTTCATATGGCACTAACATAACACTGATGTACTTTTGTGCGAGGCCATGGAGAGACTTGTATCAAGTAGAGCTGTTCTATTCTCTGAGCCACAGGAAGCCAATGCAGAGATTTGAGAACTGGACTAATGTGGTCGTACTTCCTGGTTCTAGTCAGGACTCGAGCTTCAGCATTTTGAGTATACTACATCCGTTTTACAGCTCGTTTGGAGAGAACTGTGAGGAGGTTATTACAATAGTCAAATATACTAGAGACAAATGCATGGATAAGAATCTAAGGCCCTCTTTAGCATGTAGAGATTGAACAGAAGAAGTCCCAGAATCGACCCCTGTGGTACTCCACAGGTCAGAGCCATATGAATACTTCATGTCTTCTGGATAAGACTTAAACCAACTGAGGGTGGTGCCAGCGACATCCAACCAAGACATATTGTGCAAAATGTTGATAGTTAAACTTTTTTCTTTTGTCATTTCCTGCTGTGACAAATGTGAAATAATATCTTAGGATGGAAAACCTTTGGGGAAACAAGTATAAAATGTAAAAAATGCTATTGGCCTGCCCTATTCCAAAGCTAACACCAGAGTGAAGGGTAGAGTTTTTTTTTTTACTAAAATAGAAAATTACCAGGAGCCAACACTGCCATGTGGATTCAAGAAAGCAGATTCACCTGAGAAATTGCCAAAAAAAAATAGCTTTTAGAAGTTCTCGATATTAGCATGGATCTAAAAGCAACTCCAGATAGGTTATGGATAAGGGAACTATATTGCAACATGTTTAAATAACTTAAAATGTAGATTCTATAAATTCTATAAATATACTTTAACTCATTTAAGACATTAGATTATGTCTTAAATGAGTTGAGCAGATAAAACAGGACATATTTTTGGTTATATTTTTGCGGTCACTTAGAGGGCTTTTTCTCCACTGAAAAGCCACAACATCAGTACGTGTTAATCCTCCCATTAGTACACTGATCTATTAGCCATATTAAAAGATTATATGCGAGCTGGAACATCTTTTTAATTCTGCATCAAATATAGATTGATGCCATGCAACGTTGATCTTCTTTGATTGCGGTGTCATGTGATGGATGATCCAGCTCTCCACTTGGGCTGTTTCTGCTTCCTTTTCCCTCGTGCAGCGCAGGAAACAACAGAGAATAAATTAGCCACAGTTCGGAGACAAGATCTTGCAGAATCGTACTCTATTTATCTGTCATGCTTCGTGTGAGAATCCCAAGCTCCTCTTTTTGAAAACAGTCTCTAAATAAAGGCATAAAGGAGTACTTCAAACCTTATATGTCAAAGTTATTATGTTTGACAGTGGTTAATGGACCAACATGTAGCATAAGTCAGCAGCACTTTCAGCGACAATTTTATGTGCTTTGGATATCTTCACGTAGCCAAAAGCCAAAATGATTAAAAGGTATAGCGCGAGAGGAGTTCAGATTCTACTCCTCTTGTCTTCCATTTTCTGCTAAAGTCCGCAGCGCACCACGAGGAGAGCAGAAAGTTCAGCTGCGATCCGATCTCTCTGATGTGTGACCTTGGCCCGTCGGAACGATCTTTGCTGACAAACCCGATATGACATTTTGAGTGTCTTGGCTTATTCTGTGAATTAGAGTTCAATCATCACATCATTAATGGCTTTGGAGAGGGGCCAGTCATTCATGACACTGTGCTTTATAGCGCAGCCAGAATTCCTCCGCAGAAATGGGAAGGTTGTAGATATTTTTCTATGGGAGCTATTTCCTGACCAAAGGGGGGCTTTGATTAATGGCTTTTTCTTGCCAGAGCCATTTAAGTAATCCAGAAGAATAATCTTCTTGTGTCGTGTGAGTGGAAATGGAGCAGGTTGACCAGAGCTGGCCGTCCCCTCATGGTTAATTACCGGACTAATTAGCGGGTTTTGTAGTTTCCAGTTCATTTTTTAATCTTTTGAGTCTTGGAGATCTATCCAACACAAGCCACATATGAAGAGATAACCACTGAGGCTGGAAACAAACTAGTGCAAAATGTTCTGGGGGTGTAGAGCGCAAAGCAATTTAAATACATAATAACAATAATAGTTATAGAAAGTATAAAACAGTGTGGTCTCTATCCCAAAGTATGAAAAGCTGTAGAATATTCACTTTATGGTCTTTTTTACAGCTGGATATTATAAGAAAGTCATGCCAAAAAGCCCTGTGGTCATTACCTGGCATAAGAGGGACATTATATCGAGACAAGGGATATAAACGTTTATGCGATTACCTGGCCTTGTACTAGTTCTGATCAAAATGAAAGTCAATAAATCAGGAATGTCGTAAATTAGTTCTATATATACTCTTTTTGTTCAGTAGTGATTATAATGCAGTTTCTTTAAAAGCACAGAATTTGGGAATTATCTTTAGTTAGTTGATTCTTTATTTAAAATCTTAACTATTATTGTTTTTATCGTTTTATTTTCGTTGTCTAAACTGTCTCTGATCTGTATTGGTGAATCAAAAACATTGTAAAGTCCTCCCAGATAGCTATACTGTTGTGATTTCGGGCTATACAAAAATAAATTGAATTGAATTGTATTGAATTAAAAGAACAATATATCAGGCTCAAGAAACAGAAATGTCACACACCATATTATAGCTAAGTAGCGTGCCCCATCTGCAGTCTGAGTTTTATCATTTATTCCCAGGGGTATTAAATTATACACAATATCAACACCCTGTCAACAATAACACACATTTACCACGCTCCAACTTGTACGCACACATGACCCCATGTACAAGATGGCCACTGTCAACCCCGAGCATTAAAGCTGGGGTACCTAGCTTGTTTTGTTCATAAATGTTTAATCCCAACAGAAAAAAAAGAGTCTTGTATAAAGTAAAATGTTGCGAACAAATCACACCGAAACCTCTTTTGCAGGGTCAGCACTCTCGCTTCTCAGCAGGAAGGTAATGTCGGAAAAGGACCTTTCTGAGTCGGGTTTGCATGTTCTTCTGGTGTCTACCTGGGTTTGAGCACTGCTGATTACTCAACCACTAAAAACAGGTGAAATGTCCAGAGATGCCCGAGTAGTGGCAATGGAAGGATGGGTCAAATGCAGAGGACAAATATACCTCAACCTTGTCTTCTAAGAAAGAGTCAGTAGTTGAATCTTTGGGCTGAAAGCTGATTGTCAGAGTGACGTCCTCTCTTTTTCACTTTTCTGTCTGACAAAGCTGATCCTAAGATGTGAGAATAGCCAAAAACATGCACGTGAAAACTAGAGATGGAACATTGTGTGCACCATGTGCACTTGTATATTGTAAATAGTAACTGTAACTCTATTTTAAATTTAAATTTATTCCTTAGAAGTGTTTTTTATTCTTTATTTTTTATTATCTCTCTCTGACTGTTGCACTGAGCCAAAGCAATTTCCAAGTCTGTGACTTCCTGTTACTTAAGTGGCAATAAAAATTATTCTGATTCTGATTCTGAAAATGTTTTATTATATTAATTATACTGATTTGATTGAATTAAGTTAAGGGCGACAGTGGCTCAGTTGGTAGAGCATTGGCCTTTGGGCCTGAAGGTTGTGGGATTGAGCCCACCGTAAGACCTACTTCACGTGTCCCACTGATGTCTCCTGTCGTTGTGTCCTTGGGCAAGACACTTAACCCCACTTTGCCTGAAGCCCCTGCTGAAAGATCTCAGCCTCTGTGGACTCAAATGGATTAAGGGGAAGAAAAAGGATGGATGGATGGATCTAATTAAGTCTTGCTTCTTCATAATGCTAAAGTTGTAGATTTTAGACTTATTTCCTATAATACTAAAGAAAGAGATTTTATCATGCTTCTTTTTATGCTAAAGGTAGAGATTGTATCTTATTTTAGATTGTATTATATTTAAAGGAGCAGTATGTAAAAACCTGACCAAAAGTGGTACTGCAACCTCTCCCACTCTCCCTGACTCGGGTTGCCAGATATGCAAACAAATCCAGCTGGGACCATAATATCAGAATAGACAAGAGTCTATGACCGACACCTTTCTTACATATTGCTACTTTAATTTAATTTTAGCATGGAGTTATTATTAATTTATCTTGTGCTTTGTGCTCCTCATTCCTGTTAGGATTAGATAGCAATATGGCCTACGTGCAGGACTATACAAGGACTCTGATGATGACTCCATGTTTTGACTACGATGTGACTGTCTCTGTGTGACACGTATGTCTTTCGATGTGTGACGTGACAATGACTATATAAACTGTGTACTGCCTTAATTCTGTCTGAGAGAAAGAAACAATGGAAACCACTGGAACTTGAGAGAAACTTAAATAAACTTCCAGAGTTTGGCGCACCACAATCCGTTTCTATCTGGTTCATTCCTGACATTCCTACTGTTTGTAACTTGTGATGCAACACTGAAATGTCCTCACTGTAGGACAAATAAAGGATATCTTAATCTTAATAGTTCCACCTTGGTTTGACGGTTACGTACCCTGGCTTTAAGCATGTAGACACAATATCATCATTCATCATTCAGTCTTTATACAATTCTCAATACATTCAATATTCCATCAGTCCATAGATCTCACACCACGATCGCATCCATAGCGTTACTAAATAAACTACAAAATTCACATATAAACTACATAAATACACAAAGTACACCTTCTAATCACTATCTTTTTCGCAGTTGCGTTTTTTCCCCCTTTATTTTTTTTCCTTCAGAGATGCGTTTACAACGAATGCCTCTCTTTTACTGCGTCTGATCTATTTTCCTGCAGTCCACGGTTTGGCTCTCTCACTTCCCAAACTGCTGTGAGGCCTTTATCAGCCCAGAGAGCCGCCCCTCCCCCACAATCCCATCTGGATAAGTAAACACAACTGCTTCCCTTCAAAGCCTGTTGAGTGGCTCTTCTTGACTCGCATTGACTGGACCATCGCCTGCGAGATTCGAACAGACCACCCCACTCTTAACGGCAATTAAACCCACCGGCACTGGGCTCCTTGTCTGTCTGTCTGTCCGCGCAATGGGTGACACATGAGTGATACCATGCACACACACGCACACACACATAAATACATAAGAGCGCACACCTTCTCCCCTCATCTGATGCACATTAAGTGGCACTGGACCCTTACGTTTCCTGACATTTTGCACCAATCGATTGCAATTTAATCAGTGTTGAGCGCGTGCTGCGTCGACCCCAGCGCAAACACCGGCTGCTTTCTTCTGCTGTTTTGCTCCTGAACGGTTTTAGATTGATCAAACGTAACCACAATGAATTTCTGATTAAGCAAAGCCCCAAAAAGATGTCAAAATCGCAGCGTCAAACTTGATCATAGTAATCCCACATTTGATGTCCTTTTGAAAGCGCATTTCCATTCAATTTGCACGCTATTAGATTTATTGTCTACTTTGAGTGCTCATTACTCCCCTCTCTTTGCCTCTATTTTTCCGGTTCACCGTTTCTTCCCCTCTGGTGGTAAGTGCAATAATTATCCTATTATTCTTTGAAGTCGCTGTGCAAAAAAAATCACAAATTCACAGAGCAACTATTTCTAAACATGTGAATCCAAGGTGCTTTTAAGTGCAGCAGGGTCTGTGAGGTAGCCCACAGCTGCAGTCTTTGATTCCACCAGGTCAAAAAGAATACAATGCTTCTACAAGGAGCTAATGATACACCTGGTTAAAGGATTTTCAAAGGCGTTTATTTGAACAAGAGACTTTTCTTCCCTTTATCTACCATATCAGAAACAACCCAACATGCCCTTATACTTGTCAAGAACAGACAGATGCCTTAAGCAAAGCGTACATTACCAAAAAAAGAAACAAGTCTGTATACAGTTCAAGTGAGGAGGTTTGCATTTTTAAACAGCTTAATGGGCTCATAAAGTGCTCAAATTAAAAATCTCTGTCTCTATTTTTGGAAGGCCTTGACACACTCACACATACACACACACTCACAATCTCTTACCCGCTTGCATGTTTGGCAATCAGGAATGCGGCACAGATTCAAAATGTTGTTTGTTTTCTCGTCCTCACATCCAAATGCGTACGCAGCTATATCTGCTCAGGTGTACTGCTATGAATATCCAAATGAAGTATTGATTATGAGCAGCAGCAAGAAAACCCTGAGTTATTAACTTAAATAACGCTGGGGCGAAATGCACTCTGGCCCTAATTGAGCGGAGCCCATTAATAGTGCAGTGATGTACAAGCATGTGGGTCCTGTCTGCCACTAGGTATTACAGCGTGTTAGTGCCGAAGGCTATACAAATATGAGCTGAAAATTAAAAGCAGAACAGTTTGGATGGAGGATGGACTGGCAAACGTGAGAGAAATTTTAGTGTTGGTGCAAGGGCCACGTTAGACCCAAAACCTTGGAGCCAGACGAGGCTGAAGCTGAAATGGACAGAAAGTGGACTTGTTTACAGGTGAGCTCAGGTGAAATGGAGTCTGGCAAAGTAAAATTAGACAAGAGACTGCGCTGTGTTGGCCAACGCTATATTAGATTTTGTAATGTTCCCAATCTGTGACAAAAGAAATCTAAATAATTGAAAGCAAGAATACAGGAAATGAAAGTATTTTGGATTTGTTATAATCATATGCTGTGTTCATGTTTTCCTCAATAAATTGGGAGAATGTTGTTTTTTTATTTTCATTTTTTATTAAAGACAAAAAACCGGTAACAACAAGAACACAACACAACATAAAACATAAACACAAAAGCTCAAACCCAAAGCAGAATAGACAAACATAACGACAAGACATAAAATAACCAAGCCCCGGTGATCCAAGATGGCGCCCCATTCAAATTAATGGTTTGTGCTCAGTAGCGCATGGGACTTCACGGGGACCGAAAAATTAGCTAAACTCGCCTATGTTTGGGCATTGTCTGGTCCTCACGGTTCTGCGCAGTGGACGAGCTCCCATGATGCGTTGCGCCAAATACGCGTGTGTGGCTTTCATGCACGTGCACAGAGGGGCTCGGCCGCGCTCTGACCAATCAGAGCTGCTGATCAGAGCAGCAGCAGAGCGGAGTCAGAGCGGGAAGGAAAAGGAGCAGAGTTTGTGGCAGTAAAATGTGGATTTAAAGAAAACAGAAAGCTTTAAGAGGAAAAAAGTTCAGGATGACAAGGGACACTAAAATCCCCACAAAATCCGATATTTCTGAAAGCTGTAGGTTCTCTGTCAGCTGAGGTCGAGCTCTTTTAGGTTACATTGAGTTGTATGGGATTTTGTTCTGGGTAACCCGCGTGAATTTAGTCTGCAGTACCACGGGCGCCCCCTGTACCCATGGGTGGGACAGCTGTAAGCTAGTAATACCCTATCCAGTTATTATCATAGATCCATGAAAATATTGTAATATTTATAATAATGATAATGATATAACAATAATCAGAATCAGAATCAAAATCTTTTTTATAGCCTTCGTGAGTAAGAAGAAGTCACAAACCAAGAAATTGCTTTGGCACTCGGTGCAAACAAGTTAAAGCAAAATAAAATCAAAAAGGCATGCATAAACAAAAATCTCCATAAATGTCTTCAGTTTCCGATGAATACTAATAAAAATAACTAATAACTTATGTTTGTTCTCAGTTGAAAAAAGCACATGAACACAAGCTACTGTATAGAGTCTAGCATCACCTCATTTGTCATATCTGAAATATTTGGACTCTAACAAAACATCGCAACATTAGGAGACAACTGAAACCAAAACCAAAAGAAAATCTGAAAATGTGACTTCTGATTGGACGGTCTAAGGTACTATTCCCATTGTTAATAGTACTCTTGAGTGAGGGTGCGAGGAGAACTCTCTGATTCGCACTTTTGAGTCCAATCCCAATAAGTCATTCAGCAGAAGGACCAGTGGAGAGCAGAGGACCAGGCACGACAAGAGAGCGGACAGACCTCCTGACCCCCGGACACTCCCAGACCATATGGTGCAGTGCCGGCTTGCATCTCATACAGACAAGCTTACATGGTGTTGAATAAGTCCTATATATAAAGTGTGAATGTTTGTAGTCCTGGTTTTTTAAAAGACCGGAGCACAGTGTCTCAAACTGTATCTGCACACATGACACCTTTTCGACCAACATCCCCACTCCCCCCCCTCTGGTCCCACTCCCCCTCTGGTCCCACTCCCCCACTGGTCCCACTCCCCCACTGGTCCCACTCCCCCACTGGTTCCTCTCCCCCTCTCGTCCCTCTCCCCCTCTAGTTCCACTCCCCCTCTAGTTCCACTCCCCCTCTGGTTCCCCTCCCCCTCTGGTTCCACTCCTCCTCTGGTTCCTCTCCCCTTCTGGTTCCACTCCCCCTTTGGAACCTCTCCCCCTCTGGAACCTCTCCCCCTCTCGTCCCTCTCCCCCTCTAGTTCCACTCCCCCTCTGGTTCCCCTCCCCCTCTGGTTCCTCTCCCCCTCTGGTTCCCCTCCCCCTCTGGTTCCACTCCTCTTCTAGTCCCAACCCCCTCTGGTTCCACTCCCCCTCTGGTTCCACTCACCCTCTGGTTCCACACCCCTTCTGGTTCTACTCCCCCTCTGGTTCCACTCCCCCTCTGGTTCCACTCCCCCTCTGGTTCCTCTCCCCCTCTGGTTCCACTTGCCCTCTAGTTCCTCTCCCCCTCTGGTTCCCCTCCCCCTCTGGTTCCTCTCCCCTTCTGGTTCCACTCCCCCTTTGGAACCTCTCCCCCTCTGGAACCTCTCCCCCTCTGGAACCTCTCCCCCTCTCGTCCCTCTCCCCCTCTAGTTCCACTCCCCCTCTGGTTCCCCTCCCCCTCTGGTTCCTCTCCCCCTCTGGTTCCCCTCCCCCTCTGGTTCCACTCCTCTTCTAGTCCCAACCCCCTCTGGTTCCACTCCCCCTCTGGTTCCACTCACCCTCTGGTTCCACACCCCTTCTGGTTCCACTCCCCCTCTGGTTCCACTCCCCCTCTGGTTCCTCTCCCCCTCTGGTTCCTCTCCCCCTCTGGTTCCACTTGCCCTCTAGTTCCCCTCCCCCTCTGATTCCTCTCCCCCTCTGGTTCCCCTCCCCCTCTGGTTCCACTCCCCTCCCTGGTTCCACATCCCCTCTGGTTCCACATCCCCTCTGGTTCCACTCCCCCTCTGGTTCCTCTCCCCCTCTGGTTCCCCTCATTATATCATTCTGCACCTAACTAAACCCACAACTAAACCATTCTGCACTCACCAAAGTCCTTCTACACACGCCCTCATCCCGACCTCATCCAGTCTGCACATAAAGTAATCTTATCTTAAAAGTGGTTATGTGTGCGAAAATAAACACTCACTTTAAAAAAGAATCAACTCGCAGTATCTATCAGAAAACCAAATGAACCTCGTTGGACTGATGCCTAATGTTTTCTTTATTGATTTTAATTCTATTGTTGATTCGAAAGAAACTGACACATACTGTTCAAAGTATTATCCATTTGATTGTAGACGGTGATGGTAAATTGTTAGTATCGTCAGACAATTCATTTCAACAAACTTATTTTATCCTTGAGGGAAAATTCAATATTGTCAGCAGCATTGTTTGTATGGCCACGACGCAGGACAAAGTGGACCAAGGCCAAAACTAGGCCGTGGGGCTGAGCGAAAAGAAACAATAAATACATGTTTCAAATATAGTGTTAGATGGTTGCTCCTACTGCTGCTGCTGCTGCTGCTTAGATCTGGAGAGTTTTACAGATTTGAATCAGCCAACTAATCAAACAATAGTAGAAATTCCAAGTCTTTAATCAGTGTGATTTTCATTTTCTATGAATAATTATCAAAAAAGGTTATCTGTTAGGAGGAATAATAGTAATCCCACTCTCTAAGCTCTGCCTGGAAGCATATGGACGAGGACTCGTGAGGAACATGGAGTAATTGGATGAAGTCAATGTGTTACTGCTGTTGTTTCGGCGCCACCGTGCAAGGGGCGGGTGCAGTTTCAAAGTAACAGGCACCATGGGAGGACTCAGACGTAATGGTAGTTTCAGGAAGTATAAAAAAATAAGAGGAAAAGAGGAAAAAATAGGCAAGGCATGTTTGGCAAGGCATGTTTATTTGTATAGCACAATTCATACACAAGGCAACTCAAAGTGCTGAACAAGATAGCATTAAAATCATAAATAATCACAGAACATTAAAAAGAAAGATAAAAATATAAAATCCCTCAGTTGTATGCACAGCTAAACAGCACAGTTTTTAACTTGGTTTTAAACATAGTCAGAGAGGAGGCCTGTCTCACATCTTCAGGAAGAATGTTCCAGATTTTAGCAGCATGAATCTGAAAAGCAGCCTCCCCATGTTTAGTTCTGACTCTGGACACTAACAGGAGTCCAGTCCCTGTGCTCCTCAGAGTCCGGGCTGGTTCATATGGGACTAACATGTCACTAATATATTTTGGTGCAAGGCCATGGAGAGACTTGTACACAAGCAAAGCTGTTTTAAAGTCTATTCTCTGAGCCACAGGAAGCCAGTGCAGAGACCTGAGGACCGGACTAATATGGTCGTACTTCCTGGTTCTAGTCAGGACTCGAGCTGCTGCATTTTGAATGTACTGCAGCTGTTTTACAGCCTGTTTGGACAGACCTGTGAGCAGGCCATTGCAGTAGTCTAACCTACTGGAGACAAATGCATGGATAAGAATCTCCAAGTCTGCTTTAGACACTATGTTTTTGATCCTGGAAATGTTTTTTAGATGGTAAAAAGCTGCTGATGTTACTGATTTGATGTGGCTATTAAAATTTAAGTCTGAGTCCAGTATTACCCCTAGATTTCTGACCTTTTTGAAGGTTTTAGGGAGAGAGACTGTAGATGACAGATGACGCTCTCTCTTTGTTTCTGGGGACCAAAGACAATCATTTCAGTTTTGTCTGCGTTTAGCTGAAGGAAGTTGTTTTGCATCCACTCACTGATCTGTTGGATACAGTGAAGGAGTGAGTCCACTGGTCCATGTTCTCCTGCAGTCAGTGAGACATAGATCTGAGTGTCGTCTGCATAGTTATGATAGGAAACTTCGTTTCTGCGTATTAACTGACCTAACGGCAGCATGTAGAGATTGAAAAGAAGAAGTCCCAGGATCGACCCCTGTGGTACTCCACAGGTCAGGGCCATATGATCTGAGACACAGTTTCCAATCTCCACAAAGTACTTCCTGTCTTCAAGGTAAGACCTAAACCAACTTAGGGCGGTGCCAGCGACGCCAACCCAGTTCTCTAGTCTCTGTAAGAGGATCTCATGGTCGACAGTGTCAAAGGCAGCACTCAGATCTAACAGGATTAGGATTGAGACTTTGCCTGCGTCAGTGTTTAGCCGGATATCGTTTGTAACCTTGACGAGAGCAGTCTCAGTGCTGTGGTGGGGTCTAAAGCCGGACTGAAACATATCAAATGAGTTGTTGATTATAAGAAATCTATTTAGCTGTTGGTAGACAACTTTTTCAAGGACTTTCCCCATAAATGGCAGATTTGAGATGGGACGGTAGTTGTTAAGTACCGTAGCATCTAGACTGCTCTTTTTAAGCAGGGGCCTGATGACTGCAGTTTTCAGGGCCTTTGGGAATATTCCAGAATGAAGGGACATGTTTACTATCTGTGTGAGTGAAGGTAACAGACTGCTCAGAACAGACTTTAGAAATCTAGTGGGTAGTACATCCAGGCTACATGTGGAGGCGCTCAGACTGGAGATTATCTCTTGGACAGTTTGATCATTTACAGGTGCAAAGTAAGTTAGCTCAAAGAGCCTTTTAGGCTGTTGGATGGTTATCTGTGGATTGGAGACAATGGCGTTTTTGATGCCTTGAACCTTGTCATTGAAAAAATGTGCAAACTCATTACATTTACGTTTGGAAGTTAGCTCTAATGGCATCTGAACAGGGGGGTTTGTTAATCTATTAACTGTTGAAAACAGAACACGCAGATTGTTGCTGCAGCCTTCAATCATTTCAGAAAAATACCTTTCTCTCGTACTACGTAGCACCTGGTTAAACTCGCACAACTTATCTTTGAAGATCTCGTAGTCAACCTGGAGGTTGGACTTGCGCCACTTCCGCTCGGCCCTCCGGCACTCTCTCTTTTGTGCCCTGACCGAGTCTGCTTTAGCCCACGGCGCCTTCTGCTTATTTTTCACTGTTTTAACCTTCACAGGAGCGATGGTGTCCAGAACATTCAAAACACTAGAGGTGACAGAGTTAAACAGTTCATCTACAGTAGAATACGATGCATTCTCAAAGTTTATCATTCCCATAAATAGTTCACCCGTATTTTCATTTATGTGTCTTCTTCGTACAGTTGCAGAGTCCACTGGTGGTTTGTTAGTGAAACACATGTCAAAAAATACACAAAAATGATCCGAAAGCGCAACATCGACCACGTTTACATTTGAAATATTCACCCCCTTAGTAACTAACAGGTCTAGAGTGTGCCCTCTGCTGTGGGTGGGGCCACTCACATGCTGAGTGAGACCAAAAGATTCAAGAACAGAACTCAGCTCTTTTGCCTTTCTGTCAATAACATTATCCACATGAATATTAAAATCCCCTGTAATAACTAAGCTATCAAAATCTGTGCATAAAACTGAAAGAAACTCCGTAAAATTATCAATAAATCTGTGACATGACTGCGGTGGCTTGTATAGGACAATGAAGAGTATTGGACTAGATTGTTTTTGTTGTATTTTAAAAGACACATATTCAAAAGACGGAAACTTCCCAAGAGACATTCTATGGGAGACAAAGTGGTCTCTGAAAATGGCAGCTAAGCCTCCTCCTTTTTTGTTTCCCCGTATTTCAGATTCAAATTTGAAATTTGGTGGTGATGCTTCTATTAAAACTGCATTTTCTGTATTTTGGTCAAGCCATGTTTCAGCCATGAACATAAGATCTAGATTATAAGAACAAATAAAATTATTGATTAAAAAAGACTTGTTACAAAGAGATCTGACATTTAGCATAGCAAGTTTCAAAGTTTCAGTATCAGCGGTTGTGGTCGGCTGATTCTTACACGGAACAAGAATTAGATTTTCCTGATTAGACTGATTAACTTCAGATGTTTTTCTGTAATGTATTCTTTGTGTTATCACTAAAGGAATGGCACAGGTGGCTTCATGACAGGGCCCCAGCCGGGTCTCTCCTCTAACTAGACTGCCAGTGGCTGCGAAGCAGAGACCCTGTGCATCCTAGTGCTTAGAGAGAAGAGGGGAAGGGGAAGGTGGGGGAAGAGGATGGAGAGGCAGGTGGTTCTTGGGAGTTGGACGGGGGGGGGTTGAAGGTGGATGGGTTTTTGGTGATGGGTTAGGGGAGGGGCAGGCTGAGTTGGGTGGTGGACGAGGGGGGAGTGGAGGTGGAGGGTTTCTTGGTGCTGGGTTAGGGGGGAGGTGGGCTAAATGAGCAGGAGGGGGGGGTGGAATACTTATGGGGTTAGAGGAGGGACGGGTGGATTTTGTGGGAGAATTTGAGTTGGACGCCCTAGGTAGCTTTGGAGGTACGTATGGGGAGTGGTTTTGAATGTTAGATAGGACTCTTGATCTGGCTACAGTGGGTGTGAGAGGAATAGTCTTCATCGCCGATCTTATCATGCCTGCCGAGTGTTCCGGTAATTCCAGTAGTGAAGGCGGGGATAGAAAACAAAGGGAAAGGTTGTCCTCATTTTCCCTAGATGGAGTGGATGTAGCGGGGGGGACCCAAGCCGGGTCCATGGAAGGTGATGAGGGAGTCTTTGGTGGAGACAGAGGTGGTTGAGGAACCCCCAGTACAGGCCTGACTGTAGCCTGGAGCAGTGGGGGAAGCTTCACGGGAGCTGTAGGTGGGGAAGGTGCTGCTGAAGATGATGGAGCAGCCACTGCTGCTGCTGTATCCACTGCTGCTGCTGAAGATAATGGAGCAGCCACTGCTGCTGCTGAAGATGATGGAGCAGCCACTGCTGCGGCTGTATCCACTGCTGCTGGTGGTGCTGTATATGCTGATGGCGCTGATGAAGATGTGGCAGCTGCTGATGATGCTGGTGGTGGAGGCGTTGAGCTCTTTCGGAGCCGTGGAGGTGTTGAGTTCTTTTGGAACCTTGGAGGTGTTGAGTTCTTCTTGAATCGTGGAGGTGTGGAGTTCTTTTGAGGCGGTGGGGGTGCAGAGACCTCGGGAGTCGGTGGAGATGGTCGTGATGTCTGTGCCCTTTGCTTCTTCTTTCTCCCTTTCGACGCGGCTGCACGCGCTGCGCAGGCTGAGGTCTTAGGGCAGATGCAAAGTTATCCATCAGCACTTTTACTCCGTAGTTGTTCAGATGTGGGCCTTTTTCTTCAAAAAGCTCGTGCCTATTCCAGAACAGGTTAAAGTTTTCAATGAAGCCAAGTCCTCTGCGTGAACACTCATTGAGTAGGAATGTATTTAGCTGATACAGACGGCTAAACTTCTCCATTTTTCCATCTATATTTGGAAGTGGGCCACTAAGGAAAATTGTTATGTCCATTTTCTTGAGGTCATCCAGTAACAGCGTTAAATCCATTCGTAACTTCTCGCTTGCCTTCTCATAGATATCTACCGCCCCCGTGTGGATCAATAATGTACGCACACCACTGTTCTCAGATAACACTTTAGGCAGAAGAGACCTTATCTCAGCAACTTTTGCAGAGTGAACTGAGATAGTGAGCATGGACTCCATGTTTACATTTTTCACCGAACCATCTCCGATAAGGACACAGTTTGTCCTTGGTGGAGGCGCTGCAGTTGTTAGCGGCTTTGTTGTTTCAGAAAGGGGTAAAAAGCGGTTTGAAGTCTTCAGAACATTTAGTTGTGGCCTTATTTCACTCCTATTGTCATTCTTAGCTTTGTCAACTTTGGGTTTAGCTCCACAATAGTTCCAATAATTCTCATTGTTGATTTTGGGAAAAGAAATGACGTCATAACTTACATTTCCAGTCTGTCCATTCATCCCATTTTCACTCATTGGAAGAGTCGGGTTAAGTCCCATTTCTGTTTCCACAATAGATATCCGTGTTTGAAGAGATTTGAGCTGATTTTCCAAAGCACAACAGCCGTCGCAGACGTTTCTCCGTCTCTTTCGTCCCGACATGACTAAAGTTGATAAATTCCACAAAGCTGAAGTGTGTAGAAGGAGTAATCCTCGTTTTGTAAATAAAATGATTAAAGGAGAGACAAAAAAATGTAAATAAAATGATTCAAGGAGATTAAAAGGCGAAGCAAAAGCAGAGCCGAGAGACACACGACTGCTCTCAGCAAAAGCAGGAAGCAAAATATACAATAACATTCTCAAGAGAAATAAATACACTGTCGCTACTCAGCAAGAAGGTCCTGGGTTCGAATCCCGGTCGGAACAGGGCTTTTCTGAGTGGAGTTTACATGTTCTTCCCGTGTCTGTATAGGTTTTGCCACTAAAAACGTGCACAATAGGTACCAGTGTGTGTGGAGGTGTGGAGTGAGAGACAAATGCCCACAATTGTAAAGCGCTTTGTGACTCTGTGAAAGGCGCCAAATTAATAAAGATTACTTATTTACTTACCAACTCATTGGTTCGACCCATGTGTCTCATCAGTTTTTGGAGTGCACAGTAAAGTTGCAGTTTGGTCAGTGATAAATAATGAAAACAGGTAATATTCGTTATAATTGGTTTTCAGTGGATCTCTGATTGGAAAATGCGACTCTTTAAAATTCTCAATCTATGTGGACCAATGACCACAAAAATGAAGCATAATGCAAAAAAAATTATAAAATATGTGGTAATAATTGTTTTTTTTTTTAAATCTAGTGGTTTTTTATTAATTAGAGTACATTCTGACTGTCTCAAAACAAGATTGGCCGAAGGGACAAGTCTTAATTCAATAAACGTTTTTCAAGTGAGATATTTCTTGTATCTTTTTACAAGGTAATTTTGCCTTTCCCATTGGCAAATCTCGTTTTAAGGCAATAAAAATGAAAAGGGTTTGAAATTTAACCGCTTTTTTGGATATATAGTATACACTCAATATCTTCATGCGTCAACAAATATCCAATATCCAGTAGTATTTACACCAGGCTTATTTACTCCCGTTGATCAAGTATTTTCAGTTTAGTTTATTATTATTACCAGAAAATATCTCTTCTTAAAACTGCACAGATAGTCAGATATAATATTGTTGAAGTACCGGTGATCAAGACAAGGCAATAGTGGAGTAAGAAAACTTTTGCCAGCCGACCACCATTTGTCCAGCGGCTGAAAAAGTATCTGTCAGAACATAAGATGGATGGTGTCGGCCACATCTGGCTTTTAGTAACAAAAGCATTCAAACTTTGTACAGACCGATGGATATAATGTATAATGTGTCTGCATATTTAGTTATAGTTGTTTTTTTAAATAAAATAAAAAGTGGGGCATTGTGGAACCCTCTTTCTTTTAGGATGACTCTGCAAGCCTGACACATCTAGAGACTGAAAGTTTTTCCATCCGTGTTTAAGCTCAAGCTCTGTCGGATTCGATGGAGAGTGTTTGTTTTGCAGTTTTTCGGGTCATTCCACATTATTTTCTATTGGATTTAGGTCTGTGTATCTATAAATATTCATGTTTTTATAATCATTCCATTGCCACTCAGGCTTTATGTTTATGTTTTGTCCTGCTCTAAGGTAAATCTTCGCCCCATCCTGTAATGTTTTGCTGACTCCAGACAGTTTTCACACAATAGACTGTATTTGGCTCCATCCAACGTCCATTATTTATGCAATCTTCCCTGTGCCTACTGAAGAAAAGCAGTCCCATAGCATGGTTCCTCTCAGTATACTATCTGTGACATAGTGTGTTATTGTTAGTGTTGTACCATACAGTATACAGTATTTTGCCTTTTCAATTGTGTTAGCAGTGTCCCAAATCACTTCTGGCGAAATGTATGTACATTTATTTCAAAACCGGCTTTCTCGTTGCCACTCGTCCATAAAAAGTTAGATTTGTGTAAAGTATGACTAATATATGCCCTGTGTACAGACTCTTCCAGCTCAATTGCAGAAGTTTGCAGCACCTCCAAAGTCCTCCTGGGGCACAATGCATTTCTGATCAGTCATCTCCTTGTTCGGCTTGCTCGTTATGGTTAAAGGCCATACTCTTTCCATTTCTGAATAATGGAATGAACGGTGCTTCGTGAGATGTTTAAAGCATGGGGAATTTCTGTAAAACACCACTTTAAACTTCTCTACAATTCCATCCCTGGCCTCTCTGGATGGGTCCCTTTTGATGCTGTGTAGTGACCAATAAACACAGCTCTGAGGCCCTAAGAGAACATCTGTAATTATATCAGACTGTATACTAAGAACTGCTGAGTCTGTACAAGTGTTACCTGATTATAATTCTCGTCACTTTACCTGTTTTTAAAGCTGCATTACCTCACTTTATTTTTGAATTCATTACTAAAATTCAATCCATATCCATGCAGTGCATTGGGATGTACGTCTTTTTGAAGAATAAGTAGCGCAGGTTTGTGCTGGCGTGTCATTTTATTTTAGATCGAGTTTTCGTGCAACAAGGAAGAGAATTTGTTTTGGGTCCAGATTGTGACCAATCACAGCGGACCACTGGCCCCCACTTTCTTGAGAAAAGCTACAGGTCTCTTGTTAGCACAGACAGCTGAGGTAAACAAGCGGTGGAGGCTAACTTGAAGCTTCCTATATCTTCGTTACCGGTTTCTGCTTACACAGCGAAACAGCCATCCAAAAGAAAGTTCCTCCGCGCTTCACGGTTCTATCATTCTATGATCACGCCATCCACGTTCAAATGTGCGATCCATATTGTGAGACGTGAGCTCCGCAAATAATTAGCATGTTGTAGAGAGGGGGGTAGTGCGGGGCGATTGCTCCGTGAGTGCGGGGAGGGCAACCAGAAAGAGCGAGGCCAGCGCTCACATTCGAAAATGTCAGAAAGTGAGTTAGTGCAGCTTTAATATTACTGCATTACTAAATATCCATCCATCTAATATTCTGTCATTCACTCGACACGTCACCTGCTGATATTGTTACTATTGTTTATTCTGCTCATACTATCTGCTGCTAAAGTACAGTATACACATCTGTAAATACTTCTCAACCAAGTGCAATTATAGTCCAGAGTTTATTTTAGCTGATTCTATTTTACCATCTTATTTTTTAATTCTACTGTCTATTATCTTAAATAACAGACTCAGACTAATGTGTGCAATCTGAGTCTATCATTTCCTTCTTTCTCTGCTATAATGTGCATAACAATGACACTGAAATGTTCCCCGCTGTGAGACGTATAAAGGAATATCTTATCTTATACTGAGAGAGAATTACACACAGGTAAGTAAATAATCTGTATTTACCCACCAAAGTCACACAACATGCTTTATAATAATGGAGTACCGGTATTATCCATTCACTCCACTATGTCCAGCACAATCCATTCACTCTTTCATCACATTCATTCTTATTGCACATAGAATGTTTTTAGTGATAGAGGAAACCGGTGCACAGAGCAAAGCAACGCAGCCACGGGGAGAACTCTGCAAACTCCACAAAGAATGGCCTGAAGGTGGAATTGAACCATCTTGCTGTGCCGCTGTGTAGCCTGTAAGTATGTTCTATTCATTCATGACGAAGGACGTTTGTGAGCATTCAGCACTGGGAAATGTCCAACGGATATGTAATGCACTCCATTTTCAAAGAGCTTTCACTTCGCAGTTACTGTAACTTTGATCTGATATTTTAAAACCAATCCCAAAGGACAAAGTGCAAGTCGTATTAGACTTTTGCAAGCCACTGATACTACTGCCACTGCTTGGCTATTGATTGAAAACATCAGTTAACGGGGAAATTACACATGCTTTCACAAGGACAGGATGGAGATGCGTGATATTTGGAACAGATGCTGCACAAGGTAATCAACAATCACAATTATTTTGATGGAAAATAAGCAAGCTATGATTTCAAATTAACAAAGCTACATAATATTACAAAAGGATACAGGAACAATATGTTTCAGACTTTATCAACCCAGCAAGTTCAAAACAGTGCATACATTTGAATATAGAAGGTATGCACATTTACATAAGAACTTGGTGGGTCTTGGTATCGGGTGAACTCTCAGGAACCCCAGAGCTTGTGAAATTTCAGCGCTGCCTCAACAAGTCATCCCTGAAACGATGTGCAGTTAGACAGTATCGCTCCTCACAGGTCTGGGGCTGCACAAAATCTTCTTGTTCAGGGTTAAGCGAAGCCAAAAACATGTACTAGTTTAGAATTCAATACACAGGAAAGAAAAAGTAACAAACATGATGACTATGCAATATCTCTTCTACTGAAGTTTACTACTTAATGAATTAGTAAGAATGCAATGTTATCTTGCAGATAACGCTGACAGATACATCCATCCAATAAAACACGATCCAGAGATTCCCCTCCAGAGAGAGAGAAGTGAGACAGAGAGATAGAGCGCAACAGCTTTACTACAGAATTTAATGAATTTAGAAGTGTGGTTTTCAGTCTGTGGATCAGGGTCCATGCAGCAGGTAACTGATAAGCACTGATAAGATAAGTGAAAGAGAAAATACAAATTTAAATAGATGTATAATATTTAATAAGAATGAATGTAATAATCTCTCTAAAAAAGTGGCGCTAAGTGACCTCTGGACGTGGGCCAGTGAGCAGCACCACTGACATATGACTGGAAATGAGCTGCAGAAGAGTTTGGAAACAGACGTTGAGAGCAACAAATGTGTCTATTCAGTGAAAGAAACACACATCAGGCGAAAAGTCAATTATTTCAGTGGCTTACACTCTGATTTAGCATTGTAAAGCGCTTTGGGTGACCTTGGTCTGTGAAATGCGCCCATATAAATAAAGATTAGTTACTAACTGAAGTCATGGGCCTGACCCAGTGGTTGGCATGTACTGTAGGATGTGAGATGGACAGAGTAGCATAGGCAAAGAATCAATGATGCAAGGAATACCCGACTGGATTCACAAAAATACATGCTTACACTTAATTACTTACTACAACTGTGTTCAAACTGAGGACCCTCCCTACAGTGCTAGTAGTAAACTCCCTTCCTATGGATTCTGCAACAGGAAGTTAGCTATACTCATAATGACATGGCCAACTCAAAACCTGACTCCGCATACATGTAACACAAACATTTAAGTTGTAGGCCTTTGCTTGGGATCAAAGCAGTGTTGTGATAAGAGTGGGCTGACAGGATTAGGGACAGAGCCGGTCAGGAGCACACATGATGAGAAAGCCTTGCACATAACGGCACGGATCACCTCCAGGAGCTCATTAGCATTCACAAACAAGTCAATGATAAATGTGCAGCTCTCGTGGTTTGTCTGATACGGCGCGGAGTGACGGGAGTCGGCTGCAAATGATCACCCAAAAAGATGAGGCGAGGTGTCATTAAAGGCACAATGTGTGTTACCGTGGCAACATCAACCAGGTTTTTATTTTTTTTTATCATGGCTGTGAACAATCCGAGTGCATGGCGCCCAATGTCTGTTAGAATTAAAAGCACGCTGCTAAATAAAGCTCAAGTACCCCGCCTTTGCCACACAACACAACCTTTAGTTTAGTTGCTTTCTGTTTTTCCATTTTTTTTTTCTTTTTTACAATGCATTGTTTGTCCCGTCTCAGTAGGGAATACTCTTACAACTCGTTCTCATCGAGAGAACGCGCCTAAAACACTTGACAATCAAAGCAGCGTGCACTTCAATTTGAACCATTTTGAGACACGCCCAAACAAAGTGGCACGCATGTAGGTCACAACAACTGAACAATTCCACTCTGCTTTTAGAGACTTGTGAAAGTTAGAAATTGTGTGTTTGGTTTTGCTGTTTCATTATGTCCTGGACCTAGTGGACTTTGTTGTTTGGGATTTGCCTGTAA
This sequence comes from Knipowitschia caucasica, assembly GCA_964034765.1. NCBI lineage: Eukaryota > Metazoa > Chordata > Actinopteri > Gobiiformes > Gobiidae > Knipowitschia > Knipowitschia caucasica. The sequence continues at coordinate 20,898,365 of OZ035837.1, read as the reverse complement.
AAATAATATGATTGATTTTACATAGTGTACATTGCAAATTAAAATGTCTATGTCTATACTTTCCATTCAAAACGGATTCCTGTTTTTTCCTTTTTGTATTTTGACATTAATGGGAGGGCATTATGAGGAACTACTGTACATGTGTTTGGTGGTAGGGGAAACCGTAGCACCCGGAGGAAACCAATGTAGACATTGGTAGAAGGTGCAGACTCCACAAAGAAAAGCCTGGAGGTGGATTCGAACCCAGGACCTTCTTGCTGTGAAGCTAGAACATTGGTCATCTGCCACTTATAGACCAATGGTTCTATGTGGGGTTTTTTTTTTTTCAATCATTGCACTTCCTGAGTTTGAACTGTTTGATTCTCTGATCTAAGTTGGTGAATCGACAGCTTTGTTAAGTCGTCTGAGATAACCACAAAAAAACAGACATTTTCTCAAAACTCTACTATCCATGAATTAATTAAAACAAAACACGTGATGATGGAGGAAGACCAGGTGGAGCAACAAGATGTTTATGGGGGAGGTGACCAGAGGTTGCCAGATATGAGTTCCATAAACAGACAATCTCCATCTGGTTCACAGCCATTTATGTCACTACATTCAGCAGCAACCAATCACACGCCTCCATCTGCAGTCAGGCATGATTCTGCAATGTCACTTTGAGGCCCAGTGGCACTCAACGTCATCGCCAGTTTGGAACGTTCATTTAACTGGGTGAATTTAGGCAGATTGATTCTATAAATATCATCATTTTCTTTTTATAACTTCTCCGACTGGCTTTTTTGTGGCCTCTTCATTGGGAAATGTGCCAAGACCTTGATTAACAAAACACCCCACTTGTTGTATCACTTCCTCAGGGATGCAGCCATTTGCATGTATTTCAAGTGTGTGTGGTTAGCCATGCTTCTAAGTTCATTCATACTGGTTTAAAATGTGGTTAGCCATGCTTCTAAGTTCATTCATACAGGTTTAAAATGTGGTTAGCCATGCTTCTAAGTTCATTCATACAGGTTTAGAATGTTAGCCATGCTTCTAAGTTCATTCATACAGGTTTAAAATGTGGTTAGCCATGCTTCTAAGTTCATTCATACTGGTTTAAAATGTGGTTAGCCATGCTTTTAAGTTCATACTGGTTTAAAATGTGGATAGCTATGCTTCTAAGTTCATTCATACCGGTTTAAAATGTGGTTAGCCATGCTTTTAAGTTCATACTGGTTTAAAATGTGGATATCTATGCTTCTAAGTTCATTCATACTGGTTCAAAATGTGGTTAGCCATTCTTCTAAATGAATAATCCTGGTTTGAAGTGTGATCAGCCATGTTTTAAATGCACTAATACAAGTTTGAAGTGCAGTTATTTTACCATCATTAAATAATCATTTTTTGCATTTCTGTATTTTGGGTCCTTATTCTGTTTTCACCATGTGACAGAATGGACCAGCCACAAAAAGGACTCAGCAGAATGCCTTTTTCTTACCTGCTCCCAGTTCTTCGCCACTCATTTTTGCCATGTTCTTTGTCTTAACTGCTGACCTCACTGGTGGTCCTCTCTTGTGCCCGTCTCTACGCCACCTCTGGGCCTTGTTCTCTGCCCGTTGTGGTCCCCTGGCCTGTTGAGAGGTAAATAATGGATTCCTGGTCCGGATGTTCCAGACTGCCTGGATGTTGGTACCTGTGTCTGCCTGCTGGTCTATGATTCCCTCTCCTTCCCTTCACCTGTTGCCCCCTGACAGACATTGATCTCCATCTGGGGTGGTTCCTGGGCTGTTCCCGTCTGAGTCACCGCCGCATACGTCTCCGCTCGGGGTGAGCCAGTTCCCTGCTAGAAGGTCACCACTGGGTTTCAGCTCCTGCCCCTAATTTGTTTGGACCCTGCTTCTCACCTGAGATTATCCCAGCCTCTGAACTGCCTCCAGTCCCTCCTCCGGACCCACTCCACCCTCCCTGTCACGGGTTTTGTATACATATTGAACTGACATTAAAAAAATTTAAAATCAAGTACCAAAATGATAAAATCCACACTATGAAATTGTGTTATTAGTGCTCCTACAACTTAGAAAATCCCAAAAATACACAAATGACATTGCTTTCTTTAGGTAGAGAACATTAAAGGGTTAACAGGCACACACAGCTGCGCAGGTCTTCACTCCTACAGTCTCCGCAGAAGCTGTATATGATATCCTTCTTTCTCGCACACTGACATGTTACAGCTGGCTTTCAATTCATTGTAAGTCAGACTCCCCACGCAGTTCCTTTTCCATTATGTTCCAGCCCAACCTCTCTGACCAAGGTAATTACCTCTGCTCTTGACTCATCCCGGTCTGTAGATAAACCCACCGAGATCCTCCAGCATCAGATTAGGGCTGTGGTTTTTTCCATGTCCTCCTGAGATCACCACACTACTTAGTTCCTCTTGTTTGTTTATTCATCTGCGCGGGCAGCGAAACGACAACAGAATATGTCTATACTTTGTGAGCCTCAAAGCCGCCGTGCTGCGTTTAATTAAGTGGATTTAAAGATGCTCTCTTGGTATCCGGCCACTATTGACCCTCAGCCGGAGAATGTCAGGACTTTATCTGCTTCTTCCATCTACAGCAGTGAGTCGGGGAAATGACGGTAAACACGGCAATCATTTTGACCCGTGTGTCATGTGGCAGGCTAGAGCCAATCTGCTGCGGATTTCATATATTGGAAGATAATGGAAATAATTGATATTTCCAGAATCAATTTTGGAACCAGTTCAGTGTGACAAGTAATACAACCCAGTTAAATATATGGAGGAAGATGTATTCAGATGTAAAATGAAAGAGGGATGGTCATTTTAAAGAAGGTTTTTTGTGTTTTATTAACCTGTCCCTGTTTTTCGCCTTGTTTTAGCCCTGTATCTTTAGCATAAATATTAGCATAGGTTTGTTTTTCTTTTCTTTTCTTTTCTGTGTGGATTTTATAAAACTATTTTTACACCTGCTTTTACAGTATCTCACAGCTTTTAATTCCGGGTCCAAAGAAACTTTTCCATGTGTTACATACCTGTACTGTATTAAGCTAAAATCGACTTGCTAGAGCTAGAGATGTTATACTTGCTTGTTTTGTATTCTAAAGTCAGAGATTTTTTGTGTTGTTTTTTGAATAGTTATTGTTCATTTATCTTGTGTTGTCTGCTCCTCAATCCTACTGTTCTGTAACTGCTCATGCATCACTGAAACTTCCCCACATTGGGATGAAGAAAAAGGATATCTCTTAAAAATCTGGAACCGACGGCCATGGATAAATTATGATAATATGATAACAACAATAACAATACATCTTTATTCCAGACACAAGGTCCATATAAAAGACAATATAAAGACACCACAAGACACAAGACAAAAAATAATAACGTGGAGGAGGTCCTTGATCTTCTCTGATGCTGAAGCTGCACATTCTTGGGTCGCCTTGCATGATCTGTAACTCGATGTTATAATATGAAAACTATAATACATGTTTATTTGACAATATATGGCTACACACAACCACTAATAACGATCAGTTCTCATTCATAATCCCTCATCTCAAGACACACCTTTTTAGATTAGCTATTTTCCCCACTGTGGGACGAATAAAGGAATTCTTATCTTATTGATTAGTATTTATTATTGCATTATATATGATTTATTTTATGTCATATACTATTTTTATTATTATTATCATTGAGTCATTTTCATTTTAGTCTCACTTTTTAATGTTTTACTTGTTATTGTATTGTTTTAGTGTATTCCCAGTGTTTCCTCTGGAGAAGCTCTCTGCACTGGGATCGGATGTGGCTGTTGGGGTTTTGACTCTTGGGTCTGGTGGAGGTCTGGGGCCTCCTCTCTCCTCTGGGTCCTGTGTCATCCCCTGTGGCTGCAGGCGGCTCTCTGCTCCTGGTGCAGACGGCTCCTTGGATGGTGCTTCTTCAGCTGGACACATCTACATAAATATCTTTTCTTATTGTTTTACCTATTTTACCCATCTTCTGCGCTGTCAAATGTATGTTTTTTTCCTCAGAAGCAATCCCAACCCAGCAATTCCCAAACCATGCAGCTGAAAAACCTCCATATCATCTGTTGCTGGGCTAACCGTTGCCCCATCTGCAGGTGGACGTCTTACAAAAGATTCACACTGAGCTATAATGAAACTAGCACATTTTAGAATCAAATCAATCAAACTCTCACACCACTAATTGTTCTTTGTTGTAACACATCCACTTTGAGGACAAAATGTTCAGTTGCCACATTATCCAGTCCACCCACTAGCAGGTGCCATGCTGAATAAACAATGACCATTATTCTCATCATCTGTCAGTGGTTATAATGTAATGCCTGATCAAGTATTCTCCCAGACAGAAAGAAAGCTTTGTTTTTTTCACAGTTCATTTTAAGTGGATCCTTCCGTTGTTTGGATATGAAGCGAAGGCAACATTATCATTTGTCATAATGTTGTATTTCGAGATGACGAGGTGCGACAGAATACAAGAACACAGTGTTGGATAGAATTAGGAAGTGAATATATTTCTGCACTGTGGAGCTGCGTGGGGAGGCGTCTCTCCATAATGTACAGTGTGATTATTCCCCAACTAACACTGTGTCTAGACTGCCAATCAGAGCCAGAATTTTTGCATATAATCACAGTTGTTTTTCTGCACTTAAAACTGCTTAATAAGAGGGTATTAGCTGATTTCAATTCAGAGCTGTTGATGCCTATAACTTGTTTCTCATCAACATAAACAGTGTCCTCTTTCTGTGACAGCTAGAGGCTTCTCACAAAAGGAGCACATCCAAAGCCAGTGAGCCAAACAAGTCTTTTGTAGGCCTACAGTGCCACCAACAGGATCTCTGCTGAACTGCAAGTTATTGTCTGTTCTGGATGGCTGAGCATGGAATACAAATGTACAAGTGAGTGAGTCAGTGTCAAATTAAAATTGAGAAGTAGAATGAGTTTGAAAGGGTACCTCAACATTTCTCTTTTGGTCCCACTCATGCTAAACATAATGATTGATGATCCAAGGATCCATAATGACAGAATTATGGATCATTAGGTCAATCAATAATCACAATGATTCAGATTTCAATTGAGCAAAGATTTAGAATGTAATCTAAAAGAATGTAAGTAATGGACAAATATAGAAATCATAATGTCTCATAATAATTTAATTTAAAACAGACTTATTCTATATATCAACTTATATTCTATATATAAACTTTGTTGAGCTTTTAACCCTCAAAACGGACCAGTAGTTGTTATTAGATCCATCCACGCTAATATCACAAACTTCTGGAATAAACATAGTACAGACCAAAAGTTTGGACACACTTTCTCATTCAAAGAGTTTCCTTTCTTTTCATGACTATTGACTGTAGATTCACACCCAGGCTGTGTAAGGGCTGTTTGACCAAAAGCCAGATTACCTGGCCTCCACAGTCACTGGACCTGAACCCAGTCCAGATGGTTTTGGGGTGAGCTGGACCACAGAGTGAAGGCGAAAGGACTAACAAGTGCTAAGCATCTCTGGGAACTCCTTCAAGACTGTTGGAAGACCATTTCAGGTCTTCACTACCTCTTGAAGCTCATCAAGAGAATGCCAATAGTGTGCAAAGTAGTCTTCAGAGCAAAAGGTGCAACTTTGAAGAACCTTGAATATAAGACATATTTTCAGTTGTTTCAGTTAACTCATAGTTTTGAGGCCTTCAGTGTGAATCTACAATTTTCATATTTATGAAAAAAAAAAAAACTCTTTGAATGAGAAGATGTGTCCAAACTTTTGGTCTGTACTGTATCTCTCCCCCCTCTGTCAAAAAACTCTTGTCTCAGTCCTAGTATGGCATTGTACCACTATGACGCTATACTCAGTTAAGTTTTCTGCCTTTTAAAACAAAAGTATTGCACGAGAATTAGTAATTAGTAATTTCTCAAGTGAAATTATGTTTTCACTTGGGAAGTTTATTCACATTATATTACATTCTAAAAGATGAAATGATTGAGACTTAAGAAAAATAGTCTCATTATCATTTTGAATGGTAGATAAGAGTGTGTAATATTTCTCCTTTAAAAGCCAATAGTACCATAACGGTTGAAATAAAATCGCATCTTATCCTAAATTTTCCTAAAGTACCAGTAATACTTTGTACTGAAAGTGGCCCCTGCAATATTCATTTGACCATATTTCAATAGATACTTTATTGATCCCCGTAGGAGAAATTCAGGTGTCCAGTAGCAGCAAAAACACATCCATCCACACAAACAAAACAAATTAATTGATCTTTCTAAAAATCTATCAATAGTAATAATAAGCAAAAGCATTCAGGTCACAGCAGCAGAGGTGGTGCAGCCTCTGTATATATTTTAGTTTATTTTTAGCCTTACCATTACATCCAGAACATTATACAGCATTATATTGACACACTCTCCTTTCAATGCCATTGTAAACATCAATCAATTATTTCATCTTGCAATTATGCTCGAATCGTTTGCGTATTTTAACAACATTGCTTTGTTTGAGAAGGCCCGTATTGTTATGGTGAAGACTCTGAAAAGTATTTTCCCCGGAAATGTTGGAAATGGAAGAAAAAAAAGCAGCTCCTTACAGCAGCTTGGTCCCTGTTTGCTAAAAAATAAGTGTAATATATATAGTTTAAAATCCCTTGCTTATTTAGTTATTTTCATGCCATTTTATTTATTGACATTTATGTATTTATTGTTTGTTTGTTTTGTGTTACGTTATACATGTATGTACCCTAGACTTGCATTGTCAAGTTTTGAATTGCGTTACAATAATTGATAGATTGTTTTTGTATTGCAGCTTTGTGACCAGTAGATGGAACTATAGCAGCTTTTTAGAAACACAGACCACACACACACACACACACACACACACACACACACACACACACACACACACACACACACACACAAGAGGCTGCTGGTTTGGATCAAAAAGGACAGACAGCTTGTATGGATCAGACCAAAACTAAGACATGAGTGAACAAAATCGAATCGTGGCTGTGTCTATCAAAACACTTTGCCCACAACACAATAACAATCTATCACTGAAAAAAAAAGATATGTAGAACAACAGTCAGACCTGGGAGATACAACATAGTGACTTGTTAGTAACTGCTTGAGTGGACATAGGTCTGGGCTATAAATGTTCCCCAGAGTAGACTACACATGACAATTTAATTACACCGCTGGGGGGTCTGTGTGTCAGCGTATCATTGAAACGTAGCTATAAATTAACAGGGGAATGTTCTGTCCTATAACGATGGACTGAGTGAAGGTCAGGATCTGTCAGAACATCTCTGCGCGTCACCCACATGCCTCACAGCCTCAGTATGTTTTAGAAGACATTGTGTTTGATGTGCTTGTATCACTGTAAATCCTGACATGTAAGGTACAGTATACTTGGAAAAACCTTGGAAACAAATTCCACATTTTCTTCACTTGAATTCCTCGAGAACATTCTTAACTTGATGTTGCCAAGTGAACTCAATAGATTGCATTAAAGTTTGACTGTGATTTCAGCTCACGCATATATCAGAAAGGCCATGCCCCATCAGGGATTCGAACACATAACCTTTTTGCTGAGAAGCGATGGTGCTACCCACTCTGGACTTTACTGTACTTGCTATATTCAACAATCTACAAGTTCAATCAAAAGTGCAGCTTTCTTGAACAGAGACAGCTCAATTCAAAGAAGGCCCTGAGTGATATAGCCAAGCTTTAAACAAACTAACAATAAACAAGCAATATTTACTTACTGGGAAAAATCAATTTAAAAAAACTTTGATATCTGAAATAATATTGAAGTTAGGGTTTACAGTGGTATTTCTTTGCCCTGCGCCCAGGGCCAGTATAATATAGGGATCTATGTGGAGATAATAATGTATGTGAAATCCCAGGACTAGACCTGAGCGGTGCCATGTTCTGCTCCTGCCTGTTCCCAGTGTGTCCTGCTTGCTTGCTGCCTTTTTACCATATTACTCACAGACATGCTCCCTGCACTTCACCGTGTTCAGCCCACACTCCTACACAGACTATCTTTTGTCATATTGCTCGTCAAGGGAAGTCCCGGATCTCCTTGTGCCACACTGCGCTTCCAAAGATTATTCAGATGATGAATTGTGTCATGATGCATAGTGTCAGGCAGCCCATGTGTGTATGTGTGTGTGTGTGTGTGTGTGTGCGTGTGCTTGTGTGTATGGGATTTGACCCTCCGCACCACGCTTCCTTCGGTCCCCCCAGAGCTGTCAGTGTCCATCGCTTCACTGCCCTTCTGGCCATGGCTCCGGGAACAAAGGACAGTACTGTATCCGGCCTTTATATAGAGCCCTGGACGCAGTGTTGGAATATAATATGCAGTGTTGAAGATGCAATATGTACGAGCCGTGAGTGAATGGGCCTCTCAGCACCCACGTCTCCCAGTTGTACAGGAGCACTTTTGTCTCTGCTAAAAATCCGATTCCATTCCTGTTTTATTTTTTATATTCGCAGGCTTTGCACAAGCTCGGGGACACTTTAGGTATTCCCATTTGCGAGATCAGGGGCTGATTATTGCTCTACATTCAACTTCAAATAATATGTAAGATCTTCACGTCAAAAATGCCTTATGCCTTTTGATTATGTCAAAAGGCATTATTCAACCATGCTCTTTTCCAATACTTCTAACTGATAACAGTAGTTTAACTGAGATCTTGGAATTTCAAAGGGTAGTTTTACAGCCCCTAAATGTTGTTTTTGTTTTCATTTCGATTTTCGCCTGATCCGCTTGGTTCGGACCATGATTCCTCTCTGCTCCGGTCTGGACCAGTGTAAAACCACGACTGCAACAACATCTAACGTAGAAAAAAGCAATACAAATAAACATTTTAAACACATGACAATAACTGTTTCAGAGCAACTTGGGACTTTCTGCCATTTCCAGCGCATTCAAAAGTAAATGTGGCCGCAGAACTAAAAAAGGTCTCGTTATGATTCTCAAAAACCAGAAAAATCGAGGTTGGTAGATTTGTTGTTGTCAAAACTCTTGTCTATTCAGCTGTTATGGTCCCAGCTGGATTCGTCTGCATATCTGGCAACCTGAGCCAGAGAGTGGGAGAGGTTGCAGTAACAATTTTGCTCTTAAGACTCATGAGCAAACTGATAATACGTACTGGCATCTACAGAAGTAAGGTATTGATTTTTGAGTTATACCTTCAGCTGTTATTTTTGCTTCTTTAAATTGCTGTGAAATTGCTGGTTCATATAGAATCTTGAAGAATATCTCTCAAGGCAACTTACTTGTCATACTTCAGATCAGTTCCAGAAAGTGGGAGTCAAATGAAGTCAAACCGAGTGACAAGTTGCTCAAAGGCATAAATAAACAGCACAAAGCTCAAGATATAAGTCTAACTCATACTGTAGTTGTATAAACCTGTACACGTATTTACCCGTTTTCTTGACCTGGGTTGAAGTGTCATGTCGACCTGGGATAAAAGTGGGAAATGGAGTCGAGTTGTTTGAAAACGTGTCAGCTTTTCACCACAGGGAGGACAGGAAGATGCCAAAATAGTGAGACTTGTAAAGGAGCTTCACTCTTGTAATACATCATTGTGCGTCAGGTTTTGTACCTCGTGTCACATTCTATAATCCTCTCCGTCCGGCCCACATGTAAGAGACGCGCTATAAAACGGTTAGGTTTAAAGCTGGATAAATGATCGCTACATTTGGCGTAGTGTTCCCGCAAGACTCAGCAAAACAAAAAAAATTGCAAAAGGTGATTTGTTTCAACACACCCTCGGTGAAAGGAAAGGAAAGAATTAGAGCTATATCTTCTTTGGGCCTTGTTCTTGTTCTTAAACATGAAAACTTGTAAAATTAGAATGTTATCCAATTTTTTTTTTTTTTTTTGTGGTATAATTTAACCTGAAAGGTGAAACCAATTTATGATACAGACTCATTTTATGTAAAGTTTTTATTATGATGATAATTGCTCACAGTCCATTTTCAAAATAGTATAATTTCACTTACTGTCCATTTGAAAAAAATATTATGTTTTATTTGGCGGTCTTACAAACTGTGAGCCAATTATCAACCTTATAATTACAGGTGTAAATTGACTTTTGATTGATAACGATTCTTAGTTTCACCTGTACATCTGCATGTTACAGGTCATTCCTTCCTGCTACTGTCAGACTGTACAACAAACAATGAGGACTAATCAACACTGCCAACCTGATCTCATGCGTCATGCCTCGGTGCAATATCTTTAACTTATATCAGAATGTGCAATAACCACATGTCACTGTCACTTTACTGAGTCACTGTGTCCTAGAGCAGGGGTCTCAAACTCCTTTTGGTCAGGGGGCCGATTGAAAATATAGGAACTGGTCGGGGGCAGAAACAATAGAAGACATTTCCTTTTCTTATCTTTTTTTTACATTATGGTTTAACGTGATTTTTATGTGACATGAGTTTCACTGTTATTTTCTGGTTGATTTTTCTGAAAAAATAAAAAATATAAAAAAATAGTTGTTTATTGTTTGGATTGAACCAAAACTGGATAAAATATAAAGTTAAACACTTTTTATACTGGACTACTTCACTTCTAACGATGTGTTGTTGGGTTAAAATGTTTAGAATACACATAATTGGGTTGTTTTCCTGAGAAAATAGATAATCTATAACCTTCCTTGGTCGCCCTTGACCATCAATGCTGCAAGTTACAGAAATAATAATAAAAACATGTCTTGCGGTCCGGATCTGGCCCCAGGCCTTGCTGCTAATGTACAGATGTAAACATACTGCTGCTAACATGTACAGATGTAAACATACTGCTGCTAACATGTACAGATGTAAACATACTGCTGCTAATGTACAGATGTAAATATACTGCTGCTAACATGTACAGATGTAAACATACTGCTGCTAATGTACAGATGTAAACATACTGCTGCTAATGTACAGATGTAAACATACTGCTGCTAACATGTACAGATGTAAACATACTGCTGCTAACATGTACAGATGTAAACATAGTGCTGCTAACATGTACAGATGTAAACATACTGCTGCTAACATGTACAGATGTAAACATACTGCTGCTAATGTACAGATGTAAACATACTGCTGCTAACATGTACAGATGTAAATATACTGCTGCTAACATGTACAGATGTAAATATACTGCTGCTAACATGTACAGATGTAAACATACTGCTGCTAACATGTACAGATGTAAACATACTGCTGCTAACATGTACAGATGTAAATATACTGCTGCTAACATGTACAGATGTAAACATACTGCTGCTAATGTACAGATGTAAAATACTGCTGCTAATGTACAGATGTAAACATACTGTCTAACAGTACAGATGTAAACATACTGCTGCTAACATGTACAGATGTAAACATATGCTGTACATGTACAGATGTAAAATACTGCTGCTAACATGTACAGATGTAAACATACTGCTGCTAACATGTACAGATGTAAACATACTGCTGCTAACATGTACAGATGTAAATATACTGCTGCTAACTGTACAGATGTAAACATACTGCTGCTAACATGTACAGATGTAAACATACTGCTGCTAACATGTACAGATGTAAATACTGCTGCTAACATGTACAGATGTAAACATACTGCTGCTAACATGTACAAATGTAAACATATTGCTGCTAACATGTACAGATGTAAACATACTGCTGCTAACATGTACAGATGTAAACATACTGCTGCTAACATGTACAGATGTAAACATATTGCTGCTAACATGTACAGATGTAAATATACTGCTGCTAACATGTACAGATGTAAACATACTGCTGCTAACATGTACAGATGTAAATATACTGCTGCCTAACATGTACAGATGTAAACATACTGCTGCTAACATGTACAGATGTAAATATACTGCTGCTAATGTACAGATGTAAACATACTGCTGCTAACATGTACAGATGTAAACATACTGCTGCTAACATGTACAGATGTAAACATACTGCTGCTAACATGTACAGATGTAAACATACTGCTGCTGCTAATGTACAGATGTAAACATACTGCTGCTAACATGTACAGATGTAAATATACTGCTGCTAACATGTACAGATGTAAACATACTGCTGCTAACATGTACAGATGTAAACATACTGCTGCTAACATGTACAGATGTAAACATACTGCTGCTAACATGTACAGATGTAAATATACTGCTGCTAACATGTACAGATGTAAACATACTGCTGCTAATGTATAGATGTAAACATACTGCTGCTAATGTACAGATGTAAACATACTGCTGCTAACATGTACAGATGTAAACATACTGCTGCTAACATGTACAGATGTAAACATAGTGCTGCTAACATGTACAGATGTAAATATACTGCTGCTAACATGTACAGATGTAAACATACTGCTGCTAACATGTACAGATGTAAACATACTGCTGCTAACATGTACAGATGTAAATATACTGCTGCTAACATGTACAGATGTAAACATACTGCTGCTAATGTACAGATGTAAACATACTGCTGCTAATGTACAGATGTAAACATACTGCTGCTAACATGTACAGATGTAAACATACCGCTGCTAACATGTACAGATGTAAACATAGTGCTGCTAACATGTACAGATGTAAATATACTGCTGCTAACATGTACAGATGTAAACATACTGCTGCTAACATGTACAGATGTAAACATATTGCTGCTAACATGTACAGATGTAAATATACTGCTGCTAACATGTACAGATGTAAACATACTGCTGCTAATGTACAGATGTAAACATACTGCTGCTAACATGTACAGATGTAAATATACTGCTTCTAACATGTACAGACGTAAATATACTGCTGCTAACATGTACAGATATGATTATACTGCTGCTAACATGTACAGATGTAAACATATTGCTGCTAACATGTACAGATGTAAATATACTGCTGCTAACATGTACAGATGTAAACATACTGCTGCTGCTAATGTACAGATGTAAACATACTGCTGCTAACATGTACAGATGTAAACATACTGCTGCTAACATGTACAGATGTAAACATACTGCTGCTAACATGTACAGATGTAAACATACTGCTGCTAACATGTACAGATGTAAATATACTGCTGCTAACATGTACAGATGTAAACATACTGCTGCTAATGTATAGATGTAAACATACTGCTGCTAATGTACAGATGTAAACATACTGCTGCTAACATGTACAGATGTAAACATACTGCTGCTAACATGTACAGATGTAAACATAGTGCTGCTAACATGTACAGATGTAAATATACTGCTGCTAACATGTACAGATGTAAACATACTGCTGCTAACATGTACAGATGTAAACATACTGCTGCTAACATGTACAGATGTAAATATACTGCTGCTAACATGTACAGATGTAAACATACTGCTGCTAATGTACAGATGTAAACATACTGCTGCTAATGTACAGATGTAAACATACTGCTGCTAACATGTACAGATGTAAACATACTGCTGCTAACATGTACAGATGTAAACATACTGCTGCTAATGTACAGATGTAAACATACTGCTGCTAACATGTACAGATGTAAATATACTGCTTCTAACATGTACAGACGTAAATATACTGCTGCTAACATGTACAGATGTAAACATACTGCTGCTAACATGTACAGATGTAAATATACTGCTGCTAACATGTACAAATGTAAACATACTGCTGCTAATGTACAGATGTAAATATACTGCTGCTAACATGTACAAATGTAAACATACTGCTGCTAACATGTACAGATGTAAATATACTGCTGCTAATGTACAGATGTAAATATACTGCTGCTAACATGTACAGATGTAAACATACTGCTGCTAATGTACAGATGTAAACATACTGCTGCTAACATGTACAGATGTAAATATACTGCTGCTAACATGTACAGATGTAAACATACTGCTGCTAATGTACAGATGTAAACATACTGCTGCTAACATGTACAGATGTAAACATACTGCTGCTAACATGTACAGATGTAAATATACTGCTTCTAACATGTACAGACGTAAATATACTGCTGCTAACATGTACAGATGTAAACATATTGCTGCTAACATGTACAGATGTAAATATACTGCTGCTAACATGTACAGATGTAAACATACTGCTGCTAATGTACAGATGTAAACATACTGCTGCTAACATGTACAGATGTAAATATACTGCTTCTAACATGTACAGACGTAAATATACTGCTGCTAACATGTACAGATATGATTATACTGCTGCTAACATGTACAGATGTAAACATATTGCTGCTAACATGTACAGATGTAAATATACTGCTGCTAACATGTACAGATGTAAACATACTGCTGCTGCTAATGTACAGATGTAAACATACTGCTGCTAACATGTACAGATGTAAACATACTGCTGCTAACATGTACAGATGTAAACATACTGCTGCTAACATGTACAGATGTAAACATACTGCTGTAACATGTACAGATGTAAACATACTGCTGCTAACATGTACAGATGTAAAACATACTGCTGCTAACATGTACAGATGTAAACATACTGCTGCTAACATGTACAGATGTAAACATACTGCTGCTAACATGTACAGATGTAAATATACTGCTGCTAACATGTACAGATGTAAACATACTGCTGCTAACATGTACAGATGTAAATATACTGCTGCTAACATGTACAGATGTAAACATACTGCTGCTAACATGTACAGATGTAAACATACTGCTGCTAACATGTACAGATGTAAACATACTGCTGCTAACATGTACAGATGTAAACATACTGCTGCTAACATGTACAGATGTAAACATACTGCTGCTAATGTACAGATGTAAACATACTGCTGCTAACATGTACAGATGTAAACATACGCTGCTAACATGTACAGATGTAAACATACTGCTGCTAACATGTACAGATGTAAACATACTGCTGCTAACATGTACAGATGTAAACATACTGCTGCTATCATGTACAGATGTAAATATACTGCTGCTAACATGTACAGATGTAAACATACTGCTGCTAACATGTACAGATGTAAATATACTGCTGCTAACATGTACAGATGTAAACATACTGCTGCTAACATGTACAGATGTAAACATACTGCTGCTAACATGTACAGATGTAAACATACTGCTGCTAACATGTACAGATGTAAACATACAGTACTGCTGCTAACATGTACAGATGTAAACATACTGCTGCTAACATGTACAGATGTAAACATACTGCTGCTAACATGTACAGATATGATTATACTGCTGCTAACATGTACAGATGTAAACATACTGCTGCTAACATGTACAGATGTAAACATACTGCTGCTAACATGTACAGATGCTAACATATAACTACATATCGCTTACGATAGAATACACAGTACTTTATACTTGCCTCTTATTTTGCCAAATGTAATATGTGTATACTTCTTTACTATTATTATGTTAAAGATAGAGATTTTATACTTGTTTCGTTGATGCTAGAGCTAGATATTTTATATTTTAAGTAGTATAGTTATTCACTAATCTCTTGCTGTGTGCTCCTCATTCCTACTGTTCTGTAACTTGTGATGCAACACTGAAATTTCCCTGCTGTGGAACATATAAAGGATCTCTTCATCTTCATCTTAATCTACATGT
Source organism: Knipowitschia caucasica (assembly GCA_964034765.1). NCBI lineage: Eukaryota > Metazoa > Chordata > Actinopteri > Gobiiformes > Gobiidae > Knipowitschia > Knipowitschia caucasica. Next base: position 20,882,677 of record OZ035837.1, on the reverse strand, counting down.
GCAGCACATAAAGTTGAAACGAGATACTTTCCAGACAAGGTGCGTGCTCGTTTCCAACACATGACAGATGAGAGCATCCCAGTACATCCCAGGCTCTGCTCTCATCCTCTGCTGCACTTAGTAACCCAGAATGCATTTGTGTATGTGCGACCTTGGAGCGCATGATTGTTAGTCACCATCGTTGTCTCTCACTCATTTCAGATGCAGCGTTTGTCCACGAGCACGTAGGCAGAGAGTGTCTTCTCATGTTCCCAGTTGGTGAAGATTATGCTCAGTGTCATGGAAGACTTAGAAGAGAGGCTAAATGCTATCATGCGTCGCCTGCTTGTTGAACCTCCAAATGTGAATTAGAACGTGGCTGTATGAGCGCCTGTAGTGCTCTATGTTTGAGGATTTGTATTCTCTTTGATTAACATGCACCAATGTGAAGAGTCGAGATGAGACTGATGTGTGTATCTTCCACAGACTGTATATAGATGGACCCCCAAGCTAACCCCCAAGCTAATGCATGTCCAACTCAGGCTATAGCGCAAAATCTGGCCCGCAAGACTATTTTTAGTGGCACCTATTTTCTCAGGATAACAACCACATTTAATTTTGAATGCCGGTCGGAACAGGGCCTTTCTGAGTGGAGTTTGCATGTTCTCCCTGTGTCTGCGTAGGTTTCCTCTGTGTGCTCCGGTTTCCCCTACCACCAAAAATATGTACAATAGTTCTGGCACTCTCTCTGTGGAGTGAGAGACAAATGCCTGCAATTGTAAAGCGCTTTCTGACTGGTTTGTGAAAGGCGCTATAAGAAAATAAAGATTAATTACTTACTTATTCTAAAACATTAGGCAAACACATCATTAGAAGGGAAAAAGGAAAACATAAATCATTGCATTTATATTATATTTATATTTGGTCGAGTTTTGGTTAAATCTAAAGAATAAACACATTTTGTTTTTAGAAAAATCCAACCATAAAATAATAGCGACCCCTGACCAAAATGACACCTCTGCCTTAGCTCAATGAGGCCCAATTGGGAAGTGCTCATGAACGAAGTTTTGCTCCAACTCGCTTGTCTTAATTTTGATATTGTCTTTCAATCAATCAAGCCTTATTTTTTCATGTCTGTGTGAATCCAGATATGAGCCATATAAGGATTGACCATTCATGCGCAGGGGAAAGATAAGATAAGAATTCCTTTATTAGTCCCACAGTGGGGAAATTTCAATGTTGCAGCGCACATAGAACAGTAGTAAGAGCACGCAGGGAGCACACACCATATATACAAAATAAGTAATAGCTATGTTTCTTAGCTAACATAACTATATATACATAATATATATGCAGAGTTATATACTGAACAGTTATATAGCGCAGGATGATAAGTAGATGAGGTAAAGTGACATTGTTCAGTGACATTCTGAAGTTGCAGTATTGCACATTGCACATGATTTAAGAATTTACTAATTTACAGATGAATGAAATTTACAGGCTCAGCTGTTTATATTGTACAGTCTGACAGCAGCAGGAAGGAAGGACCTACGGAACCTCTCCTTCACACAGCAAGGGTGAATAAGTCTGACACTAAAGCAGACCACACCGTACAAGATGGCTGATGCCACCACAGAGTCATGGACTCCTGTTTACCTTAGCAACCATCTTAACAAAAATACACAGCGTGTATGCCAACGCGTCGAAACAAAGGCCTATATATAAGGGCGTGCTAATGTTCAAATTAGCTTCTTTCGCATTTGGTAAGCACCAGGATAACATCAGCACTCAATTAGTCCACCCATATTATATACGTACGGCCCGTGAACAAATCGCATGGCGCTGGATTAAGTGCAGTTTGTAAATGTTTAGTACTGGATGTTGGCCAATTGCAGCAATGGTATCGTGGAATAGGGGTGGCATTAAACAGCACTTGCACTTTTTTTTTTTTTAGTAACCTGCACTTTTAATTTGAACTATATATTATTATGCAAGTTATCGCATGGGGCTAAATCTGGTGCAGCCATCAACTGCACATTGTTCTAAACTAAACTGCAGACTTAAATTAATAATTATTCCTTCTCTCTTTTGGGCAGATCACAAGGAAAAGCAGACCTGGTGTCATTATATCTTTTTTGGTTTATTTGTTAACTTATTTCATTTGTTGACCTCTTTGTTGACCTGTACATACACAGGTGTTACCCGGAACATTAGTATATCGTTTAAAATGTCAAGTATTTCTGTAATTTCATCAGATATTCATATTGTGAGTTGAAACACAGAAGTGAATGGAATAAGTAAATTTTTAACGATAGTCTACTTTTGTAAGGTGTCACTTGTATGTTTATGTGTTTGTATTTGTGTCATGTCATTTTCTACCCCTTTATTTTTCCATTTCTGGGTCGGGGGGGTTGCAATTAGAGCTGCCACCCAAGTCTCAATGCACCAGTCCCTCGCTGATCCTCCTGCAGGTGGTGAGTCCACGGGATGATGGCTTCTCCGTGATCAAAGACAAGGCCTTGGTCTTTCAGCAGGGGCTTCAGGCAATGTGGGGTTAAGTGTCTTGCTCAGGGACACAACAGCAGACATCAGTGGGAGCAGATGACATGGGTCATGGTGGATTCAAACCCACGATCATTAGTTCCAAAGACCTAATGGTCATGGGTTCAGATCCACCATGAGACCGTTAATTCATTCAAGAAGGGCTAGCCTGAATCTTGTTTTGGATTGTGCATACATGTGTGCAATACTATGCAATATTGAGTTCAACTTATTTAACTATTTGTCCGTGAAGCTTGGACACTGCTCCCAGGACACTGAGAAGTCTCTGAGATGAGGTGTTACATGATGTTTCTCAGAGTCTATTGTACAGAATATTACACTAACACCTCAGCGCTGGAGGAGTTGGGGGGGGGGGGGGACCACACAGGAGGTGGAGTGACAACGTGAGAGGCTGGACAGACAGATCTATCACTGCCTGCATCCAAGTCCAAGGACAGGGAAAGATTGAGAAAGATTGTGCTGGCTGCTTCCACACAAGACAAAAATGGACAAGGAGTTTTGTTTTGTCACAAATTCTCTGGTAATGATGAAGGACGACATTAGAGATTCCACCTTCTGCACAGAATGCATATGAGTACAATAAACAGATGTCTTGAAGATCCAGATCTAGAGATGGGTGCCCAGGCGATGTGTGTGGTCCACTACTCCAGATAAGATTCTCCAGTCTAGATAGATAGATAGAATTCAGGTATCCAGTAGCAACAACATTTAAAAAAATGTCATTCTAAATAGCTAACAATAGTAATAATCAGCAACAGCCTTTCAGGTCACAGCAGCAGAGATGGAGCCGCTTGGTTCAGACCATTTTCTCTGTTCTAGTCCAAAGTAAAATGCTAAATGCTTCATTAGCATTTTTCAAAAAGTTAGCATTCCTCCAGTTGATTTTTGCCTGATCCGCTTGGTTCGGACCATGAATCCTCTCCACTCCGGTCTGGACCATTGCATAACCATAAACACTATTGGTGCAACATCTCAGGTAGAAAAAAATCAATAAAAATAAAAATTGTAAAACACAAGACAACAACTGTTTCAGAGCTACTTAGAACTTGCAGCCGTTTTCAGTGCATTGAAAAGACTCCAGGGGTCAAATACAGAGGACATTATTCTTTGTGGTTTGTATTTACTACACAAACCACGCAACTCCAAACTAAACAACACAAGAGTCAAAGGGCCTTCATTATTGCTTAAATGTGAGTGAGAGTTAGACGCAAATGAAACGGCATTGACAAGACCGAATTATAATATATAAATGAGTTTTGGGATACATACTTGTGCATTCATAGCTTCTCACTGCCTGATTTGAGTTTTATGTTACTCTTGAGGGGAGTTAATTATCAATCTGAGATAAAAGGGGATTAGGGAAAAGGCAAAACCTTCAGAAGAATAAATCAATCACTGATTGGACAAAGCATCTCATCAGAGGAGTGCGCAGAGGAACACATCCATCCAGCAGAGACAAGTGGGTCGTCACAAGTAAGTAAGTAATCTTTATTTACATAACGTCTTTCACAGACCGGAGTCACAAAACGCTTTATAATTGAGAGCCTTTGTCTCTCACTCCACAGATGGGAGTAAGGTCAGACCATCCTATGAAGAAACATATTTCTCTTCAAATTTATGGAAAGCCAGGCGGGCATGTTTTGACAAAATCAACAATTCTTTTTCTCCTTCTCTGCGTGTGCACTGCCATATGCTTTAGGTTAGGGGCAGATGACATCGGGCAAGCACAGTTAGGATCCTTGTGTTATTATCATTTTATATATTTGTACTCTTTTTACCATTATACATTGTTTAAGAACTTATTATTTTGTATCTATTAACCCTTTAACCACCAGATTGTTATTCTCTCAGAAATTGTATGTGAAACATGTGTGAGGATTAGATACAATACAATACAATACAATGTATTCTTGTATAGCCCTAGGTCACAACAGAAGTCATCTCAGAGGACTTAACAAAACCATTGAAATCACCAACACAGATCAGAGAATCAACAGTTAAAACACATGAAAAATATAAAGCACACACAGAAGAAAATGCCCATACATGTTGTAGAATGCTAAAGTGTCCTGATCATCACCAATCCTTTCTGTTGGACACTAACTGTCCAACAAGACCCTCCTGCATCGACAAGGAAAAACTCTTAAAAAACCCAGTGGGAAAAAGTGAGAAACCTTGGGGAGAACTAGGGAAACCCACAGGGAGGGAGACCCATATGAGAAAGGGATCCGCTCCTCCGGACGGACAGACTAATGATCTAGGACCTGAGCTAGCTACAGAACGTGGACCAGTGGCCGCTGAACGTGGACAGGTCCGGTGCAGGACTGAAGCGCTCCCAGGCGGATAGCTATTTGGCCTCCGTGCAGGCCAACTGCAAGACAATACAAGGACTATCCATGTTTTGACTATGATGTGCTCTGTCTCTGTGTGACACGTACGTCTTTCCATGTGTGACGTAACAATGACTATATAAACTGTGTACTGGCTTTGCTCTGGATGAAAGAACTGAGAGAAAGAAACATCAGAAACCACTGGAACTTGAGAGAAACCAAAATAAACTTCCAGAGTTTGGCGCACCACGATCCGTCTCTGTCTGGTTCATTCTTGACAGATTGTAACTTCATAAGAGATAGTGGACTACTAAATTCAATTACAGACATAAATAAAAGACAAATATTGAATAATGTATTGAAACAGTTGTGGAATGCCAAGTCCTGGATACATTCTGCTGCATTGGCGCATTAAGGGGGAACTCTTTTTAATCTTCTTTAGGAACGCTTTATTATTATTCATAGTGCTTTGTTTTATATTTAATTAATCAAATATACTCTGGTTCAAGACAACTCCTCATGCTCATTCCTTAAACACAGTCCATCGTGATTTTTTTTTTACTTGATTCATTACCATATCATAAACTCTCTAAACACGACAGAGATTTACATATGAGTAAAGTGGAACATATACGTCTATAAATCCTTGTTGTGTTTTGCTGAAAAAGCCGTTCTTCGCACAATAAAACGTACACATCCACGGCTATTTTTATCTTAAAACATTTAGCCAGCTGCTCAGTCCGCTCATTACCCTGGAACCACGACAAATGCTAATTTATGCAAGCATAGTAGTGTAATGGGGGTAGTCCGCTCCAGTCCAGTGCGAGCTGTGAAGGCATCCAGGCAGGGTGAGAGGAAACACATAGGCAGAGGGTCTTTGATAAAGGCCACGGGCGACGTCCCTGATGCAATCCCCTCCTGTGCCGCCTCTATAAGTGCACAAGATGATGGATACGGCCACATCCCGACACAGTGGTAAACAATGATACTTGACATCTTTCCACATGAGTGCCACTGCATCAGCTGCAGAAGGGCAGAGCACACAGAGAAAGCCTCCGTCTTGACTATAGCAAAAAAAAAAAAAAAAAAAATAGTTCAACCTGGAGGTGGGAAGTTCAGGGCTGAGATCACCAGGATCTCGGTGGAAAATGTGCTTGCTAAAACGTGAAAATGCCAGGAATGTTTTATTACAAACAATTCAGTTGCAAAGTGGTGTTTAATAGTGTGGAAATAGAAATATAGATAAATTACAAAAATGAGTAGCTGTCATGTATTGGGTGAGATTGGAGTGGAATTACTTATTAAAGGTAAGAGAGAGAGAAAGAGAGGGAGATAAAGAGATGGAGACCGACAATAGACAATAGTAAAAATGTTGAAATCATAAATAGTCATCACAATCGAATATTTCAGAACAGCATGTATCAACCTAAGGCTAACCTTGTTCTTTAAACCTTGTTCTTTAAACCTTGTTCTTTAAACCTTGTTCTTTAATTAGATTAATTGTTTAGATTCGTATTCGGTTCCATAGTAAATATGTCAATAAAAATCCACAAAGTTTGAAAAAATATACATATACAGTACGTATGTCGGGTTTGGTAGTTCAACACTAATTAAGTGCAGGTGGAACTGGTAAAATCCTTCAAAATGTCATTTACTTCTGTTATTCAACTTAAATGATGAAACCAATGTATCTCTGTGGTTGGTCTCTGCTCTCGCCTTACAGATGGAGGAGACTTCTTTACAGACTGGTGTGAGGACAGAGACATGAAAAGACATGGACTCACAGTGGCCTGGTCCCACCAAAATACTCACTGGGCCTGGTCCCACCAAAATACTCACAGTGGCCTGGGCCCACCACAGACTCACAGTGGCCTGGTCCCGCCAGAAACTCACAGTGGTCTTGTCCCACAGACTCACAGTGGCCGGGTCAATCTACAGACTCACAGTGACTTGGTCCCTAGACTCACAGTGGCCTGGTCCCGCCACAGACTCACAGTGGCCTGGTCCCGCCACAGCCTCACAGTGGCCTGGTCCCTCCATAGACCCACAGTGGCCTGGTCTCTCCACAGCCTCACAGTGGCCTGGTCCCTCCACAGACTCACAGTGGCCTGGTGTCTCCACAGACTCACAGTGGCCTGGTCTCTCCACAGCCTCACAGTGGCCTGGTCCCTCCACCTCCACAGCCTCACAGTGGCCTGGTCTCTCCACAGCCTCACAGTGGCCTGGTCCCTCCACAACCTCACAGTGGCCTGGTCTCTCCTATGTCAATGTCTTCAGACTCCTGCTCCGGATGCCCAGGCAGTACAGTGCCAGTGAATGCTTGTGAGTGTTTACATTCACACCTGTGAGGCTCTGATACAAAATCTAACCTTTCGTTTCAAGGAGCGTCTGGAGGTGTCTGAAAACACCATTATTCAGACTCTGACTCTAACTGTAATATAAGCTCAAGTCGCTACAGCTCCTCTCTGAGAAAGCACTGCGCAGAAACACTATATAGAACTTCTTGGACTGACTGTACACATTGTAATGAACTGTCTCTTTTTGTATTCCTTTTCCTTCTGAAATAACTTCTAATTATAATAATGACTTTTTACACACAAAGTGACTTGTCAAGCCTATAATGGCTTACTGTACATTATTATCTTTCCACAAGCTGTGAGCCATGATAATGATCAACATAAGAAATAAAACCTTGATCTCACTTTGCATTTATAGAGTCTGCCATTAGTTTAACATCTAGACTTTCACCTATATATTATATATTTTTCTGGTAGAGTATCACCCATGTGTTTTGGCATATTAAATACAGTATATATCCTTTGCATTTACATATGTCAAGTTGGTGTGTGTCACTTACTATAGGACTGAGACCTTTGCACAGGTCTGGAGGAGCCTACATCTTCCCTCTGAGCATTACACCAAATGTTAGGTCTCACTGTGTTTTTGTTCATAAAGGCCACAGTCCAAACACAATGAGTCAGAGCGTGCATGACTGATTTACTAATTAACTGTAATAAAGCAGAGCTTCACCTCGGCACAAGGATTTTCATTTGGACAGAGCTGAGCGTGGAGGGTGCTCTTACGTGTGTCCACGCACACACACAACAGAAAATGACATGTCCATAGAAGGGATGGAGTAATAACCTCCTCCTCCTCTCTCTTGCAGTATTGGCCCTATACAGTACATTATAGTGAACATATAGTAAGAAAGCCAAAAGTCTGCAGTACAAATTATCTGAATGTGTTTAGTCGTAAAAGAATATCATATCTGCTCGTCAGACACTCGACCATAATTGTAAGGGAGCTCTAACTAATTCAACTCAATTTATTCTGGTATAGCAGTAAATCACAATTGTAGTTATCTAAAAGGACTTTACAAAAAGTGTATTTAATATGCTGCTATCCAGAATATATAACTACAATATGTGTTTATAATATTTCGGGTGTTCATTTTGACATGTTCAGATGAATTATGTTAAAAAACGGCTTTGAAGTGGCACCTTTTCACTTCCACATAGAAACGCTAGGGGGCGCCAAAATGGCGGCGATGACGTAGGAGAAGGACCTCTCACAGCAGAGGACAGCAGCTGGAAACTGTAGGAGGTTTCACTGTCATCTGAACAAGGTACAGTATAAACATATTTTCATCCGTTTTGTACATAATAGTGTGCAACTCTTTTAACCTTTTAGCCTTATTTGTGAGATTCAAGCTAATTAGTGTTGGGCAAGTTAGCTAACTCTACTTGATATCATAAAACATGCTAACAAGGCTAATATTCGTTTTTACATTATGCCAGTCTCACTTTGGTTGCCTTAGATTTATTTACCACAATGTACATTGTAATATCCATAAATGCTAACACCTATTAACGGTTTAATTAGCATTTTTATCAATGATTGTATCACATGTAGTCTATGTTTTCAACTTCTGCAGCTTTTTGTTCATAAAAGTAAAATATTTATTTAATTCAAGTTATTTTGATTAGCATTTTTGAACCATTGTAAAACCCAGGGGGAAAAAGTGAGAATCCTTGGAGAGGTCCACATTGAGAGAGGGATCCGCTCCCATGGATGGACGGGCTGTAGATCCAGGAGGTCAGGGGTCCCATCAATCCTTCATGAAACAGACAATGGGACAGCAGGTGAGTAGCAATGAGGAGACTACAGCCAAAGTCATAATGATGACAGATAAAGTAGGAGGGAGAAGAGGATATCAGTTCTTACTGAGTGCTGGATCTACAGCCCGTCCGTCTGTGGGAGAGGATCCCTCTCTCAATGTGGGCCACCTTGAGGTTTCTCACTGTATTCCCACTGTTTTTGTTTTATGCCAATGCAGGAGGGTGTAAGTACAGTGATGATCTGGGACATTTATGGGTATTCATGAACATGTATGTGGTCATTCCACTATGGATCAATGACCAATATGTGTGTTATTATTGTATTTCTGTGTTTGAACTGCTTGATTCTCTGATCTGATGTTGGTAAATTGACAACTTTGAGACGACTTTTGTGATTTAGAGCTTTTCAAAAATAAAATAAATTGGATGGAATTGAACCAGTACAGTAGCCATACTGTTTTTATTTTATTTTTTTCTTATTACAGCTCTATATACAAAGATATATGTGTGTGCATTACATTTTAGATGTCATAGTTGATAAACAAGAAGTATGAAAACTACTTTATGTGGCAAGCTGGACTTGGCCACTATATTTGTGTCCACTAGAGGGCGCATAAACGCATAAATAGCCTAGAGTTACGTCTTTGATTACCTCTGCACTCTCCTGTGTTTTGTTGCCTGCCTCCTCCTGCTCCAGGTAGTAGAGTTCTAGTGTTCCTTTTAATATTTGTAAGTTGCAGCCACTAATGTTAAATTGTTGTTGTAGTGCCGCGGTGTGGCATTGTGCTCCGCGAGTCCTGCTTTTATATGGCTATGCTGTTCTGTCGCTTTGGCGTCTGGCCACCCTCGTTGCTGGGGCCCGAGTGTGTCGTAGCCGGCTGTGGGTCTGGGCCTTTAAACCGTCACCCGCCGAAGGTGCGCGCTCAGCATTTGCCAGCATTTGACAGTATTGTGGTGGATCATAAGTTAACTTGACTAATTCGTAGGCTAGGGACTGGCAACATCGCGGCCCACCGCTGTTTCTCCTGCTTTCACCTGTTGCTCTCCCTGTTCCGTGTTTCTTTAGTGTGTATACCTGTGCTCCTGAGTCCATCGTGACAGGAAGATACACATTCAGAACTACGAACTGAACTATACATCAAAACACAATGAAATAAATCAAGTAAGGGATAACGTATAGTACGCAGGTCATTATCGGAAAATAAGTACCGACAGGGCAAAGCGGATCCCGACGCGCAAAAAATAAGAAAGAAAATAAAATAGTTCCCAAAGGCTTTCGCGTGGCTATGCTAGCAACAGTTAGGCAATCAACTTCCAAACTAGAACTCTCTGGAACTGCATGAAAACTGAACAAAGAATTGTGAACATCAGCGGTGAGTGACCCAAACATAAACCTAACCTAAATCCATAATTCGATCTTCTGCAAATGTGTCCTAAAATGTGCCGGTATTTACTTCCGGGTTTTTCGGGATCACATTTTCTCGCATTACATCAGTGTTTTTGTCATGAAAACGTAAACGGAAAATTCTGAAAACTTCCGTGCACTTTGATTAACAATGTATATGTATAATGTACTCCACGATTAACATTTAATTGCATTGATTGATTGGCATTTGCGTTTAATGAGCGTGGCTAGCTCCGGAGTGGCTGGAACTACGTCCGGGTTTTTCATGATCGCTTTTTGACGCAGATAGTATTTTTGTCATGAAGACAAGAGCAGTAAATTCTGAAAACCTCTGTGCACGTGTGTGAAGAATGTATATGTATAAGTATTCTCCGATTAACATTTAAGTGTGTTGATTGATTGGTATTTGCGTTTATTGAGCGTGGCTAGATCCGGAGTGGCCGGAACTACTTGCGGAGTTATCCACGCATTTGAAATACAAGCAGAGAGAGCGTTGCCATGGGCAGCGGTCATTATTGTTTTGAGAGGTCCGTTATAAAAAATAATGACCGGTAGAACGTTTTGAAATTACATTCAAATCAATGGAGCATTCTACTGCTGCTGTGAGGAGCTGTATAATAAAGTGACTTAATGTCTGCCTATGCCTCTTCAATGATTTAACAAACCTGTGCGCCATAGAGGGATTTTTATTTTATTTTGGGCAGGCGTTGCTGGTCTTTTTCTTTTCTTTACTTGTTTTATTTGTTAGGAGTGCATAATCGCCTCTACATGCCACATTTATATTTCAAGTTTTTTTTTTTTTTACTTTATATCTCTTACACAATGAAGATGTAACAAATTCTTATTAAATGTGTCTTTGTTTGTTTGGGTCGGTTCGTCTTGTTGCCAGTTTCAGGTACTGGTGCTTAATCACTTCTGTCTAATGCCCTGATGAAACATGTTGTACAGTATATGAACACGCCAGCTCTGTAACAAATTCAAAACTGTATTTTCACTACACTTTACAAATAGAAAAACTTTATAAATTTGTCTCTATTAATTTACTATACTTTTGAGTTACCACTGTGCTTTTATACTGAATAATAAATGCAGACCTGACTCTCTGGACCATTCACAAGACACGGGGAAGCCTCAATCTAGGAAACACCCTACAGGGAAGACTCAGGAATCTCCTCAGATGAGAAGGGCAATGGCGCTGTCAGGCCGCGTAAGTGTACGGCTGGATACTGTCATTTATCATTCAATAACACCAGCGAGCGGAACTCCCATAGCAACCTACATAGTGTGTCAACTGAGACATGTGAGCTCAGGTGAATGGTGTATTGCATGTGCATCTATAATATTCACCAGTATGACAAATTTAAAAAAAAATGTGTTAAAAAATACATTAAGTAGCAATAAGGAAGATCATTAAATGGCCCTAATATGTCAAAAGGCATTAATAAACCATGCTCTTTTCCAATACTTCTTTAACTGAAAACAGTAGTACAGCCAAGATATTTGAATTTTGAAATTAGTTTTTCAGCCTGTAGATCTTGTTATTGTTTTCATTTTGATGTCCCGCCCTCCACTGTTTTACCAATCAGAAAGTCTGTGATCCAGGTGCCAGAACTCACGTCGAGCTGAGTATTGGGAACTCACTGGTAAAGTAACATGTGGCCACAGAACTAAAAAAGATCTTGTTATGATTCTCAAATCATTAGTAACAAAACATGGAATAAAACAAGGATTTCTATCGAGGCCTTTGTGAAAAAAGTGTTGTTGACAAAACTCTTTTCTATTCACATATTATGGTCCCAGCTGGATTTGTGTTCATATCTGGCAACCTGAGTCAGGGAGCATGGGAGAGGTTGCAGTACTACTTTTGCTCCTTTAAATAAGCTGCTTAAAATATCTGTATTCTTAATAGCAGGTCTATCCAATGTCATACTGTATATCTGAGTGTATTTTATTGATTGTTTTAATTTGATTCCAAGAGATCTATAGGAATGTATTGGTTACCATAGATATAGAAAATAAGCTAATACATACAATAATACAGTATTTAAGACCCATGTACTGCATGACCCTTGAGTGTTTTATTCCCAGTTTGTCTACACTGCAACAGATTTTTTAATCATGCCGGCCACTTCCTCGAATATAGGTGTAGTCTGCACAACCTAAAACACAATTTATGTCTGCATTGTAAGATATTGACATTTTACATATAATTAATGATGTACGTAATGTAAATGAAATTGGTAGCTTTATTATTAGATTTGAGGATCATTTTGTGTGCATGTGAGGCTCTGGCACAGGCTGCCTATGGTTTGACTCTAATGGAACCTGTCTGTTGTAAAGTGTGATATAATGCTCCTCACAGTAGATTTAGGGGACTGCCTGTCACGCCCACTTCGCCTGAGCAGCATCCTCACGCTCATCATCATGAATATTCCAGAACACAACAAACTTAAAGCTCCTGATTGGACAAACTTTGTGCATTAGAGAAGTAACAGCAGCACCTTGGAGCATCTGGCGTGTGAACCTGCGCACGCTCCGCTGGGAGAGGCTCTCTTCATGTCAGGTGGAATACGATCACTTTGAACTTTCAGCTGCGTTTATGGGCTACATTTGGAATCGGCGCCTTGGCATTTAACCTGTGATGTTACAAAAGATTATCAACGCGTTTTACTAAGCTCGATTGGTTTTCTCATTGAATAATGGACAGTGGGAGAGCCTGCAAAGACGCGTCTGCAAGGTTGAAATATTGATGTGGGATTTACTATTTAAACCGGGTGCTTATTTCGTAGGTAGGTCAAACATCTTTTTGGCTTTTCTATCTCTGCGCGTCGCTCCAATGAGCTGATTTTTGTGCCTGAGATGACTTGACATCCTCCCGACCGCCACCAACACCAGCGTGTGTGTGTGTGTGTGTGCATGTGTGTGCGTACTCAGAGGCGGGGAGACGGCGTGAGGAGGAGAGAAGAGGGAGAGAAGAGGGAGGAACTTTGTTACCAGGCTTCGCGCTGTGTTTCCTCCGGCAGTGCGCGCTCAAAGCAGACGCGTTTGGCAGTTATTGTTGATCAGCGCTTCTTTTCATCCCAGGCGATGCCTTATAGAGCTTCCATTTGGAGGAAATAAGCTGTGTTTATCAAGGAGTGTGAGGTATGTATCCTATGTGTGTGCTTGTGTTGCATGAGTTGGAATGATGTACGTGATTGTTTGTGACGGGGGAAGACGTAGAGTAAAGTCCTCCCATGGCATGGCAGCATGTTGACTCAGTTATTTTAGTGCGTTGACCTTGCTTCTTCTGTTATTTGCATAGCTTGGAGGAACTACTTTTTTATAGCCTGTTTTGTGTTTGAAATCAGCAGCCAGAAGTTACCTGTGGGAAACGAGCATCCAAGCATTACTTAGGGCTGCCTCTTCAACACATTGCCTCCTCTTGTTCTCGAGTTGCCTATTTTAACACTTATTCTGTCTTTTATTCTTAGATGACACTGTGGATGCCTTATCAGAATCCTGTGCTCTGAGTTTGGAAGTCAGACCAGCTGTAAAATGCCTCTTTGGATTTGGTATGTGCTCTTAAGTTCTGCATCAACCTGCTCGGCTCAGATGTTTGCCACGTATGGGGAGATATGTCAAAGACTGTGTGGCTGCGATGAAAAAGATGGGATACTAACTGTGAGCTGTGAAAGCAGAGGAATCACAGCCATCTCAGACATAAGCCCACCGTTTTACCCTCTCTATCACCTCCTACTCAATGGGAACCAACTCCATAAGCTCTCCGCCGACGACTTTGTTGACTATAGAGGATTGACAATTTTACATCTGGGGAATAATGACATCTTGGAGGTGGAGGCGGGAGCGTTTAATGGGCTTCAGGGATTACGACGATTGCATCTTAACAACAACAAGATTGACTCCTTGAGGGAAGAGCTTTTCTTTGGCCTGGAAAGTCTGGAGTACCTGCAAATTGATTATAATTACATAACTCTAGTGGCACCGAACACCTTCCACAGACTCAGACATCTGGAGGTGCTAATCCTAAACGACAACCTCATCTCCAGCTTGCCCATCAACGTTTTCCAGTATGTTCCGCTGACCCATTTGGACTTGAGGGGCAATCAACTCAAAGTGCTTCCTTACACCGGTCTACTGGAGCACATGAACAGTGTGGTGGAGCTGCAGCTGGAGGAGAACCCCTGGAACTGCTCTTGTGAACTTATCGCTCTCAAAACTTGGCTGGAGAGCATTTCGTACGCAGCTTTAGTTGGGGACGTGGTTTGTGAGTTTCCGTTTCGCCTTCACGGGAGAGATCTTGACGAGGTCTCGAAACAGGAGTTGTGCCCGAGGAGAGCAATTGCTGAATATGAGATGCCGCCCTTGCCTCATTTGAGCACTGATGCATACTATAGGACTACTTCGCCGCTAGTCACATCCTCCCTAACATCATCTGGGATTGCGCGCTCATCCTTAAGACCCACCAAGGGGCCACGCCAGTCAGGCAAATTAAAAACAAGGCCAACTGCTCGTGTTCCGTCAAACAAACCGCAAAACTATGGCCAGATTGTTTCATATCAGACAAAATCACCTGTGCCTTTAGACTGCCCCACAGCCTGCACATGTAACCTTCAAATATCAGACCTGGGCCTAAATGTGAACTGCCAGGAACGAAAGATAGAGCTGATATCAGACTTAGAGCCCAAACCATATAATCCCAAAAAGATGTATCTGACTGGGAACTATATCACTGAGGTGCAGCAGTCTGACTTTATTGAGGCAACAGGACTAGACTTACTTCATCTTGGTAACAATAGAATAGCACATATACAAGCTAGAGCTTTTGGAGACCTAATCAATCTGAGAAGACTTTACTTGAACGGGAACTTGATAGACCGCCTCACCGCTGACATATTGTACGGTTTAGAGAGCTTGCAATTCTTGTATCTTGAGTACAATGTCATAAAGGAGGTCACGTCTGACGCATTTCAGTATGTGCCAAAACTCCAGCTCCTATTCCTAAATAACAACCTCTTAAAGACCTTA
This sequence comes from Knipowitschia caucasica, assembly GCA_964034765.1. Taxonomy (NCBI): domain Eukaryota; kingdom Metazoa; phylum Chordata; class Actinopteri; order Gobiiformes; family Gobiidae; genus Knipowitschia; species Knipowitschia caucasica. Next base: position 20,867,255 of record OZ035837.1, on the reverse strand, counting down.
CCAGCAGGAGCGTTTTATGGCCTCACATTAGCTCGCCTTAATCTGCGTAACAACCACTTGCGATATGTGCCAGTCAGCGGCGTCCTGGATCAGCTTACAGCCCTGGTGCAAGTGGACTTGTTTGAGAATCCCTGGGATTGCTCTTGTAGCATTCTGGAGCTGAAGTCGTGGCTGGAGCAGCTTAGCACAGGCACGGTTGTAAACAACGTCATCTGTGGCTCTCCAAAGAAGCTGGCGGGGGAGGACATGAGATACATTAAGGCTTCCCATTTCTGCCCTAATAACTCCAAGGTGCTGGCTTCCATGATCCCACCATCGGAAGAGTCATTTCCAGGAAGTACCGTCACCATAGAAACATCTTTAGATTCGGACATGCACAACAACGCCATTCCGCTGTCCGTCATGATTCTCGCACTTCTTCTCATATTTATAATGTCAGTTTTTGTGGCTGCCGGTCTGTTCGTCACCATGAAAAAACGTAAACAGAAAAACCAACATGTGCAGAATGACTCTATGAATGCATGCATCAGTTCGCTCAACATGGAATACGGACTGTATAAAAAGGGGACTATTCCCAAAGTGCGGACCTCTGCAGGGCACGTTTACGAGTACATCCCACCCCCAGCGGAGCCTGCTAGCCGGACAACTGCCCAAACCCCAACTGACCACAAATCCGTAGATGGATATCGAGACTTTGACGAGATAAGTGGGCCGTTTTTGGGTAATTCAGACGAGGAAGCTGCCAGTAACGTTTTAAGTTCAGAGTACAGCGCGACCACTCCAGAACTTCTGAACAAGCCAACCACTCCTCATCGAGACGAGCCGTGTTTCTACCGGAACGCACACAATCCCGACAAGCGATATTGCAATACATTACCGTGTAAGCACGCAACGCACTCAAGTCAGTACTCTTCAGCAGACTTTGAAAACAGGCAACAATACGCACCACCGGATCGAATACAGCAGACAATTTTGTATTGTACAGCTCCAAGTACTGTTTACGTAGAACCCAACCGGAGCGAGTATTGGGAACTAAAGGCAAAACTTCATATTGATCCAGATTACTTAGAAGTTCTGGAAAAGCGAACTACTTTTACACAGTTTTGAAAGGAAGAAGTATTACGGACTCAAAGATAATTGTGTTTATATCTTCTCTCTGCTGTTGCACATTTGTCAGCTGTACATGGTTTTACAAAAGGGACTCTACTTGTTTTAAAGTATCACTTCACACTCTGTCCCCGTGGTACTTAGCAGTTAAAATATGTGTAAATACGATTATGAGCAGGCTCGCACACATTCAGGGCTGCTATGATTCACTCTCATAGAGAAAATAAAATCTATCCTGGAGCAGTTTCGTTGACGACAATGGGAGACTAAGCTTTTAGGCCTAAATTAGCTGCGTTTTAGAATGATGGGTTAATGAGGTGTGCAGCAATGTTCTCAGTCCAAAAATATTCAATGCCTTTTTGTGTTGCAGGGATATCAATGTCTCCCAGTTGTACATTTTTGCATTGATCTGTAATGAAGCTAAATCCAATCAGGGTAAGTGATGCCAGATGTCAGTGACTAAATGGAAGTCATAAATTTGCACAAGGTTTTACAAGTGTCTGTGTGTGAAAGGGAGGTCTTCATTTCAGATAAATACATCTGCCCCATGGTTATTTTTGTCACACTGTTTAAGTAGATTTGTCTTTTACTTATCACATTATACAGATATAATATTTTACAGTTCTATACTATTTATGTTTAAAGATATTCTGTTGTCCCACTAAATTGTTTCTATAAGGGCACAAAAATGTACATTCAAAACCATATTTTTAATGAAATTGTATCCCAAGGTTTCTCTCATATATACGTGATTATAAAAAATCAAAATCAAATGCATTGCTGGGCAGATGCAATCACAATTTAAATTTAGCTGGGTTAAACATGTTCTCAAATTCCTGTTTTTGTGTCTCAACAAAAAAGGAAATTAGTTCAAACTATGCAGCCCGACTTTGAATATTAATGTGTTGACAAATTAAGCAGCGCACTGGATATTCTAAATGTGTACATCCTCATGGCCTTGTGCCGGTGATTGTACTAAAATGAGTTCATTCCATGTCCACTGCTCCTGCCCGATGATTGGTTATGTTTATTCAACTGTGACAAGAGCTGAGAAAATGTACTCTCATCCACAGAGAGAAGACTAAGACATTGTATAGAATTGAACCAAATTGTGATGGTTGACCAGGCTCTGTTAAAACTGATTAATACTGTGTACTACTGTATATCCATTGTACAGGGCTTAGCATAATATTAACAGAATACTTGTGTTGATGTGAAAGAAACTAGCACAATTATGCACATTTCTTTATATTGTGTTCTTTAGCCGATTGTCCTTTGTTCATAATTTATTTCAAATTAAACCACATCCACTAAGGTCTTTTCATTAAAAAATGCACTATAGTGACTTTTAAAGGTCAGTTATGATGTCAGTGTTTTCTAAATTCACAGCCATAAACTAAAGGTTTAAAAAATGCAAAAATGCAAATGCTTTCCCTATGCATACATTACATGGCAAACACACGCACAATCCGTTTGAAGAGACCACCTCTTACTTCTTTGGGCACATGCGTCTCCATATTGATTAATATTAAACAGTATTAACATGTAGTATTCATGCCCCATATGTGGGACCCAGAACACATCAATATTCACAGGTATGTTGATCATTCCTATGTAAACTACTTCAATTACTGCCTTCATTGGTCTGGGAGAGAGTGTTTTTTTGGAGTTTTATGGATCACGGATGAATATGACAGTTCTGAGAATAATTGCGCACGAGGATTGTCAGTGTGAATTGGAAACACTCCCAGGCAAAGAGAGAGACATCCTTTATAATCACTCAACTTCCACCCCGGATCGATAAAGCAAGTCAATAAACGTGAGGGTTCAGAAGGAAGGGTGTAACCACAGTGTGCGATGGTCAACCTCTGTCCTCTGTCCGCTCCACTAATTAGGCCACTGCAAGTCACCACAAATTATACCGCATATCGTGATCGCCATTCTGAGGTCTCGCTGTGTCGGCCTAACACAATCACTTCCTTTTCTTTGCTTGAGTCGAAAGATATCCAGAGTGGCCCCATTTGATATTTTTGTGATCAAATGTTTATAGGAAAGTGCTTTTCATATTCATATTCAGATTCATTTATTTGCCATTTGCAGTAAAACCACATTGGAATACATTTGCAAAATAACCCAGTGTGCACAAGACAAGTACATATATAAAATAAGATTAAAAGTATAGAAATTAAACAAACAAAACAGTAAACTATTGACACTGTGAAATCAATCGACTAAAACAGTTTCAGTACAAGTGCAAAATCATTAAAGTGCATTCAATTACATATTATATGTTACAGAACTTCTAAGCACTATCACTTTATAATTTGGTTTTAAATGTTCCCTAACCTCCATTACCACCCCACCTCCCCTTAAGATAAGATAGACTTTATTGATCTCACTCTGGAGAAATTTACATTTGGGTCCCCCCTGCAACACACACACATACCTAGCACTTTCCACACAGGCATTGGCCATTCAATGGATAAACGCATAATAAAATAAAACATGAGTCACAGTTGTAAAAATTATTTTGTCATTTCCGACATAAAAAGAAAATAATAGTTTCCCCATTTGCACAGTGGAGCGCAGCATTTAAGTTTGAAACAATGTATAATTTAGAGCTGGGTAACTTCTGGCCAATGAGAACACTCTATTCTCACACTATTATTGTATACAAAATAAACCTTTAATAACAAAAGCTGTAGCAATGACTCAACAGGACGCCTGGAGATACCCATTTGAATTTGCGAAAGCCCTATTCATATTCGTATTATCAAAAATGAAAGACAAAAAGGGTATTACTTTTTCTATTGTCCGTAATCAGAAGCCATGCGGGATGCTTATGTAGAACAAACACTCCCACAATTTTAGAAAACCGCGCTAAGCCAGATTTGAATACCCCTATTCGGCTTTTTCTGCTTTGATTTTGACACAGCAGTGATCCACTCTTGTCGGGTTTTTTTTTTTTTTTTTTTTGTAAATAGGACACAACACCATCAGCATAAACTTTTGCAACGCCTCTGAAAAAGCTAAAAAAATCTTGAACTGCAAAAACACTGTTCGACCAGAGAATATGTGAAGGTTGATCTATCTATGGTGTTTGTTTCTTTAGTTGTCAGCTAATGAATAAAAGATTTGCATTCATTGGGTATATGTTTGTTTGTTGTGTGTAGGACGCATAGTAAGTCAGGCCTATTGAGGACTGAATAATAAGCACTCCCAAAGATACCGGAAGATCAAAACACGAGGTGAGAGATCTCTGATGCAGTGTTATAAATATCGGCAATGTTGTTTTAAATTATTAAAAAAAGCCGAACAGGCCAGATGGTCCCTCGAATTAGTTTTGAGTGGGTCCCAAGTAGGGTGCACTATGTCAAACTAGAAAATCCCTCATTTCTTAAAACAATTACTGGATAAGGACGGTAATTTATTTTCGGAAGAACTCAAAGATTGGAAAAAATTGGTTCCTTTTTTGAAAGTTTCTGGATTATTTTACAATCCCACAAACAAACCTTACCAATTACGTTACCTATTTGGCTCAGGCACTTATGTCTTCATTCAAACATACAGTAATTATCAATCTGTGAACATGGAATATCTGTGTATTCATAAAAACATTACTTTAGTGCATCATTGTCAGTGTTTTAACTATTTCAACACAGAATAGACCGTGTATATGTTGATATGTTTTGATATGTTAGATCAAACCGCCCTTTTTTTCATTAGTTCTGCAAAAGAGGCACAGATTTAACCCCGCAACATTTGGTCTGTCCGACGTGCACTTACTTTAACACAATCAATACATTTTTTAGATAGTCAATTCATTTCATGTCAACAATATATCGTTCAAGCTTCTCTTAAAAATCAAAGTGCAGCACAAAATATGTTAATAACTCTGACTTTAGCATACTCTTCTGTAACGGGAAGAAAGAATTACTGGCAAGAAGCACTGATCAGACTTAAGGAGCATATAGAAAATGTACAGAGCCGCTGCTATTAGTGGATTTGTAAGAGTCAGACTGGATGGAAATAGATGTAATGTCTGTGCTCTGCTGCTCAGTGCGACATACGGCTCCACAAATTCAGTCTGATCCAGGGTCACTGCTGATCCCTTTGGGTTTGGACTCTAGCACACGGTTTGGTGAACTGCTTTAACCACAGTTGCAGGCCTATAAATGCCATTACAGGCGTCTATAGGTCTGTAATGGTGTTTGTCTCACTGCTGGTCAGGCTTGTTCTCATGTGTGTGCTTTTGTTTACTTCACGCCATCCGTCTGCTTTCTCTGTCCAGTGAGAAGAATATGATTGGAGAAAATGAAAAAAAATGTACACACCCGATCCGGCACAAGTAAGATAACATTTGGCTTCACAGGATCCTTGATGAAATGCCAAAACAATGTAGAACCTACATGGAACGCACACTTACTTGGTTATCACAAAATCACAACAAAATTACAATTATTAAGAGAAAGACAATATTGGTTCTCTGCTACTAAACAACTGACTCACATTCTCAGTGATACAGAGAATAAGAGGGAATATGGAATGATGCATGACCAAATTCTGGCATCTGAAGTCAAGATCAAGTCACAAGATCGCCTACTGACTACACAGCCCATCTGCTGCGTTGAGTCTCGTGTGAAATGTATCAAAGCAAAACCGTTGTTAAATCGTTCTAAAGACAAACGCCTGGGTTTTATTTTACACCTTGGATTAAAGTAGAGTGAATTGAGCACATTTTTGCAGAGAGACGGCACTGAGAGGTCACTGGTAATCACTTATTTCATAGAATTAATATAATATAATAATCTAACCGGGTACAATTTATGTGCTTATTCTTCCCTCTTTTTAGACGTTTGTATTGAATCTGTAAAATATTCTACTTTTTCAAGATGAATAAACAATGAAACTTTGAAAATTACAATATGGTTCAATAGTTAAGATAAGATAAGATAAGCAAGAAATGTACATGTCACATTTGGCATAGATATAATCACTCACAAAAGACAGAACATGTTAGAGGCAAAAAATATAGTGTTTTCAGGATATATTAAGTACAATAAAAATGAATGGCAATTAAAGAAACAGTGGCAATAGTCCTAGTTACTTCTCTAATTCAACTTGCAATGTAAAACTATTGAAAGATTACTCTGGCTCACAGCTTGAAACAACCCCAAATAAATCCATCCATCCATCAATTTTCTTCCCCTTAATCAATATCTGGGTCGGGGGGTTGGCAGTCAGAGCTGCACCCAGTACACAGAGCACCACATAAATGGTCCATTTTATGAAATTAGAATATTTTGAAAACCAAATTTTAGCCATAACCATCAAAATAATAATTTATATATATCACTATGGTTTCACTTTTTAAGCTGAACCACAAAACTATATTAACTTTGGAACAATATTGTAAATTTACGAGTTTTACCTGTGGATCAAAACTTTTCTACGGCTTTTGATTTTTCCCACAAATTCTGGGTTATCCACAACAGCATGACTTTGCTCATTTCAATATACCTGGACCAAACCCATCAAACATTGCGAGCAGTCTTAATTTATTTTAATATACATAGATATTAAAGCTAACATATTGAGACTGGAAGGATTGACATAAATACACCAAATAGTCCCGACATTGTCTAGGTCTGTGTGATGCATGGTTTGGGCTTGTTTGCGCTGACAGATACTAATTGGTTCTCTCATGTAGAAATGCAGCGATGATGCCATGCCCCGAGTGCTCCAACAGCTGCATTCGTGTAGCGGCTGCACTACAGGCCTGAGGCATAAAAAACATCGACTCGTGCCAAAAATGCGCTTGCTCCTCAAATTACAATTCCTAAAAATAAAATAAAAACGTCACAACAATCTGACTCTCATACATCAACAGTGACGTTCAAAGACCTGGAAGTAACGACCATATTTGATTCGAACTACTAATCCGAACACACCGTGAACAAAATCCCCGTTTGTATGAGAACTGCAGGGCCAGACAGACGCTTTCTGTATGCTGCCCGTCTCCATGGAAACCTCCAATTACAAATGACAAAGAAAAAAGTGTATATATGCTGACATGGGGTGCCAACTCATTTGCAACTTTTGACAGGTATGACATTACTCTAGCCTCTTTTTTTCCTCACAAACTGTACACAAGACAAGTCTGGGAGATTAAAGGTTACTTTTTCAATTTCCCACTCGTGTTTCTTTAATTCCGCCGCCAAATAGAGCTTCATGTCACTCATAATAGGACAACCATTTCACTGCGTTACCTTTGGCTTTGACGTATTTGTGGGATTGATAGTGTCACATTGCTTAGCTTAGCTCTGAGAACCCTCGATTTTGCTTGAGCAGAGGGAGAGGGGTTGAAATTAGGGCAGAACTGCATTATGTAAGCTTGAAGTGATGTGGCAGGCGGTGTTGGAGACAGCATATGACTGTAAGCATTTAACCCAAAAGGAGATCTCTACTGTTGCCATAGAATTACATCAGGCAAGACAACACAGCCAAGACACCAGCTCTATTCCACGTTATCCCAGTTTCCCGCATCTGGTAAACTGCGTGTGGCTTCTCGTTGTTATAGTTTTTGTCGCCGAAGCGCTTAAGAATCTTGTGTGGTGCTCCCTCCAAAGCAATGTGTTTTTTTTGTGTGTCTGTGAATGCATAAATTATTGACTCATAGTGTATTCATGCTTCCCTCCAGGACCTGAGCCAACAGCCACGGAGTTACCTTTATCCTCTCCTCTCCCCGGATTCACGAAGCGGATTCAAAAGCTCCTCTAACTCCCCAAACAAGGAAAACACTGTAGTAAGAATAGCTGCACAGCGGTGGTAGCAGTACAGAGCTGCATCATTCATAGCGGATTGGAATCGCATTTTTTTTAGATTCGGATTCAGTTTATTTGATATTTGCAGTTACAAAACAACATTGGAATATTCATGCAAAAATAGCCAGTGAGCACGATAAAAACCAAAGACAAGAAAAACAGTGTGTGTGTGTGTGTGTACGAGAGACGGCATTTTCTGTCTATTCTTAACACAATTACATGCTTTTGTGTATTTCTATAGTTATTATAGTATAGTATATCAAGTCTATAGGCCTATAGTAATTTGATGGCATGTAATTGTGTATTGTATTCATGTAACTAAGGGCTGCAGATGGAAACTAGCTGTTTAGCTGTAATCTGGTACAAGACATCGGCTTTGAGCTCAATGTATCTGTGCCCTGTCCCTTTCAACTAAAGACTAAACTAAAACTAAAATATGACAAATATATTTTTAATACATTGTTAGATCATCTTAATACTGCGTTCAATCTGGCAAGGGCTTGGAGAAATAAACCCACTACACCTCAAAGATCAATATCTCCTCACAGAAGGAACATGGCCTTCACAGGATGGCGAGAAGGATCATTGATCATTCGAAGAGCTGGATTTTAAAGTCTAGATTGATATAGAGGCTACAGAGAAGGCAGCACACAGCTCATTGTGCTTTTAACAGAGCGGAGCACCTTTTTTAGCGCTTTGGCTGTGATGTTGCTGAGTCATAACTGGCCACAATTAGCGAACGGCAAAGACTGTCATTATTTAGAGTACATCAAGCCCTATACACACAGAATTTCTAAAGTCACGTGTAATAGAAATCCCTGGTTTTAAAGCTATAAAACAGGCTTAGAAATACAAGGATGTCGGAAAATGTCAAAATGGAGGAACATAAGGTGTTTCTCTTAACTGCACTTTGACTGTTGTATCTGCTAATGGAAAAGGGAGTCATTTCATTTCAACAGTGAAAATATTGCAAAATAAAAATACTAATATGTTTATCACGTCTCAGTTTTCCCTCAAATTTTAATTATTAACATTATTCTATAGGTTGAAACAGAAAATTCAAATATGGAAAATACGTACAGTATCTCTTTAGAAATGTGCAGCCCTAGCAGTGGCAGTAACGTTTGTATTTTTACTATTTGGTTGAGGAATTCATCACCTGCTTATCTCACATAGAAAATAATGTCTGGAGTGATGTATGGTGAAAATGTACCAAACTTTGTCACTTTTTACAATCTTTTTCATCTACTTTCATGTAATCTCCTGCATTTTCAAACACAAACCCCCATAGAAGAATATGCCCCTATGCTTTGGATGGATTACTTGTAAAAGTAATCTCCAATAAAAGGCAATGAAAAATGACTTTCTGTGTGAACGCCAGGATGTCCTCCCAAATGTCATCGGTATGTATACAAATGACAAAAACGGTTATAGTGAAATATGTAACACTTAAAACAACTTCCCGTATGTGGAGCGTCCTCCAGAGTGTTTTCTGAGGTGACTGTCGAATGAAAAATTTCAAATCAGCCTCACTCCTATTCTTATTTATTCATAAATCTTGCCAATTTAACATGTTCTCCTGATAGCACAGAAGGTCATTCTGGCTCTGACTTAAAACAATGGAGTGCAGTAAGTTCTGTTCATAAGAGATTCTGTTTATTGTGGGGGATTCTATAGTTATGAGCATATGAAGTTATTTTATCCTGGTGTGACATTATGGATGAGGGCATTTCAATATACGGTAAGTACAATAGTAATCACAGTAATTGTTTTGTATAGCGCATTTCACAGACCCACGTCAAACCAAACGCATAATTCATATTTTTGCCCCTAACCATCACATTCCATTTACTCTCTCATTACATTCAGGGGAAACCGGAGAACCCAGAGAAAACCTACGCAGACAAGGGGAAAAATGCTAACTCCACACAGAAAGGCGTTCCAGGACCTTCTTGCTGTGTAGCACAAGGTAAAGGTGAAGGTGCACTTTATTAATCCCCGTAGGGCAATTCATTCTCTACATTTAACCCATCCTGATGCCACTAAGGCTTATGTCAGGAGCAGTGGTGGCCATAGTAACAGCGTCCGGGAACCCGTCTCCAGATGTTGATGCTCAGCTTGGTCAGGACTACCAGAGCATGCATGTTTTAAGTGGTGCAGGGAAACAGGAGCACCCGAAAGGGAAACCTACACAGGCACGGGGAGAACATGCAAACTCCACTCAAAGACCCTGCTCTGACCGGGATTCTAATCCAGGAGCTTCTTGCTGAGAAGCGAGAGTGCTATCCATTTAAGCACCACACTGTAACGGTTACCAATACCATTTTTACTGGTCCTTATAAGGGCTTGTAATAGTCAGACTGAATGACCAACAGAACCACTGACACATGGTTCAGTCCAATCTAATGAGGATGATGATGATGATGAAGACACAAACAGATAAAAACCTGTGAAAAAATAGCCTTAAAATGGGCGGTGGGGGAAAATGCGTTAAAATGTCCCTATGCAGAGGTAAAACTTGATATTGTGTCCAAACGCACAACAGGAACATAAAAATATCAATAACTCAATGTCTGCAGAAATGTTCTAAGGGGACCCAAACAATTTCCTATTCACTAATATTGTAATTTTGATATATTTATCCAAGCATAATTCCCTTCGTCTGTTATGCATTGCTGTTTCCTGAATCACAGTTTTCCAGTGATATTACAACATTCCTGGCTGCCGTTGTAATCCTCTACCCTTTCTCTCATACGTTGTCGGCGCGGTGGCAGCTCGGCGTTGCCAGGGTGGAGTGGATTTGGATTCTGGATGCGTTCAAAGTTTATTTGTGAGAAAACAGTATGCCCAGCGCTGTAGACAAACTAATATTTATGAGAGCTTATCCAGGCTTACGAGTGCCAATCTCAGAGAAATCCCCCTTCATCCTTTCATTTGAACCAAAAGATGAGAATGGTGCTTCCTGTTATGACAAAAGGTACGGGAAAACAACATATTGTAAAGCGTTTGTGTAGTGAATGTGCTGATTGGTGTGTGCTAAGAAGCTTTTCGAGAATGCTGGCAGCTCTGCATGACAATAACAAGCTGTAATAGGTTTCTTCAAAAAAAAAAAAAGTGCCAATCCTACGATATGTTTGAAATCATAGAGAGAAAAGCTATTGCCCTGAAACCAAAAGCAGTTTCAATTTAGCTTTACACACTTAATAGTTCTGTCGTTGGGGAATCGCACAGTGTTTTTCTAGCATTAGAGGCGAGAGAAGCGGCATGATAAATCTGGGTAATTAAAGAAATCAGACTATATTGCGGCTTTCAAAAGTAATATCGATCGATCAACCTTAATTTGTAGAGTGCTTTTCTGACATAAAGTGCTTCACACATGAAGCATAAACAGGGCATCAAAAACAACCATTAAGATCACACAAAATATTAAAAACACAAATCAAAATAACACGTACGGTATTAAAAACATAGACATAATCACACAGATAATTTAAAAATAAATGATACAATTTGAGTTTGGATTTGAACACAGTCACTAATACCAATACTAACTAAATTTACTAATGCAACTGAAACTATTGTACATGTTTACGACATGGGTCTATTATAATAACTGGATAGGGTATTACTATAGCTTGGAGCTGAAGAACCCATATGCTCGGGGATTCTCGCGGTACTGCAGACTAAACCAGACTAAATTCACGTGGGCTACCCAGAAATGTTTGCCATAGAACCCAGTGTAAACTAAAACAGCTCAACCTCAGCTGACAGAGAACTTACAGCTTTCATAAAGGTCGGATTTTGTGGGGATTTTAGTGTCCCTTGTCATTCTGAACTTTTTTTCTTCTTAAATCCTTTGGTTTTCTTTAAATCTACACTTTAGTGCCACAAACTCTGCCCGTTTAACTCCCGCTCTGATGAGCAGTTCTGATTGGTCAGAGCGCGGCCGAGCCCCTCTGTGTGCTTGCATGACAGCCACACACGCATGTTTCGCGCAACGCATTATGGGAGTTCATCCACTGCACAGAACCGGGAGGACCAGACGATGCCCAAATACAGGCGAGTTTCCCATAGATCTTTGCGAGTTCCAGGCGACATCCGCTAATCTTTTCGGCTCCCATGCCAAAACCACAAAGCAAAACCATTCATTTGAATACGGCGCCATCTTGGATCGTCGGGGCTTGGTTTACGACCACAAACAAAACAATTGTGTTTAGAATCTTTTTTATTTGTTTATTTGTTTAGATACTTTGACAGTGTTAAAATCCAGGTTAAAAACAGTTGTGTTCAGCAGTGCATGCAACTGTAAGTATTGTATCTTCACTCTTTTGAATGTACTAATAATGATTATTTTAATGTTTTGTGTATGACTGCGGTAAACAAATTAAACTTCCCTTGCCTTGTTCGTTTTTTTTATTTTTATTTTTTATTCCAGTAAAGCAACACAAAGTCAAAGCAACAGATTCATGATGTTGTTTTTGAACTGAAGAATATTATTACAACACAAGTTAATACTTTGTGAAACCTCCTTTTGCTGCAGGTCTTTTGTGGTATGACTCTACAAACTTGACACATCTAGAGATTGAAAGCTTTTCCTATTGTATTTAAAAAACAACTCAAGCTCTGTCAGATTAGATGGAGAGCATTTGTGATGAGCAGTTCTCAGGGTCTTTAAAAATGTGGTAATAAACACGATTCAATGTGGAATACGTTCAAGTTGTATTAGCATTTTTGCAAGAAGTATTAGCAGAGGTATCATTTGATAGATTACTCATGACCCGTTTCCCTTCTGTTGTCAAACACATCTGACATTTATACACCAGTGTACACAGTGTGATCAGACCCGACGCTACTTTAACATTATGAGATCCGATCGGGGATTCTCAAGGTGATACCACAGTAAGGTCAGCGTCCTTATACGACCAATAACATCAGTCCACATATTCTCGCAGATTTCAGAGCCACAAAGTGTAATCAAAATTATGATCAAATTGAGAACTGCTTTAAAATCAATACCTGAGTGTGTGGAGCTACTCTTAGGAGAGTGATGACTTCAGCACAGAGCGAGCAGTGGGAGAGAGGTGTAGGGTCGGAGAGTGTTTGGGCCTTGACGTCTGTGTGTGTCATCTTATCTTACAACATTGTGTTTCTGCTCAATTGTATGGCTTGTGTTGTATAGTTGTTTACATTTATCTGTATTGTTGATCCGCTCTCTGGACCAATGGCTCCTCCTTTGTTATTATCGCATTTCCTGTGTTCAGATGGTTTGATTCTCTGATCCGTATTGAAGAATCGACAACTTTCTGAAGTCCTCTGGGAATACTACTGTTGTGATTTAGGGCGATACAAAATCAAATGTAATTGATAAATATATATTTTTTGTCTCTGAGTTCCATTGGTGAGGGTATTGTAGACTGTTAAAAGAATTTACTTTGTCCAATCCCCTTTTCAAAACGGTTTGTAATATTGTCTGTTTTGGTTGTTCTGTAAAATCATGTTACTGTATGTATACACAAGTTTTGAAATATTGATTGATTGAAATCTCTAACTTCACTCCGGAGTATAGACTTTGACTTTCTTACCTCTAACGCAAATGAGCTGCATCTGTTCTGAGCCGGTGGTCAGTGCGGGTCAGTGTGGTGTATACTTGTGGTGTAAGCTTATGGAGCCTGGAGTTGCTGCTCTCACATTAACCTCTGCTCAGGCCCGATATAAAGTTCATTTTATCATCGGCCTCGTTTCCGCTTCAGCGAAACAAGGGCATGTCCTTCTGCACTGAGGCCTGAAGTGTTACTATCTGCCATCACTGACTGTGGCATGGCCCGTCAGCCTGTAACCAGAGAGACAACACAAAGACATGGGGGTGACATGTTGGAAAAAACTGCTAAAATATGTTTTGGGGGGAAAAAAAAGTTCTGGTTTTGTTTTCTCTTTCACTGGAGAGATGTGCAAATCTGACATTGTGTTTTTCACGAGCTGACAATGGGAAAGGGCAGGCTCACTGCTCTTCAAAAGCGTACACACAAAAATCGTTTTTAAGGTTGATCCACCATATACTGCATTTGTAAATTATGTATTAAATTATGTGTCAATTTTTGTAGGGATCAACATATTCTCACTAATTCCTTTTTGCTTTTTTGGACACTCAAATACACTTTACATGCCATTTTTCATTCACTCCATACACAGTGGTGATAAACTACTACTGTAGCCACAGCTGCCCCACAGAAGTGAGGCAACCAGTCTGTGCCACCTGCCCCTCTGACCACCAGCCATTCACACACACATTACCAAACTCCCCCCCATGTCTGTTCTAAGCAATGTTGGTGAAATGTCTTGCATAAGAACAGAAAGACAGTTTAGCACTTTACAACTCAGTTTAGACAGTTTAGCACAGTTTAGACAGTTTAGCACTTTACCATCACTGTACTATCCAAACCCTGCCCTGCTTAGCTTCAGAGGTCTGACAGGATCTGGATTTTCACAAGCAGGTAGGGCCACAACTGAATTATACTGGGATTTTTTTAATAATTTTTTTGCAGTAAGGCATGTAGGGGGAGGCAGTCTTCCTGAAAATGTGAAACAATCCAGGTTGAAAACAATACTGTTTAGCTGTGCATCCAACTGAAGGGTTGTATCTCCACTCTTTTTAATGCTCTGTGATTTTAAATGACTTGAATGCCTTGTGTGAGTCTATCATTTCTGTTCTTGTTTTGTTAAGCACTTTGAGTTGCATTGTGTATAATATGTGCGATACAAATAAACTTGCCTGTCTGGCCATATCACGCCAGTATTGACGATTTGGAACTTTGTGACAATGTTGTTGTGGATTGGACCAAGGATGACAAATGACAAAATGAAAATTTAGCATTTTCTTACCAGGAAAGACTTTTCATTGCCCCACCACAATGTTAAACTATAGCCTCTTTGGAATCTTGTGATGTCACTTGAACACAGCCCATTACATCACTTGCCCCCAAAGTCAACATAGTTCCATGAGATTTAACGTGAACAACTGCAGCCAGAAAAGATGCTAAAAAACCAAAATAAAGTGTGTTTCAGATGTGAGCCAGGCCCAGTTGGCTGTGAGAGTGCAGAACAGAGACAGCCTGTCGCGTGCATCTGAACACTGCTGCACTGATGCACATTCCCTCCTCATCCCTGACGCTGACCATCTACAAAAACCAAAGTGACAGCCGGAACAAGGCGACTACCCACCCGCCTGCAAATGAAAGTTAGTGATGCTCTGCTTATCACAACAGCCGCTTAATACACTATATCATATCTCTGGCTCTATAGAAAACAGAGCACACTTGCCTCGGACAGAGAAGGTCACAGAAAAATACACAAAAGGGTTTAGTTTCTGCATAAATATAGCCCGCAGGGGAAGAAGACAAACTGTTCAATTCTGGAGAGTCAATGGAAGAAAAGAAAGTCAGCAGTACTTTATTGTATTTTAATGTCTGTATAATTCTAGTGCTATAGAGCCAAGAGTGACGAAATCTGGAGGATAAGTTTAAGATTCATGCAGCACAAGATTCTACTTTGAATGAATGAAAGATTGTGTAAAATTAGTCTTTTTAAAATGAAGGATTATTCATGTTTTTCTGGATTTTGTTAGATTTTTTGTATATTTTAGTTTAGTTGGCCATACTTGAATGCGAAAGCCAGATCCCGTCAGACATCTGAAGCTGTGCGGGGCCTGGTCATTACTGGGATGGGAGACCTCTGGGAACACCAGGTGCCACAGTGGGGCGGCTGTGGCTGTAAATTGCCAAACTTTGGTTGTGTCCCTAGGCAAGACAAGTCACCGAACATTGCCTGGAAAGAGTCTGGTGTGTGTGTGTGAATGGTTGAAGGTGGTCGGATATTTTACTCACACAAACTGGACATTTCCTCTCTTGCTTTACGCAGCACTTTGACTTGCCCTGTTTATTGTGCCATACGACTAAACCTGCCCTGCCTATAGTGTTTTTCAGTCTGGTTCTCGGCCTGCGTCAGACACATGATGCAACTCCCACTCAGGAGTGTGCAGTGGTGGGATGGGGGTGACAGCAGCCCCCTGGTCGTCAGCACCTCTCCTCCTGCTGCTGGCGTGAGGGGGAGCTCTAGGTTTGACCCTCTGACATGGGGGGGGGGCACTGCTGTCCGCTCACATCACTGTACTTTAGAACCATATGCAAATAGCTCCTGGTTATACGGTCTGCACATTGTTTATTCTGAGTCAGTCTTATTAGACGAGCATAATGAGGAATATCCCATTATGTCTTACACACAGAGAAGGATGTGGTTGTTGTGTATTGTTTCTGCGTATTGTTGTGTATTGTTGTTGCGTATTGTTGTTGCCATCTTGTGATCTTATTGTGATGCCCTGTGGGATTTTAATTGTATTTTTAATATTTATGTACGTTTTCATGTTTATGATTTATGCATGATGTGATATGGGTTGTGAGGCGCTTTGTGTTGCCTTGTGTAGGAACGCGTTCTACAAATAAAAGTTGATCGATTGCTTGATATTGTTGTTGCATAATAATAATAATTATAATAATAATAACGATGCATGAGTTTTATACAGCGCTTTTCAGGACACTCAAAGACATCCTTCACATGTCCTTATTCTTTCACTCCATACACAGTGGTGATAAAGTAGCCACAGCTGCCCTGGGGCATACTGACAGAAGCAAGGCAACCAACATGTGTCATAGGCCCCTCCGACCACCACCAACCATTCATGCACACACACACCAGACTCATTCTGCACATTGTTTTTTGCGCGTTTTTGTTGCATGTCGTTGTTGCGTGTTGTTGTTAAATAGTGTTGCTACATAGTGTTGTTGTATTCTGTTTTTACATATTTTTATCGTTGTTGTAAATGTAAGTGTAAATGTGCACTTTATTGTCCCCGTAGGGAAATTTGTCCTCTGCATTTGACCCATCCTGATGCCACTAAGGCTTACGTCAGGAGTAGTGGTTGCCATAGTACAGCGCCCGGGAACCCATCTCTAGATGTTAGTACTTGGCTTGGTCAGGACTACCGGAGCTGGAGGATTTAACCTAGTGAGCATATTTTTAGATGTCACTAATTGTTGTTACATAGTGTTGTTGTATATTGTTGTCGTATAGTATTGTTGTATAGTGTTGTCACATGTAGTGGAGTGGCAGATGCAAAAAGAAGAGTATTCTTAGTCCGTGGCTGAAGTTGGAGGCAGGTCACTTTTATGTTTAAAGTTCTGAAACCTTGGTGTAAAGTGGTGACAGCTGCAGCGGTGGCACACACTCCCCAAAAGCACTTTCCGCTGTTTCTGTCTCTCTCACTGCAGGTCTCCTCATGGGACACACAACTAGCTGCAACGGATCCAGACAGATGCAAGGTGGAGGCAAGGGAAAGCCTTCACACGCACAACGAAAGAGCTCAAAGTACCAAGCACATACCCTCACTTTATTTGCAATGATGTAATGAGATCTCTTGTTCTACCGTAGACAACATCTCTCCTCAAAGAGTTTACTTACATTATGAACTCACGCACATGATTGAGTTCATAGTTCACAATATTGTTCATAGTAAAGATTAAGATTAAAAGATGTATTCGTTCCACAATGGGGAAATTTCAGTGTTGCATCCAGTGGGGGCGGGTCCCGGCTGACATTTTTGCAATACCACCCTGGGCCGATGGGGGTGGACCATGGATCTATTATAATAACTGGATAGGGTATTACTAGCTTGTAGCTGAATAACCCATGTGCTCAGGGGATTCTCGCGGTACTGCAGACTGAACCAGACTAAATTCACGTGGGCTACCCAGAAATTTTCCCCATAGGACTCAATGCATATTAAAACAGCTCAACCTCAGCTGACAGAGAACCTACAGCTTTCATAAAGATCGGATTTTGTGGGGATTTTAGTGTCCCTTGTCATCCTGAACTTTTTTTCTTCTTAAATCCTTCGGTTTTGTCTAAATCCACACTTTAGTGCCACAAACTCGTCTGGCTCTCGCTCTAACTCCCGCTCTGATGAACTGCTCTGATTGGTCAGAGCGCAGCCGAGCCCCTCTGTGCACGTGCGTGAGACCCGGTGTGAGACCCACACACACGTGTTTGGCGCAACGCATTATGGGAGATCATCCACTGCGCAGAACCGGGAGGACCAGACGATGCCCAAATACAGGCGAGTTTCCCATAGATCTTTGCAAGTTTCAGGCAACTTCCGCTAATCTTTCAGCCCCCGTGCTGTCACAAAGCGCCACTGAGCACAACCATTCATTTGAATAGGGCGCCATCTTGGATCGCCGGGGCTTGGGGTGGACCCAGAATAAGAATTAGCCAATGCTAACATATAGCATTGGCAGACCTCTCGAAAACACCTTTACAGGATGGTCCAAAAGTTGGCTCTTGGCCCAAAGCTCCGTTCCACATGTGTGTCAATGCTGAGGGGAGTGAATTTTTTTGGACCAGTCTAGTTTACTCGCTGTGAATTGTTGAAGTCACTCGTTTAAATGAATGGGACTTGTGCAGCTGACGCATGCGCAGATGCGTTTTTTCACATTTTCCAGCCCCCGAGGCCATTTTGAATCACTCCATGAGAGCCCATTTTTTGGCCCATTAGTTAGAACGGCGAAGATAGGCGTGACTCTGTCCATTAATATATACAGTCTATGGTTGCATCGCCAGTAACAGAACAGTAAGAACGAGTGGCACACAGCACAAGATAAGTGAATAATAACTCTATACTAAAACAGAAAACCTCTGACATAATTAAGATACAAGATAAAATATATGATAGAAGTATAATAAAGAAGCAAGAATTAAGTATAAAATCTATTACTTTAGTATTATAAAGAAGTATAGACTTGAAGTTTCAACACTGTGGGATGAATAAAGAATCTCTTCATCTTAATTTCAGTTGGAGGGAAAAAGACATTTTTGTTTCTCCAAATCATGAATAGATTCACCAACCTGCCATATTATTTTTGCGTCTGAAACTCACTTCTACACGGCCAACTTCACCTCTATGAGAAAATAACGAGACAATAGGTGATACAAACAAGATGTGGAACTTTGCCGCAGTTTTTGTTTCATGTGGATTGGCCCTGGAATTACAAAAATATCTCTAAACTTAGAAGTCTGACTTTTGACAGTTACCATAGTTACCAGAAAAGATGTTTCAACACAGCATAAAAAGACCAAAACGTATAGAAATGGCAAGACGATGGCAGTATGTAACTTGTGATTTTTCCAGGTTGAATTTCCACATTGCTTCATATTCTGCAAACTCCTCATTATTTATGAAGTTGTTGTGTCGGCAGAGTCTTCCCATCCCCTGTCTGCATGTGTGCATCGGGCCAACAAGGCCATCAAGAATTTCCATAAAGTGAGGCAGCAAATGGGTCATGAATATGATTAATTTTCAAAACGCTGCACTTCAAAGGGGGGTAACCAGTGCCTCAGCATTAACCGTGTTTGACCATTCACATCTTTGCTCATTAACCACGCCGTATTCGATGTATTTGTTGCAGGTGGTTGTGTGCTTTACAAGCCAATGTGTTAAAAAAGCAATTCTTTCAAGTCGCTCCACAAGGAAAATATTATGGTGCTAAACAAATGCTAACAAGCTGGAAAGACAGCGGAGACGGGCTGCGGATAATAAGGTTCATTCTAATGCTGTGTGCGCAAGTCTGCTGTTCACTGTTGACTGGATTACTGACAGGCGATCTCTAATTGACTGACAAGATCCCCCAGATATATAAACCCATCTCCGTGAGCTAGGAGTCCGCTTTTTTTTTCTTTTTCATACAGATGGTTTTAAAGAGGAGGAAGAGAAGATGTTATCCATGGGCAATTACTGCTGCAAGGTCAAACGGCATCAGCGCTTCTTAAGACAGTGCGGGAAAAAAGTTGAGTAAAGAAAGTCTGGGTATAAACATGCGCTGGGATGGAAATGATAAAGTAGAAAGAGAGAGTCGTGTAGTGCAGGCAGAGGCAAGGAAAATGTTTTTAAAATATAAGTATTTGATCAGATTTCAACCAGATTGCACTCCAGAATAAATAAACCGCCCTCTGCATATTCTACTAACTATAGTTTTGGTTTGAGGCTGAATCTGTAACTATCAGAGCATAGAAAAGTCGTGCTTTAAAGTTTACATAAAATGTCAATGTTTTCGCCATATTTTGGTGATTATGAATGATAAAACAAGACCATTTTTCCCTACTTTCAAATAAGCAAGTGTGACCCTGATTAGAAGTTTCCATCCCCCAGTTCTCAATGATATGTATTTCCCCTTTAACATCTATCACAGTTGGAGTCTTTAATAAGTAAGTAAATAATTAATCTTTATTTATATAGCGCATTTTTACAGACCAAGATCACCCAAAACACTATACAATGTTCAGAGTTCAGATATTGTTCCAATCACTTAAAAAAGCCTCCAGTTTATGTAAAATTCCTGGGCCGCAAAGCATGAACTGCATGTTTGAGGCTAAAGCATGGTATACAAATAGAAAAAGAAAAAAAGAAACATGTTTATTCATGTTATTTATGATAATAGAAGGCGTCTCATAATCACTAACAATAAGTGTGAAATCAATGTGTGTTATCGCTCATAATTTACTAAATATGGCTAGAAATATTGGTGTAAAAACATTCATATATATTCTTGTATATTCCTTTTTGGATGTGCTATGAAACGACCTGGGAGAGGGTCAGCCTGGATTGTATTTTCTGTAAATAAATAAACAGAAACGAGACATGTAAACAAGTTTTTCAAGTTTGAGCAATGCAGTTCTGTGGAAGTTGTAGATTCTCATCCAAGCATTAACATCCCGTGGAAACGTGCAAGTGCCATGTTCTTCAAAGACACTCAAAGCACTTTACACCAGGGAACCACCCACCCACACATGTACACTGGTGCACACTCACTCTGGCAGGTCAAGTGTCTTGCCCGAGGGCAAAACAACAGCTTTCATCTGTGAGGGCTGGATTTGTACCAGGTAATTGTACAATCAATGTTGAACATTCAAGCCACAATTTGCAAATTGTAATGACTGCATTATTGTCATTCTGAGTACATCATTTATTGAGAGACCTGACCATTCCTGTGTGCGGAGCTCAAAAACAGGTTTAGAAATCCAAGAATCACTGAAAGGTCATTCTAATCAAACTGTGTTTGAAGCACAGTGGGATTTTCAGTGAGGGGTTTTATTGTCATTTGATTTCAACACTGAAAAAGAAAGAAATACAACTTTTATTAAGTCAGGTGTAATTCTTCTATTAAATGTGCGCCCTTTGAACATTCTCCCCGCTTCATAAAAGAAATCACTAATCCATTTAGATTACAATGGTTATCTGAAAAATCATGATTGGTTATTTCTTTTAAATTGTGCAGTCCGACTGAGAAATGTTAGTTCACTAAAGTACAAATCTGTTTTAAAGCAACATTTGTAAATAGTAGGACATAACAGTAATTATTCTTATTTCAAATGTACAGTTCATACAAAAAGATACTAAATAAACAGACACATGTTGTTTGAAACAGGGTTGGACGAAGCAAACGCTGATTTGGCTCCTACCCTTCTCTCTCTCTCCCTCACTCTACTACATCGCACACATTCACTCAGTCAAGACATCGGCCCGCACACTCTCTGACCCTACACCTCTCCCCATCACTCGCTCTGTGCTGAAGGCATCAGTCTCTTTCCCCCACGTACTTCTTCAATACTAACAGATCTCTTTAAATACAATCAGGTTTGGACATGTTTTTAAATCATCCAGTTGTTTTAACACTTAAACAACTTGTTTAAGAATTCTGAAGTTAGAACTCCCAGAGCCGTAATTTTGACTGCTCCAATTAAAACCAATGGAATTCTGAGAAACTCCCCCAAAAACGTTTTCACCAGATTTAGTAAAAGTAAATAATTTTTAAGGGATTTAGCTTTTACTCACTTTTAACTGGAATACTGCAAAAAGGAATACAGTGATATCTGTTACCAGTGGGACCCCATTTCTAAGCTTCACAAAGCTTTACGGGGAGTCCCTTTTTCACAAATGTCACAAAGATAAGAACAACAAAAGTGATGTATTTTGTTATCCGCGATGATGTGAAAATAACAAAAATTATAAATGGCACTTGATATTCTCTGGTGGAAAATGACTTAAAGGTAGAACCACTCACGATTCACAATCAAAAGAGATAGAAATAAACTACATTTAGAAACACAAAAGTCACAAAGTTATGAAGTCCACAAACGTACACGAGTAATTACACTTCCAAAACTAAAAGCTGTCAAATTGAAGTTCTTGTGTTAAAGAGCAGCTCCACGCACTGAGACACAAACACTGATTTTAAAGTAGTTCTTTATCCTTCAAATTAGAAGTACAAATTTGCATTTATTTCTTCTTAGTTTTTTTAATTTTGGTGAGAATCCCTAAATCATGAAAATAGGTTTTGTGCTTTGCGATCATAAATGCAATCCATGAGACGTGTGAGGCAGAGGACATGTGTAAGACATGTGGAGTTATCACTGTACGCTACCATGATGAAGGTCAGGTTTTACTGCTGGCCTGAGTGTACAGTCGCATGCTTCCATACCCCCCTGGATTATAAACGCACTTCAGTGACTTCTGCATGTAGCTTTCAGCCTTTGGCACTAATAGCTTCCACATATAAAACCAGCCCTATTGAGCCATTCTCCAACATTTTCCACTCTGATGACATTAAACATGCAGACGGTTAGTTCCCAAATGCCACAAATGAAATGCTTTGTGTCTATTGTGATTACTTTTCTCTTCTGAACTCACTCACTACCTGCAGGTGATGTTGCTTGGAAACACTTCAAAGTTTGCGCAGTTTCTCTGTTGATGACTTTGAACACATGATAATGTTCACATCAGATGAGTGTCGAGAATAGATCAGACGGGTGGCTGTTAGCATCGACAAATGTATGTTTGTTAGTTTATGAAAGCAAGAATCATTTCATTGATTTTGTTTTTTTTCTATAACCACAAAACATTTCCATAGATGAAATGATGACAATGAATGTGCGTTCTGCCATTGATAACAAGACAATAGAGCAAAATAGACAAGAGCAAGGTCAGGTTAAAGCTGTTTTTCTTATATATATAAATATATATATATATATATATATATATATATATATATATATATATATATATATATATATATATATATATATATATATATACAAATAATACAATTTCCAGGGACTTGCTTGAAAAAGAGGGTCTTAATCTCAGTGGGACTATCCCGGTTAAATAAAGGTAAATAAGGTAAATGTTGCTAAATAATTCAGACTTAATTAGAAGACAATTTTATCTTTTGCGTGCTTGAAAGAAAGAGCCCTGTGAGTCATTTTTTGACTCTTTGTGTTGAGCGCTGATTGGCTGAGCGATGCTAGTCCTCTCTTTTTCAATATTTTGTCTGAAAAAGCTGATCTAAACATGTGACGGAGACCCAAAGACACATAGATGTGAAAACTAGTGATAGAAGCAAAGTTGTAGCGAGAAACTAAACACTAGTTTCTCTTTCTCTTTCTTACATAGTAACAAAATAAAATTATTTGAAAGTTATGTATACCAGTAGGGCTGGGCGGTATAAACGGTATAAGCGGTATGCGGTATAAATTTGGCCCACGGTAGAGATTTTTGTTATACCGGCATATTGCGATAGGTCATTATGTCATTAAATTGCGCAGGCTCTGACGCCAGCAGAAAGGACCAAAACAAACCATTCAGCAGCATTAGCCTAGCACATTAGCCTAGCAGACACCACTGGAAACAACAGCACGGCTTTCACACCGTGTTTCTGTCTCTGTATTGGTCACAGCGGCCCCAGCAGAGGTAAATACACACACAGCAATCACAGTTTAAGCGTCTACCTTTCGGCCAATCAGTGTCAAAGGGGCGTAGGCTCGAAGCGCCAGTGTGAGCCAAAATAGATCCATGCTTGTGCCGTGTCCGCATCATCTCAGAAGTTTTGTAAAGTTAGCGTCCGATTCAAACTTCCGCGGTCAATAGATCACAAAAGCTACTTTGTTAAACAAAATTAATTGTGCCAAAATGAGCATTTACATCAATTGTTCAAATCAATTGCGCTGTTTTAATGCAGATAAATCCATTGAATCATCCAGTTCACAGCAAGCGCTTAGGGAGCGTCAACAAATGGCAAGACTAGCTTTGTAAACGAACACTAGCTTTTACTGAAGCCATGCATACGCACTAAACTCTGACACTATAAATAATGACCATGTCTAACTGCTACAGATATTATATAATATATTTTATATTTTTATATTATTTAAAATTGCTTTCACAGTTAATGGTCTTTACTGTAACATACATAAATAATGTATGTTACAGCATTTGTCTCTCACCTGATTTTCAAACTCAAAAAATATATATCAGATTCTAATGTATAGATAAGTAACAATCTTGACTATTTCATGCAAGAACCTGCTAAACCTATATTGAAATTCACACACCAAATTATACCGTGATGTATACCGTCTACCGTCTGTGACCCAAATCATACCGCGATATGAATTTTAGGCCATATCGCCCACCCCTATATACCAGCTTTAACAAAGTATTTCCTTGTTTTACATTCACACAAATTCTGTTGCTTTTCTAATAGCATTGTTTTATTTATTTATTCATTCCATATCATATAGTTTGTGGTTTATTTTTTTGCATATACCTTTGGAAACTGAAATTGTGGCATATAAATAATGGATTGGATTGGATTGTGTGTGGAACATGTATATATGATAAATATTGACTGTCAAACTATATGGTATCTTCTTATTATTATTTTTTTCTCTCTTTTTTTTGATATAAATGTATTTTGTGTTTAATGTCAAATGCTATCTCTCCTCTTGGGGATATTGTGGGAGGGACTGGGGGTAAAATGTATTCTTAAAATGCAATAAAAATATAATAATAAAAAAACTACTACAATTACTCCACAAACCAATATTATCCCGACAGATCCGTTCATTTGTTGTTTTTCCCCCGAGACCATTATTTTCCGCGACCGTAATCACAATCTATTAAGAACTGCACTATTTTGAAACCTCTGCAACAGAAAGTGCAGCCTTTACGCTTGAGTCGCACACTTCACAACAGTCTTTCACCGCTAGGCACACAGCACCAATCAGACTGGCAGCTTCCACTTTTATTTGTTTTTATTTTTTTTTACCTTTGCCTCCCCCACAGAGCCGGGAGAAGTCTGCCAGCCCCCTGCAAACATGTGAACTCAGCACGACTCTGCGCTTTTGCCTGATCCTCTGACCTTCCACACACAAACTCGCCAAACAAGCTCGCCTCACCGCAGGCTAGATGGCCACTTCCTCCCCAGAGATAGAGAAAAGCCCTCCTTAGACCTGCTGATATCAACGTTATAGATTTTTTTTTTTTTTTAAACCAGGATCTGAGAGAAGTATTGGATGAAAGCGGAAGATGAAGATGAAGTAAACTCGGGCGTATGAAAAGACCCGTCCAGTCTTCTCTCTATAGGGGTATAGACAGGGACATATGGACGCATACACGAGATGTCATGGGTGGTTTGGTGTTGAGCCCAAGGCAGATTGGTTCAGAATGCAAACGCTCAAAATACATAAAAATCAAGCTTTGACTTATACGGCGGATTCTTGGCAGCTGCAGGGAAGGGACTTGTCTTCTCGTCAATGGCTGAACACAATGTTTCTAATGCGCTTGGCTGTGGGTCAGGAAATGGGCACAAAGCATAGAATGTTGGCAATGTACAGTAATAATGTGGCTATGAATGTGCTGTATTCTTCAAATTGGTGCCAATATAGATAAACATGTAATTCCAGCGAGCCCTATGTCCTTAAGTTGTTAAATTGAGTGTTCAAATTGACGCTAGAAAAACCTTCTCAGTACAGACAAATCTTTTTTTATCTGTATCTATCTGTACTGTTTTACACACCACATTCTACCTGACGTTTATTTCCTAATTCTTAATTGGACTAAATAATATATAATTTAGAAAAGTGCTATAAATATAATTCATATTAAAACACAACAAGCAAACATATAACTTTATCTAATCAGACTTACAGACGTTTTCGTTCCCCAGACCTGTGTTTTTTGACTCATGTTGAAATGCCATCTCGATGCCTTCTCTTCTAGAAAAACTGAGGGAAAGGTTGGTCTGTTGCTTGGACCAGCATTAGCATTAGCTAACCACGGTAATCCCAGGAACATAAAAATGGTCAAAAGAAACTTCTGACTTGCAAAAGGTTTTCCAAAATCACAGCACAGTGCAGCCAGGACCAGAGTGAAAAGTGTAATGGAGCCACGAGTGTAACACTTTATAATAATTCATTCGTTCATTCATCATGATTCATCATGTATTTATGGTGAATTCATTCATTCACTCATCTTGAGTTCATTAATGATGATCATGATGATCATGATGAACTCATCACAGTCAAGAAGAAAACCAGGCGACAGGAACTCATCATGAATTATCATGATTCCACATTATTCAATCATAATTACACCCATTTGAGTCGTCATGTCTCATCTTGCACAACATTACTGAAGGAAAACTTAGGAACGAGACATGTGTCTAAAAGCCCAAACTTTGATGGTTAGAGATGAACTCTTGTTTACAACCTTCTTCTCCTGACCCACTCTAAGAAATAAAGTGTTAGATTTAATTAAGTTTAGCAACCTGTGCCATCTAACTGTCATGTTGTCTTTAATTCAACTAAGAGTAACAAAATTGTTGCTGTCTTTATCAATTTTGTTTTTTTGAAACACTATTTCTTAGAGTGTGTAAACAATGAGCTATAAAACGGTTGGGTTTTATAGTTGTCTAAATAACCGCTATATTTGGTTGGAGTGTACACACTGAAATGCCCCGGCAAAAAGATGAGCTAAATGTTGAGTCATTCCATGATACTCAGTGTGAAGGGGTCAAAGATCTGTGTTTTTGCTCAGTGGGAATGAGTCTTATGCTTCCTCGTCACTCAGGGAAATGGACCAAGACCAGAGGTTCAGTCTAAATTCATTATTTATGGTTCAAAATCAGCCCTAGACGCTCACTAATGGAACAGGCCGATCCATTCCCTTTACCTGTCATAACAGCCTGGGATGTATAATACATACATCAGCATGAGAAGGTTACATTAGAGTTTGCAGAAGCAGCCGTGTTCATACTCACCCCTCCATTCCCCTTGATTCCCTTTTAATCCACTTCCCACAAATAAACCTTGGCCTTGAGTCGACCAAACAACTCTCATTCATATATCGATTTCTTTGAGCACTCTTTTAGCACAGTCTCATTTGTATCAATATTTGACATCATGGAGGTCTGTTTTACTAATCGCTGTAACATTGTCTTCAAAATGTGCCAACGCTGCCATTTCCATACTTCATTTTCTGCTCTAGCTAATGACATTTTGCTGAGAGTAGCAGTATAATAGAGTCACACATGGGGACACTGTCGATCCCTGATGAGCCCAAAGCATAGTCGTATCTCCTGCCGCACTATCAGCTGTTTCCACTCCAGTTCTCTTCTTCCACTGTGGGCAAGCTCAAACAAATGTAGGGGCTTTTTGTCACCTGTTTGTCAAGCCAAAAAAAAAAGTCATCTATGACACTGTCCCTCATTCTTATTTATGCTCACATTGATTGAGTAATCCCCAAAAAGCGCTTTTCAATTACATTATTCAGATTGCTCCGTTCCTGCCTTGAAATTGCACTCAAAACCAAACAGCACCTGCCCCCAACTGTGAACTTAAATCCTTTGCTAACCAATTTTTCAGCCCCAGTTTACAGTTCCTCACCTCCTCGGCAAAGAAAACATCAGTATTCGCCGGTCATAATGCAATTCCTCTGCCGTACTATAGTGTGTGTCTCTCTATACGGAGGGACAGAATCATTTTGAGGGTAGTTGCTTGTTTATTTACCTGTGGCTCCCCTCTAACCTCTGTCAGCTTTCCCCCTCCGGCGCAGGCTTCACACGAGTGGATAAGGATTCCTCTGGTGACACGCTAGGAAGAAACCCAGCGACCAGCCTCGTGGAAAAGCTAGAAAGACATTTGCATTTTCTTATCGCTGCACAGTCACCTGCTGCAGCCAAGTGAGCAGTGTTCATCCGTGTGCACCACTTTATTTCATCATTTATCTGCTAACAAGAGAGGCCTGAGAATATTAATGATGTTCACTTAACGGAGCACGATTGCAAATCAATATCTGCAAAGATTTAAGGCACAAAACTCTCAAGCGCGCTCAATCAATTATTCAGCAATGCTATTTTAGAGTTCACAATGTTGGTTAATAATTCATATTCTATCTTGAATTTTTGAACATACCTGAGTTTGAGGATATCCACAAACTGTAAATAAACAACTCCAACAGAGCACAGGTTCAGGTGGGATCTCAGCTCTGGCAGGTGAGCACAGCAGTGGCTATGCTCAAAATGTGTGATAACAATACAACATTCTGCTGGTACAAAACAGAAGCTTTCCAGCAAAAAATTAGCTGTTTAGCTGTTTCCGATTATTATAAATTCAATGATCACTGATTGCTTTGTAAGCTTCGTCTCCTCAGTAGTGTGCAAAGATGAATGGGCTGAACTTTCACTGAGGTTTGGTCAATATAATCAAATCAGGACAAATTGCAGTGTTCAGAACACATTTCCTTTTAATCAAAGAGTTGATTGCAATTTCTGTGTTTTTCTTCTCCCATGGGTCCACCCCCCACCAGTTTGAGCAGTTATTGCACACCTACCTATTGGCTAACACATCAAAGCAGCAGATAGACCCAGTTACCATAGAAACGCTGTGTATAGTCTTATTATTAGGACAGGGGCATATTACCTTCATTAATCAAGTTAAGTGCCTCTCAATAGAGTAGCAACACCTGCTGCTGATGCAGGTGGCAGAGCACCTTGAGTTTACGGACGGTAAACTTCCCCTGCAGCTTGTTGTGTAATTATGAGGAGGAATTATGAATGTTTGAACAAACACTCATGCATGCGTGGAGACATCATATACACATACTCCACATGTGCAGGTCCTCCATTGTGCTGCCTGACACCTGTCACAGGAGACACCATCAAATATTCACTCTTGGCTTTTCCTCTTCTCAAAGAGAAGTGTCCTTGGAAGTCTGACATCTCCTGTATAATTAAGTTGTCTGGATTAGCAAAGGCACAGGTCTAATCAGGAACAGGATGGACCGATAAGCATTAAGCCACAAAGACAGGAATTATTAAAGCGCTCCTTTCTGATCAGGAGTCCCACGCTGACTGAGTAGTAGAGAATGAGGTCACCCGTTCCTGCTTTCTCAGACAATACATTAAAGATGGACTTGTGACAGCCTAAGAGATACGCACTGTGCCCCGGGGGTATAGCAGCAGAGCAGTGAGGACTGGGAATAGACAACATTCAGTAAGTGTGCTCAATTGACACATCAATAAATCATTATCTGCACAATTTCACAATTCCACAGAGAAACTACTTTGAATTCCATTTGAAGAAGCAAAGCTAAGAACAAAACATTGTATTAAAATACAATAATTGAGCTTCTAGTAATATGTCAGTGTGGCAATACAAGGCCACAAGGGGGCGGTAATGTGCAGGCTTTAAAAGCCATTGGCCCATCTCCTTCGGCCTTGGCCTGCACCCTTTCTTGTCCGGTGTTTGATCCTCCGTTTTGCTTTCATGTTGCCCCACAGGTACAGTGTTTGTTGTTGTCTCTTTAAAATCAGCCATGTAGCAATCCTTCTATGTTAGCCCTGTGCCATATAGGAAGGGGATATCCGCCATCCCACCACAGCTCCTGTTCGGTCCAGGTGTGGAGGGGGCATCAGCCTCCTGCACTTTACGTGCCCTGCATTTACTGGTGGTATATGCAAATTGAGGTATTATTATAACTTGTTATTTGGAACATTCTATTGCATCTGCCACAGATGTCTTGTTGGTGTTGTGCTGGAATTGTGTGCCACGCTTTGTCAACATGGGCTAAAACAAACTGTACTATACTCAATATCTGAACTAATTTAAAACTCTTAGATTAAGTACAAATAAAGAAAGTAATTGTTAATCTGCCTCAGTCCTTTCATAAAACTTGTGTGCTTTCTTCATTCATTGTAATGCTGTTGCTGATTTAGTCATTTATTGTACTACACCGTCACCCTGTTACACAAGTGTTGATCCAAATGTGGGTTTTTTATAATGTAAAATTGGGAAATCCAAGCTTCCTACAAAACTCAGGGATCAGTCAAATCTGAAACATTGAACCAATCCCATTTATTCCTGAACAATTTCTTATTCCAGTGTTTGTATTATTTATCTCGACAAAACGTCAGTCATTCCCACCCAGTGATTTGACTACAACGTCTCTCTTCTTTTATTGAAACCTGTACAAGATCTAATCCAAACGAATAGGCCACAAGACAAAGCACTACACCACTCCTCTCTGTTCTCCCTCTGCTCACGGGAGGAAATGCTCCATCGTGATGCACACATGAGC
This sequence comes from Knipowitschia caucasica, assembly GCA_964034765.1. Lineage (NCBI taxonomy): Eukaryota > Metazoa > Chordata > Actinopteri > Gobiiformes > Gobiidae > Knipowitschia > Knipowitschia caucasica. Next base: position 20,836,808 of record OZ035837.1, on the reverse strand, counting down.
ACAGTGTTTTGCAGTGTCAAAGCAATGTGAATGTACTGTAAAAAACATCCATTATTGATCAGCACAGGAAGTCTGAACACTGGAACGATTTTAAATTCCTCCCGCTCTTTGATCAACTGTCTCCTTCAACACGGCGCTGTGTGGAAGCAGCAGAGGTTGTAGTCAATGCCGTAGTGGATAGAAGATTTGTTTCCGAGTGCTCTTGTCACTAATTAGCATCTCAGTACATCTTGATACCTGATAATATAATTAATCTTTATGCAGGCATTAGCATATCACTTCATATTTGTCTAACTGGGTAATTCCACTCTAATTACAGGCACAATATGAACTCTTATGAAGAACTTTACACAAAGAGCCTCTAGCTTAACTCCGTTAGCATCAAAGTCCGCCCGCTACTTCCACCACTATCGGCGGGCGCCACTTCTGGCGGGCGCCACCGCAGTCCAGGACATTTGGTCTGAACACCCCTACGTCTGAAACTTAGAGATTGTGCGTCTGGTGCGCGCAGAAGCTGTGTTCCAGTGTCGGCGGTCTGAACGCCCTATTACAACAGCCCAACTCTATCATCGCCATCATCAATCAATCAATAAACGTTTATTTGTAGAGCGCCTTTCCTACACAAGGCAACGTCGCTATTTATATTCAATCTTTTGGAGTTTTAAAAATAGGTACTTTCAAGAAACCAGTTTGACACCTTAAGCTGTTAAACACCTCATCATTAAGGTCATGCTATGACCAGTTAAAACAGTAGTCTATTTGCGTTGCAGAGCTGTCTATCTAGCTAAGTACCAAAATGAACATCTGCAGCTTATAATCAACTGTGGCCAATATGTGGAAAAAATGTACTTTCTTTTAAAATAGTCTAGAAAGTACTTCAGTTTCTCGCTCTCAAAACAATTTGGTTCTATCACTAGTTTTGGCCTCGTATGTAGACGCTTTTTTTTTTTATTCAGACAGAAAAGTGAAAAATGGAGGACCTTCCTTATGCAGCCTAAATTGTCAAATAGTTACTCAATGACCATGTATACAACAGAAAAAAATAAATGCAGCATGTTATTTGTTCACAGACAAAATGTATTATTTATGGGGAAAAATAGTGTTTAAGCCCTCAATTTCCTGATTAATTAAAGCAATAAAAAATATTCAAAAAATGTGGGGTATGTGTTAAATTAGTATAATGGAAAATCTGACCAAAAATATCCAGTCAATTTCTCATTATTAATACTACTCAACAAATATGACTGGAAACCCTTTTTATATTGCATTCTGACACTTGCATATGCTGTGTCAGTGGTTACCGAGTCCGACTAATGCCGCAATGGAAAATGAAAGATCTTCCTCAACCAACTTTCAAATAGTTTTCACCACTGCATATGTTAAAAAGTCTAAAACTCTATCAATTTAACTTTGTCAAAGACGTTCTCCCCCAGTCAATCTTTAACATTGTTCTGATGAAAGTCAGCATGGTTAATATTCTGCTGGAAATACATATTCATCCCCCATCCTAACTCTGTGTGACACTGCAGTAAGACAAATTGAGCCAAGATTAGTCAAAGAGGAAAATGTGATGCGAACAATATTTTCCGCATTAAAAATAGGACATAAAATCATCCCCAAGTGCCTTAAAAATGGCTGCCGCAGACTGCACGTTTTGGTGGATTTTACCCTGTATATAGGCCTCCTTGATGTGCTATCCGGGCCGAATTCTGGATCTTACATCAGCCGTGCTTTGAGCTGCAATAATCGGCGAGATAACTATGACTGAGGACTTACGTAACGCTGCTGGACCACTTTGCCAGTGTCATCTTGAACTCGTCTCAAAAGGGAAAAGAACACATAACGCTAATTAGCATTAAAACGTGGTTCGGCTTTTCCCTGGTGCTCGCTCTCATCTTCGGCATGGAGGATGGTAATAATTGAGCAGCAGTAGTGTACAGTAAGTTCAGGCTACAATTATCTCAATAGTTTCATACTGAATGAGTATTTCTTGTGTTTTATAAGTGCGGTTATGGACCGAGCAGTGAACAAGGACGATTGAAATTTGTATTTTAAAACTAACAAGGCGGTCATAACGTGGAAGGCCCCTCACTCACTGTCTCGCTGACAATGGGCCATAACATTTGCCTAGTGGATATTTGGAGCTTTCCACAGAGCTCCATCAACAAAATTATTTTATTTAATTGGATTTTTTCTTTGGCTCTCCTGGAGCTAGGATAAGACAAGATAAGATAGACTTTATTGATCTCACACTGGAGAAATGTACATGTCACATTTGGCATAGATAGAATCACTCAGATTGTGCATAAGACAGAAGTGTGTAAAATGCTAAGGCTAAAAATATAGTCTGTTCAGGATATATCGGCAATCAAAGAAACAGTGGCAATAGTTGTGCATGAGTGACTTCGCTGTGCGCCGGTGTATGTTTGTGTCTATTTATGAAAATTGCAAATTACAAAAAATTGCAAACAAAAAATGTTTTTAAAAACTGATAACTCCCTTAATAACTGGCCAACTGCCCCTATGGACCAATACCAATGTGTGTTGATTCTCTGATCTGTGTTGCCGATTTCAACAGTTTTGTTAAGTCCTCTGAGATTACTACTGTTGTGATTTAGGACTATATAAGAATAAATTGAATTGAATTGATAAGTTCTGCATTGATTAAGTTTTACTCAAAAAGTTTATCTACTCAAAAAAGTATTTAAAAAATCTATTGGACTAGTGGCAGTAATGTGTGTATTTGTAATTAGTTGCTTGTGATTATTCTAATCTATATGGAATGTGTATATGTTTCTAAACAGCTTCTTTTATAAATGATATTTGAGCTTCAGAAAACTAAAATACTCCATGTAAATAGTCTGGCAGCAAAAGACTCAACAAGATTTATGCATTGAATTAAAATACACATCTCAATGGAAAAAGTGGCATATTTAAATAGAGGGACCATTTTTTGAGTGGGTGGAAGTTGGAACATCTCAGACCTAAGACTAGCACAGAGAGGATTGTGACTTTTTGTCATTTCACATCCAATCACCAGCAGCACCAGAAAACAAGATGTGCTGACTTTTAAAGATCATCTTAAATGATGAAATGTCTTTCTCCACAATGGGTAAAATTCAGAAAACAATTGAAAAGCGCAAGATCCCTCTGGCTCACGGCCTAGATGTGTTGACAATTGGCAGCACTCAGTATCTCAGCCATTATGTCACAACATGAAATATTGAATGCTTCTTTCCCCACTCTTAACATTCTCGTGCTAATTCCACAAAGTACATCAATCATAATCCCCGCTTGTGTTAAATCCCCTGTGTTTCCAGGTGAAGCTGGCTTACCCCATGATAAATGAGGAAGCAAGTGGCAAATCCTGGACTTGGTTAAGTTAATAAAGGTCTATCAATGGCAGACGAGAGCGGTTCTGAATGCAAACTCTCTCCTATCTGTCCTCGCAGCAGTTCCCTTTAGCCTCCAGAGTGTGTCCTGAATGCTAAACGAAGGCCCCGGTATTGAGCGCCACTGAAGGGTTTACAAAGCGACAAGTGGCCGGGGAGAAGTGCGAGAAGATAGTAAGGCATCGGCGACAACACACGGCCGAGCGCTGCCATCAACCGGAAAAGTCCATTTCTCCAGGCCAGCTCCACGCATATCAAGCAAATCCATCTGCCGCTGTCACATGTCTCACACTTCACATCATGAGCCGTAATGTTTCCTGGAGAAGAGGCCAGGATTTGTGCGATTCAACAAGCACACAGACCAGAGCGGCGGGAGGAGAAACTGAAGCAGAAGAGATAAAGGATTTACCTACTTTAACATGTTCTTTACTTTTCTATCCCCTTTCTCTCTTCATCTTTGGAGAACTCAAATGGGCGCAAAGGCGTTTAGGGAAAAATAATCAAAAAATCTGCTGCAGACTGCTGTGGTCTGCTCTGCTGCTGCTATGTCATGCCTTTGTTGTCATCTTCACAACATACTTTAAAGAGATAGATGCAAACCACTATTTTAAAGTGCAATGCTTATAATTGATATTACTGTCAGTGTTTTTATATGTCTTCCTATTTGTATTGTATTTTTTTTTTTGTTTTTCTCTTTTGTGGTATTGGATCACTATTTGTTTGAAAAAAAAAAATACATATGGGTCAAAATTCAGATATGAATTACAAATTATTGACTGCATTTCATTTGACATGTTTTATCGTCCTGGACCTGTGCATGTTTGTGTTTTATGTTATTAGAGTGAGTAAACAACTGATAGCAAATGATATATATTTACTGAATTATACTGATAATACAGAATTTCTTTCCATAAAATGTCACTGGTAACTTTATCCTATGAATTCAAACTTCATGAAAGTCATAAGCCGAGTGAAAGCCTGGTACATATGTTACTTAAAGAAACACATGCTGAAGTCTTTGTGATTCGGATTAACTTTGAGGCCATATGAATTGAAATGCAAATAAGGTGGGATTACTGAGAGCCTTCATTCTCTTATTAAGTGTTCAAACAAGGCTGGTGCTATGCCATTAATGACCGTGTGTTTACTCCCCGGTTGTTGCCTACAGCTTTATTGAACCATGAGTTTAGCACCTTGACTGCAATTTAATACGGCACATCCAGCAATATGTTTTTTTATTAGTTGACGATACAAGCTCAAATGCAGCAGTTCTCAGACTGGGCTATATGTGGCATCGGCCTTCGTGGCTTCTGGACTGAAAGTTTAGTATTCTGTAGTCTTGCTCTGGACCTGATTAATTCATGGTTTAGCACTGGTCTGGGCTCATGGTTGTAGACTTGAATTTCAGGTAGATGGGGTTTTGTCTGAGGTATTTCTTTTGATTACACTGCAAACGTTTATATATTGATAGATTGTTTTGTTTCAAACTTGTGTAGATGAAGCAATGAGTTAACAATGATTAGCAATGTTCTTCCTACTTTCAGATGAGAATTTTCTTGTTCCATTTGCAAACATGTTTTAAGACAGAAAGACATGTGTAAAAAGTACTAATATAACACAAGTGCTGGGAGTAACTATATTGATGTAATTCTATCTATGGTCCTGCAACATGGGGGGAGGTGACCCCTGTGTCCTACTGACCCCCCTGAATGACCTGTGGTGTAACATGTGATATATATGGGGGGGTGTCTCTCACTGTGGGGTCTCTGCGTGTGGACTCTCTCTCTGTCAACACCATCTTTTATATGTATTTGGTTTAAGCCAAATATATTAAACGACAGCTCGATTCTCATTATAAAACAAAGAAATCTAAATGAACAGCATAACCCTAAGTCCCGTCCACCTTTTCATGAGTAACACTGTGAGTAACAACTGTTTGGCTTCTCTACTCAGCTGTGGTGGATTAAAATACTTCCTTGGCTTCCTTGCTCGGTCCAGTGTGCGTCCTTAAGTATGGTAGTCATCCGGTTGTGTACCAGTTTTATCAGCATCTTTGCTACTGACACAATTGCTCTGGATGTATTCAATGTAGAAAAAAAGGAAAAACGCTGCAAAGTATTCGGGCAATTGAACAGTATAAAACACCCATCCATCCTTTTTCTTCCCCTTTGTCCATTTCTGTGGTGGGCTCAAACTCAGAACCTTCAGGCTCAATGTATAAAACAAAATATTTGAAATTAGTGTATAGGTATAACATAAAAGCAAAACACATGATTCAAATAAACAACATTTGACTTGGTTTGATACTTAAATAATTTCACATTATAGGTAGGCCAACACTTTTACTACTGCAAGTCTTATAAATACCACATAAATAAAACATCAATGGTTCAATGCTGTTTGGACAACCTATCAGCTTAGCCCGGGCGCATGGTGGCGGATTACTTGCCTTCTCCTGTGACAATGTCAGGTAACTATGGTAAGCTTATCCTGAAATAAATATGAAAAGTCTTTAGTCTAAGCTGAAGGTCTCTATCTCCGGGAGAAATTTGAAAACTCTCACAGAAGGGCTGGTGCAGGTGCGGCTCAAGGATCAAACATGCGACCTCCTCACTGTGGGCCGTGAGGGCTAACCACTCTGCCAAGGCCTGTCCCTGCATTGAGAGAGCCTTGGTGTTTGTCATGCTGCAGGGAAAGGCACTGGTAAATGTTCTTGGAACTTCCTTTTTTCGGACATTACGATAGGCTTTACAGTTACACCAAAATACACACTTAAAAATGTATGGTTTGGGACTTAGGCTTGGTTCAGTTCTCGTGTTTTAGATCCCAGACACGTTTGTGAAATGATTGAGACCCCTTGTTCTACACAGAAAGATGTTATCCTCCTCTTCCCCATGACAGTAGGCCTATATGATGGACAAAGGAAGTGCATCAAAGCATGTTTTTTCTCCTCCACATCCTATAAGGCAGCGTCTTGGTGACCCGATGTGATGAACGCAAAGAGAATGCTTCTAAATGAGAAGAAGTGAATCATTGGAACTTCAAACGCACGGGCTTCTCGCACACCCACAAGTGTGAAATTAGTAGCTTGCGGGGTTAGCGCTGACTTGAAAGTGTCCAAATGGGAATTCTCCTTTATGGTTCTCAAATCTTGGTGGAAAAACGAAAATATTATTTATTTTCAAAGAATGGAAATCTTTTAATTGTTTTGTGAAAGCAATATTATTACGCTACTAAACACTCAAACAGCTTCTAAGATGAATAATTGCTTCAGCTTTATTTCAGCACTAGATCTATTCTTGAAAAGCCTTAGTACATTCTTCTATGACACGTTTGCTAAATAGACAAATGAGATCTTGATTCAATGCTTTTCATAATGACCACCGCAGAATGAGTAAAAAAACGAGTACAGGCTGACATCTGCTGGCGAAAAGAAGTATTACAAATGTTCTCTGAAGTTTGAATAGAAGTTTTAAATTTAAGGGTTTGGAATAACGTCTGAATAGATATGAATACATCTTAAGTGTGCTCTTAGTTTTGTCAGTAAATAATAATTATCTATTCTGTCAATAACCACTGGAAAAATAAGCATGTCTAAGTTCCAACATGACATTCTATACATATCTATTTATAAATCATTTCATCCCAGATTCTCAAGACTATATTCTTCTTTATTATTCTATATTCAGGTGTTACGTAAAATTCTATCTTTAACAAAAAATCTAAGATGGTATTTCAATGCTCTATCACACAAAGCTTCCTTGCTGGGCGCCAGGATTTTATTTCCCCCTCAAGATAAAAGCGATGACATCCTTTCTAGGTCACAGCCATCGCAAAAGGGGGTGCAGGGAGAGAATAGACACATTCAAAGGTAAACCAGTGAACCTGTAATCTGTATGGTCTCTGTGTACCCAATTCTCTCTCTCTCTTTCTCTCTCTGTCTTTCTGTCTCCATAACCAGCACTTCTGTCTGACTCATAATTCATTTCTCCATAAAAGCACATGAATAAAACAGTTTAAGAGTTGACGCCAAGGCCGGTTGTAGCCTCCCACACACACACAACTGAGAAAAGAATACTCTGATATAATGCGACCGTATAGACATCAAGCCATAACTCGAATCACCAGTGACTGAGAAAAAAGCCTGGAGCATCCAATTAAAAGTGATACGTCCTGTGATATTCGTAAACCATTTCAGCCTCGTAGCAACAGAGTGAGAGGAGGGATGAGAAGTCAGCACCAAACAGCCTCGAGTGCAGCCTGCAGACATCAAGTATACAACATGTAAGCCACTGCTAAGTCAATATATATATATACTATGTGCGGTATAGGCAATGACCCCACTGTTTGAAATGCATGCCTACTGTTTATTTAGGAGACTTTGAAAACAGCCAATAACTAATACGGCTACATTATTGTGGTTCGAGTCACAGCTGCAGATGGAAATGATCTGGAGTAGAACAAATCTGTCTTTGAGCTTAATGTGCACTCTCCCTTACAAATAGAAGACACAAAAAAACTGAGATTATTAATTGAATCACTTGCCTTATTCATAGTGGATTCATGGTGGATTTGTTCATTTATGAAGCCATCACCCAAGACAATTTCAAAGTTTGGAAGCGCAATACATTTTTTAACAGGGAAAAACGACTGAAAGTGAAAACTGCTTGATGTCACACAAAATTATGAAAAATAGGAATGCATTGGTTTATATAGTGCTTTTCAGGACAGTCAAAGACGCTTCACATGTCATTATTCATTCGGCCACAGCTGCCCTGGGGCACACTGTCAGAAGCAAGGCAACCAGTATGTACCATTGGCCCCTCCGACCACCACCAACCATTCACACACACAGCAGACTCATTCTAGGCAATTTGGGTGAAGTGTCTTGCCTAAGGACACAGCGACAGTTTGGCACTTTACAGCCACAGCCGCCTCACTGTGGCACCTGGTGTTTCCAGAGGTCTCCCATCACAGCTTCAGAGGTCTGACGGAATGTGGAAGTATGGCCACAAATATATTTATTTATCCATTAGCTTGAAATATTAGGGCGGCTTGGTGGCTGAGTGGATAGCACTCTCGCCTCTCAGCATTGCCCTCTCACTCCATCCTCTCACTCCACTCCATCTCTGTGTGGAGTGAGAGGACAAGTGCCCAAAAATAATAACAATTGTAAACCGCTTTGTGACTCTGGTTTGTGAAAGGCGGTATATAAATAAAGATCACTTACTAACTTACTTATTATAAATATCATGAAAAACAGCTGTTATAAGAGCTGGCATAAAGGCAACAGGTATCAAGATGCTAATCAGTTTTTTTGTTGTAAAAAATATTGCTGTCTTGTCTGATTTATGTAACAGTACAAAAATAATTGTAGTAATTGTTGTTTTTTATTTCAGATAAAGTGATCAATGAAAAAATGTGAATTTAAAGTTTATCAAGAAACAAATTTACACATTTCTATTCAGAAACGTTGTAGTTAGAAGGCAATTGTGAAGAGCTTCCACTGTTTGAAACTACCTTAATCAATATAGATAAAAATCCCAATTGTAATATCACGCAGAATAATATATAACCCGTATAGTCATCATTAGAAGGTCTAATCTATTTTCTAATATTCTCCCTCTAGCTCATTTTCAAAGCATGGACTCATGGATTTTATTTTTCACACGAGATACTGTAAAGGAGACCGATTTCAAGGTTCATGGTGCAAAAAAGGTGACCTGATGACGTAGATCTAAAGATTTCAGGTCCGTTCAATACCAGTGTGTCCTTCCCACCTCCCTGTTCAAACAAGCGAGCAAAAGAACGTCAGTGGATGAGTCAAGCTTTGTCAATGATTGAGAGCAAATTGTCAATCACTGCGACGGCCACATACAGTAAGTCCGAAAGTGAAGCAAAGTGAGCCAATAAGGCCGATATTATAATAGATCCATGGGCCTACCACTCAAAATTTTGTTTGTCTTGTCCTTGTGTCTTGTTGTCTTTGCTTGCTTACTAACATTTTTTTTCATAAGATTTTAATTGTATATTTATAAAGCCAAGAATCAGAGTTTGAACTTGATCAAAGTTGTGTAAAACTCTTATTTGATGACCCAAGTCCTCGATAATACAGGTGAGACGCAGAAAATGTGATAATTTATAGAGTTTATTCATGCAATTCACCGGTTTAGACACAGCAAAGTATCCTGTGAGGCCTTTATGGCAAAATATGATCATATTCTGAGATGTTTTATTTGGGGGTTTACAAGCTGGGAACATATATTTAATGAAAAGTTATAAGAGTTAAAGGCTTGATAAATCTCACTTTGTGTCTAAAGACCATGTCATTTTAGTTTCATATTGTAAGATGAATTAGAGGTAAATGGACTTTTGAACAATATTCTAATCTGCTGGTACTGGACACCTGAATATCTCCTATGGGGGATCAATAAAGTGTCTATCTACCTATCTATGTATAGTCTATCGTTGTCAATTGTCAAAAACACACTCATTTACAACAAAATATGAGAATAATTAGTTTTATTACAAAATCATTCATTCATGACCATTACTTCTTTCTATCTGCTTGAGGTGTAAAATCGAAGTCCAACTAGAGCCCCATAGTGTAAGCAGTCCTGTTTATTTTGATTCGGTGGGTTATTATTGATCGAAAACCTTGCAGTGCAGGTAAGCTAGCTTCTCCGTCCGACTCTTCCTCAGCAGGGGAAACCACTCCTGATGATGCAGCTCCACGACCTTGTACCCGGCCAACTTCAGGTGCCTCCTCTTCATGGCGTGAAGTCCCAGGAGCTGATCAGAACGATAGCAGAAGTGATTTCTGTTACACACCTGGATGGCGAGTTTCACTGGCCATTTTTTACCCTTATACACAGAACTTTTGGTTAATAGGCCTGTGATTTCATTGGTCAGGATTAACCCAGTATCAAAAGTCTCCTCTTTATGGTGCTGTTCAATTCTCTGGAGTGTCGGTTTAGCAGGTTTTAATGTTTTTTTGGTGTTTAATAACTGGTCGACAAGATCCTCAGTCAGAGTAACCCCAACGTTCATTTTGTCCCAGTTGTAAACGCTCTCTGCTTTGGGTTTGGAAGACGGGTTTTCAGATGTACTGCTTGGTAGGGTGACTGGAACGGGCTGTCCTTTAGAATCCAAATGCACTTCTAGGTCGATGGAGCGAGTATATGGCAGTATCATCCTCTTGCGCACAAACTCATCTCCTCCGAGTAAATTTCTCAAACCTAATTCCGCTTCAACCACTTCCTGTTTTCGGCAGACATCCGACTGTGCGAAACTCCAAAGCATGTCGGCCACCTCTTCTTTCAGTTCAGAGCTCAGGCGCGGCCCGGTCCAAAGTGGCAACTCCTTTTCTACAACGCCGTTTAAAGTATACAAATCCTTCTTGAGATCCAGCTGTGTGGATTTCAGTGCCAGGCTGACAAACTCTGGGCTAAGTGCGAGAGATAATAAGTCTTCGGGAAAAACAGAGACAAAAGCGAGCCCTAAGAGTCCAGTGAGAAGATGCTCTGGGTAGCGATAAAATTCAGCTTTACGTTGTCTAAGTCCCTCTGTGAGACCAGGATACAGACTTGGGTTTTTAGCCGGGAGAAATCCTAATGTCCCGAATGCCCACAAAAGCTTACACGAGTCTTTACTCCTACAATGTGGCACTAGCAAGGGAACTCTTTCTGCTATTCCCATAAGTATATCGTCACTGCGGTAGTGCAGAGCCGAACAGGCCAGTGCGATATGCATGAGACCCTGTACGCCCATTTGGTGCGCCCGCCTCGGTACCTCCTTTCCCATCGCCTCCAACCACCCCTTGTGATAGAAATAGTTAAACCGCATATACTTCATCACGTTTACAAGTCCAAAGTCACTCATGTCCTCCACAGAAACGTGCGCTTTGTCCAAAATACGCGTCACAGCTGCTTCGGATAGAGAGGTTTGAGATTTGAAAAGACCTAAGCATACAGTGCCCACCTCCTCTGGGTGTAGCTGGTGCAAGAAGCGCATCAACAGCTGTTCTAAAAGTTGAATAAGGTCTTTGGGGAAATATCTGCCTTCTCCCACAATGTAGAGGAGATGCACTAGCTCTGGAGCCCTTATCTGGCCTACAAATGAAGGGACGAGCGCGTAAAAGCGTTTCAAATATTGGGGCACCGGTCTCCCAATGCAGCGCCACAAATCTGCAGCGAACAGCAACTGGTGTAGAGTCATTTGATCGACTCTTTGGCTCAACTCTGATTCATACACAGCTAATACGGTGTGAGCTGAAGGAATATCCAGCCAGGCAAATCCCTGCAACACTTCCAGTAGCTGAGATAAGGAATATAGCTGCAGATTTTCCACTGAATATCTGAGTAACATGGCAAAGCGCTGATCGCTCCTAACTAGTGCGGTCTTGTCAGGGTCCACACAGCTCAGCTCCAAGATAATACTGGAAACATCAGATGGTTTCAAAGCTCCTTTAAGCACCGTGACTCTTTGTAATAACGTCCAGGCTTTGTCAAGCGGTGTAACGACAGGTTTCTGGGTAAAATCAAGAGACATGTGCGTATATTCAGGTCTGGATTTGAGAAAGGCACGCATGTCAAATCTAATGTCGGGTGGAATAGGTCGTCTCGGAGCCTGCGATTCAGTTTCAGGGCTTTTGTTGAATGCCAAGTCAAGCAGAGTGTTTTTGGTGCTAGAAAGATGTCGCGAAGAGCTGACGCTATATGTATTACCTTGTTGCCAGAAACAAGGGGGAAGAAAAGACAGACGGGTTTCCTCCTCTTTAATTTCTCCATGGCGCAGAGCGGGCTGTAGATTCCTGACGTGGTGATATGAAGAGGGGTTGTAAAAAAGCTGGTACCCAAGTTCGAACTGCTCTTCTTTGTCTTGTAAAGCTTCATCCACGGCCTGTGCTGCTGCTGTGCTGTGTGGACCATTTGCCGAGATCGAGACTTTTAGCGTTCTCGAGAGGTAATGTAGCCTCAGCACTCGTTGACGGAGTCCAGCGGTAGCCATCAATCTGTGCAGAGAAAATAACGGCAAACATTCAATGCAACTACTGTACTAATAGTTAGACAAATATTCATAGACTCTGCTTTACAAGTTCAGTTACATTTCAATCATAGGTTTCATAATTATGAAAAAATAGGAGCATTTCAATAGTGAAGATTAGCAAACTAACGTATCTTTTGGTTGTGGTTAAAAAGGCCCTCAAAAATATTAATTACAACAGGAAGCAGAGATTCCTGCACATAAATAAATACAAATAAGTTTGGGAACGGTGTGTGAACAAAATTTGGGGAGAATATCGAAATGGTACAAAAATGTTCTGAAAGTGATGACAGTTCAGTGAGTTTGTAAAGACCTAATTCAGAACAGCAGTCATCTCAGAAAGAAATTACTAAATTGTTGATTATTCAATAACAGTAAATAAAATTATAAAACCAACAAATAGGAATCATAGGTTCCAAGAAGACCAATGCCTGTAAATCTTCATAAATGTCCTGCATTTACAGAGATGTTCATTTATTTACTACATACTTATTTTTGACCAAATATATCAATTCAGTTTGTGACATGTCTAGTCATGCCATCAATCACAACCAGGAAGTAACATTATAGGATAACACTATTGCCAAACTGGAATTACTGTTTTAAGTCATTAGCAATTCTTGAATCATCTGTTGTGAGTAGTAATGTCTAGAATTCTTGAATTATCTGTAGTGAGCAGTAATATCTAAAGTTTTAAATGCTAATGTTTGAATAGGAAGTGCCCATATTCATCAGAATACTTGACAATCGGAATATTTGACATGGTTCAAGTTGTCTTCTTTGAAATGTTGCGTGAAATATCTAACATTAACTAAGTCCTGGAGGAGGCTTCTTTTGGAGCTGCAGCACATGGATCTAACGTAAATGTCATCGGTATTCTTTAAATGACCACAATCATGAGAGAGATGCAGACTAAAACATGCATCCATAAACGATACGCACCTAAAGAGAAACCAGCCAATAATCGTTCTGTTTTTTCGCAATTCGTACTGTCACGATACAAGCGATCCAGTCCAGGGAGCCGCCATATCTGACCAACATATGACCTACGGTAGCCGCGAAGGTTCCGAACCGAAACAGGAAAGAGTTGTTTTGTTGTTATTTGTTTCATTGTTATATTATTATTATCATTATAATTATGAATTTAGCTCTTGAAACATAAACGCTATCACCATTTGATTTAAAATAATATACATTTTACAAAACAAATGTTGAAACGAATATATTCTTACCATCTTTCTTCCCATTTTCAATTTATTTTTATTAAGATATTTTAACATTTGATAGTTTATTTTTCGGTTTTACAATCGTATAGGCACATACTAAAGGCCATATTTACAGTAATCACTTCACAACAATGAAATATTTTTTTCATGGGGATTCGATTAGAAGAGGGCACCTTTACCCTAACATGTCAAGAACTCGGCCATGTAGACTTTGTTATTTTTTATAAAGCAAAATTCAAATCAAACACCTTATGTTTAATCGTTTCACACAAAAAAGACAAATTCCATTAAAAAAATTACCTATAATGAAACATATCCGTGTGCACAATGGGTCGTAATAAATCCGTTTGTATCTGCATTTGTACTAAAAGAAGTAACAGGTGAAGGATCCCTGGTGAAAGCTGAGAAACTTTGAGAGGAAGTGCTCGCGTTATGCTAATGGGAAGAGTTGCGCCTGTGCCGGAGCCGCCCTTCATTCACCACATGGTTAAACCGACTCTACTCGCGCCACTTTCGCAATCTTACTACGCTTCCCAAACTCCAAACAAATCCCAATAGTACCACATGCTTGGGTTTTTTTGGATTGTTGCCGCCGGCGTGGTCTACTTTGGAAGTCTTTTTGGTATTCTATTTATCAAATAAGGTGCAAATAGTGAGAAAACGGTAAGTCTAACAAGTGAGTGAAGATGGAGGATTTTGAAGCCAGTGTCTTGTTACGCACATGTTGTTGGCAGGAGACCTGTTGTTAGCCTTTTCTGGAGTTGCGTCAGGAAAGTGATGTGTTGCGGCTTTATGCGGCAACACTCTTCGATCTGCAGTTCACGTTAGGCAAGATGTTAAGTGTTTCGTTTCAGCGTTTGTAAGCTATGTCGTAAAGGACTCATGGCGTTGGAGAATGAGGGAGATTTGAAAAACATGTGTTGCTGCTCCTCAAGTTATAGCGTAGGGAAGTTATTCTGTCCCTTTTTAATATGTCTCATTTATTCAGTTAGTCATAATGTCACGCCCTATTGGTGCGCAGGCGTTTTATGAAGTATACAAACAAATAGCGGAGCGCTCCCTGTGTGTTTTGTGCGCAGCTGTGCTTGTTAAAAGTAGTACAGAACAAAGCGGCAGCACATGGGCTGGTGTAGGCCGCGTTAGCATCTCTGCTAATGCTAGTTCACATTATTACATGTTTCATACGAGTTTTCATGAACTTCAAATCATCCTATTGTTGTTGTTACGATAGAGTGAACTACACATATGTGTGTACATGTACATTCGTGGAAGACTTAGGGAAGGAACGAAAACACGATGTTAGCATAATAATAATGGGGGTAGCTTGCTAACCCTGGTTCTTTTGATTTCTGTGTCTTATCATTATGTAAGTGATGTACTACAAGCGGCATGAGCAACACTTAGTAGAGTTATGTAGGATCGTTATGAAGTTTTGGGCTGTGGTAATGGACACGCGTTAGCTTGTGGCTAACGCGTGTTCACGGTGCAGTGTTTTGAGTCTTCTCGTGTGTGGCTCTTGCACTGATCAGGACCTCTCTGCGGTGCGTGCGCGCGTCAATGCGTACGCACCGGGGCAAAATGACTTCAAGTAAACTTCATACACAAATAAACATGTTTGTAAAACGGGCAATTGCGGGCTTGTAGGCGCCATGTTGCCGTATGGGGGAGGGGAACACAATGTGACTATTACGCTTGTTTCTCCTGGGTCCAGCCTTTTTATTTTTTCTAATTTCCAGACGTGACTGAAAATGTCATGTTAGTTATCGGGTAAACTAAACACACATGTCGGGTGTCAAATGTGGATCCGTTTCACACCGTTGCCCATTAAAGTATAACTTTCCTAATATTAAATATTTCTATTAAATATTTCTAAGAGGTGTCATTAAAGTTAACTTACAAGACATGAGTATGAAGTGCTTTTGTCATATTAATGTGTTTTTCTGCTTATATTTATGCTCCAGTAACATTCTGCTGTCTTGTTTGTCGTTTCAGGCTTATTCTAAGGCACAACCTTTTGTGGAGACCTCTTCAATGTGGACTTGAAGCAGATTTGATGCGAATAAAACCCCCTACCTGACATTTAAAAGTCACTGTAGTGTCAAAGTGCTTACAGTGCAGGTAGTCTTGTATAATCTACTGCAGTGGAGGCACTTTCAGCACTATTGTGATGAGACATTGTAGGAGCACTGCTTGAATACACCGCACTTGACCAGTGTACACGTATTGTCTGGTTGTCTGCTACTTTTAAAAGTTGCAGTCCTCAAGGACCCAGAACTCCTCCCCGGAAGACCGACTGCACTTCAGCTTTATCCATTTGTGTGAGAAAATTGCGTATTATCGAAAGGATATTTTCTGGTGCTTATGCTAAGGTGCATCTAGTGCAGATAGTGAAGTAGACTAGCACCTACTGCCCTAAGTGCTCCTTCTGGCATAAGGGACTGGAGTGCTCTTCTTATTTCCCATGCAAGTATTAATTTCTCACAGATCACAGTTAGTTTTGCCTAGTTGCGCTGCAAGAAAGAGAGTTGTGCAAATCTATGCAAAACTGACAGTGGTCTGTATTTACATCATTTTGTGACAATTTTGGCTGGACATGGTTTCAGTGGTATTAAAGTGCTTATAGTGCAGGTAGTTTGAATATTTCTACTGCAGTATGAGCACTTAAAGTACTTCTAGCCTTTTATCACCTCACCAAGATGATTGATCTACCTTGTGTTCATAGGTCTCTGGTTAGTTTTGCTGGTTTGCTGTCAGCTTTCATATAAGATGCTGTGCAAATCCATGCAAAACTGATCATGGGCCTGAAATAATTCTAATGTACGTGTCCATGTGTGTTGTCTGTTATTTGCAGGTTGGGAGAGGTCGCAATGCTCTATACTTCTGTGGTATTGCACTTGTCCCGGCCTGTGAATGATTAGGGACGGTTCTGCTGTGGTCTTCAGTCATAGGTGTTACGTTTTGTCTTTTGTTCATTCACCAAATAAAGACACTTGTGGTACCATGGGCTTATCCTTCTGCGTGTTATTTTGGTGTGCGGGTTAGTGTATTCCAGGTTAAAAAGTTACTATTGTTTTTCTGAAAAGCAACAGTTTTCCATGTGCATCTGTGCAGAGTCCAAACACACTTGAATTGCACAAATTCTTAAACCATCCTAGTGTGTTGAACTCAGATCTTTGACCTTGGTGCCTTTCAGTAGTGGCTTTAACTATTTTAAAAGATAGCTATCCTGTCTCATTAAAAGCTACATTAATGTTTTGGGTTTTTCCTTGTTTCACGTGTTGCCAAATATTTTGTAGTGGCGACAACCATCCACCAGAGGGAGCCATCTGTTAAGTTATTTAACATGCCTGATCGTATTCCTGCAGAGTGAAGTTGATTTTTGTCTTGATGCAAAGATCTCCGCTTTTATGACATTAACTACGTTGTGTCCTCATGGGAAGAAATGCAAAAGTTTGGGCTTAATTAACAAGTTTATTATAAAATCTGGACAGCCCTACACCTTATTAACTCTTCCACGGCACCATGCAAAGACACTCCACTTGGGCACAATCCTGACTTCCTCGCTAACAAAACACCTGTAGACTACCCCTCCTGGCAAGATAAGGGAATCACACTCCTGCAACATCTCAAAATAATACCCTTTAACCTTCAAAGAACTTTCCAAAAAATGTAACCACCTAAGTCAACACATCTTTCAATATCTACAAATGAAGGCAACAGCGGGACCAAAATTAATCTTACATTTAATACTCTTACTCCACCTGAACTGCTTGAAGACATCAACTTCAAGAAAACTATCACCAAACTTTATACATGTATCGACACCGGACCGAACACCAAAATACATGATACACTACCCCTTGAAGCCTGTATAGAAATATGCAATAATACATTCAGCATGACCCACAATACAAATCTACAGTTAATACAATATAAGCTCAACCGAACACACATCACACGATGCAGAAAATATATGATGGGACTCGCAGACACACATATACACTCAAGGAGCTCCAGATACATGGACGTCGGAACTATTTTCTGAGAGGGGGGGCGGGTTTTTGTTGGGAGAGTCGAGGGAGAGACTCATACTTGGATTACACTGGATAATAACACCATCTTAATTGTTAAGAAAAACAAAATAAACAATATATATCAAGCAAGTCACTTATCAAACTGAACTTTTTTTTTTCAATACGCATTCATGCGTCAGTCTCTCCGGTGGCTTCATTGTGTTGTGTAGCCCAGTGACGTGCGGTCAGATGAGGCAGGCAAGGCCCTCACCTAAGATCATAGAAAGAAAAGTAATAAAATGGATACAATAATGTTTGGTCACTTTATCAAGTGATTTGTGCTGTGTCTTATTTCATTTATTTATACCTTGAAATCGCAGATTTGACAGAGCGGTGCTGTGAGGCGAGCCTCTCTTGGGGAGACGTAAAAAGCAACAGCTCACAGGGAGAGTCCTGTGAGGTGCTATCAAACTGTTTTCTCTGTTTATCACAGTTTAAAAAGTTCAAAAATATTTAATTTACAATCAACATGTTTACATTTAAGAGGATGGCTCATAAATTGTGTTTTTGAAGCAAATATGGGTCTTAATCGCGCTCAACCACAGCTTGTAAGTGAGGAAAGCCTCAGGGGGGCGCTTGTGAGCCCAAACTTTGGCTGCATCCAATTCCATCAGAAAGCTCCTTTCTTGTTCTTCTTCTGCTAAGGGCAGCTACAGGTTTGGCTAACATACCTATAATACATTTTAAGATAATTTAAAATGCACTTAGAGTAATGTTTTGCTTCCAATGATGATATGAATCATAAGAAAAGGAGGTGAAGGGTAAGGTTGAATTTAGAAATTGGATTTAACCGGGAGTCGGCTGCAGCAAAACTCGGAGTTTACGGAGGAGACACCCGTTTTTTTTACTTTTTAAAACTCATTGAACTTATTTCCAAATGGAGGATTACATGTCTGTGCTCAAACTATTATCTGGACTTAAACATGAAACTGGTCCTAACTGAAGTGGTCTGTGCTGTTCATTAATACCTAAGGTAAGGCCCATAACACACTTTGTACTTTTTACAAACGTTTGCGTTTTGTATGAGAAAACAATGCAGACATTTAAATCATATTCTGCTGTAGCCAAACAAATTGTGTATAAGCCGCTCCTGTTCCTGTTGGTTTATATGATGTATAATCATATGAACACATGATTGATCCCCCACCGCACGTCACTGGTGTAGCCAGGTCTCTAATCTGCGCAAGGCTGAGAAAGAGCGCTCAGAGGCTGCGACAGATATTAGCCAGACAGAGCTTCATAAGCTTCTCCGACAGCATGGAGCGGGTTTTGGGCTGCAAGGAACGCAGGATAGTGATAACTTCTCGCTCCCGGCACACGCGGAGGGGGTGCGGCCGCACCCCCCGCACCCCTAGTTCCGACGTCTATGTCCAGATACCCACTTTATTTCACAACAAAACTTTTTGCTCACAATCACAAGAAAACTCACTGAAATCCTGAGCTGCAGAGTTCCCCTCTCTCCTCTACTTTGCCTTCTCGGTCACATCACTATCAACATACAACCAATCCACAAAAACAGCCTGCTTACGTCTCTGGCCATCACAAAGAGAATCATCCTCCAAAAGTGGATATCAAAACATGCAATACACAACATACTCTGGAAAAACACAATCAGTGAACACATCACAACCATAGCAGTATCTCACAGCGACACAAAGCCTCTATTGGACACTTGGAGATAAGTATGTCTTCTTTAGAATTAAATAAAAATATCAATGACAATGACATTAATAAAATTCACATCTATTCCAAAGACAAACAATGCACACACTCACACTCATCCTCACACTAACCACTGAAACTGTTACTGTTGTCTTTTGTGTTAAATCAAAATGAAAATGAACTTTACACTTGGAAACAGGGTGAGGATGGTGAAGATCCACAAGTAGTAAGTGTAGAGACAGGGCAGACAGAATGTGGCCCTGCCTGGAACCGATCAACTCCAGGCAGAAGGTCACGCTCTCGTCTTTTTATGCACCACAAAAAACAGGAGACCTTGACCAGACACACATCAGGCCCGCTCAGTGGAAGCCAACACTTCTTTTGAAAGCCCCATAACACACCAACTCCACAATCACACACAACCACCATCACAAAGAAGACTGTCCTCACCCCTAACACTGTTACAAACAACAATAACTAAATGTCCAAACACTTCTGTGATAATATCCAGCAATACCAGTGAGAGACACACACACGCACACACACACACACCAAAATTAAATCAAATTAGAGCCGTCCTCCCTCCCCTCTCTACTCCTTTGTAATCCTTATCTGTATGAATTTCATGTAAATATTGATTTGCATTGTTTCTGTATAATGCATTTTGTCACTTCCGTTTTTGATGTTTCCCATAAATAAAAATAAATAAAAATGAGGATGTCTTCCATACTGTATCTGGGAGCAGGCCTATTGCACGGTAGCCCCAGCTCCATTACACATGTTAGAATAAGACAAATTCAACATTACATTTAGTTGCTATCGGATCCATTAGTCAAGGAGATAGTGCTTGTGCTGGAGTTCAATGCGATGGGAATGTCTTTTTTTGGACATGATCAGAACAGGGACAGACCGTGTGAATCAAATGAAAGGGGTTCATACTGTCATGGGAATCCTGGAAAAGTCATAAAAGCCCTGAAGTGGTGTTGTATTGGTTTTGGACATCGAGCTGCCTTGCTATTAGCCTTGCCTTAGCCATCCATAAAAACTATCTTAAATTATTATTTCCCTACATGTACAAAATTACTTTAGTATAATTGGTAAGGCCAGGCTACTTTCTACCTCCCACCTTCTATCTATGAGCTGAGGCCTTTTTTATGTCTGGGAAAGCTCTTAATATACTCCAAACAAGAGAGGCCAACTGGTCATGTTGCTGCTTAAGAAATGCAGAAGTGATCAAGAAGGTGGGCCAAGACAAAACTGCAAAATAAAAATCTGTGAAATATCTCAGGCTAAATGATAACGGCTATACGGGGAAAGTCACATGATAAGATTCCTCCACAAAAGAGCATCTCATTCTACAGCAGCTTAAAGTGTATTTATCAGTCTGATACTTTTACTTGTTGGTGCAGCCCTCAGATCAGATATGTTGTCTATAATATATTATGTGAGCTCACTGATGTTGTAAAGTATTATGATAGGGAAAGAACTTATATTGAATTTACAAAAGAAAATCTATCTATTGTGTGATAATAAGTACTATACAAACAATGTGGCTGCAAGGTCTGATGCCCCTTTTACTATTGTTTTTGTTTTCTTACTGTATAATGAAAATATTCCACTCAGGCGCGCTATTCTTCTTGTTTGGCAAATATGAATCTGGCCTGACTTTAAATAGGAATTCCTCTGTGTGTGCTTCAGAAGGTAAGTTAGTTATAAAGTCACTGTACACTGGGCATATTGCCATGTTTTTCGGCTGATTAAAACACATTCTCATTATACCAACTGGACTGTTTGGACCCATTTATCTTGACTTCACACTATTGGCCTGTGACAGATTGTCCTAAAACGACCCCACATTGCAGCCTGCATATGGATTAGAGAAAGACCAGGACAAAACATCCAAATTAACAGCTTGTTGGCTTGTGCAGAATGTGATCTCACTGCTGCAACCAAAATTAGACACAGGTCAAAAACAGATCGATATGCAGCGATTTCTTGAGGAGGCAGCTTCTGTGGGTGTTAATGCGAATTCACAGAAACAGAATCTGTTTGCGAGGCCTCGAGTTGTTGTTTTTGTCAAAATGTACAGGTGGCATGCATTTTATTGATCTTTATTTAACCAGGGAAGTCTCACTGAGATTTCAGATTCTCTTTTTTGAGGGAGGTCCTGGTCCCAGAGAGGGGGCGGGAGTGGGTTGGGGTGAGGGTGTCAGACATGGGCAGATTAATTGTACATGTGATGGTGTCCTGGATGTGTCAAATGCTGAGAATGAATTCAAATGATCAAATAACGTAAGAGCATTTACCGCTACAGTTGAATAGCCCGTAAATGTGTACTATCCAAGTGCATTAGAGAAATAGCAATGGTAATCTGACTACATTTAGAAGTACAAGTACAGTTATGCAGAAGAAAGTACCTAATGAGGTTACCCAAGTCAGTTTAAATCTACACCATCAAATATGAACTCTAACCTTTTATTCTCACGTTTACGTTATTATATTTATAACATTTAACTAAGGTATGTATCTTATTATTTTGGAAAGTATATTCTTTCATAATTATATATTTAAATCCATCCCTGTTTTGGTCTCCCACTGAGAGAGCATGCACAGGACTGTCCGGCAGTGTTTATTTATCCAGGGCAGGGGTGTCCAATTTTTTTAGCAAGAGGGCAACGTTATTTCATCAGACTTGACCTGGGGCCGACAACCTGGATTTTAAAAAACTGGATTTGAGCTGGATTGACTGAATTCTGGAACTTTAAATTTGATATGATACAGTATGTCCTCAATGATTCACAGCACCATGCATTTTATTTGCAATGTTGTGACAATAATAATGTTGGGTTAGAGATTTACAACAAGGTATAGCATGACTGTATTGGTGGAGCTGAAGTTGGTTGGTTGACTCAATGGCGACTTTGTGTTAGCAGCAGAAGGGCCACATAAAATTGCAAAGAGGGCTGCAAATCGCCCCCGGGCCTGAGTTTGGACATGCCTCATCTAGGGAGACTACAAGATATAACAACACAATTATTATAGTTTATACCCTGCACACCCACAGCCACATGAACTGGTGAGAATGAGACTTAAGTGAAAAATGCATCTCTCAATATTGTGGCATTGAGCAAATTTTTTTTTAATGAAATGTATGAAAACATAAAGCAGGAGTTTGTCTTGTATGTTTTTGTCAGCACTGTTATATCCTCATCCATTCAATAATTAAGTCTTTTTGCGTCTCTATTTGAATCTCTCCCTCTCCTTGATCCACACCTTTAGTTCCTTTTCCTGATCTGAAGAGAAAATTCAGGACATGCCTCACCTTGTGTTGATGTTATGTCCCAGAGGATTGCTTCATTCTGCTAACAGACCGGCCCACCCCAGGCCTGGTGTCAACACTCTGCTGAGGCTGCACTTCAGACCCCCCACTCCCCTCTCCGCTCTGTGTCAGCTGACCTCTGCCAGTTAACCAGCTCCTCCAGCCTTGTGACCGACCCCACACTGAACCCCCTGGCCTCTTATGCATGCATGTGGGCACTCTGCGTCTGTCAATGTATGCTAATGCGCCTCCAAATTAGCGATGAAAAACAATTAATTTTCCGAGCAGGTTCAGATGAGACGTTTTTTGCAAGGAAGCTTAATCATGGATTTTTTTTTTTTTTTGGTGCCAGCCAGGAGCACTTGCTGACGGTGTAGACCTGTGAAGCTGCCGTGGACAGAATCCAAACTAAGTGTGTCCACATTAGAGCGGAGTGTCTGCTGCCTGCTTAATACACTGATACATATTTGATCTGTTATGATGTCAAGGAGGGCACTTGTCTGTAATTGGAGCTCCGTGAAGCATAATGTGGTCATGATAACTCATTGTTTCTCATGAAAACCTCTCATTTAACTCAAGAGGCCCGGGATTATATCGTCAACATTTGCATACAATTACTCCAGTGTTGAAGTCTGCTTTTGTGTTGCTTATTCCTGCAGTTGTGAAGTGCTGACTCCCATTTTGTTTGTTGTATAGTCTCCATATGTCTTTATGCACAACTTAATTTCACATGGATGGGATCGCACAAACGCTTGTTTTGTTTTATACAAAGGGGTTAGGCAGTATAAGTTTGGACTTCAGCCTAAAGCCCTTTCGGTCAGTCTTTGTTTCGCACAAGGTCCATGGTTCTATTTTTTCTTGTTGTATATGTGAGTATATGTGATCTCTGAAAACGTGTGACTTGATATCTGATGTACATATTGGCCCAAGAAAAAAACTATTACTACTACTACAAATATTGCAGTAGTTAAAGCATCAGCAAAATCATACATTTTGTTCTTATTTTTCCAAATACGTATCCATATTGGCCAATATTTAAAACAATGTTGGGACATATCTTTTTCACAACTTGCAGAGAGAGGAACCTGAAATTCAATTTTCACTGCAAACTAATTGTTGGGAATCCAGATTTGATGGCAGCCCTTGAAATCACAATTTTGAGTTGAATGACCCATTGCAATTTACCGCTTACTATCCTTGAGTGAATGTGAATGGGTTAATCCAAGATACTCAATCATTCATTCATTCATTCATTTTCTACCCCTTTATTAATCCATTTCTGGGTCAGGGGGGTAACAATGAGAGCTGCCACCCAATGCTCATAGCACCAGTCCCTCGCTGATCCTCTGCAGGTGGTGGATCCACAGGAAGATGGCTGCTACATCATGGTGCCACAGCCTTGGTGTTACAGCAGGGGCTTCAGGCAATGAAGGGTTAAGTGTCTTGCCCAAGGACACAATGGCAGCAGACATTAGTGGGAGCAGTTGCTAATGCAAGAAATTTGGGGGAAAATATTGTGTTATCTCAGCTTTCTCAGTTGCTGCAACTTTTTAAAAAAAAAATCAGTCATCTTTAATTATGTGGCACTTTTCACAGACCGAGTCACACAGCACTATACATTTGTTGTGGTCATTTTTCCTCTAACTCACAGTGATGGGTGCGTGGTCACCTGTGCACAAATGGCGCATACCACCAGACATATGTGTTTTTAATTATGAGAGCCATCAGAGGACCCAGAGGAAACTGGAGCAGACAAGGGGAGAACATGCAAACTCCACATAGAAATGCCCTGTCCCATCTGGAGGTGGAATATTGCACCCAGCAGCACAAGCGCTACACTCAGTGCCACAGTGCTGTCCAATGGCAACGCAGTATAATCCCTCATGATCCTGAAAGCCCTGGATAGTGAGTCCTGGATCTATAGCCCGACCGCCCGTGGGACCGGATCTTTCTCTCAAGGCTTCCTTGCCGATACAGGACGGTCTGTTAGAACCTTGTGTGGTCTAACTAAAAGGACAGTGGTGATGATCCAGGACACTCAACATTCAACAACATTTATGGACATTTAAATACTTGGATTTACATTGGTATTACGAGCCACTAGGTGTTGAGGTCTAGAGAGTGTGGCTCAGTAACACAAAAAGAACCGGGCGTAGAACAGAGACGGGAAACGAGGTCTAAAAAGTATCAATGTTTATTTAAATAAAGTTAAATGTACAACAAAATCACACGGGTTCGCAGCAGCAGGACCCAGGCCGAAATGGAAGAGAGCGACTGGTCTGGAGCCAAGCCCTTTTATGCCTCCCAGGTGATTAGCCTACAGGTGCAGGGTGAGACGTCAGTGGGAGGGAGATCTGAGGAGGAGGAGGCAAGGAGAAAAAAAAACAGGAACTGGTCCGTAACAATTGGTCATATTTTTTTTTAATTCTTGTGTTCGAACAGTTTGATTCTCTGATCTGTGCTGGGGATTGATTCAAAGGTTGTGTAAAGTCCTCCGAGATAAATACTGTTGTGATTTAGAGCTATACAATAATACATTTTATTGAATAGATAGAAATGTTGATGTTTTGTATACATTTCCCCTTTTTTCCAACACATTTTGTTTGATACTGTTTTCTAGCTAATTCCTGTGTCTATTTTTACATTGAACAAGGTCAGGTTTGTAACTCCAGCTTCAATGATCCTGAAAGTTCAATACTTTAAAGTTGGTAACCCAGTCACACATACAGTAATAATGTTGTAGAGACCCGAGCACGTTACCTCAAACCCATTCCAATCTGTGCCCTATTTTTCAGTCACCTTTACTGTCGGCCGCCTTTCACTCTTGTCTTTGGAGGATCAAACTTCCCCGTGGCTGCAAACACACCTGCTGTCTCTGTTTGAAAACGTCGAGGAGATATTTTCAGTGAAAAATAACTGAACTGTGCAGATGTCGGATGACAGGTGTATCTTGTCAAACGCGTAGTTAAAGCCTTTTGCATAGTCACCTGTTTTTACTGTTGGGCTGGCTTATCGGAGTTAAACATCTGTGTAAAATGGTTTGCTGTTATATGAACCAAAGAAGTCCAAATAAAACATCTGGCCTGAGCCACAATCACAGCAAGAAACACAAAAATCAACACAGATTTCTCTCATTCTCTAAAGGACTCTGTTTTTAATGTTTTTGTTTTTTTCATTCTAACTGTGTGTATGACCTTAGCTTGAGATTCAGTTTGAGACAAGGATGAATTTGACGACTGGGATTTTCAGAAGCAAACCCACATATACAGCTTCAAGTATTTAAGAGATAATGATGTGGGAAGTGACAGAAGCATCGAAAGACACAGAATTACACCAACAATAAAGGTTTGAGGGAAAACTGGATGAATTTACGCATTAAAAAGCCCATCAAAAACCACTATAGCCAATCCATCAATACATTCTACATGTGTATTTAAAGACACCGTTAAAGAGTGCGTCTTATTTGAGAAAGCTTTGGTAGATTTTGCAGCAGACTGTGAGAGTGCAGTGATTATTGTCTAAAGCTACACAGGAAGCCGACTGTGTCTCAGAACAAACACAACAGAGTGCTTTCCAAGGCAGAAGATGGATCCAGTCAAAACAAACAAAAGATTTTCTTTTAAAATCTTATTCTTCAGTTCAATCCAAAACAGGCTTTATCATGAGAAATTCTAACTAAACAACAGTTGTACACAGGCTGTGGAAAGTGAAGACGTTTTAAAACTTTTTTCTGTACTACACTTAAAAAAAAAAAGATAAAATATGAGGTAAAAAATGCTTCAATCAAGAGGTTTTTATCTTGAATTTAGTCTTAGAATGCGATTTGCCAAAGGGACAAGCAGTTTAGATTTATTTCACAAGACGCTGATCCCATTTGCAAATCTTCTTTAAGGCAGTCAAAAAGTACTTAGATAGTCAACATTTACTCAAATCAATATACAATTGTGTCACTTTTTGGAGTGTGCCGTAAACTGTGTGTGCGTGTGTGTCCTGTGCTCATTATAAGCTTAGGGCACGGTCACAAGCCCTAAGCCCTTAAGATACGAGCATAAGAGCACTGAGAAATTAATGAATGAGAATCAAAAGTGTCGCATACAATCAGAGCGACCGGAGCCAGGCAGGATACAAGTGTGTGTTGGTGTGTTCTGGCGATTAAATAAAGACTGATTCTTGAATGTCTGAAGTGTTATTGCAATAGCACCACACTGTGATACCGTAGGCTTCCCTTTGGCCCTGCAGCGACACACCCCTCTGCCCCCCTCAACCACGGTCTGGGGCTTATATGAGAGGTTTGACACGAGCGGAGAATACAAAAGTGCAGGAGAGACGTGTGTGAAAATGCACGTCACAACGGAAGACCTAATGTGACGCACAATATCAAGTCCCCACCACACCTCATCCCCCACTCCCCACCACCCGCCACACTGACCCCCCTCATCTGGGCTTTACAAGCGGGCCCTTGCCCAAGTCTTCAAGTGGGCGTGGGCACAGTTGGGGCTATCGTGCCCAAGCCCACTTGCCGCGGTCACATAGCACCTATAGCCCGGATCTAATCACGAAAGTGGGCCCTGGCCCACTTAAACCGGGCTTTAGGCTGTGCATGTGACCGCAGCCTTAAAGCTGGAGAACTTTTCAAAACACACCAAATAGAACAGTGTAATCAAATCCATAGCTCCTCACTCTCAAACTGTTTGGTTCTATCACTTTTTTCACATGGAGGAATTTTGGCCTGTCACATCTTTATATCAGCTTTTCACACAGAAAAGTGGACAAACCAGACCAGTCCTCACTCAGCCAATCAGATCTCAGCCCAAAGCACTAAATTGTGACTCACAGGGCTATTTCTTACATGTATGCCATACCTGTCTGACGTGGTCGTTATTTGTTCACAACAAACTTGTGGTATCCTAAACATTATAGTAAACAATATATATTAATACATAGATTACATAATTTTTATAATGAAGTAATGCTCTCTGCTCGAGAGGGAGTGAGAAGAAGTAAAATACTTGTTTACTCCACCCACAATTAAAAAATAAAACTAAACACTGGAAACTGTCCTGTACACAGACTTTAAATATGAATGTCCTGTACAACATAACAAAAGTATTATACAGATTAAGATTCAGATTTCATCCCACAGCGGGGAAATTTCTGTGTTGCATCACAAGTTAAAGAAGAGTAGGAATAATGAACACACAGCACAAGATACAGTAAGTGAACAACAGCTATACTTATTCAAATAAACAAAATCTCTTACTCGAGCATCAAAGAAGAAGTATAAAATCTCTATCTTGAACATAATAATTATGAAGCTGAATGCATAAACACATACAAATGCACACATACAAATGCACATAAACCCACATACACAAATATACATAAACACACACACATATAAACATAAAATGAATTTGGAAAGTGAGTGACCCGCAAACCCATAAATCCTTGCCATGGACTTATGGACTACTTACTTACAAACACTTTGGGCGCACCCTCAGTCCTTGCACTAAGGATACAAGCCTCTGTTTAGATCTTTTTGACACCAAAAGTAAACAAAAAATCCCTGCCCCCTGTGGCACAAAGCGCGATAAAACCCTGCAGAGAACAGACAGTATTTGCCAGTCCACTCTGACGACAACTGCGCCAGGAAATCCATCAGGCCGCGTTCCCCCTCCGAGCCACTATTAGATCACTACGTCTAATTACTCATTCGCAAATTAGCATAATATTCCCCACAATATATTCTGCTGAAGTTTTCAAGCTGCTGGCAATTATCTGTCAGAATCTCAAGTCGGGAGAGTTGTCGCTTTGACCCGGTATTTGTCTGGGAATTCAGCTCGACACTGGGATTTCCTCCGGGCAATGTCAGAGAGAGCCCCGTCTTCCCATGACACACATTGGCGACTGCTGCTAAAGACGTATCATTTGCCAAAAATAAATTACTTCTACTCCCAGCGTTGGCTCTTTCTTTCCTCGTGTGTTATTCTAATGCCACTAGGAGACACATTTATTAGCAACAAGTGACATACGCCTTGCTTTTAACACGCGCTCGAAAGGTAAATTGCGATTAAATAGGGACTTTGTGCAGATTTATATATTTTTTGAAAAGGTTATAGGGACTGGGATTGTGGTCAAGTGCTGTAGCTTTTGGGGGGGAAAAAAGGGTTTGTGAAAAGCGCCATAACTGCAGTTCAGAGAAAGCGGACGATCCCAAAGACATTAGACTTTCAAGTTGTTGCGTCACATTTTTCGTTTATTTTGCATTTTTTTTAATGATGAATGAACTTGAAATTGGCCTATAGCAGTAAGCGTACTATTTAGCTATGCATACAACAGGACATTTTACACCAACAGGTCCAGGACGGCAATGAAATCAATGTTTTTTTTAGATTGTCTCTGGCATTGTTCCACATATTGATGCTTCTCTCCTTGGTTTTACTTCAACGTATTATTTTAACTCTTTCTCTTTTGTTTTGCAAGGCATTTTAGTTGCCTACTGTCGGGAATTGAAGACAGAGGCAGCAGCGATCGCACCTGTAACCCGGTTTTATTTTGAGTCCCTTCAGATCGAACAAAAGGAGACAACGTTTTTTCATCATCATCATCAAACTTTTATAACAGACTCATGGCCAAGAAAAACGCATCTCATAAAAACACAAAACTACACATACAGGTAAAATCTCGGCAATAAGCCTTTTCTCATTTGATTTTTATCAATGTGCATAAGAACAGAGACGTATCACTTGAGATATCAATGCTATAGATACTGTAGTAACAAGGTGTCAGAATAGTTCTTCAGATAATAATGTTTAGCAGAAATACAGATATAACAGGGCTCCACAGTATCTAACATGCAGGTTATATTGCAAACTACATATGTATAAATTGTGCTATACAAAGAAGATAAGATAAGGTAGACATTATTAATCTCACACGGGAGAAATGTACATGTCACTTTTGGTATAGATAGAATCACTCAGATTTGTGAAAAAGACAGAAGTGTGCAAACATTTTAGAGGCAAAAAAATATAGTCTGTTCAGGATATATTATGCACACTAAAAAATGGCAATTAAAGAAACAGTGGCAATAGTAGTGCAAGTTTTTAGTCCTAGTGCACTTCAACCTCCCTTGTCTTGCCTATAGTATCAAGCCATAGAAAGAAGTAGAAGTATCCAGAATAGAGAAGCCCCGGATATGAAGGTTTAGAGCATATTGATGAATTAGCAGTGGATTGAATTCAAAGTATTCTAAATCTCCATGTTGCATAATAACCCCATTCAATAAAACTTTTCCATGCATTGAATTACATATTTCATGCAAATTATTACAACCGCAAAAAATCCATTGCCAGCAAAGCCTAACGTCTGAGGAAAAGCATGTGTGTTTTGTGTTTTGTTTTACAGTGAGCACGCAACACATGTACTGTACGTATGGAACAAATTGGGTTCAGAGCTCATTTGCACATTGTTGACCCATTTCTAAACTGCATGGTTTGTGTATATATACTTATGCAAAACCTAAAAGAACTATGTATATTTGAATTCTCACTTATTTATTTGATCAGGGACAGTGCACAATAAACATTACTCTTTTAGGTAGAAAATATGACAACATGAATTTTAGTTTCCACCAAGGCCTGCAATGGGCAATGCTAACCCAATTTGTAGCTCCTTCGTGGTTTCTTAATCATGCTTTCAAGAGTTTGATATGTGCCTCACTGTGTCTTGCCACGCTAATGTTAATCTTTTGTCTGTGTGTGTGTGCTTTGTGGTGTTGGTGCCCCCGATGTCACCCGTTTAAATTCCAATATATATATTTTTTCTGCAAATGGCAATAAAGCCCAATAGGGATCTTGGACGAAGTTTTGCTCCAACTCACTCTAGCTCCCATTGACTTACATTGAAAAGTAGCAGCCCAGTAACAGTTTGTATCACACTTGTCATTGTGGGCTTAAAGAAATCTGTGTTTTAGGGTAATTAGAAAATAATGTGTTATTTCAATGAGAGAAACACATCGAGGAGCTTACAGAACAAAAGGTCCAAGTTTACTCCAGCCCATAACACATTGATGAGGCATTGCATTCCATTTACAAGGAGTGAAAGCCGCTTCTCCTATGTTCAGTTTACCCGGTTGAGTGTGAAAGATTGAGGACCAAGGATTTGAGACAGCGCACAAGTTCACAAGGCCCCAGTCAAATATATAAACAATACATGACATGCCAGACTATGGAGGGCTTTATATATAAGTATATGTTTCTTGGAGTTGATCCAGTCTGAACTGGGAGCCAAAGAGGGCGGTCTTGTTTTTTGCACAAAGTCTGGATGTCACACAAACCTTTTAGCCGGTTCTCACTTACAGCCTTCATGTAAAATGCACAGCTTTAACTCTCGACAAGACTCTAATAACTCCTTTTCACTCTGCCAAAGCAAAGCTAATTTGCTTTTAGGACAAAAAAATAAGGTAAGTAATTATTTCAAACTTATATTTCTCATAAAGCTGGAAAAAGCAAATTAGATAAAGAATTGATTTGAAAAATACAGTTTGAAAAGGGGTTGGACGAAGCAGAAGCCTATTGGGCTCCAACTCCCGTCGGTAAACAAAAAAAAATTGTTTACTGAGCCATTTCTGTCTGGTGGCTCTTGGGATGTGGAACGTCACCTCACTGGGGGGGAAGGAGCCCGAGCTTGTGGCGGAGGTTGAGCGATACCGACTAGAGATAGTCGGCCTCACCTCCACACACAGCTTGGGCTCTGGAACCCAACTCCTTGAGAGGGGTTGGACGCTCCACTTTTCTGGAGTTTCCCGCGGGGAGAGGCGGCGAGCTGGGGTGGCCATTCTCATTGCCCCCCATCTCAGCCGCCACGTGTTGGAGTTCTCCCCGGTGAATGAGAGGGTCGCGTCCCTCCGCCTCCGGGTGGGGGACAAGTCTCTCATTGTTGTGACGGCCTACGGGCCTAACAGCAGTGCAGAGTACCCGGCCTTCTTGGAGTCCTTGGGAGGGGTACTGGACGGTGCACCGCCCGGGGACTCCGTTATTCTCCTGGGGGACTTCAACGCCCATGTGGGAGACGCCAGTGACACTTGGAGAGGGGTGATCGGGAAGAACGGCCCCCCTGATCTGAACCCGAGCGGTGTTCAGTTGTTGGACTTCTGTGCCCGTCACAGTTTGTCCATCACGAACACCATGTTTGAGCACAAGGGTGTCCACCAGTGCACGTGGCACCAGGACACCCTAGGCCGGAGGTCGATGATTTGTTGTCGTATCATCTGACCTTCGACCGCGTATCTCGGACACTCGGGTAAAGAGAAGGGCGGAGCTGTCAACCGATCATCACCTGGTCGTGAGTTGGATCCGCTGGCAGGGGAAGAAGCCGGTCAGACCTGGCAGACCCAAGCGTATAGTGAGGGTCTGCTGGGAACGTCTCGCTGAGCCCCCTGTCAGACGGACTTTCAACTCACACCTCCGGGAGAGTTTCTCCCAGGTCCCGGTGGAGGAGGGGGACATGGAGTCTGCCTCAATTGCCGATGCGGCGGCTCGTAGCTGTGGTCGCAAGGTCTCTGGTGCTGGTCCCGGCGGCAACCCCCGAAGCCGGTGGTGGACACCGGCAGTAAGGGATGCTGTCAGGCTGAAGAAGGAGTCCTATCGAGCCATGATGGTTTGGGGGACTCCTGAGGCAGCTGTCCAGTACCGGCAGGCCAAGCGTGCTGCGGCCCGGGCTGTTGCAGAGGCAAAAACCCGGGACTGGGAGGAGTTCGGAGAGTCCATGGAGCATGACTATCGGTCGGCCTCGAAGAGATTCTGGCAAACCATCCGGCGCCTCAGGAGGGGGAAGCAGTTCTTTGCCAACACCATGTACGGTGCGGGTGGAGAGCTGCTGACTTCGACTGGGGATATTGTCGGGCGGTGGAAGGAATACTTTGAGGTTCTCCTCAATCCCCCCGTCACGTCCTCTGTTACAGAGGCAGAGGCTGAGGATGTTGGGGCGGATACATCCATCTCCCTGGCTGAGGTCACCAAGGTGGTTGGTAGCATCCATGGTGGCAAGGCTCCGGGTGTGGATGAGATCCTCCCTGATTATCTAAAGTCTCTGGATGTTGTAGGACTGTCTTGGCTGACACGTCTCTGCAACATCGCGTGGCGATCGGGGGCAGTGCCAATGGAGTGGCAGACCGGGGTGGTGGTCCCTCTCTACAAGAAGGGGGACCGGAGGGTGTGTTCCAATTATCGTGGGATCACACTCCTCAGCCTCCCCGGTAAGATCTACTCCAAGGTACTGGAGAGGAGGCTACGGCCGATGGTCGAATCTCGGATCCAGGAGGGGCAGTGTGGTTTTCGTCCCGGTCACGGAACACTGGACCAGCTCTATACTCTCCATCGGATACTCGAGGGTTCATGGGAGTTCGCCCAACCTGTCCACATGTGCTTTGTGGATCTGGAGAAGGCGTTCGACTGTGTTCCCCGGGGTGTCCTTTGGGGGGTTCTCCGGGAGTACGGGGTCGGAGGTCCTCTGCTGAGGGCCATCCGATCCCTGTATGACCGGAGCCAGAGCTGTGTTCGCATTGCCGGCAGTAAGTCAGACCTGTTCCCGGTGAATGTTGGCCTCCGACAGGGCTGCCCTTTGTCACCGGTTCTGTTCACTGTATTTATGGACAGAATATCTAGGCGCAGCCAGGGGTCGGAGGGGGTCCGGTTCGGAGACCACAGGATTTAATCTCTGCTGTTTGCGGACGATATTGTCCTGTTGGCTCCAACGAACCAGGACCTGCAGCATGCATTGGGGCGGTTTGCAGCCGAGTGTGAAGCGGCTGGGATGAGAATCAGCACCTCCAAATCCGAGGCCATGGTGCTCGACCGGAAAAAGGTGCCTTGCCCTCTTCGGGTGGGTGGAGAGGTCCTTCCTCAAGTGGAGGAGTTCAAGTATCTCGGGGTCTTGTTCACGAGTGAGGGAAGGATGGAGCGTGAGATTGACAGGCGGATCGGTGCAGCGTGCGCAGTGATGCGGTCGCTGTATCGGACCGTTGTGGTAAAGAGGGAGCTGAGCCGAAAGGCAAAGCTCTCGATTTACCGGTCAATCTTCGTTCCCTCCCTCACCTATGGTCATGAGCTTTGGGTAATGACCGAAAGAACGAGATCGCGGATACAAGCGGTCGAAATGAGCTTCCTCCGCAGAGTGGCTGGGCGCTCCCTTAGAGATAGGGTGAGGAGCTCAGTCACACGGGAGGAGCTCGGAGTAGAGCCGCTGCTTCTCCATGTCGAGAGGAACCAGTTGAGGTGGCTTGGGCATCTGTTCCGGATGCCTCCTGGACGCCTCCCTGGGGAGGTGTTCCGGGCACGTCCCACCGGGAGGAGGCCCCGCGGAAGACCTAGGACACGCTGGAGGGACCAAGTCTCTCAGCTGGCCTGGGAACGCCTTGGGGTCCCACCGGACGAGCTGGAGGAAGTGTGTGTGGATAGGGAAGTCTGGGCGTCTCTGCTTAGACTGCTGCCCCCGCGACCCGGCAACGGATAAAGCGGAAGAAAATGGATGGATGGATGGATGGATTTCTGTCTGGAATGCA